>JAWWEU010000001.1:26850372-26958767 GCA_035583155.1 Acropternis orthonyx
TTGGTGTGATTAATCATGTGGAGTCCTCTGTTCTATTAGCCCCCAGATATCTTAGTTTTCTTTTTCAAACTAAGACACACATGTTGACCTTAACTGTGCTTCTACATCTTGCAAAGGTCCCTCTATAGAGTACTTAAGTCAGCCAACCGAATTTTTACTTCTTTTTATGGAATGCTGATTTTTCTTTCTTTCTGTCATTGGTAAGGATTTATTTTGTGTTAGTTTACAATTTTTGCATCAAATTACTAAATATGTCAAGCTATTAATTCTTTGTATCAATGATGTCAATCCACTAACCTAATGTAATTTTCTGTTCTTCATTAATTTCTCGCACTTCATCTTCTTGTAAGTTTTTCTTGGGGTCTGTTATATGAATGAAGAAATTGTGGTTGTCCTTCATCACTTTCACCTTTACCAAAGTTAGACCTGTAAAGCAACGGAATACTATTATTGCTCCCACCAGGCTTCAGAATTTACTTGCACCCAAATAAACCCTGCACTGCAACTTTAAGGAACACACAAAAAAGAAAATTAATCAAAACTGGATGAAATAACGTAGTAGAAGACCAAGACAACAAAATCAAGGTTTTCTGAGTTTAGACTAAATATTAAAAAAAATCCTAATAATTAGATCTGAGATGCTGCAGAAGGACCTGTTTTATGGGATATATTGCATTTGACTAGAAAAATAATTTGAACATTTTTGAATTATCATGTACTGGTTTCCATGCCATTGAACAGACAAATATGAACTGATTTTTCCCCATTTCTAGTTTTCTAGTACTTTATCTATCAATTGTTAACATACTACAGGAAAATGTAAAGATTAATAGTGATAGAGCTAATGTGGAGTTTCTTTAACTGTGTTTCTACTACTGAGACATAAAAAAGCATTTATGGATTAAGAAACTATGCCATCAGTTAGCACTGAGTCAAAGCAAAGCATAAACAATTAAAGAATCACCTTTTACAAATTCTATCTTCTCTACTTGAATCTGTCCTCCATCAGATGGGAAAAGATACTGATTGGTTCCTGATACCTGAATTATATCCTCTCCTGTATTGTAGCCAAGAAACTGGAAAAACAAGTTTTAGATTATCTGTAAATGAAAAAGGCAGAACCCATGAAAGAGGTAAATGCAGGACAGACCATCAGGATCACACTTTTCGGTTCAACAATTTTTAGTTGGATGTTGAACTAATGTAATGACAACTTTAGCAAATACCTAGCATGTTATTCCCATATCCAAATAATTCCTCAGTTACTAATGGAAGTAACTCGTTACACAGGAGAGCAGAATCTGATCCTTCAGTATCATGGAGCCATCATGGAAACTGAAGGGTAGCAAGTAGCCTGGTGGATTAACATATAGTGTGAGAGAAATAAAAATTCTGGCAAGTACAAAGAGACAAAGTAAAATGGCATGGGATCACATAAAAGCCAGATAAAGATTCAGCTTTCCATCCTCTAGATTTTGAAATTCAGGCACTGTAAATCTAATTAAATTGCTATGCCTTCCAAAGTGCCACAAGTTGGCAAAATTTTTGTGAGTGTACTCAAATAAGTTCAGACTGAAATGTCTTCTGAGTTCAAAGTCTGTACTTAAGTGAATTTAAGACTAAAATATATCAATCTATGCAAGTTTTGGATACAAGACTTAGACTATGCAAACTGCCTAAAAACTGTTTGGAAAAAAACGGTGATGAGTTCCCTCTGTTAGTGTAACAGACAGAATAGCTTGTATTATGGCACTTCAAGAACGTGAATTTTGAAAGAGGCAATGGAAGAAACATCTCCAGTGTGGACAGTCAAAACTTCAACTAGGTCTAGCAGTCCCCTCATATGGGAGATGGGACAAGTCCTTATGCTTTCCTTTCCTATCCTCTCCCACAGACCTCACATTTTTAGGCAGAATGATCCTATTAACATACTTTCCATGGTCACAAAAGCATGATCAGCTTATGTTTGTATTCATGTCATAAACACTAAAAAATAAAATTACATAATCTTAAACATCAAAACCAATGGAGTTAAAGCCAGTTAATACCCAGTTAGGCTTAATTTGCCTTGAACTTGAATTTCACAATAGAGAACATCTTTGCTGTAATATTGACTCTATATATAAACAGTTAACACTTTTCTAATGTGGTGCAGTAATAAAGTCCTTACCTTATACACTTTCTCAGAACATGGTTCTGGAATGCTGTGATCCTCCTCAAGTTCAGGGGTTTTTGCTGGGTCTTCAGCATCTTTACCCTCTCCATCTATTTTTATCTTCTGTCCTTTCTTTTTACTTCCCAAATTTTTGTTATTTCCTTTTGCTTCTTTAAGTTTTTCTTCCTCTAGTAATCGGTCCTGTTCCTTCTTCCAAGCCTACATTCAATGTCAGGAATTAAAAAGACCATGGCTCTCTTTGATACTTCATATGTGCATGCTGAAAAGAGTACAAGCGAACAACCTCAAAGGAACCAACGTTCTAAGTCACTCTAAGACATGTTTTCCAAATGTATCTAAACTTTTACAATACTATGCACTATATTTTGCATAAAATTATTGCCTCATTCAATCTACAAGAGCAGTCATTGTTGACTACAGGAGATAAATCAGATGATTATTTGCATCTTACACATTTAGTCATAAAAGGATGACTTTGCTGTACATTTGTCCACAATGTTCATCACCAAATCACAATGCATCCCTGGTATTAGTTTATTCCCAAAATGCAACTGTGAGACAAAAGGATTTTATCCTTTTACAGAAAGAGGAATGAGGTATGCATGCCAAAATTATCACCGTGTATCAGGAAGACATCTGAGATTTTCTGGATTATTGAGGGCTCTGTAGCACTTTACAGTGTAAGCATACCAAAGCACAAGCATTTCTGTGGAAGAAATGGCAAGCATTCAGAGTTACAAGTCAGGCATTAGCCTAACTTGAGCCATGCCAGGTCAAGCTGAGAAGTCAGGAATCAGTTAATGCCATTTCATATCTACATTCCAGTATTTTAAGTGCACAGCATTATACACTGTAAGAAACATGAGACATGCTATGTCTGTGAGGAGTGAAAATAAAGAGGGAGTACAACATCAATAAAGCTAGATTTGTGCAGAATAATGGACAATGCCAGTGCTAAGTCTTAAAAAAGGGTGTGCTTAATTCCTACTTCAGCCAGAAACTTACTGTGTGAACCTGGGCAAGTCAATTAATCTGCAGTACATGGTCATGGACTACATCTAACACGGGATTCTCTGTCATAAGGGAACTCTGAGGTCACAGATTTACTTTCCCTAATTTCAAAGAGCTGTAGACAGTGAAAGTAGGAGTTGGGTACAAAAGTACTTCCACAAATCTGGATTTATCTTTTCATACCTTTGCAATCTGAAAATAGTAGGGTATTATTCATAACTCTCATTTTCTAGTATTGCAATTATGAATTTCTTTTGGAACACCTAGTCAAACTCCAAACAGTCTTTCCTTAAGAAAATAACATAACTCACAATCAGTAAGGAATAAATTAAAGAAAATAACATATACAAAAAATAGCCATGAGCAGAAAAAGTAAGAGAACTCTGTCAAGCCTATGTAAGAACAAATGCCTACCTTCCTAAGAAAGCAGTCCATTTCATAAACATACATTTTTGCCTCACCTTTAAAGAATCTTGTCTGATAATGGGACTTTCTGCATTATCATTATTGCGTAGAGACTCTGTTACGATCTCAGGTCCTGATGTGTTGCCTTTGAGAAATGAGAAATGAAAGTGAGGTCATAAATATATGAAAATGGAATGATTTTTAAAAATGGAAAATTAAAAATAAAAGATGTGCAAGTAAATAAAAAAAGTGCAGATTTCAAAATAGTAGAAGTATTTAAGTACAATGAAGAAAATGTTATATATTTTTTAGAAATAAAACAGAAAGTCTGTTTAGGTTAGAAGAAACTTACCTGACAACTAATATTAATTGATCATCATAACTGAGGACCAAATATGCTAAACAACATATCAACATATTTAAAGACTGACTTTCTGCTTCTTGCTGTTGAAGGCTTTGCTCCTGCAACAACTTTGTTCTCAACTGAGCGACAACAAGCTCAATATCAGTCATAAATATTAAAACCTTTCAAGATTAAAAAAGCAAATAAATGCTGTCTGGACCTTCAAACCTTCACTAAAGAAAAAACATATACCTCATTTACTATTACAGCTTTGTAGCATATATGGCTTATGAAAAGGGTGTCTTCTATGAGTGTAGTTCTATATTATGTTTGGATACCTCACATTTACCTTCTAGAAAAGATAAAGTATGCTATTGGAAATTTCTAATTAAATTACTTTGTATTATAAAATAGAAAGTGCAGTGTGGGTTACACCAGTGCCAGTGAAATTGAAAACACCTTAAGACACTGTTGCCCATGTGCACATCCCAGCTAGAGGTGATTATCTTCTTTCAGTAAGTGAACTACTCTATGAATTTTATCTGTCATGAGGCGTCACATGGGAAAGACTCAATCTAGCTCCTGTCACAGCTAGATAGCCACAAATTACTATTTAGAAGTCGAAACTGTCCTTTTCGTTTCCAAACTATAATCAGAGGTGTTAATTGGATTGAGGAGTAACGTTCTTATTTCTGTAAATACTAACTGCTAGTACTGGAAGGTTTCAAAGTGCATTCTCAAAAAAAGTAAACAAGGCAAAGGTTAATATCAACAAATAATTGTTAATACAATTTAAATATACAAATAAACAAATTCCATAGAAGTCCTTTTTTGTCAATAGAGCTTTTCAAATTTTGCTGCCCACTGAACAGTTACTGTATGAAATGCTTACAATTCTCACTACCCAAAATGTTGCTTGAAATTCAAGTTTGCTCTGCAGTCTAGTCAATTCCAGTTTCCAGTTTTAGCTTCTAGCGCACAGCTTCTGACTTCCAACTTTTATCCTGCCCTTTAAAAAAGAATTTTCCTCAACCATGTTGCCAATTTTAACTACTGCTCATCTCTTCATAGGTTCAGTGATCTAAACAAAGATTCATATTTGTAGGTAATCCTTAAAGTGATTTCATTAGATAAACACAGCTATTGTAAACGTAAATTGATACTAAAGGTCTCAGTTTTCAGAACAGCGCATGATGCAGAACACATAAATACGTGCATGTAATTAATTTCAAAACATATTTGTGCCTTTATAGATGCCAAAACAAGTTCATCCTATTAAAAATATATAAAAATTTGCTCTGAACAGATTTGGGCCTCAGCACTGAATGTGAAAAATTAATTTTCTAGAACAAAATAAAACGATGCCCACTCTTGACTTTCTTAGTAAAGCCAGTTCTTTTGACAGTACATGCAGACAGTTCAAAAGGGCCTTCTGCCATGGTTTTTTCCTATTTAAAAAACTCTATTTCCTTACCCATCTTCTCGTCTTGGTATTTAGCTTCTTCCTCTTTCACCCAGTCTTCAATTGAGTCGGCCACCAGCTCGAGATAGTTCCTGAAAAGCAGAATATCCCTCTATTTAACATAATACAGTTTCCACTAATATGATTTCAGGTGAAACAAGATCACTTGGCTTCTCAGTTTCTTATACAAGTATATAATCTTTGAGAGAAGGCTGGTTTTTGACAGGGTTTCTCTCAGTTTTTACAGGAACTGTTACTTTTGCCCGGCTGGTATTTACTTAAAATATGTTATATATGGAATTTTGGTTATCCTTTCTGCAAAGAGATATTAGAAACTTGTCTTGCAAAGAATAGCTGCTCCTAAAGAAAAATCCAGGAAATCACAAAGCATAGAGACATTCAGAAAGGTTCAGACTCAATCTCCTCACTGTTTTACCACCAGAATAACCTATGTTCTTATTTGCTTTTGATTGATGTTGTCTTTTAGAATACATTTAATTTGTTTATTCAGAAACTCAGGTATTATTGTACTTAATTCCTAGCTTTTCTCTATTGGTGTGACAAGACAGGTGTTTGGAAATTGTCATGCAAATCCAGATTAGAGAATCAGTGCACCACAACCTGGCATAAACTAAGAATATTCACAGGTAACAATTAAGTCGAAGTGCGAACTCAATGATCCAGAGTTTGCTTTCAAGATAGGAAGAAGCCTGGAAGTCTTCCATGCAGTTGCCACTCAGCCACTCAGGGTTACCACAATTCTTTAAAGTAAAATTCTTCATGTGTGCAAAATTAAAAGGGGCTTTTGAAGAATGCATCAGATTTAGTTGTTGTCATCATGATATTTTGCATTTTTAAGTCCAAGGTGATACAACTGTATTCAAAAGCTCTATATGGAGGACAGGTTTTGGTTATGAACATGTAGGCAACACAACCGATTCTTGACCTCATGGCCACTTTAAAGTTCATTCCATTGTAAGTACAAGAGAATTAATATGCAGGTCATGTACACAGACTGGAGAGGTTTCCAGTTCATGTACAGCTTCAAGATACACAAGTCTCTCCCAGCTTCTGCAGTGTAGGTGGAGCCTGCTTTGGGAAACTTGCATGGAGAAACCGTTGATCATATATATGATACTCAGTATGGACAAGGACGCTCTGCTTGTATCAGAAGAAAAATGTGCAAGCTATAAAAACCTATGGTGTTGAAAACAAAAGGCAAAACTAAGTCTGGAACACAGAGTTGCCAGTACTGGAATAACTGGAAGATGATTATACGTTATAAATAAAAAAGAGATTATTCGTGCGGAAAATATTTTAGGGCAATGAAACAGTCATTCAAAGTCTAAAATACACATTCTATTAATATGTATTCTGATGTCCCTACTGCCAATGTCTGACTCAGAACGTTTTCTCAGAAAGGATTATTCTTTTCCAGTAACTTGTGTAATGTGTTTACTATGAAACAGTAAACAAATGTCATTAACTTTGAGCAAAAGAAGAGTTTTGATAATGTCTGAATTCATTTGGCTTCCTGATAGAGTGGCCACTTATCCTATCCAGAATCAAAATGCTTTATATACACACTCATCACTGCAGATACTTGTGCCCATGCCTTTGGATTCCTTTAGTCAGTAGCAGCCATTGAATTTCACATGCAGCCTCCTGCTGCCTACCCTTTAAACAGCATAATTTCTGAATTTTTTGATGTCTACATGAACTACAGGACCTGATATCCATAAAGAAGAAGGAAGGTAACTGGGGTCCCCACGAGCAAAAGCTGCTGCAATGTAAGAAATTTAATTTCCCTCTTGCACAAGAATTTGCTGTAACAGGACCCACTGTAATCAAAATGAAATCATTCTGTGATACTGCAACCAACTGATTAGCAGGTAACAGAAGGATATTCCAGACAGCAGCTATGAAACAGCCCTACAAAGTTGGTCTGTGGTCTATAAGGTATCACAATAAAGAAGCAACAACTAAACACAGTTAGAGAACTCTCATCAGAGAGATTGTCAAGCACAGTATCTGTTATGCAATTGTAACTCTCCTGTGGTGAAAGTGTGACTTAAGTATATACAAAAAAATAGAATGATAGTAATTTTAATAAATTAAAAATCAATACATTGTTACTAAACTCACCAGGAGTCAGTTATTTCATACAAAGGTAAAAAACTAGTAATACTACAGCTTAACTAATAAATAGGATTTGAGCCAGTTTCTGGCAACTCAGCAGGATCTGGAAGCTAATTGCAAGCAACAGCTTGAAGCACTCCAGGTATTTAAAGACTGTCTTCCACAGAAGTGTTATGTTGCCTGGAAACATACACTAGAAATTATTTATGATACTTTGTTTGGAAATCTGAAATGATCTTTAGCAAAAAGGTTGAATAAGTTCTGAAAATGTTCTGGTTATTTTGCAGATAATAGGCAGGTATTGATGCCACATAACAGAACCAAAAGAGGGCCTACAGTTCTTCAAAGATTCTAAGCAGCATACATAGCAGTGACATTGAATATTTCTATGGAATAGGAGCAAAGCCAAACCTCCTTGTTAGCATTCCTGTCAGTGTCTTTAGGAACTCCTTGCTGCTCTGAAATAGAACCTGATGAAGTCTCACTGAACAAAGATGATTCTGCTCCAAGCAGAAATAATCTTTAATGTCTAAGCCTTATTTCCAGTGGATGTGGAAGAGCAAGAAGGAGGAAGCATACACCTATTTCATTCTCAGCTGTATCATAATGCATCTACCAGAGAGCATGTTTCAGGCCTTCTTTGGATGCAAAATAAGCAACTTTACTTTCGCACTTATCAAGAGCTCATCCCATTTCTCAGTTGGTCTTGAACTATTTCAATGCCCTTTCAAGGTGACCAGACAAATTGCTCTGCAACCCCACAAATGAAGAGCTGTTGTTTCAGGGAGAAATGCTTCATGAGGGAGTCTGGTACATCCCTATCTACTTTACAGACAACTCAGCAATATGCTGTTGGGATGAGGCATAACTCAGTGTATGCAAACACCAAGTGATGTGTTAGGTATGTGACCTGGTCTCGGATGTTTGTTCCAAAAGTCTGTGGCTCTCCTATGGCTCTCATGTCATAAGTGTTAACCCTGTCCAGACAAGTCAAATACACCAGGCAGCTAAACTAGCACCAGCTGTTTATATTTAAGAAACCTGAATTAGGCATTAGAAGTCCAGTGCCACATAAATGAGAGTAAGAATAGCTGGCAGAATAAACAGCTCTGGGCTCCATCAGACTTCTGTGAAACAGACTTTAAGACCACTGTCTCTCTGCTTGGGTATATCTGAATGCAATTCCCAACTTTACATGAACACAGCTATTTCACTTATCTTTTGGGGAAGATTTCAGCTGTTACATGCATACAAAAAAACTGACCAGACTTTTAGTGGATCTGCCCAACAAACACAAAACAGCCAACATTTCCTCCAACGAATTTTGAATTTCTGCTGGTAAATGTCTTCTGGCTCTGGTCCCAGTCACTGCTAATCACAATAGCCCCTTTTAATGCCAAGTAATTCAAGCCTGGAAAGCTGAGATGGACTGACATAGAGTTCCTTGACTGAGAGCAAAGATACAAAATACAATACTAAATACATTTTCAGAAAGGCTCAAATTGCCTATTTAGTAGTCAAACCTGTTAAAATATGTAGGTCTCAACAAAAGTTTCCATTAAAAGATTCCCATATTCTGATAAATGAGGCATGACACTTAGAAAAGGATGCCTGCAGACAAATAGGAGGTAGATGTTTTCCACTGGATAATTTGCTTGAAATTCTATTTGGTAAATCTAATTAATCCACAGAGCACCAGAATGACACAGTTAAAGATAGCTCAGCAGTCTCTCCATGGCATTTTAGTTCTTTACATATCAATACATGGAGACTTACTCTATTTTCAGTCAATTCTTTAGCATTGCAGTTGGACCTACATTATTTATATCACTGCTTCAGTGCAAAAATGCATTCCAAAATGAATAGGTCCACTGACAAAAACTCTAATAGTGGACACATTAACCACTTGCATGTCTCTAACTGGTGAGCAGGTGACAAGAAATCAAGAAAAATGTGGTATTTTGTGAAGAAAAAAAAAGTTCTAATATTAATAAAGGGCTTCTAGTTTTTCTGCAAAATTTTTCCCACTGACTATCACCCAATTTATGTATACATAGTTGAAAAAGCAGGCAAGTATATACTTAGACAGAATTTGCTTTTTAACATCCCTCATCTGAAGTCTCCTCAGTATAATTTCCTTGATGTGGTATCCCTAACATGACTCTGTGTGTAATATATACTTTGCAGTATGTGATAAGGAGCTACCTACTGCATCATTCTCACTCTGAAAAGCTCAAGAGAATTCATTTGATATAGCACTGTTTTCAATCTGCATGACTTACTTTCTCATGAATGTTACATAGTAGTATCTTTTCATTTCAAAGCTTTACCCCTGGCATACCCATGAAGGCTTTTATTGAAAATGACTGTGAATGAAACATGAAAGATAAAATCAATTACCTGAATCCAACATTAGAGTGCAATGCAATATCCCAAGTCTCTTGGCACAGTCGATTGTGATTCATAGGATTGTGAAAAACCATTAACAAAGAGTTATTTTGGGTATGATAAAAGGTATCAATACATCTATATTCCTGGGATGCTGTATGAAGAACCTGAAAAGGAAAGAAATAAAGGTATGCCATCCCCACAGACAGCTGTATATGTCCAGAGGCTACACAGCACAGATTTAGCAAAAGGTGCTCCAGAACTTCACTCTCCTACAAGGTGTACTCAAAGCATTTGGATTCCAGCAACCTGAATTGTTCAGGCAGGTGGAAATTGAAACTCCATTGCTATTCATGTTGAGAAGAGACAGTCACTATGATCCACTCTCTGAGACTAACCATGAATGAAAAAGTTGAGCTACATAAAACCCAAACAAATTAAAATATTAAACAAATCCTTACACAAGTTTAAATAATAAAATATTTAAAGAAATAGTAAATAAAAGTAGAACTATCATATACCAGGTAAAAAAACCAAATTCATTTTTTTTGTTATCTCAGTTGAGTCTACTTGATATTCAATTTGCTACAGTACGACCTACACATCTCTGAGACTTACTGTTTTCTACACCATTCCACTCTGTTCCATACTGCCCCATCATTTTCAATATTTATACTGTCTGCAGGCTGAAACTTGTTGTATAGTCATAGCTAGAAGAAAGCCTTCTTTTAAATAGACTATTAATTCTCTGAACTATGCAGCTGAGGATCCTAAAAGGATCTGTTCCATGACCTTTCCAGGCACAGACATGAGGCTGACAAGTCAGTAGTTCCTAGGGTCCTCCTTTCTACCCTTTTTAACCTCTTTCCAGTCACCCTGGTCTTCCCCTGACTGCCACGACTTTTCTTAAAAATGTTATTTTCTCTTGCAATAAAATGTTATTTTCTATTATTTTTATTTACCATCAGTACCTTTTGACTAGATTGACAGTTCAGGTAGTATCAGCTATTTATGTTGCATAAGAAGGAATTTCCCAGGTACTGAAAAGTATGACAGGTTTTCCAATTGTGACACTAAAATGGTGCTGCAAAAGTTCAAGCAGCATTCTCTTCACCAGTGTATAGCATGTGTCAGGGTCACACAAGAATTACAATATATGAAGCTCAAGGCAGCACAGGAACTAGCAATCCACTCCTCCCAAGAGGATGTCTACCAACTTAAGCCAACTACACTTGAACTCATCTTTCACATTTCTCATTCTATATTCCTGCAAGGTGAGCTTTAGTTTTTAGCTAGCAAGATTTCTAAAAATGACAATTTTGGCCCTGAAAGGGTGAAGTAATACAACAACAACAACAACATTTTCTGTTTGCCCATAAAACATATATTGCAGAGGTATTTCCAAAGTATGTTTTCACATATGCTGCAGTAACGAGTCCCATAACCGCAAGAGAGGATCGTCCCTAACGGCAAGATCGTTTTGTCTCCATCAAATGTTTAGCTGAGAGACTTGCTACCAAATAGAACAGCTCCAGTTTGGCCAAACCAGGAAATAAAAACCCGTTACAGACTAAATTACACATAAAGAAATGAAAAGCAGCTAAAGAGCAATGGGTTTTGGTAAAAACGAAAAAGATAAAACTGAATCAATTATCTAGCAAGAAAATATGCTGAACTCCACTCCTAATTCTTTGTATAGGTGACTGTATGTATAAGATTGTCAGTTCACAGGTACCTGAAGAAGAACATGTGGTTCAAAATGCTCATCAAAACTCCAGTCAGTCAAGCAACGCTGCTGTGTCTTTTTTATTTCTTCTAAGTAATTTTCCGGACTCACCTCAAAATACACCAAACATTTCAGTGTCAGTTGTGTTAAATTAATTCTAATCTTGTTGGCTTAATAGACATGTTGCATCACAGTTAACTGCAAAATGCTGCATACATGCAGATCTGTATGGCCCTATTTAATGAAAAATACAATTACTCCCAGAGGTTTTTGGTCTTGGCTTTTTTTATGGGAAACGTAATCTAAATATTTTTATTATTAGCTTACATATTTTTGAGTTCTGTAAGCAATTATGAGTATTTAAACATGTCCTGTGATGTAATTTTAAAATTGCTATGTTTATTCAGGGATGTATGGCAGACAGGTGATCCTGAAGATGCCAAATGACACAGTTTACTAGTGTGACACAGTTTGACATTTTCTTTTAAACTTTGATGTTCGTATTTGACCCCTGGTATTCAGTGAAACCAGCACAGAATTACCATTAGCAGCTTCAGTGATACCCATCACCTTGGAATTCAAAGAAAGTGATTTCACAGTGCTTAAAAGTTACGGCACTATCTGCCAGACATCACAAAATTAACATTTGCATGCAGCACTGCAAAGGAATCCCCAGTAATAAGTCCTGCCATTGAACAGTATCTTCTGTTGCCTCTTATAAAGCCTCGTTGACTGCATTCTGCACACTTGCCATATCAGAAACAAGTAGATCCAATTCTTTGTTCAAAAGAGTATCAGTCAGACCATCCCTTTCATCTTTGCCATTTATTTCTGTATGCCCTGGAAATTGAAAGCAGAATTTTAAGAACTGTTCCAGAAATTTCAGCCCTAAACATTAAGGTCAGACTAATGCAATTTCTTTAGCCTTCCTGATGAGATTGACATAAAAATTGACGTTTTCTGTTATGACACTAGTCCTATAAAGACATGATCAGCTCTACTACCCTTCTTTTCCAAAAGAGCACTTTAAAATCCAGGGACAAGAAATGCCATATAGTTAAATAAAATTTAAAAAAAAAAAAAAAAAAAAAAAGAAGAAGATAAATAACACTTTATAAAATGCACTCGAATCATCCTCTTTATCTGACCTATGCTGGCCTTGCATAGTCAAAACCATTAAAAATATTCTCAGAAGTATTTTCCAGATTCATACACAAAGAACCATCTTCCTGTGTACCTTAACAAGCAGTCCTTTGCACAGATGACATTAAAATAGAAGACAAAATCAATTATTTTGATATGTTTTCACATTTTTGAAAAATGAAAATTTAAAATTTTAAATTAATTCAGTTTATACAGTTTCATAAGCTACTGACTGAATATTACTTCTTCTAAAGATCTGAACCAGTCATTCCATTGTTACAATGAGCACCTGATACAAACAGCATCACATGGGGACTTTAACTTCTATATTCTCTTAATTTTTTCAAAAGAATTTCCTTTTAATAGAATTATTTATGCCCTGAGTTAGGGCAGAGATCACTAATATTTAATTAAAATTCACATGTACAAGAAAATTACTCTTCCTAGGAGAAAATATACCATAAAGCATTTGTTTGTAAGTGGCTTATAACCAGCTCAGCTTCCAGACTTGTATCTTTAGGCTCTGATTCACCTGAAAATTACACCTGTTTACTGACTGCCTTTAGAAGACAAAAGAAACCTGAAAGCAAATTTTTTATTTTCCTGGTATTTGCTTTGGTGCTGCAGAAGTGCTGAAATGTTGTTATGCTTGTAACTGCAATTTTTAATATTGTGACTAGTATAAAAGTAAAATAAAGTAACACCCCAAAATGTTCCCAAAATTCAAAAGAGAGGCAGATAGGCAGGATTCATTTTTGTCTGCTCCAGCCTTCTAAGGAAAAGATCCTAGCTAAGCTGGTTGCTTACACATCTCTATTAGGAAAGCATAGGCAACATCACAAAGTACTGCATCCAGCTCTGGGGTCTTCAGCACAGGGAAGACAGGGATCTGTTGAAATGTGTGCAGGGGAGGGCCAATGAAGGTGATTAGAGGGATGGAGAACCTCTCCTGTGAAGACAGGCTTAGAGAGTCCAGCCTGGAGAAGAGCAGGCTCTGGGAAACCTTATTATGGTCTTGGGAGAGAGAGGTCCGTAGTGATAGGATAAGGAGTAATGGTTATAAAGTAAAGGAGGATATATTTAGAACAGATATAAGGAAGAATTTTTTTACAACAATGGTGGTGAAACACTGGAAAAAGTTGCCCAGAAAGGCAGTGGATGCCCCATTCCTGAAAACAGTAAAGGTCAGATTGGACTCTGAGCAACCTGATCTAGTTGAAATTGTCCCTGCTCATTGCAAGGGGGTTGGAATAGATGACCTTTAGAGGTCCCTTCTGACCTAAATGATTATTCTATGATCTATGATTATGAACATAAAGGTATAGTTACTTAAACTGACCTAATTTCTACTTTTCTTGCATGCCCCAAAAATAATCACTAGTTTTTAATGTTGCTTCTTAGCCAACACTTCTCCTTTAAGCAGGCCAACAACTAATTCATTATGTTAGAAACTGCAGGAGAAAATGTCGAACTTCAGAAAATTCACTCTGTATTGTCTACAACTGTTAATGTTGTAGCAAAAAAAAACTTTTGTTTTTATTCTAGTATTGCTGTATAGTTACTCACTGTACAGACCATACAATACTTGAAAATTTAGTGATTTGTACAAGGCAGAAAAATCACATCCCTGCAATAGCAAATGATATGGTAAAACAAATAGTGGATTCAAATTCTTCAGGAGTAAACAGAAAGTTTTTTACCAGAGCCTCTTGGAGATTTCTCATTAAGCTTCATTTCCATAAGAAAGAGTTGTCTCAGCTTTCTTGCAAACATATCTGGATTATCCCAAGGGATGTAAGACACTTCAGAATCTCCTCCAACCATAGATCCAGAGCTCTCCAGGAAACCAGAGTCACTCAGCCTGGTCAGCTTTAGGCTTTCAAAAGTAAATACTCTGAAGGCTCTTTCTACTTCAGTCCAACTAAGAAATTCTAAAAAAGAATTACAGTCATTAACTGAAAATGTCCTTACAGCTCAGCAGAAGATAAACAGAAGACTATTTAAGTGTATTGTTCTTGGCAACTCTGCAAAAGCCAACAGCAATTTCCTTAATGGTATTGGATCAACTTATGTGGGCTACATTTTACACTGCATTCAAAGTTGAATGCTTCCAAATTGCAAAATGATATGCCTAAACATTAATCAATCTTAAATGAAGTGATCCCTACATTTGAATACCTTCTGGCTCATTAACTTTATATAAATGATGTTGATTTTAAAATACTGAGTAGACATTATCAAACCAGTTAACAACTAGTTATTTTCAGTCCATGAAACTTTTTTATTCTCTGTAGCTTCTCAGAGAAGTATCAAATGTTTTTTTCTCTTCAGATAAAAATTTACACAGAATTTACACTGAATTATGCCATGTGCAAAGGTAATAATAGATCCTATTTATGGTTGTATGCATTGGTGTGCATATAACAGTGATAATCATGCAAAGGACTGAATTTTAAGACAGGTAGTATAAGACCCAAATCATGTAAAGAGTATCTTTAGTTTGAAATGTTTTCACTTTAGGGTAGCCAAGCACCCAAGCATGTCATATATTTTCTGTTCAAATCAATCACCTTCTTGACAAAAGCCAAGGCATTGCTAGCTAAGTTATCAGTTGGGAGACATTGGCAGTATAGTACAGTCCAGTGAAGACCATCAAATTTAACACGCATCAGCAGGGATGCTATAGCAATACTGAATACCTTATATAGCCTCCTGTCCAAAATGAACATATCAACAACTAGAAACAACATAGCAAGTGTAAATTAATCCAACACAAGGGACTTCTGGATGAAACAGCTGGGAAAGTACCTTCAAATCCCGTGCCTTGCATGATGACATAGATGTAATGAAAGGGATTTGGATGTTTATATTTCTTCATAGCCTAGAGAGGACTTTTGATACTACCTAAGGGCATTTACGTAGTCTTTGGCATTGTTTCCCAGTGTACTTCAAGGCACAAAGTACACTCCAAGAAAAGGTAACTGCAGAAATGATTATGGTTGAAGAAGTGAGTGTATTCTTGGTTTGATAAAGGGACTGCTATAAGGTAGTTTCATTATTAACACCAACTGCTTACACAGAATACACTCTGAAAGCCATTCATTGTTCAATAAAAATTGCCTCCCTAAGATACATGTGCTCCTCTTCCAATAGTGTGTTGGTAAATAAACATACAATTTACATCAGTGTCTCAAAATGCATTCTACATCCTAAGATCAAATTTGCAATTTTTACAGATATTTTTCCCCTTAGAATTAGTATGTTTTTGTATGTTTGTGAATATAAATAAAGAAAGAAGTTCTAACATCCCAGCTCTTAGTCATGCAGTATTTAATACTCATATAGTCTTTCCCACTAACCATGAAACTGAGGTCTGAAGTTAGGCTTAACTTGTGTATAGTAGGCTATAAGTATATATAAACAAGGCTGTGGAAGTGGGAAATTCTGCAAAGGCTTTTTGGCAGCTGAAAAAACTTGTTTCAAAATTCTTGCTATTTAAGAGGATCATCAACGAGAAGGAAAAAAAAAAGGAAGCTATGTCAATAATTTTACCACTGGTACAATAATGCATGAGCTCGTGAACTCTGGCCAAGTGTTTAGTGTTATTTTTAGTTGAAGGAAGGGTGAAATGGGTATGTTCTGTAAGAGGCAGTTTATCCATCATTTCACGCTCAATCTTTTCTGGATTTAAGTTCTCCGGGACCTGAAGCAAAAATGAAAGTACAGAGTTAAAGTAAACTTTCTCACTAGTGGCTTTCTAAAAATTATGTTTGAATAAACAAGTCTTTTTATAGCAGAAGACATTAGCATGTGCTTAAGTCTGTTGGACATAAATTTCAGCATGTGCTCACAGTGTGGTTTTGAATCATGATATCAGATACTGTAGGTAAAAAAAATTAAACACATAAGACAATGACTGACAGCATAATAACAGACATTTGTTAGAAGACATTTGCCTGTGTTAACTAGACTCAAAAATACAGAAATATGTAGTGGTCTGTTCAGAGTGGCAGCAGGTACCTTCCATGGATCTTTCAGCTGGTCTGTGCTATTTTCATAGTTAACGAAATTTGAAAACTCATTGATCAGTCTGTGATGAGAGGAATCCCTACATATTTAAGCATTTATCTTTTCAGACTTACCGGTATCTTTCAGTTTCACTCTTTTTAGTGTTACACACTTATAGTAACTTTTTCTTGGACCTTGTATTCAAAATCTTTTTCCTCTATCTGTTCCTCAAACATGGTGCTATATCCTGCATTTCTTCTTTGGCAAGTACATAAAATACATCAAGCATACGCTTGCTAAGATCATCTCTCTCAGAGATTACTCATTCCTCCTTTCTGCTTGAATACATTCAATGTGTTAAACTCGACTTGTTTCTGAATACTGTTTTAATCAATAATTGTCAAAGCATTCCACAGACAACTTGTAATTCATGAAGTCAGGCAGAGACACCTTAGCTGAGAAATTTAGAACTGTGCTATTGCTTGTATTACCTTCAGAGAATTTCCAAAGTTTAACGGTAAAGCTACACCTTGGCTTTGCAAAAATGTGAGAAATTCACAGTGTTTTTTTGGTTTAGAAAGCCTGGTCACAGTTACTTTGCAATAATCCCAAACCTTGTAGTCTCTGAACCTTTCTGCCTTTGTTAGAATTTGGCGCTATCTTGGTTATACACTATGCTCCAACTACTCAGCCAACCTGAATACACTTCTGTTCATTAATAAAATCCTATATATTTTCTTATACTTCTCTACGTTTTATCATTTAATCTAGTTTACCTGTTCAATCACTGTTATCAAATTAGCAACTAATTTTCTGTAGTTTCATCAGTGTTTGCCAACATAAAAATCAATAGAGTTCTATAGTATTTCTGATCTTCGCCAAAGGCTAAACATTCTTATTAATAACGCTAATAGACCACTGAAATCAATATGTTTGTGCTCTGCATTTTTAAGGTGTCCCCTGTCAGTAACTCACTGCTTCTCAAAACTGAACACACATTGGTGTGTTCATCTCAGTAGAAAAAAATCTAGGCTATGCTGTTCTGCTTTGTAAAATGTTCCATCCTTTCTAGTGCATTGAGCATTCAGTGACCGCGGACTTGGGACTTGCTTATATATGATAGGTAGCACTGTACCTTCAGCAGGTGCAACCGCTGAGCCAGGGTATCATGGTACTTAAATAAGAGAGGGTACTGGGGGGTGACAGCCTTTTCTTCACTGTACTTAGGAGAAAAGTAGTCATAGAGATTCTGTTAAAAAAAAGAAAGAGGTATTACACCCCAACAACGAGATTTATTTGTCATTTTAGGAAATAAACAAAGGACAACACAAACCTTTTTTTCACTCAGAGGAAGTGAAAGAGAAGGAAGGACAGAGGCTATATGATCTGCAATGGCTTGATGAAACCCATCTGCCTGAGGTTCTTGTACCACCAGACTAGGTGGTGTAAGGTCTTCTTCACTTGCAATAACCTGGCAAACATAATATATGTTAACCTTCATTACAGTATGACTGCTGCTTAACTTCATTAGAACTACCAAGCAGATCCTGCTATGAGCACATCCATAACTTTTGTCATGAAAGAAAACTGTAATTTTTTTCTACATGTAGCAAAAATACAATTTCCCATGTTAGTTCCTGCCTAAAACAAAGATAATGGAAAACAGAATAAAGTGTTTTCTCCTATTATTCACTTTTGGAACGTTGAGAAGAAAAATATTCCAGCTTGAAATGTTAAGAATTCTTAATGAACACAAGTAATTAAAAACTGATTATCTATTAGGTGTTGACTTGACTTTGAGTATTCTTGCCTGAGTCTATTTTCAGACTAAGTTACAAAAAGTAAAAAACCCCAAAATTGTTCAGAAATTTGACTCCTAAAAGAAGAAGAAGCTCCAGATCATATTGTGGGTCTCCTCTAAATCATAGATGGTGCCTGAACTCTACAGAAGTCAGATATGTCTAGCACTACCATCAACATACGCCACTTTTCTGTTAGGCTTGTCCTGAGACCTTTGAACTGAGTAAACCAGCAAAAGTTCAATACCATTGACATTGTTGCAGGACATGAAAACTTGTTATTGACCTCGATAAGAAATTACATCTTTTCCCTCATTTAATTATATTTGTAGTCTTCAAAAATCAATTATGGACTAAACACTGTATATGTAGGGTAAGTGCACAATATGAAAGAAAATCAAAGACAACACTTTGGAGTTTTGATTCCTTTGCATTGACCCTCCTTGCTTAGTGCTTCCATGCACAGGTTGAAATAGAGGGATTTATTGATCTTTGACCAGTTCATTATACGAGGTCTAGGTCAAATTAGCCACAGAAATTAAAAAGAGAACATTCCCACCTGTTCCAACATGCAGCTCAGCATTAAGGGCACAGAAAAGTATTCCTCGGGAACCTGACTGAGCAAGTCATTGTAATACCTCATGTCCATGGAAGGAGACAAAAAAGAAGTTTCTTCAGGTCCTGTAATAAGAGATAAAACATTAAGATCTATTTATTCAGAATTATCAACTTATATTCCAAATCAGTTCTGCAAGTTTGCAGATGATACAAAATTGGGAGAAGCTGTTAACTCCTTCATTGGCAGGGAGGGCCTGCAGAGAGACCTTGATAAACTGGAGGGCTGGGCAATTGTATCAACAATATTTAACAAGTTTAAATAGTCTAACAAGGGAAAGTGCTGGATTCTGCACCTAGGATGGGGCAACCCAGGATGTTCGTACAGACTGGGAAATGAGATGCTGGAAAGCAGTGCCACGGAAAGGGACCTGGGGATCCTGGTCGATGTCAAGTTGAATCTGAGTCAGCAGTGCCCTGGCAGCCAGGAGGGCCAACCATGTCCTGGGGGGCATCAGGCAAAGCATCGCCAGCTGGGCGAGGGAGGGGATTGTCCTGCTCTGCTCTGCACTGGGGTGACATCACTTTGGATAGCATGGGCAGTTTTGGGTGCCACAGTATAGGAAAAGACATTAAGCTGTTAGAGAGCATCCAAAGGAGGGCAATGGAGATGGTGAAGGGCCTTGAGGGGAAGCCGTATGAGGAGCAGCTGAGGGCACTTGGTCTGTTCAGCCTGGAGGAGAATGAGGGGAGACCTCACTGCAGTTACAACTTCCTTGTGAGGGGAAGAGGAGGGGCAGGCACTGATCTCTTCTCTGTGGTGACCAGTGACAAGACCTGAGGGAATGGTCTGATGTCGTGTCAGGGGAGGTTTAGGTGGGATGTTAGGAAAAGATTCTCCACCAGACAGTGGTGGGGCACTGGAACAGGCTCCCTGGGGAAGTGGTCACAGCGTCAAGCCTGACAGTTCAAGGAGTGTTTGGACAGTGCTCTCAGCCACATGGTGTGATTCTTGGGGATGTCCTGTGCAGGGTCAGGAGTTTGACTTGATGATCTTTGTTGGTCCCTTCTGACTCAGAATATTCTGTGATTCTGTGAAACTTCAGACAATTTTTATTAAAAAGAGACTAAAAAGTTCATTAATTTAGAGCTTTTAAACCTGACTATGATTAGGAACAGATAGAAAAGGGGATTTGCTAAAGAACTTGGTTACCACCTTTGTAGTTTTCAGAGACTTTCACTATGTATTCACCAAGAACTTACTCTCACAACATCTTCAGCAAACTGTGCAAATAATTTCAAGGATTTGTGCTCTCAGCTGAATGAATGGTTTGACAAAAGGAACAACTACACATGACCGCTTTAATCCTCTAAACATACCCTGTGACAAAACTTCTGTTGGCAGAATTTCGTTTGCTTTCCCTTTTTTCTTTCGAGGTGTCACGTGTGATGCTGACTGAATGAGCAAAAATAAAGACAAAAATAAATAAATAAATCAGAAACAATAGAACAAGTGAGAATTGCACAAATAGGTGGGAGAAAGTAATTTAATTTAACTTTGGTTACTCACCCTAGACTAGATGCTAAACTTTTAAATGGAACAAGATAGAAAAAATGAAGTTTTATGAATGCTTTAAATGAGCATTCAGTAGTATTGCTACAGATGGATCAAGTCCATTTTTTCTCTGCTACTAGTCATGTCTTAATAAACCACTCTCTTCTGCCCACTTAAATTTTTTCTACGATGAACAAATTGAAGAAACTAATCTTGCATAGAAATAATAATTGTTTTTCCCCCCAACAGTTCACAGGTCTACAAGAAGACATTTTAATTTTTCAGACAAAAGAATATGTCATCAGGAGCTATTTAAGGAACTTCTACACCTGTGATACTTCACACCTGTATAATCCTTCCAATTTTTCTTTTCTGTTTTCCCAATGCTCAACTATTTTTCTTTCATTTTTTGAAGTTTTAAATGCTGAAGACAAAAATCCAAATTTCATTCACAGAAAATTCCTCAGAGTGACGGTCCAAGGTGAATTTTTGATTCAAAATTAAAGACAGGCAATTCTAGCCTTTAAGCAGTTATTCCCAACAAAAAGAGAAAGATCCTTGCCTCTGTTACAGATTGTTGCTGTGATTTGCTCTCTGGTAACGTGGGCACATTAACAAAGTTGGTGTTTTCCAAGTAGTTGCAGTGCTGCCGTCTCCAGTCCAGGCAGTCGTACATCAAACAAGCAATGCGTTCAAACAGCGCAGTACCAAATGCAAGCTGTGAGAGGAAGTCGGATACAAAGGATGAAGTTTGCACAGAACAGTGTCATGTAACTTATGACATGAGTCATTAGCTCTTCAACCAGATCTACATCTATTGGTAAGTTTTCCAAAGGATTTTTTCCTCCGCTAATTCACAATATTTTATGAAGCTATTCTAAAGTCTCCTCATTTTTATTTGCCTTAACACTGTCACACCACAATATGGACTGTATATTGCCAAATTGTGTTAGTTGTTATAAAGTCTAACGTGTCTTCAGAGTAAATGTTCAAGGTCTGCTATCTTGCAAATGGAACTTACTTTTTTTTGAGTTTTTTTGATGTGAAAGTAGAGGAGAGAAAACTTAAAAGTGTTTGGTTTATACAATATGTGCATGTTTTTACTAGTGATAAAACTGCAGCATATTTGCAAGGTCAACTGTTCTCCTGCCCTAGAAGGATAAAAAATAAAACCCCAACCAGGTAATCAATGTCATGTCATATTATTTTTCGTCTTTCTGCTGCTCTTTGAAAATAAAGAAAGCCTCAAAAACAGCACTCTGGAATCCATACTTGTAAGTGAAAGAATGTCAGCACGCTGCCTAAACGTCCAAAGGGAGAGCACTGAATCTGCAAAAGTCTGACAGGGAAAGAGACATGGTTCTTGAGGTCATGTACTGTGGTTCTCACCAAAGCTTGAGAGGAATAAAAAGAATAATAGCAACTGCTATTTTAAACGTGAAATGTTTTTGTACAAATATGAAATCCCTGTTGGAGACCACACGAAACACTCAAGCTTCAGCAACTTTAATGGATGTATTCTTCCCCTTTAGATCCTAGACACTGTGGAAAGGACTAAGCTATTATAATTTTTAGACAATTTCTGTCAACAGTCCTTTTCTGAGTGATTCCTTCACTTTTCTGGAAGTAGGCCAAGTCTCTTGTGCTAAGAAGTTTGCCTCTAAGAGGTGGTTAACAACACCTGATGTCTCAATTTTATGTTTCCTAAAATAAAACACTGTGAAGAAGCACAACTGACATTAGGTACTAAGTATGGTAACAGTCCTTTAAGAAGTATTAAGCATCTGTTTTTCTCAACCCAGTTGCATCTTCATGGCACTTGAAAACAAGCAATCCAAATCACTGATCAGTTATGGAATAATTGTCTCCGTTTCCATAACATTTACAGACTAGAGGAGACCCTTAGGAAAGAAATTCTATTTGTGAAAACAGAATTTTCATTAATATTCTTGCACCTTTTTTCCCAATTAAATACTCTTCTCAAGAATGGGTTAGTATAAAACTTTCCATGCATATATTACTTAAAAGATATCACTAGAGCACATAAAAATTTTAATTAAAATATTGGAGTGTTTTGAATGCGCAGTCTTTAAGACAAAACAAGATTTTTTACAGAGTCATAAGTAACAAAACCTGGTGCTACTCAATGGGATACAAGCAAAGTTTAGTTTAATGACAATTTTGTGATTGAATTTGCTTGGTCTCTCCTCTTCTCAGGACAGACACAGATGCTTGTCAAAAGCCTTCCAAGTCTAACCATTAGTGGCTCTCGAACAAAGAAAATATTTTTGAAAATATTTTCCTTTCTAAAGGTCTCAACTCTGAGAGCAGAGACTACTTGCTGTATCCAATACTTAACGATTTTTATGTTAACATCTAACCATTTGTCACAAGAGTTTTTCTTCTGTAGATCTTGGACTTTAGAGACACAGAAAGCTTGGATTCCAGCAAACCCACAGGAACAGATTTATTCTATCCACCTATGATTTCAGAACTTATATGTTCCCCACTTGTTTTTTTAAAAACTTAAAAATTTTTCTACTTCTCATGAAATTATAACTACAATCTGTATAAACACTTTCAGTGACAGATCATTTTTCCTTTAATTCAGCTATAATATAGATGTTTCCAGGACATTCACAAGTAGAAACAGTGATGTTGATGTGATTATGGGGAAGATAAAAATCTTCCTTCCCAAAGGAGACTTTACACTTCTAAAATGATATAAAGAGTATAAGGATAAAAAATATTATACATGTTTCCACAACTAAGGCCTTTTTACTGAATGTCTTGGAAACCACCATGAATTCTTTATATACAGAATTTAGTGTACTATAACTAAGGCTTAGAAGAATGTCTATGTCCCTTAACCCTTACAGACCACAAAAACAGTAGGTTAAATTATAGCATGTTCCCTTATTTTTCTTTAGCATTCGTGTATTTTACTGCTGTTACTGTAGATTTAAAAATACTGGACCACTTTACCTCACTATACTTCAGAATCTAGGCTGGAAAAAATTTCTAATGATTCACTTTATCCTTCAGTGCCTGGTAGTCGTCCTGAGTCAGGAGGCTATAATAAGTCAGACCCATGTTTTAGACAAAAAGAAGCAGCACTGAGTACATTAAAGGAACATCTTATATCAGAAAGCTTTCTTGGATTCATTTGAATTCTTTTCCTCATGTGATGGTTCTGAGATGCAGTAAGTAGACCTGGATTTATGAGAACAAAAGTACAACTTTTGTGTTGTATACCTACATCTGACTCTCTAACAGGATGCAAACTGGATGTGTGTAGAGATGCTGAATAAATATAAAACCTCAGACTGTTTTAAAACACTTCTGTTGTGGCCTACACTATTAAGAAACTCCAAATCAGGTATTTTTATTCAAAGGACTCCTTGTGACTAAATGATGAATAAACTTGTTGGATACACAGGAAATAATTTTTTTTTTCGAGATTACAAATACACTAATTATGGTGGTTATGTTTCAGAAAAGACTGAGATAAAATTCCTATAATTTCTAAATTGTTCTTCAATGTTACAAACCCCAAAGCACACCATGCATTGTGAAAGCAGAATGTACTGACCTGCATTTCATTGTCAGACCAATCAGGGGGAAAGTCACTTTCCTTAACTATGTGATGGAGCCTGGCAACATCAAAGAGACTTGACCCATGCTTTCCGCTGTTCAGAACTGGCTCCAGGTATTTCCAAAATGTTTCCAGGTCTTTGTTAGCTTCATCTTCCTTTCTCTTCTCTGCTGCTACAACTAAAATTTATTACGTATTAGACAAATCATGATACAATGTCTCCCTTTTACATAAAGCAAAAATGGTATATTAGTCTTCTGTAACAGTCTTCTTCTTGAAATATTCCCACACTCAGACTCTCAGCAAAAATCTGACACACAACTTTGGGATTAAAAAATTCCAGGACAATAAAGTCTCGGTAAGACATAGTAATTCTTTCAGGAAAAAAAAAAAGAAAAAAAAAAAAAAAAGAAACTGCCCCTCCAATCACACCCCTAAGTCTGCAGCAGTGAATGTTTGAAACCTGGGAAATGTAAAACTCTCAGGGTATGCTTTTACAGGGTTGCCAGCATGTAACTTGTTGAATCTGTTCTTTAAGTATACGTTAAGTGAGCCTTCTTATCACAATTTTATTGGTGTGGAAATTGGGGCAAAAGAAGATTAGTTACAGTATGATTATGAATAGCAAGCCTAGAAGTTGTAGGGTTTCAATTTTTGCTTCATGGTAATGATCAAGTTTTGAAGATGCACTATGTACAGTGACAAAAAAGGTTCTCTCTTAATGCCTATCTTACAATCACACTCTGGAATCTAAGATCAATCATACTTTTAATAGTGTAATCTAATAAGGACAATCAATCTGCAGTGACTTTGCTTTCATTTTGACTCATCGGTGCTCAGTAGTTCTAAAACCTAAGCATGAAGGCCAAATACTTCCCTTGTACAATTCCAGTGGCCCCCCATGGGTTTAAAACAAAATAACTCAGTGAGGCCATGACCTCTTCAAAAATGCTGATGTTCTCAAGACTTTCTAAGGAATATATGTCTCCTCTAACAGCCATTGAAAATGTTTGCCAATTAACTTATAAAATGGTTTTATCATGATTCGGAAGATATGTCCCATTAAGTGACTAGTACCTGGGCAGAAGGCTGGGGAACTCTCTGGCACAAGATTCTGTAGGTATGAGTTCAAGAGGAGACTGAACAAGTACTTAAGAAATAAGCAAACTAAATCCATTGTTTACTAAAGAGACAAAACATACTAGGATCAGGAAGATTCGCTGATTTGAAAATAACTGGAAGCTTGGTGATGTATGTGTTGAGAAGTTTCATATGTGCTTTACTTTTCACTCCTTCCTGTCCTTCCGTTTCTTTCTCTTGTTCTTCTTTGGGCATTAGCTAATGAGCACTTCTGGAGACAGATCACTGGCTTAGATGGTCCCTTGATACTAAACTGTTTCATGTTCCTAAAAGCTCATCTCAGTAACAGGATCATCCTTCTTGTTTTTCATCTGCTTATGAAAGATACTCTCTAATTCAGGATACCTCACCTGTGACAATGTTTCCCTACATCTAACACTGTAACAGCATTTAGGGCTGTTCAGTCAATGCATTAATCTGTTTGCATTTGTGAATTAAAGGTAAACAGCTACACATTCTTCTTTACACTAGAAGAATAATAACATTTTACTAATTCTGTTCCATAGTTTAATAATAAAACCACAAAAATACATGTAACACTTAGGCTTTCCCTTTCACAAAAACATCACAGTTTGCCAATATCAATCATTAGATGCTCTGCCCTTGATCCCTTTTCGTTCTTTTGCCTGCAATCCTAAGGCTTTTCTTTTCTCAAGTATCTTTTCATCATGTAAACTCTCTCAGAATGAATTAAAGTTTTAATGAGCAACTCCCAAAGAAGGAGCCAGAGCAGGGAGGCACTATGACCACAGAAGAGATCTGGCACTAATGCAAAGAGGAACTGAATTACCTTGTAGCCTTCAGTAACAGAAATGAGATAGTAACCAGTAACGCATTCCCCGACTTTAGAAAAATGCCTCCCTCCCTCCCTCCCCATCCTCCCCAAAACCACACAACCACTGTTACATAAGAGTGGAAAAAGAGCATCTAGTATAACTGAACACATTGCATAGTGATTTTGAACTATCAGTATGAGAACTGAAATCCTAGAACCACTAGGATGTGTCAGGTCACAAGTTTCCAGCAGAAATGGAGAAAAACAAATTCCATTTTGTCAGACTGAGATACTGGTCTGAGTTTTTTGATAAGCTCTCAGAAGTCAGTTGAAGCATGGTGCTAAAAAAAGCTGAATTAGTAAGATCACAGCTAATATAATGACAGGAGGAACAGTAAACTGATCATATGAAAAGGTATTAATAGTGCTTGCCTTGGTAACTTCACAAAATGAAAGCCTATGTGGAATGAAAACACATGGGAAGGACACGAACATGAAAGCTGTGGTCCCTAACCCATAGTTCACATGTATTCATGCTAAGAATAATAGAAACACTGGAATATAACTGCATTTACAGCTTAATGGCTTTCCTTCTAAAAGCTTCTCCATACATTATTGAAATTATCAACCATGATCTGTTTTGCAAACCATTCAACTATGAAGTACTTGAATTAGTGTCTGCTCCAAGGTACAGTTAAGTATACCTGTATCACTGCTGACAGATCTTTGTCTTAATATAACTTTAAAAGTCTCAAAGACTCAAAATATTTCTACTCAGTCTTCTTCAGTATTTCACTATCCTCTGTGGACAGTTTCTTCCTCCCACACTACATTTTCCCTATTGCAATTTAAACTCTGAATTTTCTATCCTAGACTTTTATTAACTTGAAGACTTTTATAATTTCTTCACTCTATCATTCAGCCTTCTCTTCTTAAACTTAAGGATAACAATTTAACTTTTTAACTCAATAGGAAAAATTTTACAGATCCTTTAAAATGTTTTTTACCATGTCTTACAAGGTCTTACCTAACTGTTGATTTCCATGGTAAGATTACTTCAGGTACTTTTTAGGACATACTCTCGTTTTAATCTGGAGATTGTATTCGGTTTTTAGGGGCATAGTAATATTCATGACTTATGTTCATTCGTGTCATTAGCATGACAGCTTATCTTTGACATCTGTAGTTCAGGCATGTGACCCTTTGCCTTTATTTGGAAATTTAATTATTCATGCATAAGCCTACTATACTGTCCATATTAAACAGAACAGTCAGGTTTTTCCAGATTATTATTCTCTATACCATCAAGAATATTTTGCATTTGAATCACATCCCATTATTCCAATACCCATGGCAATACCAAATGGTCCCAGGCACACCACCAATTCCCTTAAGTTCACTATTTGGTAGTAAACTTTTAACAGTTACTCTACAGAGGCCAAGATTTTTGAATAATGCTGCACCTACTATATGTTTACTTTCATCTAGAACTACCTTGCTCACCACAGGCCATGTGATTCTTATTTAAATCCAAATATACAACACAACTACTCTGTCAGAAGGTGAGCACTTCATTTTATAAGGAAATTAAACTCGTCTGACATGATTTGTTCTTGAACAGCATATAGCTGTTACTCATCTCATCATTTTTTTTAAGTGGTTAAAAATTATTTCTTCCAGTAATTTTCCAGAAAGAGAAATTAAGCAGATTACATTGCCTTGGCTGTGTTCCTTTCCCTTCTTCCTCACACCTTTTTTTCCACTCTCACTTGATCTTAATGAGTTTTCAATTGCAAATGAGAGTGGCAGGCAAATCTTTAAGTAGAATACAATTTAGGTTAATCTGAATCAGCTGATCTGAAAAGTTCTCTACCTTACCTCAGTAGAGCTCAGTTATTTTACCTATTACTCCACAATTTAAAGTTGAATCTTTCTGTTACCAGCCTTAATTGTGGTTAGTTGTAATAATCACCTGTCTGCAATGGTATTTGCAGTGAAAACAGATTAGCCGCCACACAACACACATGACAACAAGAAGTACAAAAATCCCTCTCAAAACATTAACCACTGTCAACCTTCTCAGGACCACCTGCTTACAGTTCTTCCTCTCTGTTGAGAAGCAAATATTTTCCTTGGTACTCCTCCTGCATTCCATTTTGTGTCTCAGTATTTCTGATTTTGTGCCAATAGGTTCATAATAAACATATATTCTCATTTCTTGGGACCTGAACTGTTTCTAATTCTTAAATGCTTCCTTATGCCTGAGGTCCACAGAGAATGCATGGTTTAGCCAAGCTGTTTTCTCACTATGCATCCTATCCTTTCTTAATAGTGAGGAAAACTTGCATTACTACCTATAACAATACTTACACAAGATACTATTATCTATTCAAAATTTTTCCACTTCAAAAATTTTTATTTACAAACTATCCATTCTTAAAGTCTTCCTGTTATTATACATAAGAGACAAAGAAGAGAAAACTGGAAACATTTGGGGAAACCTGCCCCTGCCCTCCCAGCCCCAGCAGGTGTTACAGTAAATCAGATGAAAATAAACCAACAAATCCATGCTTTTTGCTCTTTCCACTTTCAAGACCCAGTAAGACATTACCTTTACATTTTACAAATTTTAACAAAACTATCCAAAGGTGGAAATTATGTTTTCCTCTCATTCTCTTCTCAGAGATAAGATTGCTCAAACAACAAGATCAAACATGACATTACTTTGAGTCCATCAGTTGGTCCATGACTGCGTAGGTCTTAAAGGCTACATGACTTGTGTTAGCTCACCATGGCACCTTTGGGGACAGATTCCTTACTGCCCACACAATCTAACCTGTAGCATTTGTCATGTCATTTGGTTAACACAAATGGGAGAAAAGAACAGCATGCTGAGACAGTTCAGCCTTCACAACATTCATAGGTAAATGGTTTGGATTCATCAGTGGTCAGAAAGGCAGTGAGCCACATCATCCAAGCCTGCAGCATTCAAACAAACAACCTTCATAATGCTCTCTCCTGGCCAATATACATTGCAGGACACTGTTCCCTTCATTTACTGGGCTGATTGTGCCATCTCAACAGTGTCAGAATCCATCACAAGGAATTTCACAGCACCACAGAGGAAGTCAATATGCAGTTATAATTGGAATCATATCTATTAGTAAAAAAACACATGTATGAACAATTATAGCTACCAACTCAGTCTTCTCATTTACATTTATCTATCACAAGAGTCTGACTTGTATTTAAAATAATTCAGGTCAGAAGGGACCTCAATCTTTGCTCAAAACATGGTCAACAGGAAACCGAGACAACAGGCTCAGGGCCTCATCCAGCTCATTCTTGAACACCTCCAAAGACAGAGATCCCACAACCTCTACAGGCAACCTGTCACAATGCTTGACTGCCTTTGGGGCAAATTTCTGACCCTCCACACCTCCACTTCTACCTTGACAGACTTCTGTTCCAATTACAGAATCACTGATGCTGAAAGGAACCCACGGGGTTCTTCCGGTACAACTCCAAGCAGGTTCACCTAGAGCAGACTGCCCAGAACCATGTCCAGATGGCTTGAGTACCTCCAAGAATGATGACTCCACAACCTCTCTTTCTTCTCCAGGGTAAACATTCCCAGCTCTTTCAGTCTCTTCTCATATGAGAGACACTCCGGTCCCTTGAACATATTTGTGGTCATTTGATGGACTCTCTCCAGTAGCTCCATATCTCCCCTGTACAGAGCAGCCCAGAACCTGACACAGAACTCCAGGTTTTATACTCACCAGTGATGAGTACAAAAGAAGGTTCAAATTCTTTCACCTGATGCAGCCCTGGATAACGTTTGCCTTGTTTGCTACAAAGGCACAGTGCTGACTCTTGTTCAACTTAGTGGGACCACCCCTAAGTCCTTCTCTGCAGAGCTGCTTTCCAGCCAGTCAGCTCCCAACACGAACTGGTGCATGAGGTTATTTCCAGGTGCAGGACTGTGCCCTTGCTGAATTTTATGAGGTTCCTGCAAGCCCACTTCTCTATCCTGTTGTGGTTCCTCTGACCAACAGCACAACCCTCTGGTGTTTCAGCCACTCCTCCCAGTTGTGCATCATCAGAGTACTTCCTGAGGGAACTATTCTGACTATTAAGGAAGATGTTGAGCAGGACTCATAATACTGGTCCCCTCTGGGCCAGGACATTCAGCCAGTTTTCAGTCCAACTTGAATGTTTGCTTATCTAGCTTCCTTCTAAGCTTCTTTCTAATGAGACAGCGCCAAAGGTCTTACTGAAGTCAGGGTGGACAGTATTCACTGCTCTCTCCTCATCTACCAAGACAGTCATTAATTAAAGCTGTGCACTTTCCTTGAACTCACCAAACAAGCCAAGTTTTCTTAGCAATGTACCTTCCTAATGATCCATAGAAGTATCACTTGATAAAATGTTCTGGAGAAAACTACGTCTGTAAACACTGCCTATTTAGTCAGTGCCTCTTTCTGCTGTCCAGTTTTTGCACTGGTACACCATTGGGTTTGGTGACCAATCAAAGGCAACACCATTTCGGCAGGGGCAATCACAGCTGCTCACAGGCAGCATGCAAAACACAAGGCACGGAGAGGGAGAAAAACACAGTCAGAAAAGTCTCTCCTTGGATATAAAACTATCTCCTTTCTACACTTTCTTTTTTTTTTTTTTATGACCAGATTACCTTCAGGTGAAATTGAAGATCTTTCTTGAAGTTTAGTTTCTTCCAAGTGTAATTGCAATGGCTTGTAATTCTCAGAAGAAATTTGAATTACACTTGAAATGTTAATCCCGAGCTCAGCCATTACAGGCAACAGCTGAAGGTTGCGGAAATTCAAAATTATAAAGTAATGATGGGCACCATCATCTGGTTCATCATCTGTTCAAAATACAACAAAAACAGATTACAGCAAGGACATTCAACAGCTAAACAAATATAATTTTTTTCTTGACTATACAGAGTAATGCAAATTAAGATCAGAGAAACAGTTCTTTTATAACTTCATTGGGAAAATTGCAAAGAAGTTGAAAAACATTATGTGCATTAGACTGAAGTCTTCTGCAGCAAACCACCTAGAACACAGCAGGAAGAATACCAGTCAGAAGTAATAATTGTTTGGAGAAGCACCAGGAGAAAAACTGGAGAAGCTGATTATAATCAGAATGTTGTAGCAGCATTTCTGTAATTGCTTCTCTCTAAGGAGTTTAGTGTCAGGACATATTCACATGCTCTAATGGTACTTTAAGCTATTCTATTTTTGTATAAAACTGTCCATGAAGCACACGCAGACTAAGTTACTGTGTCTTAAATGAGCGATTATTGAGTCAAAGCAGTTTCAAAGGATTAGCTGCAAGTATGAGCTTACTCACTGCTGACTGTTCCCTGCCCAACAGGTTCAGGTTTTCTAGATGTGCTTCCTCTCAAAACCCTCATCAGATGGTAATACCAGTTTGAATTATCAGTGATTAGTCCATACTCAAAAGAGGGAAGACATTAAGGCCAGTAATCTCAAGATTACTCAAAAGCAGATATATTTAATTTCAAAAAGGTGATAATGTATTAGGGATGAATGATATATAGTCTTACACATGGTAAAACATTTTTATGTTGATATGCTACATGTATCTTATCTGTGTTTTATTTCTTGGACTGCACAATGTATCCTAACACTGAGCAGAACACAGTGCCCTCTTCAAATGTGCAGTGGCAATGCTTTGATATTGCCAAATAGATCTTGACATGGAACAAAACAAAGTGCTCCAAAGCTAGGTTGCAAGATTTTCTACTCATCAGGAGTGCATCTGCATTTTTTACATACCAATGTATTTGTTTTCCTCTTCCACTTCTTCTTGTCGACGCTTCAATTTTGTGTCCTTTTTATCAGAGGTTGGGGCTGCTGCCTTTTTTCCTTTGCTTTCTTTTGCAGCTGTCTTGTCAGAAGGTTTAGCTTTTTCTTTTGGTTGCTGTTCTGCCTGACAAGATGAATAAACAAAGCTGTCATTATAGCCTTTATGCAGAACAAAGGTCAGACTTTTGTAAAACTTTAGTGGCTCAATTTTTTTATTTTAATACTTTTCCCTCTCAGCCACTATAATGTTGATGTGGTGAAGCTGTCCTGAACACCCTGCTTTCTGTTGCTCAAACACATCATTCAGTTTATTATACTCTTACTCAATCATAATACCAAGGCTTCACATTAAAAAGGAACTGCAAGAGGTAGGCAGACCTTATAAATACCGAACTAACAAAGTGCATGTGGGTAAAAAGATGAGTAAAAAATCACTGTGCTTTAGTTACTGCCACTAAAGCACTTGCATCTGTCAGAAACCTTCCTCGGACTGAAGGGAAATAAGACAAAAATTCAGTATCTGTTAAGTCTTTACCATCTCTGTTAACATTCTTGAGTATGGTGTCAAATGGTACCTGCACTACTTTTATTTGATGTAAATACCTGTCTAATATGAACTAGAAGAGTCTTGTGCTCATTCCACAAACGATATTACTCATTCATTCTTATTATTTTCAAACAAAAACAACCACATTAAGCTCAGTAATTTAAGAGTACAGGATGAAAAAAGATTTTGCAAGTATCCCCAAGCCTTACACTATAAATCCAGAAAGTCCAGAGTCAGTTTAAAATTAAAGTAATCCAAAACATATTAAGGTAAAGTGAGGTGTTACAGAGCAAGAGAGCCTCCACCTTAATTTTACCCAGCAGACGTATTATGTTCAAACTATGCAAAAATGGTATTTCAGGATTATAAAGCTAAATTAAATAAAATAAAAAACTATTAACCTAACTTACAGTTACAATCCTACTGGTGTGGCTATTAAAGCAATGAGAAAAGCCCTTCACGCAAAAATGAGAACGGACACTTAACTCTACACAGTTGCTTTCCCTAGATCCAGCTGAAAATCAGACTTTCCAGCTGTGGAAGTTGTATTTACTACAAATTCAAAATCAAAGCAGAAAACCTTTTCCCTTCCTGCTTTTCTCTTCCTTCATGCATTTCCTTTTTGTGAAATCTAGAAATACCTTTGACAGATTCTTGAAAATATTTGCATTGTGAAATGCAGGATTTGGAGGTTTTCATTATTTTCTTACAAATTTGTTCCAGTTTGGACGTTCCAAACTAAAAAATTTTGATAGTACTTATTTGAACTCTAAGCTGATGAACATACCAAACAGAAGATACAATCATTGGGCCACCAAATTCACAATAAACTTCACCTACTGCCTCTGCATATTTTTAAGTCATTCTCAAATATGCAGAGACATTTCTGGACTTGCCAAGATTCTAATCAAGAACACCACTTGAGCTTAATACTTTTAGCAAGTAAAAGCCTCTCCTTTCTAGGACTCTTTCCTCTTCCTCTCAATGTCATATTTCTCCTTCCCTGAAAGGTTCAGCTTTTTGTGAATTTTCTAATCTTCCATTAGCTTTACATTCTGTAATTTTGTTATTTTAAGCTTCATATTATGGGATTTTACTACCTCTAACAGTTTTCTAATTCAGAGGCACTTCTCTTCTGTTTATTAATTTAAATATATACACCTGTCAATTTTTGACAAGCTTCTGCTCCTAATGAAATACTGAAACTTCCTAATAGCCTATTTTTGATTATTCACGTGCTGTTTTAGTTCACCCAGTCCATTCTATTAACTGGCGTCTATTCTGGAAAAAAAAAAAAAAAAGGACAAATATATTTGCTTTCTGAGAACTGATTTGCTAGTAAAATCCTGGTTTCAACACATGAGTTGTTGGCAATGGAACTTGTACTGTACAAACTAGTTGGAAAGGATTAAAAAATTAATGGCAGTCAGTTTAGAGATAGAAATCTAAATTAAAAGTCAGTTTCTGCCCATTCTGTACTGCAGAACATCCTCATAGCCAAGAACCCTCCCAATTCTTGACTCTGTCCCTCAACTGCTGTTCTCATGTTTGCCTGTCACACTTTGATATAGATGTAATTCAGAGGAGGTGACAACTTTTCCAGACTGTTTGGCTAAAACAGAAGAAACTGTAAGTTCCAGAGACTCTCCAGCACTGACCATCCTCAGATTATCCAGGGTATTAGAGTAACAAGACTAATCTTGCCAAATCAAAGCTAAGGACTCCATTTTAATATTGAAGTGCCTAATTAAACTTAAAATCTTTGTTTTACAGTGTACTTACCAGAAATGACTGGTATCTAAGAGAAAAGCCATTTTTTCTCAGTTCACTATAAACAATCTGCTCTATAGCTTCAGCCTCTCAATTTCTCTTCAGATTAAAGAGACATTATTTTCTAATACTATTCATATATTGTGTCTTGTATTATCATTTCCTAATCAATTGACTTCTGAGGGAACAGGACACAGTTTTAATTTAATCACCCAGCATTTAGTGTTCTTGTGGTTGTGTGCTATACTCCATACACAAACTATTCCCACAAACAGAACTGTTGAATTTACAGACTTTTCAACTATGCAAAATCCACTGAACTACTTTCTTCTTGCATCTTTTACATGCACAGATGGGTCAGGTCTCCATGTCATTGAACTTTACATTACAGTGTAAACATTATAGGGTAAACTTATTGCAGCAATTATATGACTTTCTGATAATGGTCTTCAGTTTCATGAATGTTTGTTGGAAAGGGACTACAGCAAAACTGACTGTTCAGTAAGTTGTTGAAATGCACCACTGACAACTCTAAAAGATGTTAGAAAGCAACTGGAGGTCTGATCTGTGATCCTGTGCAAGCTTAGTGAAATTCCTGCTAGAACACATCAGCAATCTGATTTGGGGCTAGTGATGATCTTGGAAAACACATGGAAGTTTTGAGAACACTGGAAAATGTGGTACCTAGTTCTGAGAAGCAGATTTCAAAATATGTACTATTTTGAGAGAGTTCAAAGGAAAGGAAGATGCATAATCAAAAACTAGAAACCGTGACATATATTTGGGTTTGTTTAGTTAAATATGTTACAGATTTCTGTAGAACGCAGGATAAGAACTGTTGTCCCTATACACAGTGAGAAGTGACACAGTAACAGGTTTAACAGCTGTGACTGGCCCATACAGGGATCAAACCCACAACCTTGGTGTTAGCACCATGCTCTAACCACCTGAGCTAAGCTCAGGGTAGGTATTCAAGCACACTGTAGAAAGTGCTCAGCAACAATGAGAGTACGGAATATATAAAATACAGAGTGATGTTTGCTGCCTGCTTTCATGGTCCATGACAAGGTTGGATTTACTGCCCAGAGCCACCGTTCCCCACAGTTTGTGCAACTCCATGCTCCTGGACACAGTCCAAACAGTGGTCAGCAGCGACCTACACGGGTCTGTAGCTGGACTGGTCTGGACCCCAAGGATAAGATAAGATCAGAAACCTTTTCCAAACCAGTACATTGCAGAGATAGTTCAGCAGTAACACTGATTGCCATTGAAAAAAAAAAGCACAGCAGTGGAAAGTTTTAAGAAAAGGTTCAATAAATATCTGCCAGGAATAGTTTATGTAAATATTATCTTGCCTTAGTGCCAGAGGATGGAAATGATAACTTCTCCATATTCCCTTCAGAGAGGAGATTAATAACAATAACTTCTTCATAGTGCTGCTCTACATCTATCCTTGATACCTCTCAAGTAACAACCTCTGCTACCTTTACTTTCAGCAGAGGTATATTCAGATGAAGCCAGTTTGTAGCTCAGTTTTCTACTGGATCTAAGACTCAGCTAAGCCATTATGAGCTCTCACTCTAGCAAAGAGTTCTTGCATAGTATTTTTAATTTTCTCTTTTTTTTTTCTTTTTCACTTTCTCACTGGCATTTGAGTTACTGAGAGCTTCACCCACAAAACCTAATTAACTTAAGAAGATATTTCTAGTCACATTTCTCTTCAATTACAGTTCTATGAAGCCAAACATAAGTAGAAAGCTGAATTTATGGAAGCAATGCTAGAAAGAAGTGTCTTCTAAAACTTAATTAAGTATCCTCCCTAAGGCATACTATTGTACCTTCTTTTCAGCTTCTCTTCTCTGAAGGTCCTTCTGTTTGAGACAAAGCAGTTGAAATTTCAAGAGCTTTCCAGTTAGTGTAACAGGAATTTCTGCACCCCTGTCCAGAATGGCTTTGGCTATTTCTATCACCTGCAGAGATAAAAAAATAAAAAAAAGACCAAAACAAAACTATTACTCATATAGTTTTAATACTGCATTTGACACATACTTTGAATGCTGAAATGAGGAAGTGCTATCTCACACTGTACAGTGCATGGGTCAAAATGGCCACACTTCCAGAAAAAACAACATATCAGTAAGACACACAGCTATTCTTTGGTTCTGAAGACCTCAAATGAAGTCATATCAGCTACAGTATGAGATAAAACTAGAATGGAAAAAACTTCTACAATCTATGCAAAAGTGAACAGACACAGAGTTGTCTCAGGAAAATGTAATTTTTTTTAGGTTTTAAACAAAGAAGCAACCTTAAGCAACTACTTATTACAAAGCAATAAATTAAAAAAGCACATAACAGATAGCAAATCAAGGGAAATAATTTGGAGTGCTGTTTACAAAGTGACTAGTGTTTGAGCCACTAGACCTGAATGAAAGATAAAAACTTCTTAAAGGGAATTTGAGAGGTCTGTCTTTGTGAAAACACACCCCCTCCCTGTGTAATTCTGATTCTTTTGGTATGCAGCCTAATTGGGGTGAAATAAGGCTATTGAGTTTTCTTAGGGCGATGACAGCAGCAGGAACATACAGCTGCATTGTCCAGATGTGTGGCATTGACAGGCTGTTTTATGACTATGTTTTTTACAGCTTGTTTCCACTAAATTTCATACAACTCACTAACATCTGGGCCGTTTTCCTTGGAGCCTCATAACCACTTTATTTACTGTGAAAAAAATAAAATAACATAAAAATACCATAAAAAGTTGTTATATGTTTCTTTTCACTTGTGTTGTCTCTGTAATAAAGTTCACCTATGTAGGAAGCGCTGTTGAGGAATAATATAACCATAATATTTTCCTACTTTTGTTTTTAAGCAACCATCAGCTTTATTTATAACCATGGGCTGAATTAGGTGTTACTCAAATGTTCTGACATGTTTCTCTTTTCCCCTCTTGGAGCAATTACAGTCGGGCACATATGGTGTCAATTTTGCTTGCTAACATTCAGACAATGAAGGTGCACACTGCATCTCACTGAACTGTGTCTTGTCTAATGCAAACACCACCATTAGCTTTGAGCTTTCATAGCTTCTCGCCTAGTTTAGAAATTTTCACTTCTTAAGTAAAACTTAGGTAAGCAAATGTTGCTGATAAAAATCCTTCTCTGAATAAAACAAAGCCAAAATGAAATCCAGACTATTATACACTGAATTTTGTTTCATACAAATGAAAGCAAAGTACAGAAAAAGAAATGTGTTAAAATTCTGATTTTTTTTTTTCTGAATCACATAACAGGGAGACAAACCAAAACATATGCATTTAAAAACCCTTCCAAAACAATCCTTCCTGTCCAAGACAAATAGACTCGATTATCTCTTTTACATAGGAAGATATGTCATGATTAAGATCAGTTTTTCTCTACGTGTTTCGTATTCAAAGTAAGTCCACTTATTGGTCACTATCTCAACAAGCCTACCATAGAAGGCCTCTGGAAAGATACCCACTGACTTCAGAGTCACTGAAGAAAAACAAGGATTTGTTAAGGACAAGACTTAAAAATTCCTGCAGACTGTAGGCACACTAGAAACTACTCAGCAAAAGATAGTCACTCAAAGTTGGCCACACAAATATGTGCTCTGAATGAAAGAGACTTTGAGGAAATATCACCGTAATTTCCCTCAGAAAAATTCTCATACAGGTTTTTTGGTTTTTTTTCCTGAATTTATGTTAACAGCCTATGGAAAGTGATGCTTCTCAGTGGCCTTATAGTAGATGAGTTGCACATTTCTTGAAACACAATAGAGGGGAAATGGAGGGATTCTGGAAGGATTCCTGAAAGTGTATATATGGTAACCCATCTTGATGGCAGTTGCTGATTTATTGTTCATGGAAGAAGAAAAAATCGCTTAGATTCTTAAAACCCATTCTTCCTGAGAAGTTCAAAGCATTTTACGAGTCAAAAGCAATGCAACACGATTACTCTTATTTTGTAGACAGAGAATGCACAAGAGGCTTGACCAAGCCCTATAGTGAGCTGGACAACTCTTGAGTGGGTAGGAAGGACGAATTTTCTTATGTGAGCCATGAGAGAAGTATAAACCAAACTAGTTAACAGAAGTACATTCCATGACTGTGGAGAGATCAGACAAATAAGACAAAGAAAAAACAAGTGCAGCACAGTTGGCAACACAAAGAAAGCAAATAGTTTCTTCATACAGAAATGTAAAATCTTCATTTTACATAAGGAAATTAAAAACAATCCTTCATCACTGCTAAGGACAGAACATAGATCAATCCACGCATGGTAGATAAAAGAAATTAAATTTATTACACATTCATATTTACTTCATCTGTGGTCCTTTGAGTTATGCAGGCACCTGGCATAAACAGTTCAGAATCTACAGAGCCTGAATTAAAAAAAAAAAAAAAAAAAAAAAAAGCTGAAGACAAAGATTTGGTAGGAACACAGGAGAAAGGTTTTGGATACTATGCAGTGGATTCATTACAGATTGGTTATACTTCATCCCACCAGTGATGATGTTTTTCTTATGTGAGAAACCATGGAAACCTGGATGGACAAACTCAGTTAGGTAGGGCCTCTTTTCCTTTAAAGGCAGAGGAAACCCAGCATTCCTCACACAGCAGGGGTCACATTGGTGAGGTGCAGAAAGGCTTCCGTGATGGAGCATTTGATCTCTTATGGTGGCAGTACGGACCACGCAGAGATTTAGCTGCCTGGTGCAAAAGGCATGTACTTCATGCCACTCAAACACCACATGAGTGCTTGTAAGTGACACTATACTATTGGCAGATGTCAGTGCCACTGAGACAGGAGATAGGTCTTAAAAGTTAGACGAACATTTAAAGCCAGTCTTTTTGTTATCTTTCTTTGAAATGTCTCTTTTTCAGTATACACAACCGTTGTGGCTGCTAAATCATAATCTGAAAATCTTTCAAAAAGATAAATTACGTTATTAATTTTCACAGCTTTATGACTACCTAGAAGAGTAGCATTGCTTGCTATGGACAGAAGTCAACCCACTTCATAGTGTAGCTCTCCCACATCCAGGGGGAGCTTGCTAAAGCCCTGTCTTTCCTTTGGTTCTCAAAAATGTACGAAATCCAGACCATCACATATACCTCAGACTAATACAACACTTCCCAAAAGAAACATAATAGTTCTTAGAAGAACTCCTCAGTAAGTAAAATCCCTTAGTAGCTGACCCAGTATAAGTCAATTTGAAAAATGATAGTCAACTGTCAAGAGGCTACATGAATTTCACAACCAAGTTGTTAATTACTGTTCAGATGTATTTTCCTGAACAAAGTAATAAAAGATGGGGGGAAAAAAGCAATCTTCACTTATTGCAATCTGCCATAACTATCATGAATTCTTCACAAGCAACTTTCAAGACTGACTAGGGAAAAAAAGCTGCATGTGTCATACCAATGAATTTTCTTTGTGTTCAAAGAAGACTTCTATAAACATACTGCTAAATATTTCTGGATCTGCCAATGTTATTTCACTGACTGTAGCACATTACAATCAATCATTCTGAAGCAATACTAGGAAGAATCTGAGCTAACTGAAACAACTTTTTCAGATCAGATCTGTAGCGTGTTGAAAGACAATTCAGTTTCTACTATTAGACCATTCACCTAATTCCATTTTAACTCTCAGAACCTCTTCCCACCTATCATGTCAAAAGCTCACCAGCTTAATCATTATCCTTCACTGGTTAATTAATGACCCTCAATTCACACAGACCTTAAGGATTCACACAAATCAGTAAATGAATTGCATATCTGAACAGAGCTCCATATAGAGCTTATGTATCCACAAGGTAGACTGTAAAACTTCAGCTAAAACAAATGAGTCATCGTTGTTACTCAATGAAGATTATACCAATATGTATTTCTGAGAATGAAAAAAATTTAAGTGGATTTGATTACTCCTTCTACCCCTCAGAGTCCTTTTCAAATAAACCTGCTAAAATTAAGCACTACTGAGCAAACATGAATGCTGCTCATATGCTAAATATCTGCCTTTCTATTGTGAGAATACTTCTCAAAGCAGCAGCAATGGCTGCTTGTACTCTAGAAAAATAACTTGTCACTCATTTGAGTGAGTCTGTTTTTTGCCAAAACACAACACAGCTTGATCTGGTTAGCAGAAACCTATTAGAAATATCCATTGTAAGAAGGTCTGTTCTTTAAACCTCTCTCTACAGAAAGTGTGCAACCTGAGGGGATATCTTAACTGTTTTAATCTCAGCAGTGCAGAATAAGAACTTTTTAACATATGTGTGGAGCATTATGTTTCTTAGTGTTACTTAGTGCTACTTTTGTTTCTTAGTGTTAGCACATAAATAATGTTTTAAGGAAAATACAAATGGTGGCATAACCTAATTTAAGTAAAAATGAGAAAATACATTACATAAAAATTCGGATGACTTTTTCACATTGGCTTTACTGAAGATCTCATACAGGAACTTTCACCATCTACAACATGCACGTCCTATGGCTTCCTGCCCAGGAACTGCTACCAAAAAACAAACCACTTTATTTAAAGGAACTCAAGATACAGTACAAATACTCAGTGATTTGAAAGACCAGGTATACCACTGTTAGCCCAGGAAGGAGAAGTTTTATGCATAGGGAAGGTTTTCTCATGTGACCCTTCAGATATCGGAGGTTTTTTTAACACTCTGATTGGGGGGCAATAGTTGAAACAGCATCTGAGTGATTTCTGAAGAACTCCTACAGAACCCAGACATTTTTAAAAAGAGAAAACAGGCCAGTCTGCTGTGATCTGTGCTCAGATGAAAAGATATATTGCTATGATCACACATGGAAATGTTTACATTTCAGTGGTATGAATCTGCCAGGCAAATCTTTCCATTATAGAGTAGAGTATTTTACGCTTCTGAGAAGTAAATTGTCTTCAGTCATTTCAGCCAACCGAATCCACACAATGAATATTATAAAGCTAAAGGATTTAGTCATGCTTCTCTAACATTGCATCTGGATAGGAAGAGAACTAAATCAGAGGTGGAACAAAAAGATTTAAGCAGCAAAGTTGCCTCATGAACCCTTGAGCTGGCAGGAGCCATCCAACTACATCTTGCCAGAGTTTCCTAAGCCTCTTGGAACCTCAGAACTCTTGGGCCAGCAAGTCCCAATGGCCTTGTAGGCTTGGCACCACAAAACTAGGCAGAATCTTTTCCACCTTGGTCCAGCTTTGCAACAGGGCTTTAGGCTTTTTTCATTATTTGTTGGGGGTTTTTTGCTGTGTGTGTTTGGTTTTTTTAAAAATTTTTATTTGGTGATGAAGGATTCTGGGATTAGTTGCTCTACTTGAAAAAAATTTCATACTCTCTATTGTCCTTAATGAACCAATTACAGTCACCTGAAAACTTTGAATGCAACAAAACAGAGGGCAGCATTTCTTTTGGCTCCTTCAGAGGGTCCCTCTACCACTTCAAGGATAACATTCTTACACATTGTTCCTGGAAAGCAATACTGAACTGGAGATACTTTAGAAAATGATTGCAAACAACTACAATTTATAGGACTGATTGGTTCATAGCAACAACAGCTTGGTCTCCTGGAATAAATAAATCCAAATGTAAGGCATCTAATTTGATAACTCAAAGGACTACACAAGCCACTTGATCATACAGTGGCATCAGATACTCTCACAACGGCAAAGGCTGATGCAAAGACATGCTAAACCTAATCTAACAAATTCTTTCCTAAACATCCTTTTAAGTAAACCGACATAAATACTTGGACCCAGGAGGCAGAGTAGTTAACCCCTCCTCAGAGAACAAGACATTAAGTACCTCAGGTAAATGTACCAACTCATGCAGTGGGATCATACTATATTCTGTACTCTGAACTGGTAGGAGCTTGGTAGCAGGTAGAAAAGAGCTGAAAACAGATGAGTAGATAATGCTCACATCAGGGTTTAAAGTCCCTTAGCCTTTCCTGAAGCCAGTATCTCCCTAAAAGGCATATTCATTTAACAACAATACCCAAGTGTTTCTTGAGCATTAAACCTCTGCATATCCAGAGAGTGCAAGGGCCAAGTACTTCTGCAATAAACTTCTCTTAACTTGCATCCACACAATACCACTTGAAAAGGCTGACTGAAGAACTGCTCCATTTTATTGTGACATTTAAGAATGCTGTATTTATTTTGCTTTGTACCGGAATGAAAAATAAAATGAAATCTTTCGATCCTCCTGACCATTCAGCATGGCTGCAAAAGTTGTTTTTACTGTCAAACCCTCTCAAGAAAACAACACCCCCAGATAAATTTTGGCTCCTGAGCTGTTCCATTTTGCAACAACTTTTAAAATTAATTTCATTCTAATGGCATGATAACAAAATCTTTCTAACGTATAATACAAAACAGAATTCTATTGACACACATATTTAGACTGAATTCGGTTTTAATGTGACTATCTCTACTTTTGAGAAAGCCTAATCTTGACCACAACCTTTCTGATGGTGTTGTGACAAAACCTATACACTTCCACAAATATATGTTATCTTTAATTATATGTTTCTACAAGAAACCAAGAGGCTTCCTTAAAAACACACCTGATAGCATGAAATAGCATTATTTTTCAAACCTTTTTCTTCTGTGACACTCCTGGTTCCTACAGTGTTTGCTCTTCTTGAGATGCCAGGTAACCCACAAGACCTTGTACTTGGGTGAAAATATCCTTTCCCATATGTAGTGGGTTGACCCTGGCTGGGTGCCAGGTACCCACCAAAGCTAGTCTGTCACTCCCCTCTGCAACTGCACAGAGGAGAGAAAATGTAACAAAGGATTCATGAGCTGAGATAACGACCAGGAGAGACCAGTTAACAGTCACCATCATGGGCAAAACAGACTCAAAGTGGGGACATTAATTAAATTTATTACTCACAGCATCAGAGCAGGAGAATGAGAAGTAAAATAAATCTTGAAAACAGTTTCCCTTACCCCTCCTTCCTTCCCAAGTTCTACTTCTTCCCCCCACAGTGGCACAGGGAGATGGGAAATTAGGGTTACGGTCAGTCCATCACAGGTTGTTCCTGCCACTACTCAGGGAGAGAAGTTTTTACTCTGCTCCAGCGTGGCGTCCCTCCCATGGGAGACAGCTCTCCATAAACTTCTCCAATGTGAGTCCACCCCACAGGCAACAGTTCTCCATGAACTGCTCCAGCAGTGGGTCACATTTCCACGGGGTCAGTCCTTCAGGCACAGGCTGCTCCAGTGTGGGTCCCACACGGGGTCACAAGTCCTACCAGGAAAACCTGCTCCAGCATGGGCTCCTCTCTCTATGGGGCTGCAGGTCCCTGCAAGGATCCTGCTCCAGCATGGGCCTCCCATGGGGTCACAGCCTCAGTTGGGCATCCAGTGCTGCTCCAGCATGGGGCTCCTCCACTGGCTGCAGATGGATCTCTGCCCACCCATGGACCTCCATGGGTTGCAGGGGCACACAGCTGCTCCACCACGGGCTGTGCCACGGGCTGCAGGGGAACCTCAGCTCCAGTGCTTGAAGCATCTTCTCCTCCTCCTTCTCCATTGACCTGGGTGTCTGCAGAGCTGTTCACATGTTCTCACTCCACTCTTCCCTTGCTGCAATTTTCATCTGCACAATAACTTTTTTTTTCTTCTTAAATATGTTATCACAGAGGCATTACTATCATAGGTCCATCTTGGAGCTGTCTGGCATTGGCTCTGCTGGACACGGGGGAAGCTTCTGGCAGCTTCTCACAGAAGCCGCCCTTGTAGTCCCCCTGCTACCAAAAAGTGGCCACAGAAACCCCATACACCATAAGTGTTATGCCTGTGACATTAAGAGTTCTGTTTTCACATCAAGCTAAACCATACATTTTTGAATTTTCTACCCCAGGAATTTACTATAATGAACACAAATAAATGCATACTCCATGTCCATAGCGCTGCCCTCCTTTTTGTGTTTTTCTGAAGATACTGTTAGACACAATAACGGGAGAGTCTGAAAAAGGGACACAGACAATAGAAAGATATTGGGTAATAGAAAGGTATAAGGTATTTAAGACCTACTTAAGAGAGGACATGAAAGTATTTAGAAAGAGAACATCTGTTCTTAACTTTTTTTGGAATGAAATTCATGCTACTGTGGTAAGAGATGGTAGTTCTAAAAAGGCAGGACACACCAATAGAGTTAGATATCTACCCAGTGATTAACAGCTGGGAAATACTTATCTAGAACTGATTTATTCTGCTCCAGTCTTCCAGAATTCCAGAATAAGAATGGGACACGATTTGGATTTGGCACCTGATCTGATTATATTTTTCAGTTTGACAGCTATAGGTAGGAACCTTGACATGAGAAACCAGAATTAATATATTAATTCTTGACAGGTAGTGGAACAAAGATTAAAATTTTTAATTGCAATTAAGCCTTTTTGTTTACACAGGATGCCTAGTACCACAGGTAAGTCAGAGCAGCGTGAAAGGATGCTGCTAGTTACAAGATTTTAGTATTGCTGGTTTCACAAGAACAGGGACATGTTTTGAAGGCAGTGTTTTGGTATCCATGACCAAAAAACACTGCTCTTGTCCCTGCCACTGGTGCTTTTTTCATCTTTCCTTGACCCTTTATCCCAAGCATTTCAGTTTATATGACAGAACCACAAAACTCTTCCACATCTCTTTCCCTTTCATCCCTCTCTCTCTCATGGCCATGACCCTTACTCCACTGTCCATTTCCAGCAACACTATACATCTACTTCCAGTCTTCTCACATCAAGGGGCCACAGGAGGATCCATCTTCTTTCATAATCACCTTGGTACTACTTCCCAGCTTCAGCTTGTTCCCTTATTAGTATGGGACATGATTTCCTGAGTAACATAAAGGCAACTTTCTTGACCCTGTCCCAGTGAGTCCAGCAAAACTGGAAAATAAGTCTTACAAGACAAAAAAAAAAATAAAATTCTTTCCATCCACACAGATCCTGGACTCAATCTCACCAGAATAATTTCTAAGGGGGAAAAAACCAAAAAACATCAGCCTCATGAACAATCTAGTGTCGGAAATTTAAGGATTGAACAGATTTTCAAAATTCCAAGTTTGGAAACTAAAAGAATATCATATTTGCTAGTGGCAAAGTACCTTATAATGACACATGACATTATTAATCTTAACAGAAAACTGATAAAATTAACAGGTACATAACAATAAAAGATACATACCTTGCTTATAAAATGGATATATTTTCAGTTTCAGGTCTTGTCTGCTGGAAGAACTGTACATGATAAATTATGAAATCTGTTGATATTTTACTGGAAGCATAACAGTTTTCCTTCCAGATATAAGGGAAAAAAAATAATTCCACAGCATCTTTATGATAGAACCAGCCTATCATCATTCAGTTAAGTGCTGGAATTAGCACAGAATTACCAATCAGGACTCATACCATCATCAAGTCACGTAAGAGTCAGAAAAGGTGTTAAGACACTAATTGTCCTGGATTTGGTAATCTTTTAGCTACATATGCATAAACCCTGCCATGATCCTCTTCACTTTGTACAATAAGAGTGATATGAAACACAATATAGTAAGATGATAGAAACCCTGAAGGTAAATAACTAAGAACAGACAACAGGAATTATTTGCATACAATATATAATTAGCTTGTAATATATCATGAGCAGTTGTTAGTTTCTTGACTTATAGGCACTGCAGACTGCTGCACTAAAATTTATTTAAAATCCCTGCTTTTCAGTAGATGTAGAGTGCAAGACCAATGACATGGGTTAACGACACTATTAATACCCTTAATAACCACATTACTATGCACATCATTGGTCCCAAATTCACACACATGTACATGTCATACATTCAAAGACCACTGAATGCCAGGAATCTCATTTACAGTCTCCAGAGAAATGAATATGTGCTTGTGGAAATGACAGTTTGTTGAATCCTGCCACAGAGATAACTGAGTGGTCATGATAGAAAGGCTCCTCTAAGAAGAACATTTCACAATCCTATGTTCTGTGTCAATCTGGTATTTGTTTCTATCTTTACTGCAGTGAAAGCTTTGAATGCACAAACTGCACACTGAATTTGTGTGAATGCTCAGGAGCAAATTCTGCCCTGTGAGGCAAGATCTTAATGCTGTGGCAACGTGATCAATCTTTAATTCGCTACAGCCTGAACGGAAACTGAGTCCAAGCAAAAGGTCAGAACAGGCATTTTATATTCTCTGTTAAAGGAGGAGAGAAAAAAATGTCTTTGAGGAGTAAAGTAAGTAGCTAATGAGACACAGCACTGACAGCTGGAATTTAATAAGTATCCACTTCACAAGGAAAATTGCTCTTAGTAATTAAATACAGGTATCACACAAAGCTTCTGCTTAGAGCTAGACTTCAAAATCCTTCTGTCAATAGGACTGGAGAGGTTTTACACACCAGGTAATATAAGGGTGACTTTGCCTAGAAGGCTAGTCTTAAATGAAGAAGGTTAATTGCATAAAATTCACAGTCATGTCAGTGGTAAATAATTCCAAAGGGACTTGTTCAGATAGTAGCATGGCATTACTGAAAAACAGACCACAATCAAAAAGACCTGTTAAAAAGTCCACCAAAACCCAAGACACATAAAAAGTTTATTGGTCATTGCAGAAATAAAATGTAAACAAGATCTTTTTAGAGGGATCCAAAATTATTTATGCCCCAGGTCTGCAGGACCATAAAACTCTACCTGAGAAAATTTTAAACAATCTTCTAATTAATAGCAGGATTTTATAGCCTCTCACAAGCTGTAAGTAAAACATTAATAAGGCAGGAGGAAGCTCTTTTTGTACTAAGCATGATTCCAAACCTCACTGATACATCCCACTAGACAAACCACATTAGAAAGTAACATCAAACTGAGATTATAATGGACACTAGCACACAGAATTGTGTTTCAATTAGGGGACTGCATTACAATAAGTGAAGGTACAAGTCTCTAAATTATTGGTAGCACCTGAGAGAGCAGAGTCTGACTGGTTTTCTGTAATTAGAGACATCACGATTAAAATATACCATGTAATATATCTTTAAATAATCAAATTCTTATCCCTGAAAAGACATCTTGATCATCACTAAATCAGCAGTCCAACAGAACACTTTCTGGTATCACTTTGTTGGTATCACAAAAAGAAAGCAGTTTAAGTATCTAGATGGTTGAATATTTTTACCAGCTAAATCCAATAGATTCATATTTACTCAGCAATGCATAACACAACCACATAGCTGTATTTACTTCAGTGTAAAAGAACACTGACCCTGCAATACATGTTTTAACCTACCTCATAGTATGTGGGCACATCCTTAACCTTTTTTCCCTTTTGACTCCCAGATTCTGTGATCTGCAAGTAAATAAAGCATTCTACTGTGAGAAGGTTTTATGTTTACACAGATTATTTTACTCATTATGCCCTTTTGCAAACACTACACTTACACTCCAAAACAGTGAGGAATCACTTCATGGTACCCCTATACCTTAGGGAGGGAGTTTCTGTGATCGGCACCTTGAAGAAAAGTCTGTGACAAAACTTCCTCACATGCCTTCATTACAGGGAGCAGAGAAGCTTTTACAGTGAGCTTTTCTTTTTCCATTTTTAACTCCTATGAATTAGATCAATGAAGCCGGTGAAGGGTCTAGAGGAGGAGCGGCTGATGGAGCTGGGGTTGTTCAGTGTGGAGAAATCCTTTTCTCAGGGGAGACCTTACTGCTCTCTGTAACTACTTGCAAGAAGTTTGTAGCAAGATGGGGGTCGGGCTCTTCTGCCAGGCAGCTAGCAACAGGGCAAGAGGAAATGGCCTGGGGAGGTTCAAGTTGGACATCAGGAAGAATTTATTCATTGCAAGGGGTGTCAAGCATTGAAATGGGTTGCCCAGGAGGTAGTGGAGTCACCATCCCTGGAAGTATTCAAGAAACGACTGGACTGGATGTGGCTGATGTGCTGATGTTTGGTCAAAGGTTGGAGTCGATGACCTTGGAGGTCTCTTCCAACCTTAATGATCCTATGAATTAGCATAACTTCTGAAATTCCCACAGAGTCATTTATTGTTACCACAGACCAAAGAAGGCAGTACCTAGAAGTGAGAGCTACAGTTTGATTTGTTATTAAAAGTTACTTGCTTGGAATACCTGTCTGAAAATATCTTCACGTGTTACTACGCTGAAGAGCTTTCGCTGTGGCACTCGCACAGCCATAGCGAGGGCCTGGGTGTGGATTTCATCCTCAACCTTGGTCCCAACAATGAAAGCGATGCTAGGCTTCCATTCCTCCTATGTTCCAAAAAAAAAATAAATTAAGGTATTAAAACTCAAGCAAACAAAAGTGCTTCTCTGCAGTTACAAAAAGTAATCTTGTAGAGATGGCTTTATGTCCCTTTAAGACATACTAAACGTCACTGTATTAGTCACACTGAAGTAAACTGCATACAACCCGAAAAAGTACATACTATTTTGTCCCAATTCTTTCTGCCATTAGGTGGCAGCATTATGCTATGGAAAATACAAATACCTACTAACAACGCCTACAAACCTCCACCCAGGCAAACGCTGTTTTATCATCACCCAAAGATGCACCAGGTTTTAAATGGCATTTCACAGCTCAGTTAGCAAACAAGAAGTCAATTTTGAATGCATGTAGTATTGTGATTATTTACTGTAGGAAAAAAACAAACAAATTCCAGCTCCCTCATCCAGGGAATTAGATAATGTCCTGATACTACTTTCTGAAAATTGCAGCATTATTTGTATAAGGGCATTTATGCATAGCACGATTCTTACATGGTTCCACTAAGTATTCTGAACCAAGAAAAATTACTTCTCAATGGCAACTTGTATTTCACTACAATATTGACAAATGAAGAACGCCAGCAGTTTTCAAACATTTGCATTAACATACACATATTTTAAGAGAAAGAAATACGTTTTCAGCATTCAAGAAATGCAGAGTAAGAGAAGACTGGAACATGTTATTTAGTGATATACATACACAAAAGCTTCAAAATTATGACATTTAAGCAAGTTTTACTGTTAAGTCTTCTTTCGCATTTCTGCTTTAACCTTCTGGAATCCCTTTCAAAAGTGACTAAGTGGAGTGTGTGTCTCCAGCACATTTACATCTCACTCCAGAGTATTTATCAGTATCAGTGGTGGCTGAACCGTAAGCACTTCTAATGGTTGTGCTGTACACTCTTCATGAATCACCAGATTTATTTTTTTTTCAATGCACATCTGCATATGTAAACTGCAAGGTTATCAACACAGCTGCATAAAGGTAAACATGGTAAGGGCTTTAGTCAGACCAAGGCAAACACAAGACAGAGTCATATGGATTAGGACCAGGGTAAGCAGTCACATACCAGTCCAGTGTGCATCACAGCAAAGAAAGATTTTAAGGACCAATTTAAGAGAGGGTGGTAACTTTAGGATATTGGTGAAAATATTGTCGTATATTTATATTACGTAACATATTCATATGTTTATATTATCTTTATATTATCCACAAAGTCCTTGTGGAAAAGAGGAACAAACTTGAGTTTATGGTGAAATGAGGAAAAGGACCACTCTAAGAAAAAAGATCTAAATTGTAAAAGAAGGTTCTTTTTCCAGTTTTTTCCTTCCCTTGTTCCTTTTCTTAGCTGAAAAAACCCCTACCTAAATATTTGCAATTTGAGTAACTGATAGTTTGGGATGCGATAAAGCCACAGCTGACACAAGTTTCAAACTAGTATATGCTTGCATGGTGGAAAAGAGTTTGTCAAACTCTAACAGTAAAAAAGTAACATCACATGAGTATGGTACCACGTGATTGCATATATAAGTCCCATTCTTTTAACCACAGAATACTCAGAAAAACAAAAAAAAACAGATGAAAAGATCACCTGGGTCACTAAGTAAATCTGCAAATAGCTACAATCAGTTAACTAATTCTAAAGGGCCCCTACAGCTCCATACATCATGAACTTTTTGATGTTTTATGGCAGCACAAAATGAACCCCAAGTTTTTAAAACTACAAAATGCTGTAGAGTACAAGCATATCACTGATGCTCCAGTTTATGAGAGGAGAGTGTCCAGCTGACCTGGGGCAGTAGGTACTGCTCAATGAAGAAGTGGACGCATCAATGGCCTGTGTGGGGACTGTAACTCCTCCTGCCTGAAGGTGAAAGACAGCTACCAATGCACAGCATTACAAAAGAGCTCTAGATAGTCCAATATTATCATCAAAGTTGTTGTTGTATAGCTTTCAAGATCTAGACAGAAAAACTTTACCATTCTTTGAAAAGTGATGATTCAGGTGCCTCTGCTTGTGCACAAATGTGTACTTTTCTAGGCTCTCAGAACTGAGACGGAAATGTCCTCATGTGGCAGTATCCTGGTGCTCCCAGGGCTCACCAGCAGAGGAGTCTCTAGAAAAAACACTCACCTGTGACATGAGCTAACAGAGGAACTGATATCACTACACTGTCCACTTCAGTAAGGACCACCAAGAGAGGGGAACAAGGTTCCAACAGTCTCACAGACAAATGCTGACAGCACAAGAGCAGCAAGTCAGGAATGTCAGGTTCTACTCAGGATGCTAGGGTAAACGTGGTCCAGCAGCAACACAGAGCCTGCTCCCATCAGATATGCAAAGAAATCTCTGTAACACAGTCCTAAAACCTCTGCCTTAGGTCTTCTTCAGTTCCTCCTTAAAACATGCTGGTATCTTGGTGCCGACAAATTAGACCTACTTAGCAGTGAGTAATATCACCCTGCAACATCTCCACAACCTGTCTTCATTATAGTCCTGTCTCTTGATTTTTCTGCTCCTTGGTCATCACTGTCCCTAATTAATTTCCCCTTCCATTTTCACTCTGCTCCCCAGCTGAGTTCCACCACTTCTCTTAATGCTTCCCACACCTGTGACTTGCTCCCCTGGCTCTTGCCCTCTGTCTCTTTGTCCAGCTAGTCTCTCGTTTCATTATCTGATACCACCTCCAGCTTTCTCCACCCTCAGATTCCCCCTCCAAATCCTTATTCTCTAGGCCCTATAATAACTCCCAGACACTCTCAGAATTATGGTTGAGCAATGAGACTCTCCTTCACAAAGGCACTACAAGCCTTTCCAAGAGGAAAGGGAATTTTCCTCATTTCCACTGTGGTGCCCATCTTCACAGCAGCCTTGACAAAACACCAAAGCAAAACATCATTTTGCTTGTGCAAAATGAGTGTTCTAAAAAAACTTAGGAATTACCCAAACAAAATTATCCAACCCAAAATTTTTGTTATGCGGACAGAAATTATCCGTCAGTGTGCCACATTTTCTCCCCCTGTGTAAATGCTCTGCTTCAAATCAACAAGCTGATAAAGCTTCACCACAGAACAGCTATGAGAATATTTATGGCATAGGCAAAACACTAGCTAACATATTAAAAATAAAATACATGGAATGAACATCTACAAGATATCTGAACTGGTAGTGAAAATTATAACCCCACCTTAATTAACTCTACAGAAGCGTATGCAGCTGGACACAAGGTCTTTTGCACAAAAATTTAAACATTATTAGAGACAGCCTATACCTCCCTAGTGTAAAATGAAGAAAAAAAATTGCTTTTCTCAAAAATGTGGAATACCTGGGAATTGGAGCTAGATAAATATCAGAAACAGCTACACAAATTTAACAGGGAATAATGATTCAGACTTCCCTGAGTCATTATAGCATGCCATCTATTTCTAGAGTGACAAACATTGAAGCCCTTAAAGATTATTTTACAGAAATGCTGCACACTGAGAACAGCAACTGAAGTTAGTAAGGATAGTGAATGTGCAATGTTTTTAAGGAGTTTAATTGATTAAATTCTTTTCTGATCTTAAAAATTAAGACCTTGCAATACCAGTTTTATATTATCGATTCTGTAACAGTATCCATAATGTTCAAGGCACTGAAAGCATAGAGGAGAAACAGACCTTGCTTCTACAGCTCACCACCTAAAATCACAACATAAAAATGGAAAGGAAAAGTAGTAAAATGTATATGGTTACTTTAAAAATATTTTCTCCCTCAATATACAACTGCTCCTCTACTTAGTTTAATTCTTTCAAATGCTATTGTAGAAGCGAGACCTGAGAAAGGATCTGAAAGAGGACAGATTAGTGACCCTAAGGCTACCTCAAATGAGGTTCCTAGCTTAAAGAACAAGGTAGAGAAAGCCATAAAAATAACTACTGGAAAAGCATGGAAACAGTCTAAGGAGGCTGCCACTGAGAGTATAACACAAGCACCACAAAACTGTGAACAAAGACGACCGAAATGCAGGGAGTAGATATCCCACAGAATCAAGAATACTGATTCAAATAGGAATTAAAAAAAATAATAAAAATTGAAGCTGGAAATGTGCTGGAAATTGAAGCTGGCATTGGCAACTGAATATGCCTTAAAGAATCTGAAACAAGCTCCAATTAACAGAAGGTCAGATAACTCTCACTGGAAAATATCCAGTGACAATCACTATCAAAAATGACACTGTCCTCCTGGTTTTACACTCTTGGCCACATCGAGAATTGAAACACATCAATGTCTCTCTCAGTGTTAGAAATAACCATCTACGTGGGAAATTTCTATGTTCCTCAGTTGAAGAGGAAGATCTTGTCTAGCAAGATCCACTAAACTATGTAAGCTCCATGTAAGAATCTACTAGTTTTGCAAAATCCTTGTTTCCACAAAACACAGAAGGTGTCTTATCTTCTTCTGATTTTATTCTCAAGCCTCCATGGTGATCCTCTGTAATGTGATTTTTCCCAACTGTTAAATACCAGTCGCATAGTCTACATATCTTATTCATCACAGCAGTATTTGAATAGCATAGGTATGTTAAGAAAATCTCTAACTTCAATCCACACTGAAGAAAAAAGCAGATGTAGCACAGAACCTTTTTCCTTTTTAAACATACTTTGTTTTTTCTGCTTCATTTCCTAGACACAAAAGGGCAGCTGTTCTAGTGAAGACATTTGAACAAGTCAGGCATATTGTTTATTTTTGCAGTACCAGTTTCTAGATCTCTTTGGCCAGGAAAAGCATCAAGCAGCCACCTCCCCCATTTCCAGGCAATCTGAGTATCTGTCATTTTGCATTGCCATTTATTTTTGTGGAACCTAATGTTGGGGGGTTTTTTGTTTTTTTGGGTGTTTTTTTTTTTTTTTTTTTTTTTGGTTTTTTTTTTTTTTTTTTTTTTTTTGGGAGGGGAGTGTTTGTTTTGTTTGGTTCTTTGATTTTTTGCTTAGGACAACAACTAGTAGATTCATTTGACTACAGCAGAATTTCAAATTAACCTGTAATGGCCAAGGAGAAACATCTGAAAGCTCAAAATCCAAACACTTGAGCACCAAACAGCAAGAGTTCTTTAATCTTCTGATTCTTACATAATACTTCAGGAACAATGAGATTTATTAGAGAGTTATGAACAATTAGAGCAGTAACAACTCTAGCACTCTTTACTTTCAACAATGAGGGAGCTTGTAAATCAGTAAATATTGCTGCCATTACTGGAAAGGTTGCTTATTGGAAGTTTTGAAGTCCTAATGTAGTGACTGTGTAGGACATCGCTGCTAAGAAATATGCAAGTCCACTTTCATTATCTGCTAAGTGACACCCTCTAATGGCTTCTGTTTTTAAGAGCCTGAGCTTTTGTTGTATAACCTGGGCAGGTTAGAGAATATCAAAGCTCAATAGAATGCTGACTTTTCTCTGAAGAGGAAGCAGTAGGAACAGCAATCAAAAGTGGAGCCATCCTATTCAGAACATTTGTAATGGTTTTACAAGATTTAAGTTCAGCTCAATTTTCAGGCTCTAGAAAGCCAAAAAAAAAGAGAGGAACCACATATATGGAAAGTCAGCGCAGAACATGGCTTCTAGTTGCTATGTTTAGTTATACCAGTTAATAAGAACAAATAATGGATGACAGCTATATCAATTAAGGGCTGTATTTGCCCAGAATTCACTTTTCACTTAGCAAATATCATCCTTCAGCTAATTAACACATGCAAAGTTTAAAACTACCTTAGAATCTTAATTTATAATTTGTAATTTAATTCTGTAGTGAACCCAATGAAAATAAATGATAACTATCTGAAGGCAAATACAGTTTGCAGCTCCATGTTCTTCTGCACAGCACATTAGAAACAAGACAGATGTATATAAACTATAATGTAAGGCTCTGGAAAATCCGTATTTCCTCTGTACATGTTTTTAAGTTGTATATTTGCCAGTTTTCACAGTGCATTTAGTAAAAGCAATTATTTGGTTAGTAAATACCATTTAAATCATATTTTAGTTGCCATACCCATCCATAAAAATCTTAACAGCACTGGTAAAATGACTCTTTTTCATAGATGGAACTAATAAAATAGTGTAAGTCATAAACACACATTAAAATATGAAATTTCATCACTTAGTCTATCTGGTACAATTTAGAACCAGTTCTAGTAAATTCCCTTTGACTCCACCAAAGGGAAAGAATATTTTCTAAATTGATACAAGTAAAAGATTTAAAAATATTTTACATATGAACTACGAGGAGAGACATTTATTTACTTGCTAGGAGTTCCTGTCATCTCCCTATAATTTCAGACTCATATGGTATATCACATACAGTATTGAGGATGAGTAAGAAATAAGTTCTGTGCACTGTGTCTGGTGAGATCTACAATTCAAGCTCAACACTCTTTTACAGGATGCTTTAATTTCCTCAGCTTTATATATTCAAGTTTAAACTTTGTATGCTACACAATTACTGGGGTAGGGTGGGCAAGGTGAGTGATAGTATGCTTAGACTATTTGCAGAATGAGATTTGATTTTTAAAAATGATGTTTACCCTTTAATAAAAAAACCCCCTATGTGATTAAGTAGAGATATTCAATGCCTGCCGTGTTCAAGAGGCAGGAATTGAGTTGGGCAGCAGAGTCATACTTGTGTCAAAGATGTGCTTTTACAGAGCATGGTTATTTTCATTAAGTACCCCCACATTTGGCCACACTTGAACCTTGATTCACACATGCTCAGAAGAGATTTGCTAGCATTTGACAGTTTTGTAGCAAATATGCTCTTGCCTGTGACTTTAAGAGCTAAACAAGAATATTCCTGCAGTAAGAAAATTTCAGTGGCTGCCCAGCACCTCAGAAACCCTTGTTCAAGCTGGCTGCAGCAAGGAGACACTTTTCCCCATGTTCCCATGTTCTCTGCCTGCTAAAACAACACAGAGGAAGTGAAGTTAGCTGAACTGCAACAGAAAGCAGTAGGACAGTACCTGAATTACAGAAAAAAGGAACCTTAATTCAGCCCCCATGGGTATAAGCATTACAGTAATCTTTAATTAGGTGATCACATACTTTTCCCTACAGAATTCTTGCCCCATTCAGTGAACATTCGTTATTTTTTTCCGTCTGCCTCAATGTGTGGTCCTGAATAGTAAGAGTTTTGACATTTCCTAAATTTTGAGCATTTTATTTCCTACCTTTAAAAATACTTCAATATAATGGTTTGCATTTAAGAAAAGTAATAAATTACATGCAGAGGCAGCACAGTATACAAAGCACTTTGTTCAGTGAATTCACTGCACAATATCCACAACCACAATAAACACCATCATAAAAAAAATAATCACTAATTGGCACCTAAGTGTGGGAGAAAGGTCAGGAACTGAGTAGGTGATGGAGACTGAACCTCCACCCCATTCTTATGCTTCAGGAAGGTTCTCCTACAGTTGGGACAAGACTCATAAGCACAAAAGGGCTCAAATGCCTTTGAACTTTACTGAAAAATCTACATTCTAGGGAAAAATGGAAAACAAAAACCTAGGCTGAGTAGCTTACTTCAAAAGTGATCTTGTTTGGCTAAACTTGTACTATATGGTTACTACAAAATAAAAGTAAAAGCAAGTAAATATTTAAGAGATTTTTGGACATCTGTGGCATTTTTGGAAAAACCAATTAGCCTGTTTAAAATTCTCCTTCTAAATTCAAACCTCCTCCTATTTATCCAGAGCTGCTGGCATATTTAAAAGAAAACCAAAACAAAACACAAACCCACAGCAACTGAAACAAAAAAAACCAACCGCTGCACTTTTTTGAATAGGGTACAACAGGAATCCAGAAAACAAGAAAGCCACGGAAGCCATTTGTCTCACTTGTAAGAAGCAGTGCTAGATAAACACATGCGAGATAAATATTATTGTTTGCTAAACTACCTCCCTATTTTGAAAGCAAATTCTCTCCTGCAAGTCAAGATTTATGAGAATTACATTGCTTACACAGAACCTGGAAACCTAAATATGCCTTTAGATCCTCACACTCTGTAAAAGAAAGAAAAATAAAAAGAGAAAAAAAAAACAAAGTGCCTTTTAGCTGCACACACTCAGGCAGGAAAATTACAGCCTCACATTTTCAACGCTACAGTTAATGCTGTGTCAGCACCTCCATCAGACCTCGTTGTTCAGCAGTTTATAAAAAGTTCGCTCCGAGCCGAAATTTGGCACCAAGAGCCCCGAAAGTGCCGAGGAGAAGCAAACAGCAGCGCTGTGCCGGGGGCAAAGGGGCGGCACTTCGGGTACCCCCGGAGCCCTCTGAGCCCCCCGGGTACCCCCTGAGCCCCCCGACCCCCCCGGCGGCCGCGCTGCGACCACCGGGGGAGGGGAGCGGCGAGGGGCCACCTCCACCCTGACCGCCCCGCTCCCCGTTCCCTCCGCGCCGCCGGCTCTGCCCCTCATCTGCCTTCACCTCCTCGAAGGGGGCGGCCACCAGCGCGGCCTCCCAGCCCGGGAGCGCGGAGGGCCGGCGGCCCGGGGAGCCGCGGGCGGAGCGGGCCCGCTTGGAGCCCATGGCGGTGCGCAGGGAAGGAGGAGGCCCCGCTGGCGCCACGCGTCGCCCCGGCGACCGGTCCCGCGGGGGAAGGGCCGGGGCAGCCGGGCCTGTGCGGCCCCAGGTAGAGCCGGCTGAGGGGCGGCCCCTCGGTCCCTAGAGGGGTGGGGGTATCAGGAGGATGGAGCCCGGCTCCTCTCGGGGGTGCCAAGTAATAAAAGAGGGAATGAACAGAAACTGGTGCACAGGAAGTTCCACCTGAACGCAAGGAAGAAGTTCACTGCACCGGCGAGTGAGCACTGTAACAGGGCTTGAATCTCACTGGAGATATTCAAGAACTATCTACACACAATCCTGTGCCATGTGCTCTAAGACGACCCTGCTTGAGCAGGGAGGTTGGACCAGATGACCCACTGTCCTGCCGTCCAACCTGACCGATCCGTGGGATTCTTGTGGGGCTTTCGGGTGCTTTTTCTCATGATTTTCAAGACAAGCTGTCTGGAGGAGAGGCATCGCTGTGGCTGCGGGGGAAGTGTTGGGGCTGCATACGGTCACACAGCCCCCAGGTGACACAGCACATCCCTGGGGCTGTGAATGGTCACACAGCCCCCAGGTGACATTGGACATCCCTGGGGCTGCACAGCAGCACCCACAGCAGCTCTCGGCATGCCCAGGGAGGAAGGCAAAGGAGCGAGCTCCGACAGCAGTGCTGGAGCGTGGCCTGAGCAGCGAGGCGGGGGGCACACAGGTGTGGGCAGCCAGGCCTGCTCCCAGGCCCAAGTGGCTCTCCAAATACTACCATATGTTACAGCACTGGGACAAGAAGGGGAGAGGGAGGCACAGTTGGGAGCAAACAGGAGAGCCGCCAAGATAAAGAATTCATTACAGAGGAGTCATGTCGTGATCTCACACTGGAGACGAGTGAAATATTCTGTGTGATTTAACATTTGGTGAAAATACCCCAAACCACATGCTGCCCTTCCCCCACCCCCTTATACCGACCAGGGTTGCTCAGAGCCTCCAAATCTTTATTTTATTTTCGTCGGAGCTTAAAACCCTGCTGTGCAGCACATTACTGCTTTAGTCAGGATTTTGTTCTGGGATGATACTGTCCTAGCGTGTGTGCTGTATAAAGCACCTTTTATTACCTGGGTTTAGTGTAGAAATAGGAATTCATAGGGGTTCATAGGGGATGTAACAGGCAAGTCTCTCATCATCTTAGTTTGCAGAAGGGTATCTTCCCTGGGTTTGCAGATACTCATGTAGTTGATAACATGGGAAAGCCACACAGTAGATTTGCTAATACACATAAACTTTCTCCCCCCACCCTGTTTCTTGGCTGGTGTCCATTTTTCTCTTTGAGTTTTTCTTTTGTTGTCCAGGTTAAAAAAAAAAAAAAAAAAAAAAGAAAATAAATCAGACTTCAGTTCACAGAAGCAGGCAGAGTGACATTCCCACCAAATCTTTGTTCTTCACTAAAATCTCAGATGTACAACCTGTGCCTGCTGAGATGCACTGAAAGAGAATGGAAAGAAGGAACAGTACAGGATCACCAGCTGATGTAGCAGAACAGTACAGAAGTTTGGGGCAGAATGCACAGATAACGGTGCCAAATATCCTAATTATGAACCACCCTTCAGATTTTTCATGGCTCAGTTTTCAGGACTGAATAAAAGCTTCAGGAGAATTGACAGGAGAGGGTTGCATACACAGATCTTGATGGTATGGCTGGAAATACGCACTAACATGATGTCTGTGGGAGAGGACAACTGCTTCATTATGTCTATACCTGGACCTGTGTGCTCAGGATTGTTAGGAAAGTTAAAAACCAATGAGACTGATGTCAGCCTACAAACAGCTCTGAGAACAGAAACCATTGCTGTGAGAACCATGAACTGGCCAGTTTATATCTATTGTGTGTTTGCTTGATGCCTAAGGATTATTTGAAGGAAATAGTTTTGTCCTGCTGCTTACTGCCTTAATAAATGCATCTAGATAACTTGTTTATTGTTGGATGCTATAGCAGATAGCAAGTCAAGATCAAACAGAACAGCTGATCACTGGGAACTTATACCAGATCATTTAAAATTACCTACACCCTTCTCCCAAACTAAGGAGAGGACAAAATTATTTTAATAACTATTATGAAGGACTGTAGTGTATAGTCCTGAAGTGGGTTATCTAACAGTGAAGTCAACTGAAGGAGTCTCCTGTTTGGCTGCTTGTTCCTGTCCATTCTGTTGTGCTGCCAAAGATGGTTGTAGGCCAAGCTGTAAGCCAGATCACTGAAACCCCCTTGATTACATCCTCCAACAGACAGACAAACCAAGAATACTGGTAAACTACAGCCTTTGTGTCCTTCAAATGGTCTGGACTGCAAAACGTCCAGCTGTGTGTTTTGCAGCTGAGCCATTTGAAAAACTTCAGCTTCCTTCTGATAACTGAAAGATGAAGTTGCTGCAGTCCTAAAACTTGTATGAGGAAAACTGAATGTAATTCAACTATACTGATAAGCCACCGAGGAGAAGAATAGGCAAATTGAGGCTCCAGAGAGACAACACACAATCTGGGGTACCTTCTGCACAAAAAAGGAATGTGCAGATGTAAGCTTGACATTTCCAAGTAATGAAATGAGGTACACTATTAGTGCAAGATTTAATGGGTCTGTCTATGATGACTTTGTGTACAAAAAGAATATTTATTGTGAGATTTTTCAGGGAGAGCAGCAACTTAAAAATCATTGTCAGCCTTTTATTTTCTGGATTAGTAAAAAAACCCCCATTTTGTGAATACACATATGGAGTATCCTAGGGCTTGAATTTACAATACAATGGAATTCTGGATAGTACTCTCTGTAAATAAAATGTAGCTTACCTGTCCCTGAGAGAGGGGTTAACAAATCTGTGTATTCTGAATTTATACAGCAGAGTAAAAAAGCATGCATGATTAATATTGTGGAGTAGCTAGACACAGTAACATGCTCCTGTGCCCACAGTTTTAGTAATAATATAGAAGGAACATTTAAAAATTAGGTATACTTTTTTTAGCGCCACCAGGAAGAAGGAACATTGGTTGCCTTTTATTTTAGAGGGACTTAAAGAACATTTGCACTTCCTTGTTGTTCAGTAAAGCCTGGGGAGTGGAAAGGCATTACTAGTTGTACATGTCATTTCTTCTCTACTTGATATTTCCTGAAAGACTACAGTTGACTAAGGAGCTAGTAAAGATTTTGGGTATTAATAATTAAAGCCTGATTGACTGAGAGAGGAATCAATTTTAATCATGCTTGCTTTTTTTTTTTTTTTTTTTTTGTTGTTGTTGTTGTTGTTGTTGTTTATTTTAAATGCTTGAAAAACGTTTGGAAAAAAATTATCGTTTCAGTAAGAACCATTAACTTTTCACTCTCAGTTGAGAAGTGAGCAAAGTCCTCTTTGCTTGAGTCCTTAAGAATGCACTTAATTGATTTATATTGCTTTCATAAGATCTAAATGTTTCTGAAATGGGGAGGCTTCCTGAATTATGGTTTCACAAAGTGGTTTCTGTTTTAGAAAACTTTCCAGAAGGATGGCCTAGAACAGCTAACATGGCCTTCAACATGTAAAGAAACAGCCCTTCATTTTCCTTTTATTTCTAAAAGATGAAAGGGTATTAAAAACATAGGTACACTTGTTCTTCCCACACCAAGAGAACACTGCTCAGTCCCTTTTTTCCCTCAGAAAGGAAGAAGTGGAAGAACATAAAACTCATTTTGCTTTCCTTTCCAGTTTCATAGCACTGCAGCATCTGGGCTGGGAACAGCTTTTGCTTGAAGTTTGCAACCCCCAGGACACAACTGTCTCACAAGCTACACAGATTTGACAGCTATAGCATGTGTTTCCACAGCCTCCTGGACCTCACATACTAAGCTGGATGTAGGAGCTCTTTGCCTACAGTTGCTTCTCTGGCCACCAAATGATTATTTATAATTTATTTCTCTGTCTCTAAATTCATTCATATAATTTGCATAAAGCTTCCCACATGGACTGCATTGGCCTCATGGATGTGGACCAAATATCTGTTTTGGCTTTATGATCCAGAAGGCGTATTTCTGCATCAGCAAATTATAAGCGCATGTGCCATGAAAGGGACAAAGGTTAAGCTGAGTGTAAATATATTAATACACTCCCCTTCTGAATATGGCTTGGTGCACTTACAATTTTTCCAGTGCCAAATGTCAATAATTTCTTAATTAGACTGAGTTCCAATAATATTGAAACAATAAACTCTCCTTCTCAGGCTGTAATGGGCCTTCCTAATAAGATAAGGGCTGCTAGATGGTCGCTGAACTGTGAAAACACGCAGGGATGTTTAGAGAGAAAGGGAACAGCTAAATTGTAAAGACAATGCAATTCAGACAAGGCCATCCACCACATGGCAAGGCCTGCCCTCTGTTGCTGGACCACTCTAGGCACAATCAGTAGACCTAACCTATTTAAGCCTGTCCGTCTAATAACGTGGCCAACATCAAAGAAAGTTGTAGATGTTCCCTTCTCTCTCCAGCTCTAGCATTTAGTGAGTGCCTGGCTAGTCATTGTTTCTTTCATCACTTAAATATTTCCCGTCAAGCCGAGTTATAAATGTATGTAGCCTCTGCTGTTTATTGTAAGCATAATATACAGAACAGATCAAACAAATGAGCTTACATTTAAAAGTTTCCACCAACTTTTACTGGGAAAACCCCCCAAAACTTACAACGTCCTGTATTTAATCTTGGAAAAGATGCTTTCATAGTCTGCTCTCCCATGTGCATGCATGTGCAAGAAGAATGCTTTTTCCTCTCTATAGCCAATGGCATAAGGATTCCTGGCAAAGCTCAAAATGAAATCCATTATCATCTGTCAGTAAAATGACTTTCAAATTCCAAATTGGATGCTGTGCAACAGTTTCTTTAAAGAAAGACTCCCTTTGCATTTGGTGTTGTAGTTCTACTGTCTCTAGGTAACTGAACTTTGGAAGCAGTACAGTGCTGCCAGTCAGCAAAAAAAGTCCAAATTCAGATATCTCAGGCTTTATGCCTGCCTCTTTCCAAAACAGATTGCAAGTTTTTATTCTTCTCCCTAAAGAAAGCCAAGCTCCCCACCTCCTCTCCATTCTCCTGCACTTTCAAATCCTGTACTATTGCACGCTTTCTTCTGGCACACAAGGAGTTGTTTCCCTAAGGTTACAAGGTCCTCCATGGAGATCTGCTTCTGTAGCGCTCTCACTCCCACCACCATCAAGAAAGGGAGACTTACACAGTAGTGCTGAGCACTAACCGCTAACTTTTCTCAAGAGCCAAACAAAGCAAAGTTTTAAATAAGTGGGATTTGAAACATTATGCCATTATTTGTGCAAAATTAAAAGTGTTTCTAATCCATTAAAAACAAACATTAATGCCATGAAAGGTAAACAGACTTGAGCTGTATGGCAGAGTTTGCAATGGAAATATTGATGATAAGAGGTGGAAAGACATGGCATGTTTGTTTACTTTCTTAAAAACCAAGAGATTATTTATAAAAATACATGCTAGCTGTACTGGAATTGAAATAACTTCATGGCTAGAGCCATAATTCTTTGGCCTTGGTAGCCTAAGTTGTAGTCGCGTAGTTTTTGACTGAATAACTAAATTACTACATTATATATTATTCTGAAACTATCACTTCAACTGTAATTCCCCTTCCTTTATTTCTAAACCATTTTCCTGAGCACATACACTCCCCAGTAGACCCGGTTCAAGGAGCAGGTTTGGGAACAAAGTACACAGAATAGTGACTATTTCCTGCTCTATTTTGACACATCTCTCTCAGTCATACTTTTGCCTAAAATCTGCTTTGTAGAAAATTCATCATTAAACTGTCCAGTCCTAGGATTACATCCTAAAACATCATCGTGCCTTTCTATATCACCCATTAAATCCTTTATTCTTCCATAAACTTGAAGGTTAACTATGATCTTCTTACCTCAGACTAGAAAAGCATCCTGTGCTTCTCTCTTCCCCACCTGCAACATTCCTACTTCACAAGCTTTTCACACCCTGCATCTCCAAAATTCCAACAAGACCCCAAACTACATACCCATACCTGTGTCAGCAGACTGTGGCACCATAAAGAGTCAAAGGCAGCATTACCCAGCAGGAGCACGTCTTTCACTAGCACTTCTCACCTGCCAGTCCTTACTTCTAAATGCAGCTAGTCCACGTGATCTGGGATACACCTGCCAAGCACCCCATCCTGTGAACTCCTAGCACAGTGCTCCAATGAAAGTATTTATGCAGGTGTGGTCCTCTCCCTGTGGAGGAGCTGTGCTGGAGTGTTTCCTCTCTTGTACTTCATTGAGGATTCCACTACCTCCATTTTCCCCAGTAAAAGAATATGGGAAGGCTGGGTACTGCAATAGCTAATGAGATGAGTTCCCAACTTAAAATTTGGCAAGTCATCCTACAGAAACTCCTATAGAAAATTTCAGAATTTACTTATTCCTAAGAGCATCAAGTTGTAGCTCTGAACCTATATAGTATCCCCTACAACTGTTGCAGCCCCAGCTGTTATGAAGAAAAGAACCTTGAGAACCAGGTGATGGGGATGAGCAGGCTATTTGCAGTCTCTGGCTGCCAGGGCCTCATCATGCACCTTCCTACAAAGGTAGTGAGAGACGGAAAGTATTATGAAATGTGGCTTACCTTTGCGGAATTATCTGTGTTGGAGTGTTATTCTTCAGCTTCTTTGCATAGACACTGTGCAGTTATGTGAAGTAATAAAATAAGACGGTTTCCTGCCTCCCTCCCCCACAAAGTGAGCATATGTATCATTTGTGCAAGATTTTAGTGAGTCCTAACAATGTGGAAAGTTGAAAGAATTTATGCTATCTTTGTTTCTGCAAATTATGGCAAAACCAAGGCTTGGTCAGATTGCATTTCTTAAATTAGCTACTGAAGGAGAGCAGATTTATTTTAACATTCTTAGAAAAAGAATTATTTAAAGATCAAATTAAATAATTTAGGGAGGGTAAGCAATATTTTAATCCCTATCAGATGCTAACACCTGCTTTATTGTCAAAGCTTCAAGTATTACTGACAGATGTTGTATAATAAATAAAAGTTGCAAAGAAGATTTGCTAACACTTTATCACCAACATTGTACAGCTTCTGCCATAACAGCCATTTGTATGGATTCAGTAGGTTTTAAGCAAATAAAATGCAGCAAGTGTTTACCTTATGTCATTAAAGAGGTCAAGTTCAAAAGTATTTCCAATTAGGACTTTTCTTAGTTAACAAACTGTGTTAGCATTAATTCCCATCAGCCACATTCTTTAGTTCACATTAAGATCAGTCAAAATGAAAAATCAGGCCTTTTTCCATCTCTCTCCATCTCATTACTTCAGAGAAAGCAAAACATTTACTGTGGCAAAGCTGCAAAATGTGGAGGGCCGTTAATGGAAAAGGTACACTAGTTAGCTAAAATCTGGCTGTGCTCCCAATGTATTGATTTGCCTGTACCAGTGCTTTCAGATCATGCCATCCTCAATGCTTATTTTGTATCCAGTGATTTTTAAGAGAGGTACTAGCCAGCATTTGAAAATGATGTGGGGAGATTTGAGATAAACAGCTGAGCTTGGCAGTTTGGCCCAATGTAGAGGCTATGGTTCCTAAACCCTAATTCTCAACTACATGGTTGTATTCAGAGTATGCAAACATCATAAAGTCATTGTCTGTCGTCAGGTATGTCAAAGTAGGACTGTGAGCAAAATGCAATAAGGCAGAATTTCTTAGTTTTCTTTAAAATATTTGTTAAATGTGAACAGAAAGTGCTTTTTTGGTGTAAATGTCTTCTTTCACTTGCCTTGAATTATCTTTGCTTTTCTTCATCATCCCACAAAATCGTCTGATGACTAAACAATAGTAATTTAAAGTACTGATGCATTAGTTATTTTTACTGCATGCTCCCAGCAGTAAACCTTGAGTGCCATTACTACTGGTGTGGTTCAATGAAGTGCAACTTGTCTGACATTTGCAAGATTTAATTGAATATTTTTTAAAAATTTTGCAACACCAAATATTGCTTTCCAGAACAGAAGATGAAGGAACTGAAATTGAAAGGCTGTCTTCTAATCATGTTTAGACAACACTAGAAACACGGAGCTATGCCACCAAGAAGTGTGAGAGTTTGGATGGAATAAAAGGCTACTCTGAAACTGAATCACTCCTAGAGGAGTTTTCATTTCAGAGGTGATGGAAGTGTATTTCAGAGATCATAGTGCAGCTTCTGCAAAAAAGGTTCAATCAGCATTCTATGTTCCGTTTTGGAGCTTAATACCTGGGATGTCAAGCTGGAGCAAATACATCTCTGTTATTTTGTGGCCGTAAGCTGGCTGTGGGAAAAGCTGATCAGTTCTGAACCAAGGAGATTATTGACTGCTAAAGCGCAACACTTACCTCATTCAGACCCTGCCATAAGAGTTCAAGTAATTCTAGATGCTTTGAACAAGGGGCCAAGGTCCCAATCAGTAGGCACTTAGCTCCCCAGATACCTTGAGTGATTTGAGCTTATGTTTATGTACCTGGCTTGCACACCTTCAACCACACACCCTCGATCATTGGAGATTGTACTGGGTTTCTGTGGCCAGGTTTTGGTAGCGGGGAGACTACAGGGGTGGCTTCTGTTAGAAGCTGCCAGAAGCTTCCCCCATGTTCAGCAGAACCAATGCCAGCCGGCCTCAGAACGGGTTTCGTGTTGCTGGCCAAGACTGAGCCAATTAGGAATGATAGTAACACCTCCATGATAATATATTTAGGAAAGAAAAGAAAGTTATTGCGCAGATTAAAATTGCAGCAAGGGAAGAGTGGAGTGAGAACATGTGAACAGCTCTGCAGACACCCAGGTCAGTGGAGAAGGAGGGGGAGAAGGTACTCCCGGTGCTGGAGTTGAGGTTCTCCTGCAGCCCGTGGTGCAGATCATGGTGGACCAGCTGTGCCCCTGCAGCCCATGGAGGTCCATGGGTGGGCAGAGATCCACCCGCAGCCAGTGGAGGAGCCCCATGCTGGAGCAAGTGGATGTGCAAAGGAGGCTGTGACCCCATGGGAGGCCCATGCTGGAGCAGGATCCTAGCAGGGATCTGCAGCCCATGGAAAGAGGAGCCCATGCTGGAGCAGGTTTTCCTTGCTAGGACTTATGGCCCTGTGGGGGACCCACACTGGAGCAGCTTGTTCGTGAAGGACTGCACACCTTGGAGAAGTGATCCACAGGACAGTAGCTTTGTGAGGAACTGTTGCCTGTGGGATGGACTCACGCCAGAGAGGTTCATGAAAGACTGTCTCCTGTGGGAGGGGCCCCATGGGAAGCAGGGGAATGACTCCTCTCCCTGACAGCAGCAGGATCAACAACTGACCAAACTCCCATTCCCCATCTCCCTGCACCACTGGTGGGAAGGAGTTAGAATTTGGAAGGAAGGAGGAGTGGCAGGAAGGTGTTTTTTAATATTATTTTACTTCTCACTCTTTTGTTCTGATCCTGTCAGTAATAAATTTAATTAATATCCCCACTTTGAATCTGTGATGGTGTTCAAGAATGAACTCTCCCGGCTTTTATCTCAACGCATGAATCCTTTGTTGTATTTTCTCTCTTCTGTCCAGTTGCAGAGGGGAGGGAGAGAGTGACTTTAGTGGGTACCTGGTGTCCAGCCAGGGTCAACCCACTACAGGGGTATACTCATGTCTGATCAGAGGGCTGTCTAATAGGACAAAACAGGGCAGACTGAGCTGGCTTACCCTTCTGTTCTGCCCAGAATGAGTGCATTAGCAATGTGTAGTAGATATGATTGGCAGCACTTCTCATCCAATGCTTCTAATAGATTTTAAGGAGACTTTAATCAGTTGATTCACTACACGTACTAGGATGCTGTTCAAATCAGAGACTTGGAAGTCTTTCCTGCCAAGCACAATGGAGTTCCCTGTAGAAAGCGCTATCCTCTTTTGCTTTTCAGAACATGGAAAAATGATGGAAAGCTTTGCAGTGCCATAAAACGGTGATTTTGCCTGAATGTTCATGGTAAAGGACTATTGAGGATGCAGCTTGGCCTTTGGGAGGCATTCCTCAAGGCAGCATTTACTCCATCATTGATATTTCATAGATTAGTCAGGAACAAAGAAATCTTCTGAAAGAAAGAGTACATTCCTGATCCTGCTTTTATCTCTGGAGGGAATGTGAAGGCATGAAGAAAACAAAAAAATGACAGAGCTCAGAACCCTGGGACACACTGCATCTCTGCTCCAACACACAAACAAATAGTCTGTGCAGCTTGAAGTGTGATGAAGGGTGAGACTGCACTAAAGGCAGGCATTTGAATCTGGATGAAAATAATTCCCATTCTCTTTGTGCAAATACACTACTAGTAGGGCATGGCAATATTATCATTTGGGACTACTCTATGTGTTCAATGTCTTTTTAAACTGAGGTACCTTGACCTGCCTTAACCCATTTGTTTGCACATACTGGGATCTAGACCTCCACTTATATATTTGGAATTTCAAAAATTGTTGAAGGGAGGAAACATTATGCACACACTTTCATCCATTTGTTTTCCTCAGGTCAGTGGGGAAATAAAATGTTTTAATCGAGTTTTGAAAGGCTCCTGACCTAGGTGGGAAGCCCTGGAACTTATTTGCATTAGACTTTTTAAAAGAATAGCTTATCAGTCTGATAAAGATCAAGCTGGGGATGTTTTACCCAGGATATGTATGAGGATTTGATATGGTGTTTTTGAGTGCTTTTTTCAAAGTGCATAAGACACATCTGTACAGTAGTCGGTCTAAAACATAATTTTAAGAAAGAAAGAACAAGACAATGCAAAGTTAGTCTATAAAGTGTTGAATATCCATGTTTTCTGTGTGGTTCAGTATGCATTTGAAAAGCTGGAGCTGCAAAACTCAGGCTAGATTCTTGATAGCAGTGAAAGACCAAAACTGTTCTCCTCTAAGCTAACAGATGCTCAGGACTTTGTATCTATGAGAAGTACAAGCATAGGAAAGCAAACATCATTGTGGGATTCCATCCTTCAGGAAGAGATATCTGTGTTACAGAGTTACCCCCTGTGCAATCTCTCCAGCTGCATTTCACCTGGACCACAAACAGTGAGGTGAGTGTACATGTTGAACCATGAAACTGTAGTATTTCCTATGTTATCATTTGGTTGTTTCAAACTTACACTCATAACCTAGAGCTTTGGAAAACGCTCAGAATTATGATAATATTCTACCAAATCAGGTGAAAGGCAGACTTCTTACCCGAGATGCAGCTTGTGGTAGCAACCTCAATTATTGGCTAGATGGCAGTAGAGGTCATTAATGTATTGAAGCACGTGTGCACTATGTATTTAGACTACTTTGAAATTCAGCTCACTGTACTGGTGAAAAAGTTTCTGCTCATCCCTATGTGACTGATGCTGTGTGCTCTGTTGCACCCAGCAAAAAGCAGTTTTCATAAGGATAGCTCACTATTCATCTATGGGCTTCTTTCATAATTGTGGAATGCAAAACTCAACACCCTTCATTTGTCCCTTTTCAAGAATAAACTTCTAATTAACATTAAACAAATCAAACAGATGTCTACTGTTCCAGTGCTGTGAAAGCTTGATTTCTCTCAGCTCCCCAGCAGACTCCCAGTTTATGTACTTCCAGTGGTCACTCTGCTTGCTTTGTGCAATAGGGGGTCTGGGCAGGATATTGGTTTCAGTTTGCTAGTGTAGTGGGGTGGGCTTATGGGGTGATCATTAATCCTCTTCAGGGTGGCACCAGGGAGCAGTCAATAATGTTGGGGACAGGAGCAGCTCTGCCAGCACTGGGACTTTTATGTCCACTAAGGGAATGTCCTTCAAGATGGTGGTTTAACTCCTCCAGCAGAAGAAGGCCGCCTGTTGGCATAGGAGTCGCTGGACAGTCACGTTGGCAGAGTGGCTGTAATTGGGAGGAGATCTGCAGTTTAGGCAAGGGAGCATGTAGGGGAAGCTCTGGCAGCTGGTCCCTGTGATTCCCAAGACTGCCAAGGAAACCAGTGGTTTGAAGACCACATGAAGTATGCTGTGGCAGGATCACTGGAGACTGAATTTGTACAAGCCCTGCGGATGCAGTGCCAGTCACCAACCCACTGGATGCTAGTAGGACAAGGGAAACACAGACCAGCCTGGGCCACATATCTTCTGGAGAATCAGGCAACATGCTGACCCCACCATCGAGTCAGAGACCACCACCAGGATGATTTAGGTCTGATTCCCTAAACAGGAATCGAATCCATGCAGCTTGATGAGATTATGCCTCTTTCAGAGAAGGAAACTGCCCTGCAGGGATCTCTTTGAAGTGACCTTGGCCTCACTCTGTAGCTGACTGGGTTGATAGGTTTCCTGGGGCCTTGGGAAACAGGCACACTGATGCTTAGGCTTAGATCTGGAAAACCTGAGGCCCAGAGGAACTGGATTACATCCTCCACCACCTCCTTCTCCTTCTCAGTCCAGTGTTGGCAGCATCCTGCAGAGCCCTCTGCCATAGCTGTAGCCAGTGCCCCTCTGTGGCAACAACTGCCTCCAGCCCTGCTGCTTTGCCTTGCCACCTGTTGGTAGACACACTCTCACAGGCAGCCTCAAGCCGGAGAGATTAGACCCATTCATATGTGAAATGACAGAATGGGGGTGCGAAATTTTAAAACGGCTCAGCCCCCTCCGTGCTGCTCCCCCACGGACCCCTGTCCCCCTGGAGCAGCTGCTCCCCACCCCCACCCCTGAAGCCCCTCGGAGCAGCTGCTGTCCGTCTGGCTGCCTTGGCCTCCTTGTCAGCTGTTTGATGTCACCCATCAATCTTCCATCTTTCCTGCAAATCTCTGATGATCGAGTTTCACATTTCCAGGACTCTGGCTGTAAAGCCCTTTCTGCTGGTATAATTAGTAATTAGAGGAAAAATGTTAGCAAACTCCTCCTGACATAAACAGATACTCAATCCCCATCTGTCAGGTCAGGAAATTCACATTAGAGTGAAAGCCCAATACAGATTTTTCTATCTGAGGTGAATGACCGCACACACTCCACACTGCATGATTAAGGTGGCCACATGACATGGAGTGAGAGCTATTTATAAGTGACTGCTTTGATTATAAACAATTTTCAGTGTCTTGAAAGTCATCGTGTCTTTCCTGCTAGGAATCCCCATGAGCTTTAAAAGAAATGGTCTCTCTCAGCAATGTGCTGTAACACTTGGTCAGGGGATGGGGGAGGTCATTCGTGACTGGTGTTCAAGCCCATGGTCTTCGTGGAGCTGCAGTGCCGAGATGACACCAATCAGTGGAGTTGTCATTCAAACACAACATGTAAGGCAGGTCGAGGACCAGAACTCTTCACTGCAGATGTCTTCACTGCAGCTAACAAATACCTGATAGTACGCAGTGGGTGAAGCTGAAGACAGACTGGTTCAGACTGGAAACAAGGCAGCACATAGTTAACATGGAACAGGCAAGACTGGATTTTTTTTCCTCCTGTAATAGACACTATAACTTGAAGATAATTTAGTAAAGTTCTATGCCTTGTGTTATGCAGGAGGCTGGAGCAGATGATCACAATGGCTTCTTCTGGCTTTATCATCTATATTGTTTGGCTCCTCATAAGAACTACTTTTTCCACTTCTGCAGAGGAGACAATTCATGTATGACTGAGGATCAAGCTTCTGGTCCTTCCATAATTGTATGAGTGAAAGCCAGAGGTTGTACAGCTGGGCAAAAGCTCAGCAGTGGTTAAGATCAGAAACTCTTTTCTGTTTTGTTTGTTTCATTTATAGGTGTTGGTGCAACCAAAACAAAGATGAAGCAGCCAAGTCTGTGGCTGCTTTGCATGCCTGGAGTTGGGCAGACTATAAATACAAAGCCACAGCACCACGACCAAGGCAATTCTTATGTACCCAAAGTTTTGTGTTGCTCTGTAACCCAGTCCTGCCTGGTCTCTCCAGAAGGACAGTAATCTCTTTCCAGGTTTCTGAGGCAAATGCAACATAGCTGCACATGGTTGTTTCAGGTATGGGAAGAAAAGCTGGGCCGCTTGAGCCATACTCAGATAAGGTCCCATTGCTAAATGGAAACTAAAAAATATGATCTTATTTTTCAAGTATTTAACTTTAAATTACCCCGGCCCCTCTATGAGAGAACTTGAGAGGGACAGGGTGAACCACAGCTGCTGGGGTGGGAAAGGAGGACTTCCCAGAGAAGGAGAGAAGCTCTGAAAGCAATATGATATGTTTCTTGTCATAGTCCTTTTCTTTGCAGGATGTGTAACTGAAGAAGGATGCAGACAATTGTTTTTTTGCTGGAAACATTTCCAGATATGTTGAACACCGTGTCTCAAGGTACTAAAAATCAAACTGAACATGGAGTTCACTGTTAGATAAAACCCCAGAAATTAATACAGCATCACAGGAGAAATTATGTGAAAAACAGAGTTAAATTCTTACAGTAGCATAACCTCATACTTTTGACCTGATGCATACCTCATAATGCTGTCCTTATTTTAAACAACTCAAAAGTCTCTGATCTTAACAGCTCAATAGTATTCTCTTCAAATATTTTTCTGAGTTTATGTTCCTAGGCCTGCAAGAGGAAAGGTGAGCTCGAGGAAAAATAAACCCGTTATGTAGGATCACACTGACATCCTGAACTCAACAACTGGTAACTTAAGGTCACTTTCAGCAGCCTCTATCACTTGAGCTAACTGTTAATAACTGTTAACAGCAGAGGTTTGCTATTTGGTAGGTGAAGGAGCATGAAAGAGTTGAAGTCATGCAATTCATACTACTACACACTATTGGCTTTCAAAGAGATTGTGTGGCAGGGGAAGAGTGACGAGATGTGGACTCTGTTTTGATGGGGACTGTGCTCACACTCTGCCACCTCCAAACAAGCTGAGATCCTTGTTCCCCATCTCTGTTTTCTAGTCCTTGCTGCAGTTCTGACTTTCCCCCACCCTTTAGATACATGTAGTTCAATCCCTTCTTCCCCACCTCTGCCCCAGTTTTTGACTCAGCTTGTCCCTGACTCCCTTCTCTGATTAGTGTCACTATCATTGACTAGTTTCCTGGTCAGTGTTTCTCTGCCACTCTGAGTTTACAATAATTTCTCCCTACCTGTGTTTCTCCCAATCTCTGTTCCTCTGTACTACTCCAGCTTCTCAGACTTTTCAGTCACCCTTGGCATCCACCCTCTTTTCTGCCTTCCGTACACTCTATTCCCTCTCCTCTGGGTTTATCTAGGCCAACTCCTTTACCCTGCACACAACTCTTACTAAAACTGGTCTCTGTCCTGCCACACCTCTCCATCTGACAGGTTTCCAATAGAGCTTGTGACTCCATGCTTCTCCCCAAGCTGAATGTTTCCTTTTCAGATGCCTCCCTCTCTTTCCTTCTGAATGTAGCCTTCCCTTTTACCGGGTCCCTGTCCTGAGCATTGCTATGCTTCAGTCAGTTTCCTGATCTATATCAATTGGGTTTTATTCCTTACCATTCCCCTCCACATCCATTTCCATTCAGTAGGTCTTCTCCACCATGTTCTTCGATTGCTAGTTGCAGATAATCACAATCCCGAAGGGAATTCTATCACTATTAACTGTAGGAGCAGTATTTATAAGAAGCAACCTACTTGACTTCTTATACATGCAGAGCATGCACAAAATCCTCCGTGACTTCACATGCACAGCTCTGACCTGTGCATATCAAAATCTGGCCTTTCAAACTTGGCCAAGCCTTGATAGTTTTAAGGAGGAGATAATGAGGAACACTCCTGACTCAAAAGCCATTCTCTCTCATATTTTCCTTTTGAACATTAGTACCACTACAGTTTCTAAAATAAAGAAAAAGTTCTCAGAATATGATCAATATGAGAAAAAAAAGTCTGTAAATTAATTTTTCATTTTTTAAAGTTGATTTTCCTAAACAAGTATCTTATCATTAATATGACCATGACTGAGCAAGGCTACAGACAGAGAGGAAGAGAGTGAAAGAGAAAAAAATAGAGGTGAAAGTGATTGAAGACTTGAAAAGTCTTCCTTTCTTTAGCTCAGTTGCAGTAAGTCTTTAACAGCATATGGTTGTTATGGTACTCTCTTTACCCCTCTGCTTATCTTGTGTTCTTCTACTTCATTCAATCCATTCTCTAATTCCCTGCCCCTAACACTTTTATTCTTCAATTCTGTACCTGTTTCATCTCCTGCTCTGTCTCTTTATACTCACTTTGCACTTCATTTTGGTTTTCTTTCTTACTCTATCTTTTAATTGTCTCCTAAATCTCTTCTCTTGGCTCCTTCTCTCTCATATAATAATTTTCTTCCCCCCTCAATCTGTTTCATGGAATAACTCTGGCTATGAAAAAAAAGAAAAAGCCAAGAACAATAGCTGTAAGGCCAGATGTCTGGACATCAGCATTCATTTGTGCTCTTATTTTTGGTCATACGCAAAATGTGCCCAGCTGTTGCACTAAGCCCTTTAAGCAATCAACAAATCCCTGCTCAGCCTCCCCTGAATATATTCATGCATAGAACTCCATCTGGAACTGCTCATCTTTTTTCTGGTCCTCTTGAACTACCCTATACTTCTGTGTCTGATTGAATAAAGGATTTTATAAAGAATATTTTGAGATAAAAAAAATTAGCAAATCCCATCAGTTGGAAATCTTTTTAACTGACATTATGCTTTCCACTGTGAAAGCAGGTTGTGTTTCCCCTTTGTTCGTTGTTTTCTGTCCTCTCTATCTGTCCCTCCTTTGCTTCATCTACATTCGTCCATACATCAGTGCTGTGCTGCAAATTGGCTGGAGAATGTGTCTGGTTTGTCTATGTTTGAAAGCCTCAGGCTGCTTAGTGACAACACCTGTCCAGCCAGTTAGAGAGGGCACAGATCTAAAAGGGACTGTGAAGGGAGGCAGAGGCAGCTCTCTTCATTCAGCATGACACTGAGGGTTAATAGAAGGAAAATATTGATGTTTTATTGAATTACTCCTATAGGTCAGATCATATAACACGCCCAAGATCTAAACAATGATCCTGTTCTGGAGGAATGTGTGGTTCAGACTGATGAGATAAACCACTTGCTGGAATATCTCTCTGAGTTCACTAAATTGCTTCCCTTATTTAATTACAAATTAATTGAAAACACTCCTTGCCCAGCGGAACAATACTTAAAACCTGATTTGTTGATAGTATCCTAATCCTGCTTCATATTCCTGTAGACTATCCCAAGATTATGTCATCAGTTTTACACTGTTTTAAACTTTGGCAAAACCTTTTATGCAAGACTCATTAACATAAATAAAAGAAAAGCTGCATCCCTGGATTACACAAAGCCAGGGTGGTGCTGACATAAATAGCAAAGTGGCACACTTCTAACTGATGTAAATTTGGTAGCAGAAGCACTATCAGAGCTCAGAATGGAAACATGTAGCTCTGCTACTAGAACAAGGAGATGAGTATTCAGACAGGAAGCAAATTAAATCTATGCAGGAAGAGGCTGAGTTATAGAATTAGTTGAATTTAAAGCATCTAGAGGGTCATGTGCCCTCTGCCTGTTGCAGTTCTAGTCTTCCACCAGTACAAGATTACTCACCTTGCTGCACTTTTCAGTGCTTAGCACGATCTTTCTCTTGATTTTCTAAGGGAAGCAGAATTTGCCTTGAAGTAGACAGCTCCACAGTGTGGTAGAAAAACGTATCTGTCAAAGCAAAAAATCAGAATTTGCTTTCAGTCCACAAGAAGCAAGTTGGTAATTTTTCAGCCAAGTCATTGGTTTCTCTATTTGGGGTGACATCTATTTGCCTGCCGTGAAATGCTTTGTAGAAATAGAAATGCAAATAAAGCAGTGGTAAAGTACTTGCCAATATCAAATTCTTACAAAACATCTGTCAGCCAGCATCACAAAGCATTCTTACTCAGATGGTCCAACACTATAAACCCAAACCACTACTTTCCTTCCCAGAGATAAAAGTTCCTTCTTTCTCTTCTATTCTATAGCTGATCCTTTGCTGGAAATACTAATCATAAAAACAACTTATATGGTGTACCAAACAGGCTGACAGATTCAGGGAATGTTGGATGCCAAATGGAGGAGAAATAAGATCTGGAGATTCTGGGTCTGGGTTTCTCAGCCTTTGGGTACAGGATACAAGGACAAGGGGATGTTTTATGCATATTGGTTCTGGCTATTTTTCATCAAAAGGAAGAAGTTGAAGACTAATAAGCTTCAGGTACAAATCCCAGGGCCCTGGGGACATGCAGTCTGAAGAAGATTCTCCTTTAGAAGGCAAGTAGTCAGTTCACAGTCCCATCTTGGCAGAATTTTCAAGTATAGCTCCCTCCCTGGCACATAACAGTGATCTGCTTGTGAAGTAAAGTATGAATTGTAATGGTACAGTGACTTGGCTCCTCCAAGTCACACCCTAATGTAGGTGGTGCAGGCTGAGAGTTACTACCATCATGTGAATGCCAAATAGCTACAGAAGACGTTTAGTTACCTCATAGATGGGCACAGTTCAGAGGCTTCTCTGCTTCTGCCCATCTGTGTTTTAGATCTGGAAGGATGAGACCGCATGTGCTGGCTTTTCCAGATACCTGGGTCCCTTACCATAGAGGAACTAGAAGGCATTGCCCAAAGCTCTGCATTTGATTGGGCTATTTAACCAGGTTCATGGGAAAATGAGATGGCAAATATAGCCTGGGATGCTATATAAGCAAGCATCTCCAGGTTTAATTAGCTAGAGCTTATTTCAAGTTGGCAGTGTCCATCCTAGATACAACTGAGTGTTCTGGTACAGAGTCCAGGACCCATCTGGGTCCACAGTGATGTGGACATCTGAATCTTCACTAGCAAAAAAGGAAGAGAGTTTCTGCTAGTTCCACCCTTCCAATGGGGTGGGGAGACCTCCTTCATGTCTAATGGGACTGAGGGGATGGATATGTGCAGTCTTCATGTGACAGCACTCTCAGTTACCTTTATAGTTCCAACTGGTCAATGCCCCTCTGTATTCCCAGCATCACACCATCAGCCTGAGAAATTTTAATAGTGCTTTTTCTTGAGGAATATTGTTCAGTGCAACTAAATTCAATTCAGGTCTCCAAAGCCACCCTGAAATAAAAATCACTGTGGGCTTTATACCCAAGAAATAAGGATCATGAGTCTGGAAGTGCAAAAAGCACTCATGCATGTTTGGGTAATCAAGTAACAGAAATATTACTGTATTGATGGATATAGTGAATAAAAGGCTGTGTCAATGAACCTAGATAATTGTCTCAAAAATTTCAGGTGGTACAGTTTTGGGTGTTTGCAGTGTCCCCAGGGTTTTCAAGGTAAGGAAAATCTAGCAGAGGTTCCAATGAGTACGGGGACAAATGATAGAAGACTTTTAAAGATCATCTGAACATGCAATGGCTAAATACCTGTATCCCCACATATGTTTTTCTAAAAGCCAATTTACAACTTTCCTACCTTTACTCTTCACAGGGCTAAAGGAATCCCTGTCTTACCATTTTGACATAGTTGAAGTTACTTGAACAAAAAAACAGGAAGATTGATTTCTTTTTAATTACAGTGAGAAGTGGGGATGGAAGAGAGAATAGACCCAAAAGCCATGAACTACTTAGGGCAGAGAGGAAAATGTTCACAAACTGCTGACAAGATTAATATGCAGTTGATGGGAAGCGCTTTCACACCAGGGTGCCAACAAATAAACACAATTCAAAAATATCATCCCTGCTGCACTGGATAAGGATGGATTCCCAGCAACGGAGACGGAGGGAGGAGAGGAAGGAGGGAGAGGGAGACATTTAGAGAAGGCGGGAGACCTGTTTGCTCTGTGAAGCTTCGTGCCCAGAATTCCTCTGGTGGAATCTGATAGCGGGGGGCTAGCTGGGCCAGAGGGTTATTGCTTTCCCCATTAAAAAAAAAAAAACCAACCAGGGAAAGGAGGCTTGGGCAGGGGAGGTTGAGGACTGTGTGTGAAAACCTGAAGATCAAGTCTGTGCACAGCTGCTGCAGGGCTGGGAGCTTCCACCTGCTGAGAGTACTGAGTGAACTTCAGAATGCTGCAGGATTTGCAGAGCCCGGAGATGAACAAAAGGGTAGAGTCCCCTCCTTGCTCAGCACACAGTGGGAGGTTGTTCCCTGACTAAGTAATGAAAACATGCCTCCATAATGTGGGCTGCCTCAAAACAAAACAAAACAAAACAAAAAAATACTTGAGGGGAGGTAAGCTAGAGGAATTTACAATCAGTGAGAAACAGTTTACAATCAGTGTACAAAAAATTAAAATGATTAACTGATTATTTCCCCCTTTCTTTTGACCTTTTCTGCCTTTGTTCTCTGCTTACTCTTTCTCATTGCTCTCTCATCTCCCCTCCACAATGCCATATTCTAGTATTGAGGGAAATGCTGCCATTTCACTGTCAATCACCTGTTTAAAAATGCAATTTAGATAATATTTTAGTTAAGCTGAGTTGTAATTGCCAGGCTTGAAAACTGAATAGCACTGGATTATATGTCTATATATATCAGCAGAGGAGATTTATTGAAATTTTTCACTAATGAAATCTTAGCTTTAAGACTTCACATCCTTCAGAGAAATGTGGCATTAAGAGGTTTCTGCCTCTATTACAGAGGAGAACCTTTACTGAGATTGTGCTGTAAACAAAATGAAAAAAAAAAATTGCTGAAGTCAATGTGAATGGCACAAGTTACTTTAAAAGAAGTTTTTAATCTCTGTGTTCGTCTTCTTATGGTTGAAAGCACAGACATCTTCATACTGTCCTGAAGCTCTTCACTCTTGCAGTCCTAGAACCTCTGTCCCCAGCTGTGCCACATCTGGGGTTCCCCCCTCCAAATCTCTTTCCCACCATTCAATATCTAATACAGGTTTTGCACTCAGCAAACTACACAGTGGTCTAATGACATATAAATGGGAACTCTGAAGGACAGTAATCAGAGTCCCTCTCCTTGCCTGTTTGAAAGCGGGTGTTCAAATCTAGGTTTCCTAAAGGAAAAGGCCTTGGAGGAACTCTATCACACTGTGCTCCACCTGCACCTCTAAGTCACTATTGGATAAGGAGGGTTGGTTTTGCTTCTGGGGCTGATCCAATTGGTCTTGTAACCTTTTGGTTCCCACAGGAGCATGACAGCTCAGTCTGTGTAACAGCTAATGCCTCGCAGTTGACCTCCAGGGTCAAGGACAATGCGCTGATCTGGGGATGACAGTAATAGTTCTGTTGACAGATGCATTTCAGCAGCTGTACAGCCACTTGGTGGGACTTGAAGTTAACTCTTCCTGTGCCACCTGACACCGATGGCTCAATTGTAACTTGCGTGAGACAGATCATCTATAGCCCCTCTGCCCTCCATGAAGTATAAACATCTCAAAAATAAATTGCCTCATCACTTCAAGGAAGAAATATGCAGCTTCTAAATTCCAAGCTCTCCCTACAGCTTCTCCTTTCCCTCAACTTAGTCCGTACAGCTTTATGCCTCTTCCCTCTTTTCTCCATTTGCTTCCTCTCAAATCTCTGCTTGATTGTTAAAATGCCCATTCAAACTTTGTGATCTTTCTTTGGTCCTGCTCCCTGACACTGAGACCAGAGTCTCCTCCTGATGACAAGACTGACTCAACTGCTGCACTGAGGATCCTGGGTGATGGTCCTTGCTCCTTCTTCAGTCTCTCTAATTTCCTTCTCTGAAATTTTTATCTGTCCACCTCTTTCTCCCTCATTAATGTCGAGTTCTTATGATAAATGACATCACTGGTTACATCAGCGGTGTTTTGAACTGACTGTAGATTTCCTTTTGCTTTCATCCCCTTCAACGCTGGCCCAATGCCTTTATTCACCCACTCAGATGCTCTTATGGCACATTTTCTGTGACATGCTGATTTCTTATAGTTCTAAGTTTCTTTCTCTGTAATTCATTTCTTCCTCACTTCTCTCTCAGCCCTTTTAGCATGTGTGCTCACACCAACTCTGCTTCATTTATCTTTGACATGTTTTTTTGCCTTCTTTTCCTATTTACTCCTTTGTTGCCCCAAATATATGTCTCTGCAGCCCTGTTCTCTGAGTTTCCCTTAGGACTTGTATACGGGACTTAGGAGAGGAAACCTTTTCACAGCTCTCCTCACCCATGAAGCTGTAGTAGCAGCTGTTGTACCTGCAGTGATTTACTGCTTAGCTGAGAACCACCAGAACCAGCTGAACCACCAGAAACATTGCAGCACACTGCACTGGGGCCAGAGATCAGGCCCAGCTTCCTCATCCCTCAGCTTCTAGGAAGATTCCCGAGACTGCATGACAGGTACTCTTGAGCTCAGACTTAATTACCCCACATACAGCTGATTCATGAACAGCAGGATGAAAGAGCTTCCCAAAAGGGCTGCAGCCTTTGGATCTACATGTCTAACAGTCCCAATCTGCAATCCTGTAGGATGCAAGCATGTCCTTTGTGTTTCAGGGCTAGCCTATAAAAATAATCTTGCATCTGGAAAATAACAGTTTGATGCCTTCTGGCATCTCCCAGCCTTAGACCTTTTCCCTTTCCGCTCTCTCTCCAATATTTTAAAGACTGAATATTCTGACACAATTGAAAGCTCCTTCTTGGATAATAAAAGTGCTTTTGGAATCCATTCCAGTGTAGCAAGATACAAAAAGGTAAAAAAATACACAACTGAGAAAAGTGAAAGAAAGGTAAAATTCTTAAGATTTTTAAGAACTCTTGCAATACATCTGGAATTAGACAGGCCAAAACATTTTTTTTTTTTTTTTACTTCTGCATTTAGCATTTTGATTCCATTTAGATACACATTTTCATTTTTACTTGCTTCTGTTTCTGAACCTTTTTTCCTTAAGCTTAATTTTCCACTGACTTGACTTTAACTGGTTGGAAGTTTTTATGGAACAAACTGTCACATCTTTGTCCAGATCCTGAGAAATATGAAATAGTCATGTACCTAAAATCACCAACACAGCCTCCTTTAGCACACACCACTCTTCCTGGCCCAATCTTAAGAACAATCCACAACTTAATTTCCCAGTGAGACTGCAACACTGCTTAGCACCCATTTTGATAGAGTATTTGTGAAGGGTTTGAACTACCAGAATGATATGGGTCAGTACAAGCACCCTCCCGCTGCCCCTCAACTTTATTAGATTAATCGATCTATCTCCAAAGTTACTCTCTAGGCTTACTATCACATATGACCTTCCCCTGCTCTGGATTTAAAGAAACAATGCACATCTCTCCGTCGTTGTGTCTTAGCCACAGTCAATTTGTCATTTTTGAAAAAATTAGACAAATAGAAATGAGGAATTTTGAAAGCCTTGTATTTGTGTGTTTTGCATATGTAGGATACACATTTTTTAGTGGACAGCAGTGAAGTGGTAATTTTCTTCTGAATCTAAATGTGATATTATATAATTCTACTAGGAACCCTGATGCTTGTATATGTCTCATTATCATGACTGTAGTGAATAAGTAATAAAAAAACCATTATGCTCTTTCCTTCCTATGAGGAAGTGCTAAGTTTGGCTTGTGTTTCTACATGAATGCATCACTAAAAGTATTATTACTAAAAAAACCCCACCACCACCCCCAAAACAAAACACACACACACACAAACCCCCTCAAACCAACAACAAAAATCAACCCTTTTCAAACAGGTGGGTTTTGCATTTGACTCATGAAGTGGCATGAGTGAACATTCAGTTTTGTTTCACCAGACAGCAAAATTCTGCAGCCTGGTCAGGTTTCTGCTTCCCATGGTCAGAAGCCTCCCTCTATCGACCAACAATCTCACTGTTCAGGAGAACGGAGCTTTGGTTAGAAACAAGAACAGGACATGCTCTGCCAGGTATCTGTGACTTCTTGCAAATGGTCTTTGAATCTGCCATCAAAAAAAAAAAAAATCCTATCTGCATAGTTTTGTATTTTTTCTACATTGACTTCTTTTTGTTAATTAAATGCATGCTTATACTATTGAAGCAGTTGGTCCAGCGGGGCTAGGAAGTGAAATTCTTTTTGTTTATATGGAATAAACTGTCTTTCTGCTCTTGTGTCTCTGGTGCTATTGATAGTGAAAAAAGGAATGCCTTGGCCTACATGTTTCTCACCTGAAGGGCCTTCAAACAAGAGCTGTGGAGAACTGAGTCAGCTGGGTCTAGCATTCAGGGATGACTGCCCCATCTTGGCTGTACGAACATTTAAAGTCATTCTGAAGAACTAGAAGAATTTTGCTGACCTGTTCTTTTATAATTATTTGGAACAAGCACTCATTATGCATTGTTATGTATAAATAGCCATTTTCATTTCTCCAGTAATAAAGAGAAAAAAATCCATTACAGTGAATAAATATATGCTCTGTGTTTTTAATTTTTTTTTTTTTTCAAATGAGCTTAACATGGGAAAATATAAATTTAGAATCGTACTTTTATTTACAAATCTCAGTGTACTAGAAAACAGGGAACCATGCTCAGGCAGGCAGCTAAGCAGGACTCTTTCTCAAATGTGTGTGGACCTGAGTCATTGTGATGATGGAGCAGATCCTCACACAGTGTAAATCAACGTGGTGCCATTAACTTCGGTGGAGCACTGATGAAGTACAACTGGATGCCTGAGTTGTCTGGGAGAAACCAGCAAGGTTCTGGGCTTTGTCATGTTTACTGACATGCTGATTTATTATTAAAACTTAGGGGTGCACAGGAGATCTGGACAAGGTATGCTGTGTTGCTCTTTAGAGTTGCTTAGGAAGCCTGCAATGTGCACCCAGAGACTTACTTTAACGGGGTTGCTCAGAAACTGCAACTGGGGAGCATGAATTAAGAAAATGTAGAGAGTGAGCAAGCTGAGGGAAAGAGGTAAGTTTGAACATATTTCTAGACTTGCAAGACTACAGCTGTGGGAATAATTTAAAAAGCACACTTTTTTGGGTAATTTATTTTTGAAACTCTGCAAAATTTGTCAAATCGTTTATTTGATGAGCATTATTTGACCAGCTGTACAGAGAGCCACACTGGAGTGCTGTAATGAGTGCTTTGGAATGAGACCAGCATTAATGTGCCTGTGATAGTGGGATAATTCTTTTACCCTGCTCATTTCTGTGGTTTGCCTGTAACTATGGCCCCGCTTGATTGCTGTTATGATGTGAGCTTTGAATTCTCTCTCTCCTTTGGCCTTTTCCTTTTGGCAGTTCCTGCAGAGCTGAGCCCTGATTAGAACCACAGCAGGTCATTCTATCTTCAGATGGCTATAAAAGGTCTGTGCAAGTGACCATCTCACTTCTGTCCCAAATGGATGATCACACATAGCACACATTGCCGCACTCCTGGCATGACTTCAGCAAAACTGGCAAGTTTTCCTTCCAGAGTTAAAGCATAACACAAGGCACAAGGAGCAATTCTATTAAATGTCCCTTTAAACTGTCAAATTTAGCAGGAACTTTAAAACAGAGCAGACTTTAAAGTAATGAGGGAGAAGTACTGTTCCCCTGTTTGAAATTGCAGCTGGGTTTGTTACCATCAGGTGTGATATGAAGTCAGCATTTTCCTTGGAAGACTTTTTCCTTTACCATTGTTGCAGTCTGGCACTGCAGATCAGTGCCTCATTCCAGGTTTTTAAAGAGAACTGTTACTTTCCTGAAGGATTTTATTCCTTGTCTCCTCCTAAGTGGATTTCGTTATTTTGTAATTTCTCAAAAATAAGTGAGTTTGAAAAAATCCAGATATTTGGAACCAAGATGGAGTGTTCAGATAACAATTTTACTGCAGAAAAAACAGAGGTTTAAATACTCATGTTATTAAGTAAAGTTTATAGTCATATGCTGCTCTCTTTCTTTCATGGAGTTCTTCAGAATATGGATGGTCCTTTTTCAGGAAGTTGCACTGTTCAAGTGCTGGTGGCATTTGCAGGTGAAACAGCATCCCCTGGGCTATGGTGGTTGTCATCCCACCTTGGTGGGAAACACTCACAAGAGGGATCTCCATATCTCAGTACGTGCATGTAGCTTGATTTGTTCAAAGATACCTTCTCTGCAACACAGGCCATTGAGTGCTGGACACATACTTGTTTCTTTGGGAATCTCAGCCTCTTATGCAACTCACAAAATACAGTGTTTCAAGAAATCATTCTGGTCAGACATCGAGACTGAGAGTGAATTTTTCTGGTGCTGTCTTCAGACTGATATCAAGGGCTGAAATTCAGAATGCAGAAAATCATATAATCAAAATTCTCCCTTTTTTTTTCCTAAGTGCAAGTATCATCTGGGATGCCTAGTGCAGGAACAGCACTGATTTTTATTTAATTATTTGTATTTGTTATTTCAATAATGTTCAAATGGTGGATTTAAAGCCAGAAGCCTGAAGTTTCTATCCCAGCTCTAAGATCAGTTCATAGAGACTACTTTGGACTAAGTCAGCTTATGGTTAAAGGTCCCAGTAGGAAAGAAACATTACTTTGCTGTTCTGTCATCCTGTCCTTTAAGATCTCCCAATACACTCTGCATTAGCTCTCATAAGTCTGATCTCAAGTTTTAAAATCTTAATAGCAAATGGCTTATGAGTTTGAAGTCGCCCATTTTAGGTTTTCTCCCCCAAAGTAATGTTTGTGAATACTTAAAAAAAATACAAATGCTTAAAAATATAATGAAGTCAAATGATAAAATATACAGCTTTTTGGAACATATGCTCTCATTTTTGGTTTTGGTAATTCTGATTGATTAGCTAATATGTGAGTATTCTTAAAATCAAGGGTTTTCTACTTACTTTGTAAAAAATTGCAGTAACATTTTTTGAGAAGAATGATCAGTTAAGGGACAGGAATGTGGTTCACAAGATAGCCAGCAGTTCAGCATTGATATAAACTCTGACTACCCTGTCAATTTTATATGCAGAGAATTATCATTATCATTAACAGTAACACTTCAGCCTGTCATGATAGCTTATAAATATAAAAAGGACATTCTTATTGTCAGTGAATTAATTAGATTTTTTTCATGTATACTTTATTTTTTATGTTGAAAGCACCCTACCTCAGCTCAGTCCAACCACTTGTGCAGAAATTAAAAGCTAAGTACTGGAATGCCCACACAAGCAAAACCCAAATTCCTCTTTTATTGGTGTTCAATCACACTTACACTACACAAAGTCATATCATAAGGTTCTGCCAGATGTCAGGGAACAAAAAGGCACACACTACCAGGTGAGGAGAGGGATAAGAAATCTGTGTGGCAAAACCAAAGACCAACCACAGAAATACTTTGGCAACAGCCTTCATGTGAGGGGATTGTATGTCTCTCCTGGAGTGCAGTAGAGTAAGCACAAGGGCTTCATGTGATGAAGTACAACAAATGTCTGCTGAGGTGGCCAAAGATACTGATTTTCTCTGGCATTTCTGCCTCAGTCCTTTTCTGGAGACATCACTGTTTTTAGCAGAAATGGAAGGATAGGAAGTACTTCTGTGCCCAGATGCTGCAATTCATTCACTGGCGTTTCAGGTTTGCCCAAAAGCTTCAAAGCCACTTTGTGCTGGGTAGTATGAAAATACATAATGCCTGTCCTTCCACTTAAACAAACAAACAAACAAATCAGCAGAGCTCCTCAACTGGATGCTAGTAACCAGTTCCCGTCAGAAGGACACAGTTTATCTACATTACATGATGTTCTGAGAGGTTCTGATATTTCAACATTTGTTTTTGTTCCCAAATCAAAACACAAATCATAGGATGATAGAATACCCACAAGGATCATTGAAGTCCAGCTCCTGGCCCTTAATGGGACAGCCCAAAGAGTCACACCATGTTCCTGAGAGTGCTGTCCAAATGCCTCTTGAACTCTGTCAGGCTTGGTGCTGTGACCACTTCCCTGGGGAACCTGTTCCAGTGCCCAACCATCCTCTCAGTGAAGAATCTTTCCCTAATATTCAGCCCAAATCAATCCTTATGCAACTTCATGCTGTTCCCTTGTGTCCTACCACTGGTCACCACAGAGAAGAGATCAGTGCCTGTCCCTGTTCTGCCCCTCATGAGGAAGTTGTAACTGCAGTGAGGTCTCCCCTCAGTCTCCTCCAGGCTGAACACACCAAGTGCCCTCAGCTGCTCCTCACACGCTTCCCCTGAAGGCCCTTCACCATCTCCATTGCCCTCCTTTGGAAACTCCCTTACAAAAAATTAGCCACCAAAATTTCTTCTGGAAAAAGAAAAGGTGATTCAGAAATAGTGAATATTTGTTTGTTTGTTTGTTTGTTTGTTTGTTTAATATCTTCCCCAAGCTAAAACCTTAATGTCTGGCCTGAAATTGATAAAGTTGTTTTGTTGAACTGACATGGTTTGTTCTGTGAAGCATCAACCCATGTTTCACTGAATTCTCCCCACTAAAGCAAATGCTGTGTGTGGAGTTATTTGGCTGATGCCCTTCTGTGACAGCTCTGCATGTAGCTCAGTGGCTGGCTTGCAGCTGTCAGCCTGCACCTATGATCAGTTTTTGGTTAGAAGGGAAGTACTGTGACATGAAGAGGAAAGTAACTCACAGCGAAGTTGGCTAATAGAACAGAGACTTCTGAGTCTAAAGAAACAATGTTCTGATAGGAAAATGCAATTAAAAAATTTACTGAACTGACGTGTCAAATGTAGATAACAAGGCCACAAAGGAACAACCGTCTTTGCATCATCTTTACTAAAACAACAGCTCCCAAACATCTCCCATTGCTTGTCTAGGAACATGCAAAGCAATGGGACCAGCACCATAGATTTCACTCAATATATATCACTGTCACCATTGTGCTTATCAGCTCAGAGGTCTCTGTGATGGGATGGAGAGCTCTCTATGCTAAGTGTTGTACAAAGAACGCAAAATAGTCCCTTTCCAAAGAAAATTATGGTGGAGACAGAGGCTGGAGGGAGGAGAGGAGTCTTTACTGATGCAAGATGTAGCCTTCTCTCTTTGTCCTCATACCCTGGTATGTAAGATTAATTCTAAATGAATTCTCAAATATATAAACTTTCCTATCTATACTGCAGTTATGTTAAGCTTGAGACCATCACATGATCTGAACCTTGAGGTATTTCAGGAGTATATTTCCTCGGGAGCATTCTTTGTTAATGTCAGCCATACTGCTTACTTGTCTGATGTCCCCACAGCCCTTCCTTCCATCCAGTGACAAGGAGAGAGATGATCACTTGACTGTTATTCCCCATTATGTGACCACATGTGTGCCCCTCACGTGATGAGGGATGCTGGCATTTTTGGCACGTGGTGTCTCTGATCATATGACAGCGAAGGAGAAAGGGGAGAGCAGCTCTCCCATATGAGGCTGTGTAGCTGGCCCCATGCTTCCCCTGTTTAAAACTTCACCTTGGTTATCTGATAGGGAACGGAGAGTGGAATTTTGTGAATCAGGGTAGCAAGGAAGGCTCCTGAAGAAATTACTATGGGGAAACATCCCCTAGGAGGAGAAGTCAAGGGGCTGTTAATTTATTCAGATTTTTAAAACCTATTTAACCAGTGCTCAAACCCCCAGTACAAATGCAAAAACCACAAACTGAACCACAGTTAACTTTTTTCATTTCTTATTTATTTCTTCTAAAACAGAGACTCCTGGTTTTCTCAGAACATGCATAAGAGAGATGGCATTCCTTCTATCAGAACTTGAAAACAAAGCCAACATCACTGGTACTTTCACTGTTCTCACTATGAACAGAAAATCTGCTTGATACAGTAGGCCTTACTGGTAATATTTCCACCTCAGTTTATGTGAGGCATCATTTTACCAGTCTGCCATCTAAAGAGAGGAACAGCTTTCAGCTCACAAAGACACTTGCACATCAGATTTCTATTTTGATTACTTGTGTCACAGGATCTGATTTACTGCTGGACAGAGGCTTGATTGAGAGCATCACAGATCAGTTTAGCATCATTCTGGTGAACTCCTTCCCTTCCCCCATCCTTACACAACCCTTTTGGACAAGTGTGACCTGCTTAGCATGACAGTGAGTCATCAGGTTGGCTCAAGTTGTCTCCCCGTACCTTTGATATGGATGATTAAGATCCAATTTCAGGCCAATTGAAAACTTAACTAACTTCAGCAGTGCCAGAAAAGCAACTCGGTTAAAGCTGAAATGAATTAATCAGTGAAGCATCCAAGGACTTTATCAGGGGTCATACACAAGTGATCACTGCTGGATCAGTTTTCCACCCAGAGACATTTATTTAAGTTGACTACCTGTCAGAAGGAAATGGTAGCAACATTTCCTAAGGAATCCTCTCCTAAGGTTTTGGTTATTCTGAAATAATGTGGCTTTCTTCACAGAAGGGCCTAAATGGAACTATATGCTAGTTTGCTTTTGCAGAAGGCCAGGTACCAGGAATATGATACCAATGAAAAGGCAGCAACATCTCATGTTCCGAATTGGGAAGTGGGAGCAAGGCTGCTGGGAATTTATGCTTTTCTCTAAGACAGTATGAAGGACTTAAAGAAAACTATGCTCCTGACTTTACCTGAAAGGTACAAATGAAAGGGACAAAAAATGCCTCACTATTATGGATTTGTTACATATTTGTTAGTCTCACCCTACTCTACCTACTGAACTTCACTGCTCCACAAGATGATGGGTGTCCTGCTGTAGCCCTCCCTCTCAGCATACTCACAAAATAATTATTGTGCAACTGTGTACCAGAAATGTGGAAATACTGACTTGGTCCTTCTCACAGAAATGCCAGAATTTCTCATGTGAGGTCAATTTATATTGTGGCATTAGAATTAATTACATTATTTGCTTAAGTAGAATAAATAATAAAAAAAAGATAGTACTCTCTGCCACTATGTGTTATGGGACTAGAAATATGAAGGAAGCATATGATAGAAGATGAAAAGATAGTAGCATGATATGATTGTAAGAAAACATAGGACTTTTATTCAGTCTCTGTCTCTCCTTTGAAAATTTAGTCATCAGGTGAGAAAAAAATTTGACATTTTACTGTGCAAATTCTTCAAATTACTTCTGTATAGCTTGAAGTGTCATGGTATCTGCAGCACCAACAGGGAGACCAGGGAAATATCATTTGAATAGTGATGTGCAGAGCCAAACAATTCTCATTTACCTATTGCACATCCTGCATACACTGGTAAGTGACTGCTCTAGGACAGGCATATATAACTGTGAGCACCTGGATAAAGCCCAGCTTGGAATGACAGACCAAGTAGCCTACATATGTCTGGTAGTTTTGTCAGAATTTGACTAAATCTAAATTGCAATAAAGCAAAGCTAGTCCTCAAACTTCCTGTGAGGTGAGTGATTTAGGCCTGTTACTGAATCACTGAACTGACTTTGTGGGTCCAAGAACATCTGAAATGCACAAAAGTAAGACCAGAACCCTGAGATAGTTCCTGCAGCTGGATGGTGAAACTCGTTTAAATTGCTATGTGGTACAATGGGGAAGTTTTCTTTGGCCATCACTGAGGCTTCAGGACTTTCTTGAAGGGCTTCTTTATAGGAACATCTGGGTTAGCTGTAGCAATTTCATCACTGGCTCTCTAGCAATATTTGCAAAGCTGGTTTTCTCCATCGTTCCAGGATGAGTCATGTAAAAGGGTGCTGAGCTTGTCCTGTGTCAGAGCTTCCCATGTGTGACCAATTCCCTTCTGCTAGCTCACACGCCAGACTCCATTTCATGGCTTTTCCTCATCTTTCATGGTTTAGTCACATCACAATATTCCTTTACTTGCATGGCAAAAATAACATCTGCAGGAGCTTTCCAATGTCCTGTGATTGAAACTAAGATACAGCAGGGTTTCTGTGTGGGTCTAACATGCATGTGAGGATAACACAAAAGAGTGCCTTCTCACAGCTTCACAGCAGGTCATTTTGATTGACATATTTGTAGAGGCTTCCGAGTGGATTGTAGATTCAGCTGGTATGTTAAACCAGATGGGAGAATTCCTCCAAATACACAATGAAATGAGGAGTGCCATTGTATGACTTTTTCTGCTTCTAACAGATGGATGAGAAAATAAAACACCTCTCCATAATCTCCGTTTCATTCTAAGGGCCACCTCTGTTTCTCTCATGACTTTCCTTTCTTCTCCTTCCCCTGTATTTTCCTTCTCCATTTGTGTATTCCTTCAGCTTCTCCTGTCTTCTGGCTAGTGTCACATAACCATTCTTTTCTCTTTCTTTCCATCCTCTGGGTCTTCTTTGTTGCTCTTATTTTTCTATGGCCAGAGGTGTTCCCAGCACAGAAAGAACAGACAATGCATGACAGTATGTGCAGCTCCAAAAGGACTAGTCAAATTTTCTGTCCCAGTGTGGAATGAAAAACACCAGACCAGATCAGGGAATGAATGAACCTTGTGGCATTAGAGGTTTGGCAGAGCTTTCTTGCTATTTTGGAAGCTTGTTGAACTAGATGGAGTCGATAAGTACTTTTCTCTTGTAATTTTATTCCTTTTTTTTCTTTTCTTTTGGTGATTCAGTTCAGGAACCCAAATACTTTTTCAAAGCTCAAAGGAAGCTTTTGTATATGTCAAGGACAAAAGAAGTTCTCCATTTGCTGGGCTGGTACAAGTACTTACCCTATATTATAGCTTTCAAAACAACAGAAGCTATCATCAAGGTTATGTTTGGACTTTTATTATAATCTCCCATTTCAGTGCATGCTCTCAGCTCTGGAGGTAAATTTTTTTTGAAAGTCTGACCACAATTTCATTGTATGTTTCTTAGTTATGCAAGTGAAAAAGGTTTCCCATTGCATGATGTGTTCAGATGCTTTTTAATCACGAAATACTAAAAAAAAATTACAATAAAGTGGAGGAATTTTGAAATAAGAAATTAAATCATACTAAAATAATTCTTTGCAGCAAAAGCAATTCTCATGTTTTAAAACTTGGCCTTCTACTGACTTGCTGCTCTTCTGTCCCCCAGCTGATCATGATTTTCTATATAAAGAAGGTAGTGGAAGGAAGCAGTAAAACCATCCTTCTCTTTTAACAGAGCTACACAGATCTTCTACAAGAGGCACCAACACCACTGTAGAGCTGTTAGTGTATCCAACATATTTTGCTTTCGAACTTGGATACCACCTGAATGTAGTATTGCAGTAATTCGAGCCATTCTTTGGAGTCTGATCTGTAGAAGAGAGGCTCTGCATAAATACAGGAGAACACACCATCTACCAGCCATCAAATGCAGCAAAGTGAAAGGCAAAATAAAGGTGTTCAAACAACCCTGATCATCAGGGACAACACTGTTCAAAATAGAGATTTTTTTGGATACAGACTAAACAGAAGGACTTTGTTTACATTATTTTTGGCAGAGTGGGAAGTATATAGTAGAGCTGACGGCAAGTCTTCTGGGAGAAATGAAACGCACAAAGGCCTCCTTTGCCTCTGTGAAGCCTCAATGGCCAATGTGGATCAGGAAGGAGTTAAAGAAGCTGGCTCCTTTGGACTGCTGAAATGCACATGCTACAGGTCTTGAACTCTTCTCAACTGAGCACCTCTTGGGGCTTCCCACCATCATGTCCTGCCTTGCTTCCAGCTATAAGTGTTTCAGAGACTTCTCCCCTCAGCCACCATCCAGTCCTTTGTGGACCTTCTGTGTTTCTTCTCAAATACTGACCAAGGGCTTCAGCGCTTCACGCCATGGGGGAACTAGCGGCCTGTACCACATGGGCTGCCATGGGCTGCTGGGTGGGGATGGTTGGGCGGTGAGGCTGCCTGGCCTCAGGGTTCTCTCTCTGCAGCCTGGGGTGAGCCAGAGGGAGGAGTCTGCTCTCACAAGCTGGCCTGATGTGATGGCCTCCTCTCAGTGGCTGCTTCACAGGGTGGGAGAGGAGCCCATCTGGGGGGATGCCTGTCAGCCCCAGAACCACTGAAAGGTGTGGAGGAGCACCTGGTTTCTGGAGCCAGAGCAGAGCTTTGGTGTGTGGTGGGCACTGAACTGTGGAGCTGCCCATGGGCTGTGAGCTACTCCAGCACTGGCTGGGCTGGATCAGGGTCTGGGAATCTTTAAAACTCATGCTGTCTCTGAAGTTCAGACTTCACTCAGGCCCCCCAGTTTTCAACCACATAGTCTTTTGTGGGTGCCCTCTTTGCTCTTCATGCCCACTGACTGGAAGGAGGTCTTTGTGAATGTCCAAGCAGTTTGTCATAAGCATGCAAGGGAGCCAGTAGTTTCCCTACACACCACCAATGCCCCATCTGCCCCCAGGCCCACACCTGTCATGACCTCAAAAGTGCAAGGTTTGTGAGATCAGGCATGTGGTGACAGACAACAGTGCAGCTGTCATGATTTACTCTCAAAGTGGCTTAGTGATGCAGAGCCACCTCGCTCTACCTGTCTGATGACATAGGCAGGAGCTGAATCTGGTTTTTCAGGCTAGCAGATTTAGACTTAGACACCACTGACTCAAACTGCCTGCCTACATCTTTGTCCCTAATGTTGTTTAATACTTTCCACTTCCCCTGCAGAGCAGTCTCAGAATCTGATAGGGTTTTGCAGAGTTCATAGGCTCCACAGGAGGGAGTCTTTACCTATATTTAAATTCTGCACCTAGTTACTGAAGGTATTTGTCACCTACAATGATGTTTGGCAAGGGCCATTTTCTTCTTTTTCTGCAAAAGAGTGGTGGATCAAATGGGGTTGCATGGGATCAACATGGTCCAGGTCTTGGAACTTAGTCTGGAAAACTTTGGAAAGTCCATGAAAAAAATTTTGCATGCACATTGTAGCATCGCTGATTGTTTTACAGTGAAGTGTCAAGCTCAGTTTTCTTCTAGAAATTAGAAAGTTATTGCTTTCCTTTTTTTCTACCATGACTTTATGAAGGCAGTTTAACTTTGCCGTGTGTTATATAAAGGAGAATAAGAAGACCCAAAGTCTGGCTAAAAGAGAGGAGTCCTGGGAGTTAAAAAAAAAACAAATCAAACCAACCAACCAAGAAACCCACCAAAAAGCCACCTGGGAGCTAAGAAGCAAAAGTCCTAAATGTGAACAGTCCAGGATATTTCTGAGAAGACAGCAGGAAAGGAAAACAAGTAGCCTCAGGAGAATAGAAAGCATTTGCTGTCAGCAACATTTGGCAATGCAGTGCTGCCCTGAGCTGGGAGGCTGAGCAGTGACAACAACTTCAGGTGTTGCAGGTCTATGTACAGGGAATAGGCAGCTCTACTGGAAGGTTGCACAGCTTCTTCATCCACCCAAGTAAGTTGGGACTGGGGACACAGAAGCCTTCCTGATTCATGAATGAGAGAGAATTAGGAGCAGAATTGTGAAGGTGGAAATAAAGCACATAGACTTACCGTGCGAAGAGAAGGTGAAAGGTGCAAGAGTTAAGCTAGACAAGGCTACTACAAACAATGGACCTGGAGTGCAGGAACCAGGAAAGACAACTGCAGTCTGCAGTGCAGCTTGGAAAGGGAATAAGTGTTGGCTTGGAAGGACTTCTAAGGCACCCAACACAGCCTGAGAGCCTCCAGGTAGGTTTGGCTGGGTAACAGGTCCAAAGAGAACAGGGATCTTATGGAATATTCATGTCTGCCACATTTGAAGTTTACTGTTCCTGGTAGAGAATGCTTTGATACTGCTGCCTTATTCCTATTGATTTGAGAAAGGTAATGCCTGTTTTAAAGGCAAAGTTCAAGTCCTATCACTTTACCTGAATTTCCTTTGCCTTTACTGAAACAATAGTAAGGAAAATTCATTTGCACGCACATATTTGCTGTGAATCAGAGAAGGACAGGCATAATCTTAATGATTCAAAAACTTATTAATCAGTGCAAAGGAAGATTTCCTAAAGTAGTTTTTCATTTCTTCTTCCTCTAAGTCTTGGATAAACAAGTTGTTTTCTTTATAGGTGATCAGAAGTTCTTTGTCTACGTGCAGTTCGGCAATATGTATGACATATAAAACCCACTCCATTCCTATTTTGTATGCTATTAACAATGGAACTTTCCATATAGGGAATACAGTCATAGGGGCTTGAAAGGACAAAACAGCTTTCTTAGACAATGCTTGGAACAGAGTAAGACAAAAAGCCCAAGATTCACAGTCTGATGGTCCCTGAAAGCATAGCTTCTATCTTATCTGCCTACTCTGACAGCCAAGATCTTTTTTCCTCAGGCATCCTATTGTATGCTCTGATAACTAAGTAGAACAGAAGTGGTATTTCTCTCCCTAAAAGGCCTCCCCTCTTTCCTCTCTCACTTCTCCACCTGCAGCTACTCTTCTGATAGGCACTTCTTCAGCAGAGTGCTTTCCATCAGATCAGATTTTGCTGGATGTCCCTGAGAGTAGTGTAACCCCTGCCCTATGCTGATGGATTGAATAAAGCCACTAATCGTTAAGTGAAAGTTACACCAGACTTTGTATGGAGTGAAAGTAGGGGGCACAGTTTTCAGCCTCTAGGTCTTGGCAGATTTCACAACAAAACAGCTGGCTGTGAGACATGGGTGCTGATGGAATACATTAATTACTGTCGTCAAGGTTTTAGACACACTTGTGTGTTGCTGGTAATACCAGCATGCAGGATTATCAGAGAAATCGCTTGTGAAAAAGAAAAAAAGTGGTGAAGGGAAGAAAGGAAACTGGAAAGGAGGTTGTCTGGTTCAGGTCCACACTGTGTTTGCATGGGCAGTCTCGTCCACTTTGACCAGTGCATTCCTTCACCTCCGTGTGGTTTCCACAACAGATGCATAGAGTTTCTCTGAACACAGTGATGTAACTCAGCCCTGTTATGGCCTGCAATGGGTTTCACAAACCAGACCGTGGCTATTTGAGGGACAACTTCTGGAGTGCTCTAGCCAAGCTCAGCTGAAGTTTGTTGAGGAGTCACAGCAGGCTCTAGGCTTCCTTCTGCAGTGTGGTAGAACTCTGTATTTCCATTTCATTTCTATTCTTATCTTGAAACTAGGGGAAAGCGTTTTTACCCTCAGTCTACACAGAAGCAAGTTGAGGCAAGGCTACATCTGCAAAGTCATTGAACAGGCCAGTGGAAGATCTAAGTGGGAGGAAATGTCACAGTTTTCTGATGTTTGGTCCAATTCTCTGATTGCTAGACAAGATGGCTTATCTTTGAGTTCAGAGGTGGGTGATGAGTCTCACTGTTTTCCAGCACAGAGACTGGCACCTGGTGGGGCTGAAAGGAGCTTTTATCTTTGTACTCCAGGGCAAGGGTGCCCCTGCTGCCCTGTGGACTAGTTCATTACTAAGTAGAGCTGCTTCTTTTTAAGCCCCACCTGCCACTTTACGTGCAGCAGGGTAGAGGTCAGGCCACAATACTCCAACTAGTCATTAAGAGAAAAAGGAACTGACCTTTTTTGCTTGCATTAGCTTTCCTGCTCTTCAGCTCTGACGTGTTTACTTTGCAAGAGATTCTATCACTGCTACTACACCAAGGAGACAGAATAATGCCATTAATATTGTTTGTTTTGGTTGGAGGAAAAGCACTCTGAACCTTTAATAAATATCCTCTTGTTAGCAATTGGAAACATATAATTAGGACAGACTCTGCAGTTATTTTAACGAGATTTCAGTTTCCCCCCTCTCTCTCTTGCTGTCACTCTCTTTCCTATGTTTAATGAGATACCAATTTCCTCCCTTCTCATTTGCAGATGCCTTTCCAATAAAACAGACAGCTTTGATTTTCATCTTAGCGGTGCATTCTTAGCCTTAATTCATTCATCCACATAAGCTGCCCACCACACTCTCCATGTGCTAAACGGCTGTTAATCGCTGAAAAATTAACAAGGTGTTTAACACCAGAAAAAAAAAAAAGGCTAAAAAAAAAATCTTTTTCTTGTTAGGTGGAAAGACTTGTATTTCTCTCACCTGCCCAAAGCTCAACTAATTCGAGGCATGGAGAGCAACACAGAACACCTTTTTGCAACTCTACCTGGTCTCTCTTCTGCTACACTGCTTCAACTCTGTTCTTACTACTCTATCTTGACCCAAACATCTCAGACAGTCTTCTTCCCTAAAAGCTCTGAAGAAATCCTCCACTTTCTTTTGTAAAACTGACTGTAGATCAGTAAATTTTAATTGCAGAAATGCTGTCAGTGTGCAGCCCAGCAGGCCCTGGAATATTTGTAGGTGTTGAAGGCATAAAGAGAGGGATCTTTCTCAGTGTAGCCAATTCAGTACAGCCAGTTCTTCCCCGGAGATTTGGGGACATGCAGCCTTGGCAAGTTTGGTCAATAAACTATTTATTTATGAAAGGTTATTTTTATTTCACTTAAATAGCTCTTTAAGACTTGCAGAAATCCTGAAACAGCACAGAGTGGAGATCACCTTGCAGCAGAGAATCTGGGCTTTATGTTTTATGCAGCCTAGCTACCAGATGAAACTTTCTGTAAGACTTATATGTCTTTCTGCTATCTGATATGTGCCACCATGGAGTCCTAGCTAACCTCTGCAGAACTGAGGTGGTTCTATGTTTGGATTTTGTCTCATGTCCAATAAAGATGGTAAGTGTGGCACTCAGTAGCTGGTAGCAGGCTGTGCACAGCTCCTGATACAGCACGATGCTGAATGAATGCTACAGAAAATGGTCTGGTTTACTCACCTTGGAGCATTTTCTCTTACTCTATTACAGATGGAGAAGTGGCTTGTGCTCATTGTTTCATCTTATTTTTACTCAGATGTCATACTGCTGTGGTATCAGAAAACCTTTTGCTCCCTTTGCAAGTAACTTTTTGTACTAGTCCTCTTATTGGCTGATATGCTTTACTCAAACTAAAGTCATTGGACTCTGCAGAAGTGTAGCAAGCGCATACAATGAAACCTAACAAAGTTCTCTACAGGAGATGGAGGACATCAAAATGGCCTGATTGCTTTCTGATCTGAATTCTGTGGTTTTGCATTTATGTTCTCATGACTTTATCTTAAAATAGAGGTTGAATGAGCCTAGGAAGGGAGCTACTAGCAATCTCCATACTTTGACAGGTTCCCTTTGTGACCAGAGGACTTACTATGCAAGCCCCTTACTGAGACATGATTGTTCTGTCGCTTTATGCTCAAGATAGGGTGCCAGTAGCTGGACAGTGTGGGTGGGGGAGGCAGCTGTGCTGCTGCATGGCCATTAGAGCACAGTGTGATCTGGGCCAGCACTGACTGCATATGATGCTTCTGGGAACGACACAGTCACCTGTGGCAAGTGAATCCACACCTGTTTCTACAGGTGTAGCTTAGTTCTTTACTAGAGGAAGATAATCTACACCAAGATAAGCATAAGGTGTGACTGTATCAACAGCTAAGGCAATAATTCAAAGGTAAAAATAAAGTCCAGTGTCAGTTTATGCAGGTATAGAAATGTATGTCCAACAAGGCCAATTGTGTAAATAAGAGTGAAAGGTAACAACAACAATAACAAGAACAAAAACAATAACAATAGTAATTATTATTATTATTGTCAATATTTTTAGGGGCTTGGGATAAATTTGCTTCTATTCTGCATGTGAAAATGCTTTTGGGAGGAATCCTTAAAAGTCAAGATCTTATTTACTCAGAGTTGGCATTAGTCTGAAAAAGGCTTATGAAAGTTTCTATAAAAACAAGTTCACCTAGCAAAAATAGTGTTCTGAAGAAAACTACTGCCCTTTCCTCCTTTCAGAACTGGTGCATATATTCCTCAGAGCCTTCCCTTCCAGCTTTCTCTGTCCACAAAAATGAAGTCTGCATCTAAATGTTCGCCTTAGCACAGATAATTTGGATCTTCTGGATGAAAAGTACCACAAAAGTAGAACAGAAAAATTGTTAATAGGTACTCATTCAAAATTAATTGTCTTTCTTTGAGCCATTTTGCTGGAAAGCCAGGAGGCTGGAATGACAGGAGGTTGGAAAGACAGGAGGTCCAAAGACTGAGGTCCCTTAAGATATGGGGAAAGGGAGATCTTTGTCAGAGTGACATTTTCTGGCTGGTTCTGTGTAATCTTGAGATCTCTGTTCTCCTGAGGATTGCAATACCATAGTCAAACAGCATTAGACTCACAATTAGTATAAGCTTAATGAAAACTAATGTATTATTCAAGCAGAGTTGAAAATTGAGAATTCTTTAATGGCAAAAGCTTTAACAAGTGTTGGTGAATCAGAGTTCAGGTCACTAAAGCTCAGAATTAAAATTGTAACCATGAGAATAATGATCTGTTGTAGCATTTTACCCAGAGACATCATAAATTCTCTGCCTCTTGAAGTCTCTTAATGGAGACTCATTGTCTTTTTAGAAGTTATGCTTTGATTTTGCCAGAAATTAATGGTTGAGATGAAGCAATTGCCTGACAATTTTTTTTAATGTTATATAGAAGTCAAACTAAATCATCACAGAGTTCCCTTCTAGACTCTATAAATCTTTGTGAACCATCCACATGTAGTTCCAACATGAAACACCAATGAGGGTAAAGTATTACAGTTTGAGTAATGAGATAAAAATGAAAAAACTGAAACATAGGTGGGCTACTAAGGGGGAAAAAATCTTTACAGTGACATTTATTAGCTGTGGAACTCTATCTACAAGAGATGGTGAAAGCCAGTTCTTGAGTCATTTGAAACAGGGATGCCTTTAAAAGTAGTACAGAATTGCTGAATATAGCAAAGGAGTATGCCTTGTTTGGCAGACTATTAAAACAATAGATTTTTCCACTTCTACTCCCATGACTGTTATGAAAGTGTGGAATATTTGGAGAATATTAATGAAGAGCTAGTTCATGGGAAAATGACTGCTGGTGACTGAATGTTCATGGACATGTTCATCTTTCAGATGCCTGTAGTGAACATTTGTCAACAGTGTGGAAGTAAATATCACTCCTGGTTTATTTTCCTTCCTCATTTCATTTGCCACAGTCCATCAGTGAACGCTGCTGATCATGATTTACTCGACTGTTGTGGAAAGACAGAGGAACTGATCACTCAGTCCCTCAGTAGGTCAGTACCTGAGACTGGCAGAAATGAGGTTTGTAGCAAACCATTGCTTGGTATCTAGAAATTATTTGTCTCAGTTAATTGAGGCCATCACTCAAGGCAATGTTAAAAGGGATTCAAATTATAGACTTTGAGTGACTTCTGCACTTAACAGTGTATTTTACAGGAGATACAGTTTCTAGGCCTGAAAACTCTGTAAACACGGGTAGTATGTTAATGTGGAGATAGTGTAACAGCAGGGTAGGATAAGAGGGCAGTTTGCAATGGTCATCTAAAATTTTACATTACATCTCACATTTTGGAGGCTTGCTGGGCACACCAGAATCACTAAAAGGCAGAGAAGTATCATTTCTGCAAAGGAGGCTGCAAGCCTTCTTTTTTTTTCAAGACTGATCCCCAACTGATTGTGTTACTTCAAGTTGTTCTGTGCTAGTATTGGAAAGGTCCCGACTTTTCATTAACAGTTAATTAAGCCACAATGGTCCTTCCTTCCCACCAGGAGCTGCCTTCATTTGCAGATTTATTTCAAGGGATTCTGTCAAGTTGGTTAGGCTTATAACGTGACTGATCTTTACAGCTGCATAGTCCAGCAGGAAATGACCAGAACGCACCCCTAGGGCTCTCTCTGTCTGCCTAAACTGAAGCCCATCCTCCAAAAGCACAAAACTATCATTTTTTCAAGTAAGATTTCATAGCCCTAGGTGTGAGTCAGGATGTGATGGATACATACAGGCTGCACCCTTGTGCTCTGAGTGCAAGCACTAGCCAGTATTTACACACGTATGGTAGGCAGGCTGAGCCTGCATTTGCCTCTGTTGTAAGTACGGTGAAATACTGCAACTTGAATGGGATGATCCGAAAAGTAATCCTGCAAATATATGCAGGAGATGCAAACCTCTCAATTTTTTTTACTGGCAGAGCAAATGGGTTTTCAGGCATGTCACTAGATGCAGACTTCATTCAGGGTGAGAAGGGCAAAGGTTCAGGAGATGTGTCACTTCAGTGGGTTATTCACTGAGTGTACAAACTGTGGTTGGAGCAGCAGGCAGGGACCACATCTTCTCTTCCCTTCTACTGCTAGTTAATGCTGGCAGGAGAAGTGGCCATAGTTAGGGGTTTTTTTTGCAGAAATTTATACTTAATATGCCTCTGTAATCCAAATTGCATAAATATGAAAAGAATAAAAAGTCTAAGGAGTTATGTATTCAAAAGTTAAGAAATCACAGGATTAAATTTGCCTTCCCAACACTTTTTTGGAGGTGTGTTATGCTGTTAACTTCGTTAACCTAATTGTTACTCTGCTTTTTTGTAGGTGCACAAAATAAGGAGGGGACTGTGCTCAGGAACTGGATCACAGTTATGTTATTAAGGAGGTACATATCAATGCAATTGGGCCTCACTAGGTGGTGGAAGGTGGATGAGAGATTTCATAGTCTTCCAGGTCAGGCAGTTGAATGTTGTTGAAAAGGGGAAAGCAGGTGTGGGTAGGTGAGATCAGTGAAGCACTGCAATAGTAAAACCAGGAGCTTATATCAAAGTTTGGGCAAGGACTGATGACTTTGTTGTTATCTGATTTTCTGATAAGTGGTCTTTGCTAAGGAGTTTATGCGTCCTCTATTGTGATCATAGGTGTTTCTCTCTTATTCTGTGCAGCATAACCAGCACAGAAAATTACTTTTTCAGTCAATAGCCAGGATTCTCCATATATAAGAGCAACCCCTTAGAATTTAAAGTCATTAGCTCTTTTAAGATATGCAATTTAAAGTTTATCATTCATCAGAACACTCTCTTGCCAACACTTTTGACATGACAGAACAGAAGACTGACTGCTGGTGGTTCTCTGAGCACACTGTGGAAAAAGTAGCTTCTTGGGAAGGTGAGAGTTCATGGACACACAGAGTCTTTGGTAACAGCCAGGTAACAATGTCATTCTCCTGTGATGGTGAAGATAATCACACCCACTGGAATCCACCACACAAGAAGCGCCATGCAGTCAAATATGTGAGTGGCAGTATTGGGTGCCAAGAGGACATCCTCCTGCTACTGTGTCAACCCTCCCTACCGTTTTTTAGACCACTGTCTTGTCACCCCACTGACCTAAGTGTTTATTTAGTTTGTGCCTTTTGCATTGATCCAAGAGGACTGATAATTTCTGTAAGAATCACTCATGCATCAGACAGTTTCAGACTCAAGTCTGCTACAAATGCATCTGATGTCATCGGTTATCCTAACCCTGAACAATCCAGCAGCATAGCATGTTGTTTTCCTGGCAGTCTGACAGTAGATTAGCTCAGAATGACTGAGAAAAAATATTTAATAACATAACAGTGGCCAATATGCAATTCTGGACATTCCTCTTTTAGTCTATAAATCAAACAAATTACTTATCAGCCCCTAGCCTTAGTAATTTTTTTGCATATAGGTAGAATGCATATATAGCAAAGCTTCTAAGAGGCTTAACATTGCCTTGATGGTTTGCATAAAGTAACAGCTACAGGACATCTGTGCTATCACATGACAATGTGACAAGCTTGAAAGAATTTTACCCCCTAATAAAATGTCATGCTTCACACAGCATACTTCACACAAAATCTGTCAATACTGTTTCAAGAGAGAGAAGTGAACTTGCTGAAAGCAGCACGGTAGGTCATAGAAAAGAAATAACCCTCTGCACTCTCCCTTGCTTTAGAGGTGTTGCAATGGATAGCATATTGTCATAGATGGTGACTTGTAATACCTCTTCCCATAGAATTGCTGTAGGTTGAAATATACTGTAGTGTTTTTCTCTCAACTGTAGGAAATCCCAACCTATGCAGTTCCTGAAAAGTGTAGGTGTTTCACTGTAAGTGGTAATATCTCATGTTCACAACTGGTTTCTGCATGGGACTCTGTCTCAACTGATGTGTACCAGAAACTTTCACGTAGATCAATACCAGTTAGAGCTGAGTGACCTAATAACTTCTTGTGATTTTTGTCAGATGTGATATTAGAAACTCAGGAGGTTACAAAGCAAAACTAATCCTTAACATCAGGACTCCTGGGCTGACATAATGGAGTTGGATGAAGGCCATCTTTGCAATTGGTAGCCTCATACTGGTCTGTGACTTCTCCTCTTTCCCACCCGAAAGTGCACTCCTCACCCTCAGAGAGTGACCTGGCACAGCTGTTTACAAAAACTGGCAAGGACAGGGCTTTTAAAAACTGTTTTCTTTAGTGCCAATTGCAGCTAAAATAACTTTTTTCTTTTCAGTATGAAAACCATGTCCAAGTGATTCAGTATTTTGGATTTGAATGTAATTTCCTCTTTGGGGCCAAATGGCTTACCACATCATCAGCACGTTTTTTCTCTGTACAAATGGTATTTTGAGATGGAAGCAGGTCTAGGGTAACTGTTATCTATTAGAAGCTGAATCCCTTTTTCCTGGCTTGTTCAACAGCCTACTTTTAGGGAATTCAAATTTCTTTCATCCTTATGTTCCCATCACTGTTTGGAAAAAATATGTAGGAAATTATGAGTGACATGTAAAAGTTAGCAAAGAACAGATCTCAAAGCCAGTGACATCCTTGGTACTGACTCTTGAATACTCCATAAAGAGTTCTGCATGAATGCAGAACTGGGGACAACCTGATAGCTTTAGTTCACAGACATTAAAATGAAACAATCAGTGATGTAACCATTGGAGCAAAATTCTCTCATGACTTCACCCTTTTCATTGACTCCTGACTTCAACAAATTAGTACCATCTAATGATTCACCAGAAGTTCATTTACAGACTAACATGATATCTATATTTCTTCTCTGAGTTTACTTGAAGTTATTCCTTTAAACCAAATTATTCTGCTCTGCCTGTGTGTTCACGTGTATTTTCCTGGCTGATCTCAGTAGTACTTTTTGAACTAAATGATGCTGTAATTCAGAGAGAGAGTATATCTCAGGATATACTGCTTTCAAATGGTTGCTCTTTAACAATCAGGATGGCTCCTAAAACATTTTTTTCCTGGACTAGCCTAATTAATGAAAGAGAAATCAGTCAGATTTGCCTATAAAGGTTTCTCTCCAGCTTCTTAATTACAGAAACGTGTCACTTTAGGGGAACAATTACAGATTTTAGTGGTGCAAAACAGGATTATATATGCTGCTTTTTTATTATTTTTTTTAAAATATTTGACTGAACAGACTGCCTTATACAAATATGAATGTTATAAATAAGCACCCTGTGGCCTGTCTGGAGAAAGCTGTTGCAAGTCTGTAAAGGAATTTTTTATTCTCCGTGCAAAAAGAGATGAGGCATTCTGAAATGAAATTGCTTTTCCTGATTACTGTTTTATTTCCCCCTCTTTATTCTGGAAAATTTACTGTTTCATGGCTTTATATGTTCTTGAGTTTCTTTATGTCAGTGCAAATATCATTTGACAGTAGTGGAGACCACGTGATGTGTAATCACATAAAAACCCACATTTGATATACCTGTTTCTGTGAATTTGTATTGCACACATGTGATTGTATTCAACCATCTCTACATAAATTTCTTATTTGCAAAATGGCTTATTCACACTTTTGACCAAAAAAAGTCTCCTGTATTTATTCTAAGCTGTACTTCCACAGATCTTTACAGCAGAGTCAACCATTTCTAAACTGGAACATTTGTTAAAGAATCTATGAACTGAAATGTTTGATTGTCTGTATTCAATATATGTTTATGTAATCTTCTCTGTTATTATTAGCTCCTTAAGCTTTTATGATTAATCATAACATCCTTTTTAACTTTTTTGTAAAATTGCTGACCAACATTTACTGTTAAATCAAGTTTAGATCAGGGTGTTCAGGGTGTTTACCTGCAGTAAACATTTTAAGTAACTTCACAGTCTGAATATCTGAGTGACTAAGTTCAGGATTTTTAAAATTACTCCATAGACTCTGAATTTTCAAGGGGACTGCAGACCAAGAGCCTGTGGGCCCAAGAAGAAAAACAGAAGCAGATCAAATGATTTTGTACTAAGGAGGTAATGAAACCTCTGTGCGCTTACTGCTAAAGTTACTCCTTAAGTACTGTGTCTGATTTTGGTTTTGATTGAGAGTATAATGTTGGAATATTGTAAAAAGTATGAAGGATAGAAAGAATTCTGGAAAACATGCCTTAAAATGAAAAACTCAAAGACCTTATTTTGTTTAGTCCATGAAAGGGAACATTAATGGGTAAATTAATCATGATGAGTAGATGTCTACAAAAGCTGAAGATGTATGTCATTCTGAGACTCTGTAACTCTATCATTGTTAATGATGGTATAACGTGGCATCTGGAAACTGAGGTTAGAAAAATGCAAATTTAAAGAAAACTTACAGCTTCTCAACTGTTAATATAATTAATCACCAAATAGTTCATAAAGGGAGAGCTAAATTTTTAATGGACTGCAGACTTCAAATTAAGAATGTATATCTATTTTAAAGTTACTTTCCAGACTAGTGCCAGGTTTCTGGGCAACTCCTTCCTGAAAGCCATCTCCAGATCATGGAAATGAGAATCATTCACTCACTTCAACAGAGGCCATTGCATCAGTAAGGAAATGATGTGTTTGGCTTTACAACATATTCAGTGGTAACAGTCCTTCTAGTGTCAACATCTATGAAGTATCACAAGAAACAAATTGACAGGTACACCTTCAGTTTTTCCTGTATTTAAGTTTTTCCAGTTCCTTTTCCATCACTTTTCATACATTACTATTTGCATAGGCTGCAGTTTTGAAAAAAGCACCAACTACTTTGTGGAGCAGAGAAGAAAGGATGTTCCCACTTTTAAATTTTCTTGCAGATTTTCATCATAGCTTTACACTGACCTGATGTGAGATATGATGTGAGGAAAATAACTAATGTGGCTTCCAGTGCTACCGTGAAATTCTATTTTGGCTGATCAACTGAACCATCTTTCACAGAAGTTTATCATACTGGCAGTGCATCACATCCTGATGCCATATGCTATGTATGGGTCTTGTCCATCAGTGTTTAATTCCCAAATACTTCCAAAGCCAGTGCAAATTGATTTCTATATTTACTGATGAGCACTTAATCCTATAGTCTTCCTTCCTGCTGAGTCCCCTTGGCTAATGTCATAGGGAAAGGCATGGGGAAGCAAGAATACTACACTAAAAGGCTGATTCTTCCATCAATTTATTGTATAAGCAACTACAAGAGATGTCCCTTGTGTGGTTTTAGTTCCTTTAATGACTCTGCCACTTGCTTAAGATGCTTTTGATTCACAGAAGTTGAGAAAGCATGTACTCTCTATTTCCTCATCTTGCTCTCATATTTATGTGCTATTGTGTAGACAGCACCTGAATCTGTTCATGGGCTTCTTAAAATATAGAAAACATCATTGTAACACAGCCTAAATGAAGTATATTTAAAAATGTCCCTCTCATTCTAGTTTAATGTTTATAAAGTAGTACAGTGTTCAACTGAAGATGTCTGGTCAGAAAAGTCTGGGGGTTTATTGCTTTATTTTAAATCTTAGGAATATCATGCATACAAGTCTTGTTTTTCATGCTTATTAGAATTTCTTGCTGGAAAGACCCAGAGATGCTGATTCAAAATTCTTAATAATGAAGATATGCTGAATTGTTAACTAAAGACCTTTTCTTTGAGCTGGTAAATTAAACACTTCAATAAGGTGGAATCTGACAAAATCAAATAGAAAATAATCTTGTATAGTGTGAACAGAAATTACTTCTCCTTTTACCCTTCATGCCCAATTATTTCAAGTACTGCCTTTGCTTAGTAGCTGTCTTATGTCAAGCCTGATAGCCATGGCATGGGACATGAGGGTCTACTGTCATCTCTCCAGCTGTGCCCTGCAGGCTGTAGGACAGACAACTGACCCATTGCCCCTAGATGGAAAGGCTGCTGAACAGGGGGGTTACAGCTCCTCATTCTACCACCGAGATGTGACAGTAGGAGAGTTACAAGACACCTGTGTTGGACTGGCACTCCTGCTGTCCCTAAAGCCCTGTGTAAATGAAGGGAAATCTGCTGCTACCACTGGTTTAACCAGCATATCAATTGGACTTGTTCCAAGCAGGGTTCAATGTCATGGTACATAAAGTGGCAGTAACAGCTGGTGACACAGCTGTCCCAGGTCTCCACATCAGCAGGGGAGCAGGACAGATGTTTGCAGAGGTACAGCAAGCAGTGGTCAAACCTAGTGTTCAGGGCATCATTTCCCTCCCTGGTTCTCCTACTGTCACATTTTGATCAGAAAAAGACTCAAGGCAAATGGATGTAGTGCCAAACATGAGCGACTGGTTTTTAGGGGATGTGAAGGAACCATACTTTGAGCCCACACACAGAAACATGGAAGATAAAGAATTCTGTCCAGACAGAAGCTGTTGTCCATCTCTCTCTGTAACTTGTTCGTACCTTGTAATCATAGTTTACAAGGTATCACAGGGAATATTCTGTTGAAGAGGCCTATATGCTTTTCTCAGCTCTGCACAAGGTGAACATCCTTCTCTATTGCTCTCACAAAGTGTTATTCCTTCCTACTGCTCTGTGCTGACTGGTCTGACAGCTACTGCTGCTGTGCTGGTGCCCACCTCCCAGTTGCTCCTGCTGTGCTTTGGGTCTTTTCTTAGAGGGGAATCAGTGACAAGCAGAGTCCTGATGGAACAGAGCCACAGCAAAGGTGGTGCAAAAGGAACTACAAGGGGAGGCTCTCTCCTGTGAGTTTTCTCTCTGCAGGAGTCCTCAAGAGTTAAAACTTCACCACTTACTGCCCATTTCCTTGTGCTCCTCACTACTTGCTTGGCTGCTTAGAACTACCACCTCCTTGAAAAACAGGAGCAACAAATGGATGCAACAAGGTGGAAAGGGTGATGGGAAGTCACAATTTCTCACAGGAGGATGCCCTGTGAGTTGAAGGAGGAAGAAACAAATCATTCAATTTTTACCACAACAGGGAGCCAGGAAAACGAAAACAAGGTAGTCACTTACAAAGTCGTTTACCTGGTGCTCTCTCATACATGACAACCTTAACTGTTCAGTTTTACCATGGGAACATGTTCAAAACCTTTATGAATCCCAGAGAAGCCTAAGTGAGTGCGCACTGTCCTGTGGGGGCTGACAGCTCCATGGCAAGCTGAATGCCTGGGGAGCCCCATGGTCCAAGGAGCTCTGACTGGTATCTGCATTGCACTTCCACTGCATGGGTATTTCCTGTTTCAACCGAAGTTAAAGAAGCTTTCATGGGCATTCTCTTCCTCACATGTTTCATCACTCTTGTCTTTGCTGCAAACCTGTGAATACAAGTCAGTCAGATTTCTCTATAACACCTTAAGTGTATTTGACGTATTGCCAGAATTATGCAAGGCCATTTTTTCTCCTGAAGCTGTGTCTGTATTCAACAGAGACACTTAGGCAGACTCAAGCCCCTTTCCCCGTTTTGCAGCATACCCAGTACTTACGGAGTACACATTACAGAAAAATAGCCCTTTTGGTGAAGGAACAAGAATGCTTAAATGCTTCCTTCTTTGTCCTTCCTTTTGTTTGACTACCCCCCATATGTTTCAGATTCTGTGGTTCCCACATAGCCAAGTAATGCTCTTGTTTTTGCACAGCAGGAAAGAAAGGATTTTGAAAATGGACACATAACAGTTCTTTAGGTCTGCTGCTTATCAAATATTTCCTGGCAACTCTCTCTAATCCCTGATCCCTCTCTCAGATTTTCTCTCTGAAGCAATTGAAGTCTTCTGTTTCATAATCATCTCCCCTTCCATTTGATAAAGTTCAAAACAGCCTTTAGAGGAAATAATTTCACTTGGTAAAACCAGCAGTGGTGTGCTGCAAATAACATCTAACCTTACGAATCAAGCATGTAATATAAACGAACTTCCAAGTTCACTCATTATTAAACATCTTGTCCTCATCCAATTTTGTGGGTTTTTTCCCCAGTTTTTTCTTTCATTATGAAAATGTCTTACAAGGAAGGCACTATATAACTGCATCTCTTATTTTTCAGATGAGTACAGGGCCAGATTTCCAAAATCAGTTAGATTTCTAAATAACATTGCATATTAACCCTCAATCTGCTGACCCTACCTAAGGTGATGAAAGATGCTTGCTTTTTGACTGCTTTTAGAAGGGTTATTAAAAGATCTCACTTTTACCTACTGACCATCTTTATTCCCTGTGGCTCACTTTTTTCAACTATAGCATGTTTGTACTGTTTCAGTCTAAAGCTGAGAACTTGATGAACTGAAAATGTTTGTGTTGGTAACCTGTCCACTTTGCCTAGGTACTGCTCTGATTTCACAGATTTTATTCCTTTTGAAATTTTCCAAATGTTTAGTGATACAGCCATTAAATCACCCTAGACATAGTTTTAAAGCTTTACAGTTTACGGGATACAGCTGAGGGGTTTTCTGTTTTCATCCTCATCTTGCTTCAAGCCTGACAGCAAAGAATATATTGATTTTATGACTGAGACATGTCCAAGAAGCACTGTGTGTCCTTACAATCACAGGCAAGCTCGAGACCAGTGACAGATGAGTGTTAGTTTTAGAATTATAGATTTGTGGAATGATTTCAGTTGAAAGGAATCTTAAAGATCATCTAATCCAACCCCCAAAGACCATTCCTTTTCAAAGCCTCATCCCTTGTCTAGCAACAGCTTACAGAAACACTTGACTTTTATAATTCAAACCCCTCATTTTTTACCACTGAATGATATTAAGGGGATAAGTGTTTGTCCGGTTACCAAGATAGGATTTTATGGTTTCTCTGCTGGACATGAAGTGCTGATTTAGAACCCTGTTGTCAGAGATTTACTCTTGCAGAAGCCATGTATATTTTAGACCTTGTTAAATCTGCAATGTCTGCCTTTATCCAGTGACTCCCATGTCATTTTTCATCCTCTCAAAGTATTTGACTGGCATTGTCTACGCTTCTGGTATGTGTTTTGATTCTGTATGATATCATGCCAAGATACTGCAACATTCAGGTTTTATTCCATCATGGCCACATAACATTCAGTATTGTCATCTAGAATTAGACTGCAATTTTTATATAAATAGTTCTGCTACAGACCATGGTCCCATCTTTTCTTTCTTTCTTTCTTTCTTTCTTTCTTTCTTTCTTTCTTTCTTTCTTTCTTTCTTTCTTTCTTTCTTTCTT
>JAWWEU010000001.1:26958867-27030380 GCA_035583155.1 Acropternis orthonyx
TTTCTTTCTTTCTTTCTTTCTTTCTTTCTTTCTTTCTTTCTTTCTTTCTTTCTTTCTTTCTTTCTTTCTTTCTTTCGGCACATTTATTTGGAATAAAGTAAAACACAAAGAGGATAATCTGTTCACATATATAATACTGTGTAATAGTCCCACAAAACCTATTTTGGCTGACATATGGGTTAAAAGGGCAAAAATTCTCTCATGTTTTCCTGACAAATGCAATGGGCTTTTTTCTTCTGCTCGTCTTGATTGCATGTTTGAAGTTTATCTGTGCTTCCAGGGAAAAAGTTCAACCACTTTTACGATTATGAACGAGATTTTATTGGTTTGATAACTTTGACTTTTTTCTCCCCAGAATGATATTTCTCCTAAAAGAATAGTTTAATCTGAGCTACTTTTTGAGCAGATATCATGCCTCTGGGACATTTCTCTGCCCTGGAAGATCATAGTGAGCAATTTCTGCAACTTTGAAAGAATTTTAGCAATTTTAACATTGTCCCTGTTTGATTTGCTATGTGATGGAGATAATAATTTTCACAGGTAATTGCCACAACCCTCCTGAAAGAAAACCAAATTATTTTGCTCTTTGGGTATACTATGCCTGTTGAAGTGCCTCTTTGCCTATTCTCTGACTGTTGCTAGTGTAATGCCTGGCAGTTCATCTAGCTGCCAGAAGTCTATATAGCCATTAACAGTAGCAATATAGTTTGCATGGATTCCTGTGGAAAAAACCCACATTTCTTCTTTACTGCAGTCCTCAGGGCCATCCTATGTGTTCTTCTTTAGTTTTTAGGGCTTTTTATCTTTCTTGCTTTCTTTTTTTTTTTTTTTTAAATTACTTTTTCCCTGCTTGAACTGTGTGTTTTTGCACACAGCTTTTCAACAGGTGTCTGGTACTTGTAGTCTTATTTGCTCACTGTATGGAGTTTGTGGCCAGCTTAATTCTATTCCTGAGCTATGTGCTCTCAGCCCAACTGTTCTTTTCGTAACACGCTTCCTGAAAAGAGAGTTTCCTAAAGTTGTGCCTGCGTGGCATGGTGAACTGAGCTAGTCCTGCAGCCTGTGCTTTCCCTGGCCTAGCAGAGCTTGCTGCTCAGCCCAGCAGTGGTGGTGTCTCTGGGAAGCACTGTGCCTATGAAGAACTGCCTGCAGCCTGTCTCATTATCTCTCCATGGCACTGTCCACCATGTGTATCCTGAGTTTTTATATGTTGTCATAATACAGTGACCTCTGTCACTCTATCATTGCCTCTTCATTTCTGTGGAGACTTTTCCACCATCATGGAGACTGATTTTTCAGCCAGCAGAATTACTCTACAGTACATGGAAATACTACATTATGTATAATTCCACTTTGATTTAATCTCAGTAGATCTTATTTTTAATAACCTCATAGTAATTCTGTCTCACCTTGTTTAGTTGCTGCAATCCCTGATTTCTCTTACAGGTAAACACCTCAATATTCTCATGTCCTTGCTCTTAAATGCTTGATAATTGTTGCTATTTGACATTCAGCCGCTACAAAGGTTATTGTTAAACCAGTTGCCTCTTTAACTGTGTTTAGGGCACTTAATCTGCACCACAGAATTAGGGGATTTTCTCGAGTTCTTCTAACACCTCTGTCTGGGTGTAAAAGCACATTATATGTGAAGTCTACTGCATCAGCCTTGTGTTGTCTCAGTTCCTTGCAAACTCCCTCCAGATGTTAGAGTAACCTCCTGCTTCATAAAACTAATCAGAATCCACAGTGCACCACATTCCCCCTGCACAGACTCCAACTGTTGCTTTTTGTGCTTGAGTGGCTGATTCCCCCTCTCCCCTGCCTCTGGTGTGCTGTGCCTGGCACAGGTAACAAATGCTTCGTCACTGACCCATACTGGTGTGAAGGCCCCTGGGCTCAATTAAATGGAGCAAGAGGCAGTAAATAAACCGCATGGGCCAGGGCATTAAATCACTCAGTGCGGAGAAGAATCAGATGCTGAGGAGGTTTGCTTTGGAGGTGGGCCGCGTGCACTTGCACCCACACTGCAATTTAATACCCTTACTGCAAGTTAATGACAATTGCAATCAGGCAGGGTGATGTCCCCTTTCTTCCTTCCACTCCTGCTTTTTTTACATTCCCAATGCTCTCCCCAGTAAATTAAAGCCTTTCTCCCTCCTGCCCCTGCTGCCCTCCCCTCCTTTTCCTATTTTGTTTTACTGCCTGCATGCTGTTCTCCTTTATTTCCAGCATTTTATTTCAAGGAGTGGGTTTGAAGTGCTCTCAGCCCATCTGCTGGTTTGGTTTAGAACAAGGACTGGAATGAGACAAGGGCTTTTGGAAGTCATGAACTATTTATAGCATATTTGTTCTTTCACGTTGGCACTAAACTTTGTTTATAGAATCACCTGCAGCAGAACCTGAGCCAGGGGACCACATCTCACTTGATCTAAAATTGGCTTTATTTCTTGGGTTTCTTAACAGAGACCACATGTGTGTGTCCATTGCAGGCCAAGGCGTGTTTGATGCTTGCAAACATGTCAAAAGCACAAACATCAAGTGCCCATGAGTGTGTGCAAAGTGCTCAGAGTGTGCCCTTATGAAATGTTCTTAGAGATCCTATGTGTATTAAGAAGGGAGTTGTATGTGTGAGTTACCACTGTCTAAAGAATAAAGGTTCCCAAGAGAAAACTTCAATGAAAAATTTTTCATTACAATTTCTCCAGTCGGTTTTCATTTTCCCCAAACAGTATTTTTGTCTTGGGTTGGCCCATTGAAACACAATGCTCTTTTTTGTTTTCATTCTGTGTTAAATATTTTTTTCTTCAAAACAAAACAACAATTTAAATTGAAACCAAAGCAAGTCTGTCATTTTAAATTGTTATTTTGACACAAAAGCATGTAATTTATTTTTCTAACCAAAAATTGATGTTTTAATTTGAACCAAAACAAAATTTTTCATTTACTTTCTAAGTATCAATTACAAATGAAAATATTTTCGTTACTCCTACTCTGAAAGTCAGACTATTTTGTGCTTCCAAAATCATAGGTGTGCGGGTTTGCAGTGTTTGTGTGTGCATAGTTGTGGTGGTGTGACTATTGTGCAGGATGCGTGTTGAGTATTTGCAGGTGTTACACATACATGCCTTTTGCAGAATGTGCCCTCATCCGTGTAGTCTGTACATCCACATTTGCACGGCGGTGGTAAGACATGCACACATACCTTGAGTTCGTGCCAGTTAACATCTACATGTATTTATGTTTTTAGGTTTTCCTTGTGAATGTGTTTTTAATGTGTATGGGCTTGTTGCAGTGCTGCCAACAGTGTTAAAAATAACACAGCAAGATGGAGTAAGTAAGTCGTAAGTTTTGGGAAACTGGTAGATTTTGGTTTCTTTTGTCCACGTTTTTCTTTTCTTAGCTTGTCAGAATCACGTTTTCAATCTGATCTTTACAGCTTTGATGACAGAAGAGCAACATTTTCATTGTAAAAGTAGATGTCTGATTCTGTAGTGATCAGTTTAAAGAGAGGCATGAAGAAAATAGCAGGACCTGCATTACATTTTGGGAGCTGGTAAAAAGGGTTTCTGTTTCTGTTTGCAGAGTAGATAACTGGTATGTGCTTGTAATAACAATACTATATACTCATGCTTTGTGCTTGCATGCATCTGTAGGTTAGCTAAGTGTTTATGTGTTTTTGCCCCATGGTGGTGCGTATAATGTGTATTTTTAGCCATATTGAAGTTTAATTTCTAGTCTAGATCAGACACTTAAGTACTTCATAGTAAGTAGAGAGAAACTTAGGAAGCAAGGAAGTCATCCTGTCCTAAGACTCATCTCCTCTGATGGTGGGGTCACTTTGGACATGTATTTTGACTAACCAGCTAATTTTTAGGTATACTGACTGCATGTGTTCAGGATGTGTGTTTGCCTGTGATTTATATTTATATGTTGGTATCTATATGGCAGGTCTATTTCTACGTTCAATATGCGTGTAGATGCTTGTGCAATGTCTCTGTATATATATGTGTGTGAAAAGCAGTCAGCAGGAGTTTTTGCTGAGTGTGCTGTAAGAAATACTGCAGTCATTCAACTCAGAGCAGGCAATTTTGCTATGTTCTGCTTACCTGAAATATTTGAGAGCAACTCCGTACAGCATTAGGCCAAATGCCTGTGTTATAACTTAGCCTGATAACATTTCCCCAGAGCTAAGCTATCTAAAAGCCCCCATTTCCTGCAGTGCCATACAGGTTTCTTGTTGCTCCATTCCTGCCTGGCTCTGGAAGGTGTGGGCAGCTGAGGAGAGGGAGCATGGTCTCATCAGGGAGCATAGTCCTTCACAGAGCATGGAGTATGTTCATTAGGGTACCAACCTGCAGACCCTGCCAGGCAATTTACCATGATAAGACAATGTAGATTCACAACAGCACAGATCCCCGTGGAAGTGTTTTAAGTTGGAGAACAGTGAGGTGAAATGTTGGCACTGAAGGACATGAAAAATTCAATTTTCTGCTATTTTTTTTTTTTGTAAAAATGTGATTTTCTCTCTCTGAGAAATGTTAACATTTCAGTTGTTAAGCTGGGGTAAAACAAGCAGGTGAGATGTCCAAATTTTCTGCTGGATAAATATTGTGAATGTTGCTTAGTTTTGCATTTACACGTAGTCTGTGTATTTGAATGGGTGTATGAATATTCTATGTTTAACGGGAGTGCTTGTGATCAACACAGTGAATACTTTTTGTGAACGGAATAAAAGGTATGAAACTAGAATGTACCTAGTTAATACCTAAGCCCTTTCTAGTTTATAAATATTCATTTTAGCATTTTGGGGATCTGATCCCAAGCAGGTGAGGACTGGTATAGGTCCTGTGACTGCAACTGCCTCTGTTGACTCCTGACAGGAAGGATTGTGTCCTGGAAAACACGCTTACTATGAGAGATTAAGAAGGATCTGTTTATTTCACTTGTAAAAGATCTTAAGAAACCGTTAAATCATATTCTATAATTACTTATGCAAAGAAAAGACATTTGATGTTACAGGTCTCTTCAGTTCAGCAAAGGTATAACAGGATCTGACAGCTGAACTATTCAGACCTACTGTAAGGCACAGTTTTTTAACAGTACTTAAGCTTTGGGACAGAGAAGACAAGTCCTGCGTCACTCTGAACCTTTAAAATAAGACTGCATGACTCCTTAAAAGATGTGCAGTGGATTAGCTTTGAGCTATTGAGTCAGAAACTGAATTACTGAGGAAAGATTCGTGGTGGTGGGGAGCCAGTGCAGACTGAAAGGATCAGGCCATGATTATCAGATATAAAAGCCCAGTAAGAGCCACATGAATGCAAGTCTTAGTGATTGGTTAACAATTATCTGACAGAGACTATCTGTTTGCATCAAACGAAGAGGTGCCCCTCACCCCTCCTTGTGTGCATGCACACACAGGGCACATGCAGTCATGCTATTTATTCTGGGCTGTGACGTGTGTTTGCTGCCGGGAGCATGGGGCATATTTCTCGGGGTGCTCCCATACACAGCCTGTCAGTGACAGGGAGTGGAGCAGAGATTTATACAGTGCCTCCAGGAATCCCCAGCGGGGCCCCTCTGGTGAACTTTGGCTCCCCGGCTTGCTGCCAAGCATTAACTACAATACTCACACTTGTTTTTGACAACAGCATGCAGGTTGCATTTCACCAATTGCTATTTTGGTTTGGGAGTTATGGCAGAAATGTCTCTGGGTACTTGGCTGGTATAAGCGGAGCAGGAGATTTACTCTTATTGTGTAATGTCACCTTTCAGTCAGTGCTTGGGATGAAAATTATGGGGTGTCATTTGCTCTTTTTATTAAATTTCAGGGGCATGCACCTCTTGTGTGGGAGAAGTATCTGGGAAGTGACTTGGCCTGATTCTGCTAAGAAAGATAGCCTCATCTATTGAGCACCCTTTAAAACATGAATTACTCCTCTTTTATTTTTCCTTTTGTCAATAAGTCAGAGGCAGCAGCACTTGCTATCTTCCAAACTGCCTGTGATGATAGATGAGTTTGGCTCAGGAAGCCCAGAGAGATACTGGACTCAGCACAACACAGATGTTGCAAAGCAGCCAAATTAAGCTTTAGTGGGAATGTGCAAGTTGGGTCTTAGTCAGAGTATCTGATGCCTGCCTGCCTTGCTGAAAAGCAAGAGCGAAATATTAGCAGATGACCTGGTGGGATATACACTTGCCCAAAATATTCTGTTACTGGCTGCAGATGAACCAGCATCTGATCTGCTGTATGACTTTCCCGACGATCTCACAGCCGTGGGGTGGGGAGGCAAAGGAGTCTTCCAAAAGAAATACTGATTTCTGAAGCCTTTATACCCCAATTCTCCATAATTCACAACACAAATGATCAGCTAGAGATGTTACAATGGCAGGTCATGTTTATTCCTTAAACCTGGCTCAGTACACCACAGGAAACGTATCTGAATGTTATAGACTGTCAGAAATATTCCTAGGAGCTTCTGGTATAAAATAGAAGCAGGTTGCTAAATTAATTATAAAGATGGAGATTGTAACCATGGCTATGTCATAAATTGCTAGTCCATGCCACTAGTAAGATCAACTGACTAACATTATTTCTTAAACCAACACACCAACAAAACTTAACAAGGAAGTGTCTAGAGACTCCTGGTTATAGATGGCAAAAGCTGTCTCTAGGTGAAGGTCCTGTACAACACTTTCAGCCTAATAGAGGGAAAGAGCAAAAACAGAAAAAATGTAATGGAATAGAGTGTGGACACAAGGAAAACAGTATCAGGAAAACGAAATAAAAGTTCTCAAAACTGGTTTCAAAGTATAGTAAAAGTGGCAAAAATGTAAGGGATGCAGCAATGAATATTCTTCACTTTTTTAATTGTATCAGCCTCTTTATAATTTTGATACTGTAATCAATGTGTTCTTGGTACTAATGTGATAGGATAAGCAAAAATTAAGACGTTAAGGGGGGAAAATATGTCTTGCAGTCTTTCTTAAAAATAATTTTATTTTTTCTCTAACTGAAGATAAACAAGAAGGAATATAGAGCCTTAGATTTCCCCCAGTAAATGAGTCCAGTCCTGGGAATGTCAGCCAGAACCTCCTAATAGGATATAACTAAATCACAACAGGGGCAGAGGGAATCTAAAAATTGCCTGAAAAGCAATTCTTCCTTGTGAGCAGTAAGAGGGACAGACTGTAGACAAATATAGTTTCTGGAGGGTGCAAGTTAAAACTAGATTGGATTGCTGAACACAAAACTCTTGTTAGAGACTGTGTAAATAGAGAAATACAAATGAGAATGTGCTAGCAGATATATATTCTTACTTGTTTTTTTTTTTTTTTATATGACCTGTTTGTGATGTGACTTTGCCACTCCGCATATGTGAAAATAAAACTGAAGGAGACTTAATTCTTATGCACTCCTAACATTATTATGTACATTTCTCTTTTAAAAATACTCCCTATTAAAGAGGTGAGTGTGTGTGGGGAGGGTAGATATGTTTTTTGTTTGTACAGTGGAAAAGTATATCTGCTATAGGCATCAGGAAGGACCATTTTTACTCACACTGGAGGAAAACAGAGTAGCTTTGAATATTTTTTTTTTCACTGCATAAACTTATGTGTGGATTAAAGCCATTAAAAACCAGCAAAACTATTTCACATAAAAGCCTCAGATTCAAAATTGTTTCTCTTCAGGTGAAGAACAGCACAATGTTTTCCAGTTTTTAATATTTGTACACCTTTTCCCATTTTTCCCAAATAAAATTTAATTTTTGCTGGTTTTCTTTCAATTGCTGAAAGCAAATATCATTGAGAATGTCAATGTTTTTATTTTACTCTTTAGTTTTTAATTTTGCTTTTTAAGACTGCTTCAAATTAAAAAAAACTAGTTTAAGAAGGAAAATAATTGAAACTGAAACTGCTAACATGCAACTTTATCAGCTGTGAAAAAGAGCAGCTGAGTTGTAGGTTTTACCCGGAACTTTTCCAGTGCCATGAAGAATTTGAAAAGAAATAAATACTTAAAAATTGAACTAAGTGAACATCAAGAAAAAAGAAAAATTGAACAATTTAAATATCAACAAAGCTCTAAATATAATCGAGTCTCTTGTAGTTTACGTTCCAGGGGTTTGAAACATTTTGATTGTCAGAAAGTAGAAAAAAAAATAAAATAAATTTTTTAAAGAAAATTCTGCTTCTAATGAAGGGTTATTTTTTGTGCAATACGTATTTTCCATAGAAATCTTTGGCAATAATTCAGTGTCATATTTAAAAGAGATAAGGCAAATCAAAGAAGGATATTTTATTCAAAAACCTGTGCTTTAAAACCAGATCCCACCTGGACTCCAGAAAGTGAATGGAATGCACAAAAATTTGGTTTGATTGCTGTGGTACAGGTTTTTTTCATGGGCGCATAAGACACCTCTGACTGTGCACCGATACGATGTGATCTGATGTGACGGTGCTCTCGCATTCTCTGGTCCTGGTGACCCCGCTCGACTGTTTTTCTTCTTTCTCCATTTTCTTCTTTCTCACTCTCCTGCCAAGTTTTCCCTTTCAGTCTTCCTTCTTGTGAGGTGGATATGAAAAAGCTTAGTGTACAAAAACTCACATAATGATACTCTGAGGGCGAATTCCGTCCTTGCTCCCCTAGGTAGCTCGGAGTTGCCTGGAATATAGGAAAACAGTGCAGATTTAGGCTCTAATGGTATTTTTTATCCCTGCTATTTAGGAAATGGTTCTGGAGTCTCTGCTTGGCAGTTCTCCTTTACATCCATAAGCAATGCATCATAACCAGACCATCAGCACTAAGCACAAATTCTCACACCCTTCTGGGGACTCAGGACAAGCCTCCCACAAATAGCTTTCCATTTCCATCCTGAATTCAGCATTAGCAAATTTAGAGGCAATATGTGGCTCTAGGAGTAGGCTGTCATGTACAGTATGCACAAGACAGCTCTCCCATAATCTCATCTAATTGGCAACAGGAGTCGCTGTCATTAGACACAGAGCGAGAGGTATTAGAGTCATTAGCATTTATACAGTCTCTCAGAGGGAGGTAAAAAATTTGGGGAGGTTCAGACTCTTCCCTAGGAGGACTGTTTTGTTCCTGAATTACTGCTTCTACTAAGTGAAATCCTCAGGAGAATTGCATATTTGCCCTGCTACTATGCTTATGAAGAAAATTAAGAAAATAGAGATTTTTAGCTCAGACTGGTAGTAGCTTTGAGACATGTAGAAAATGCAATATCCTTGATATTTTTAATGTAGAAATTATATGTCAGCATTCACTCCTCTTCCTCTGAAATGCAGATGATCCTATGAAATAATATTCTAGAAAATGCTAATTTCAGATAGATAAAAACATTTCATTTTGACACTCTATTTTAAAAATATAGAAATATACACTGCAAAGAAAAATATTACAGCAAAGACATTCAAGGTCACAGCCCAAGGCTTCATTCAGAGAAACTCTGATCTTTAAATAGTGTTAGACCATCTCCACCAGCTTTATCTCTGAAGCAAAGCTTCCGTAAAATCGTCACAAACTTGCGAAGCAACTACACTGCAATGAAATTAATTCCCCAGTGGCAAATAGTTCTGCTAGACGTCTTCAACAAGCAACAGTGCAATTTGACCGTAGTTCTGGTATACCCAGGCTGGTATAAAATGCTGACTTGGCTTTTGAGAGAGGCCCCAGGACTGCAGAAAGTAATTTCCAGCAGAGAGTACAGTTTCTGTGTACTTAGTCAGAGAGGTTTTGTATTCATTCAGCTGGCAGAACTCCTGCATGCAGGTCGAGGGGGTTGATGCTGAATGATCCCATGTAGCAGCCCCAAAGACACACTCCCACAGGTCCAACCAGAGACTGGGAGATGTAAGGGCCGTATCTGCTTCAGCTTTGGGCCATGGCTCATTTCCCCATCTCCAAGGCAATGACAGCACTGACTGTTTTCATCTGTCCCTTTTGCTTCCCTGAGCATCCCATGTGGCCTGTCTCCTGGGTCACCCCAACCTCCCCATCTTTGTCCCACAAGGCTTCTCTTCACCAGTCCCGTAGAACACTTCTTGTTGCTTCAGGTTTATTTAAGTGGAGACTGTCTCACCACAAACACCTCATTTATGCCTTTTCTTTCTATGGAAAATTTAGGATTCATGCAAGGCTGTGGTTCGAGGAAAATCCAAGTCCAAGCAAAGTGCTCGGTCAGACTGTGGCTCAGGCAGGCAGTCTTCACTCAGCAGTAGCATTTCATCTTTCAGGCTGTGGTGCCTTCACAGAGGCAGGGGAAAATGTGTTTTTCTGTGAACACAGCATTCCTCCACCATGCTTTTTGTTTGCATCAAGCTCTTTCATATCACAGGCTGTGAACAGAAAAGCAAACAGTTCAGTTTGCTACCAGTAAAGGTTTGCAGCTGCTCACCCTTCCCCCTCATCCTATTGCCTGAAGTTCCTGTAGGGTTATGTGCAGTACAGAGGATATGTCAATAGATGAAAAAAGCCACTTCAGGTACCAAGATGTTACTGAAGAGGTGTAAGCTGCAAAACTTGACCTGATAATTCAATTCCCTGGAGCACAAGCAGGAGATGATGTCAGAGCAGATGATGTGAGTTGGAGCTACCATGGGAAATAGCTCTGATCTTTTCAGCATTGCAAAATTAGTCTGCAGTAGATAATAACAACAACAGCAATTGCTGTTGTGAGAGGTCACATAGTGGACAAATGCTGTTGCATTGTGACTGTAGGATGTCGCAGCACCTTGTTGCAAGCAGAAGCAATGCTAATGGTAAGAAAACACAGTGAATCTACAGGTAGTATATTTGCAGTGCAAGTCATCTGAGGCAGGTGAGCAACGTGGTGTTGGCTATACCAACCCTCCCAGTGCCATTCCCCTAACAAGAAAGTAACAGAAACAAAGCACTACTGAGCTCCTGGTCCCTCATCAGCTTGCCTCCAAAAATCCCTCCGATGAAATCTCCAAGCATGGCAGGCAATGATGGCTTTAGCATACCAATTTCTAGCTCTTTTCACTCCATTCTTTGCCTCATTTCAGGTGAATTTTTAAAAAAAAAATTGTGAAATGCTGCTTGGCCAGTTCATCTGTGTGGTTTAGCTAGAACATCAGCCATAGGTGATGAGAGCGGTCAGTGTCATACTGAACATAAAATAGATGGATGTTTTCCCTGAAGCTGGCTAACAAAACATTTTCCAAAGGCTCTTCATTAAAATCTCATACTAAAAATGCTTAAAAAAGAGTCATGCTAATGGTGGGGCAGAAAAGGCATGAGTAGTGTTCATTGGAAAGGAAGCTATGTAACTGTCAGAGTGCCCACAAGGGATGGTGGTTGCACTGGGAGGTGTGACAGGTGCATGCGGCTCTGCTGCAGATGTCCTTCAAATAGGCCTGGGGCTCGGTTTCCACACTCACTTTACAAGCAGGCATTGAGCCAGCTCTGCTTTGTCCCTGCAGAACAGGTCCTGCCTTGTCCTTTTCCTTATATCCAGACAACTTTTAGCCCTGGTTTCTTTGCCTGGCTGCTGAGGTAGGTGCACAGACTCAGAGTAGCACAAGCAAGGGCACGGGATGGAGGGCGGGTTTAGCAGCTGGCAATGGAGCTGCTGCTTTTGCAGCAGTGACAGCTTATGCTCACCTAAAGAATCAAGAGCAGGTTGATGGTACTAATTGAGGCAGCAGCTAAACCTGAGACACAAAAATCAGGAGAGGTGTTTGTGGGGCCAGCTTCCTTCTCCACAGCATAAACATCTTCCCACTTCTGTGTTCCTAATGTTTCTTTTACATGTTTCATGCTAGTCTGATCCCATAGGGTTTAAACAGCGTAATACTGAGGTTACTGATGGGCTAGTTGTGTGAATCAACATCTAGTGGGATCAGGTAAGCATGAAGACAGCAGTAGGTGACAAAGTGGTGGGAGTGGTGCAGCCAGGAAAGGAAACTAATACCCAGGAGATGAATGTCTTTCAGTGACAGCTAGGCAGAGTGACTTGGTCATAGCATGAACTTGCCTGAAACTCTGATCTCCTGTGTTTTGTATGGGAAATCCTGATTTTGAATAAGGACTTTCTCCATTTACTGATATGTTGAACAGCTTCCAGTGTTGCCTATCTCCAACTCTCGTCTTCAGAAGAAATGAGGCAGCATTCCCGTTCACTGCTGTGTCTGCACAGAGGGAAAAACGGCTGCTGGGAAGGATGCAGGTGGAGTTGATAGTTTGTGAGGCAGAGGAATGGAGAGGATAATGTCTGGATATCCCTTTCAGGACAATTTTCTGTAATTCTTTCATTGTGCAGGATAAAATGATGAGCTGAGAATAGAAGACCGAGTCCTTCCTGGTGTTTGATGTCTACGGTGTTGCAAATAGTATTCATTTGTGGGAAGTGACTTATTGACACCAGTGTGTTGTTTAGCTTAAAATATCTGACAGAAAGACTTTAAACAAATATCCTACTTCAAGAATTGTTTTAAACAGGCAAGAATGGTATATTCTAATCCTGAAAAATAATTAAAAGTAGATGAAGTAACATGTAAGTAGTAAAACCAGTTCTCCTTTTAAAAAAGTGTCCATTATGCATTTTTTTCCTTAAAAGGCACACGTGGGAGTACATGTTATTGCATTGTACAGTGTACCTTTCCTGTGTGCCACAAGGCACTGGAATAGGTGGAAAAGATGGTACAATCACATGTTATTAAGAGGTCACCTGAAGGCTTCAGTCCAGTACAGAGTCTTGCTGTCATGCAAGATGAGCAAAGTCTATTCTACTGTCAGTTCCATGCTTGCCAGGTTATAGCATGCAAGTGAAGAGGCTGGAGGAGGGAAAATCAGGGGGAGCAGGAGAAGAATTTTGTCCTGATCCAGACGCATTCTGTAACCCAAAAAATATCCTGTAAAACAGCAATTCCCACCAGCTGCCTTGCTGATCTTAGCTGGCCATTTATGGTAGATGTGGAACTGGAAGTGAGACATTCCTCTGAAGCTGTGTCGGCAGTTAAGGAAATAGGCAACTCCCTGCTTATCATCAGCATTTCTAATAACATGCCCAAATGTGAGGTTGGCACTGATATAATTATTTCAGCACACTTAAATTGGTGGAGCACTCTATGACTGTGGATGCAGTTACTCTATATCATAGTTGTACAGCTTGTTCTCGTACAACACATACAGATGATCTGTGGTGTAAGGCATTGGTGTTAACTATCTGCTCTATAGAGACCATGTCTTGGCTGTTATAAAATCTGTTCATTGAAGAAAGACAGAAAAGTGCCAGGAGTCAGGACACTGTACTGGATCTCATTTTTCCTGCTGAAGAAATCCATCAGATCATGTGTGCAGGGACAGTTCAGTAAGACAACAGAGCTGGGGAAATGGCAAGGTAACCAAGAAATAACTGTATGGTAGATTACTGAATCATATGATTCCTATACGTTCTGCTGGTACTTGACAGCTGACAAATAAGAAAGAGAATTTATCCTGCTGATATAAATCGAAGCAGAAAAGAGTCCTAGGATTCTGCCAGAGTATGCTGTGTGTTCCTAGGGGAATCTGTCCCAGCATTGCTTTCATTTGAATCCTTCTTTGTTTATTTTGCAAAACGGAAGAATTATTCTGAAGGACTTTTGGCTCCTCCAGCTCCTGCCTTGGATATTCCAGCTTCCAATGAAAATCAGACACCCTCTGGCTCCAGACAAGTAACTCCCCACTGTTTTCCCTAACCACTAAGAGGTCTAGCACATACAATTTTGAACTGACTATCCAAACACAAAGAAATTCAAAATACTGTGACAGACTATGAGTTGTGTTTTCTTAATCACAGTTATAATTTTTATATCCTGTTAGTCATTAGAGGTGTGGAAACTTCCATTAAGGCTTGAAGAAAAGAGTTAAAAATTATCAAGTATAATGGATCGCCACATAGCATGTAAGACATTTGAAATCAACTGGCAATGAAAAGCAAGATAAAGTACTTTTTAGGCTGGTGACTATTGTCATTGTAGGCCAAAAATCAAGTGAGGCACTGAATTACTAATGAGAATAAAACTGTGGGTTAACAAAACATCTCTCCTACTGACCTCCAAAGTATTTTAGGTTAACAGGAGGCCAACTGGGAAAAGCTTTGCAGAGGGTGTCTAATTTGGTTGGTGAGAAAAAACATCATGAGGAACTTAGAAAGAAAACTCTGGTCTCCACCTAGCTTTCTCAAGTAAACATCTGCCAGACCAGACAGCCCTGGCTTTCTGATGCACCTGTATGTCTGACACACCCATGCCTATCTGGAGCCTCTCATTACTGCTTGCCAGGACTGAAATTTAAGAAAAAGTCAAAGGAAGAGTCTTCAAAGAACGGAGAATGGTAAGGAGAAACTATAGCCAATCAGTCTCCTTTTAATCATGTTACAGGGCATTTTTGGGTCAGTCTCCTTCCACTCGAGGGAAAGAGGAGCTGTCAGAGAAGGGGAAGCATCCTAGCCATTTCAGTCTGGTGGTGGTGTTGGCCAACCATTCTTTGCTCTTTTTGACAACCTAGGACAAAGATATCCTTCAGATAATTGAATTCAGAGGTAACTTTTCTTTCCTCTGGCCAGAGCCCAGTCAGATTCAAGTTTCCTTATGAGTGTGATCCTTTCTGACACTTCTTTCAATGTAAAAATCCCTCAAACTGCTAGTCAGGCAAAGGCACAAATCCACTGAGTGTCTCCACATAGACCACTCCATGTCAGCAGTTCATATCATTGCTAGAGTAGAATCACTTTCTCTTCCAAGTTAAAGTCTCACTTGTGTTAGCTGCACTTCTAATTAATAGCTTAAATTCAGGTTGACTAAAACTCACTTTCCCTTTTCTTTGAGAGAGCATTGCCATTCTGCTAGTCACTCAGAGTCCATCTGGGTAAAGCCTGTGACTCATGAATCCCATCCAGACCACATACACACTTTGCACAGTGTGATGGGGATTTGAGCTTCTTTATACACAGCTAAACTCATCCAAGTTCTGTCAATCTGCAATTTTGTGTTCATTTGCTACTGTGATCTTGTGGCTTTTTGTTTGCAATCATCCCCTGCTTCTTCTGCACCTCCTGCATTAAAAAATAGAATTATAGAATCATTAAGGTTGGAAAAGACCTCTGAGGTCATCAAGTCCAGCCTTTGACCAAACACCACCATGCCAACTAAACCATAGCACAAAGTGCCATGTCCAGTCAATTCTTGTACACTGCCAGGGACAGTGACTGTCCCACCTCCCTGGGCAGCCCATTCCAATGTTTGACAACCCTTCCAGTAAAGGCATCCTTCCTGATGTTCATCCTGAACCTCTCCTGGCACAGCTTGAAGCCATTTCCTCTTGTCCTGTTGCTGGTTGACTGGGAGAAGAGATCGACCTCCACCTTGCTAAAACCTCCTTTCAGGTATTTGTAGAGAGCTGTAAGATCTCCATGAGTCTCCTTTTCTCCAGGCTAAATAACATCAGCTCCATCATTTGGTCTTCACAGGACTTGTGCTCCAGACCCTTCACCAGCTTTGTTGCTCTCCTGTGGACTTTCTCCAGCACCTCCATATCTTTCACGTAGTGAGGGGCCCAGAACTGGTCATGGTTCTTGAGGTGCAGCCTCACCAGTGCTGAGTACAGGTTGATGATCACTGCCTGAGTCCTGCTGGCCACATTATTTCTGATACAGGCCAGGATGTCTTTGGCCTTCTTGGCCACCTGGGCACACTGCTGGCTCACATTCATTTGGCTGTTGAGCAGCACCCCCACATCCTTCTTCACTAGACAGCTTTCTAGCCACTCTTCCCCCAGTCTGTAGTGCTGCATGGGGTGGGAGCTAGTTTCTGCTCTCTAGCTGTCTGCAGTCAGTTCTTGTACTACCTGTCATCTCTCATTCACGCGGGAGATACTGCATCTTTGGGCAGCCTATGGTGCCATACCATAGTGCTTGCATGTTACATTTCCAGATCTAATGACCACATTTTCTCCTTTTTTTCCCCTCATTCCTGGAGGAGTTCACTGTAATAATACACAAAATCTGCTCCACCAGCCTCTTTCAGGCTTCACTGTCTGGAAAATTTGTGACGGAAGTGTTTTTGTGGTTGCTGACGTGCTGGTTTGCTGCAACTGAAAGTCTGTGCAAGTCCCGTGAGGATCAGCTTGCCAGGAGAGCGTCCCTAGCAGAGGCTCTGCACTGCCTTTCACCAAACATTGCAACAATTCCGGTTTTTGTTCTTGCTGGACTGTCACCAAGTGCTGAGATGCAAATTCCTCTGCAAATAAAATGCCTCTCTTGGCTCAGTTATCTTTCCAATTGTTTTCCTTCCAGTGATGCCTACAGTGACAATGGATAGGTTGCAGCCCATCGCACTGACCAGTGCTGTCTCTCTGTGTCTATGTGCTCATTCATCTGTCTGTAGCTGCCCATTGTCTTTTGTCTTATGATCACTTTGAAGGGTGGAACTGTTTTCCTTTTGTCCTTAGACCTATGGGACTTTGGTTGAAAAGCAGACATCTTATGCCCTACAGTAACATAAGCAAGAAACAATAAGATGTTTTCTTTCAGTAAGAGGACAAATGTTAAGTCGTTACTCAGGGAAAACTCCCATTAGCCATAGTGCAGCTGAGTGTTGTTTGAGTAGAAACACAGAAAGAAGCTAAAGATTTGATTCAAGAGAAAGTAAATAAAAATGCACACTGTCCTCAGCCTTCTGCATATTGAAAAGCATGCCATCTGCACACTGGCATAATGAAGAGACCTTTCCTAGCACATTGTAAGCAGCAGTCAGACACAGATGTGGTCTGCTTAGGGGAGTAAGTGGAAAAGAAACCACATCATTTTGGTTGTGGTTTGCAGAAGACGTGCACCAGGACTGTATGTCCTCATGCATCTTCTGCACAGTCACATGGTGAAACAGGCTGTCAGAACTCTAGGTTCTCAGAAACAGGAAATGACAACAATAGACTATGTCAATCCTTAAAAATAAAATGAGCAGTGAAGGAGAGTAGCATTCCAACCATTGCCCAAAATGCCTGTGGGAAATACTCACAGGCCTGGGCCGCTCCTAAGACTGTGCCTTGGCTTTGTCCATGAGGGTGTAGTTAGCTGGGGGAAGCTGTATAAGTGAATATACTAAAAGTTTACAGTACAGATGATAGTTGACTATCTCTTGAGCCCTAGTTAGTTTATTAGTAGAGATACAACCCTAGTTAGTTTATTAGTAGAGCTACAGCTAATAGACCAGAAACACAGAAATACAAAAACTGAGGATTGAAAAGTGCAAGTTCACAATCAAGAAAACATAAAATACTCCATATAGATAAGAGCCTGGATAAATGGATTAATCAAATGACTAGTTTTGAAATTCATAGTGTTCCCATGCCCTGTCCAAGTGTCCCCTTCCCCCGTGTCCAAGATGGGAATGCAACTCTCCTAGGTGCTTCATAAACCAGTAGTATTGGATATCCCTAGTATGTGACAGCTGACAGTCTGATCACATCAAGTACTTAAAACAAAAAGCATAAGAAGCAAAGAGTTAAATGAACAATTTTTAAGTAAACCCAGTTATGCTCAGTTTTGAGTATAAATGCGTTCATGCTTATCTTTTTTGAGAAACTTTCCAGAATGAATGAATATTGCATTAGATACACTTGTACATTCTTTTTCGATAACAGCTAAGACTAAAGAACTGTGGCATTGCAACTCTGAGGAAGCCATTCTGTAATTTTGGAGTCTCGGACCTATTCATTAGGAGATGTCATGAATCAGAAATTTCAGTGACTTGAGATTGCAGGTGATCTCCCTTAAGGCTTACTCTGAAAATGTTATTTTTATTCCATGAATCCCTAAAACAGTCAATAAGGTACAAATTCAGTGACTGGCAAGGTTAGTACAGGTTAGCATAATTCATTCTTAAGTATTGATCAGTAGCATAACTACAAAGAAAAGAATTTGCTTTCAGTATTTTCAAGTAGAAATAAATGTAACAAGTTAGGTTTAATGCAAGTTTACCAGAAGGTGGAGCTGGATAGTAAATCTAAACAATAGCTTGAAATTAATACATTTCAAGGATTATTCCAGTACAGAAATGTCAATGTTAATGATGTGCAAGTAGTTTCCCAGCACTGCAATTCAGATACTGCAACTGCTAAAATTTGGCACCTATTACCTGGACAGAACTGAAATGACCAGAGTAGCCACAAAAGTGTTCATTAATAATACAGTGGTAATACAAAGAAAGACTGCAGAAGTATGCTATGAAAATAAAGAAAATGAAATGCCAATTTTAACTCCAGTCCTCCACAGTGTTGAAGTATATGCATATACAGGTGAAGTTTTCAATTGACGCTGCAGGGGAAAGTAAACTTCAGAAAATAAAACAGACATGTCAAGATAAATATTCTTACCAGAATTATTATGAGCTATCTTTTAAAATTATATCCCAGTGTATTTGGCATTTCCATACTCCTGTCCCCTGTAGGTTTCTGTATTTCCAAACAAATACTACTTTCAGCAAGGAAGGCAGACATTTAACTTCATCATTTTGTCCTGATTCATGAAAAATCTCCTTGGAAGAGCATCCTTCACCTTGGATGGCCAGATTGCCTTTGCTGGACATTCCCATAGATAGGTTTATTAAGACTTACAAATTGCCTTGGCTCCTGGCATTTTAGTAGAGTCTGGAGCTGGGGTCATGTTGATAGGAAAGACCCATCTTCCTTTTGAAGTTGGATTTCCCTGGTGGAAAGCTTCTTTTGCCTGACTGAGGTGCAAGTCTTTTGCCAATCTCTGAGTATCAAACTCAGCTTGGGAAGTGTTCATCTGTAGCTTTTGCCACAGATACCTTTGCTATCTTCACAGCACAGGGGCTAGAAGCCAAGGATTACAAGTAATCCAGAAGCCATACTGTTTGTAAATCCATCCTCTCAGGGAAGACCTGAGCTTGAAACCGACTGGTGTCTGGAGAGTCTCAAACTTGACAGCGCATGGTCAACCTGACAAGCATCCAGCTGCTTTCCAGCTGATTCCATGGCTTCTGCAGGGTGTGATGGCGCAGCACAGACCACAGCTTTCATCTGGATCACACGGCTTCTCAGGGTAATTATAAAGGTCAGGATCAAAATGTATTGAACTCTTGAGTTTGTCAGTGAAATACTGTTTGAACAGGTTTGAGGGACAGGTGCATACTCTGGCTTCCGTCTTTTGGAAATTTTTCCATAATCAGGCACTATTGCCCAGTGGTGCTGGGCATCAAAGCAGCACGATGTGCCCTGTCATTGGTGATATTTGCAGTGATGGGTATTACTCTGCCAAAGGAACCCTCAAAGATAACAGGTAAACACCAACATCAACCACAGATGAGTGAGAAGGACTGCAGGTGTGTCCTCACAATAGTCCTTTGATCTTTTTTCAGCCCATCTACAGGCCAAAATGGGAACCAGTTTTGGTCAGGAGATATCTGATAAACAATGAATTGGCACCAGGCTCAAGGCCCACATTCACTATATTCCAGCTGCAAGGAATCTCAGAATAAAGAGCTGTGAAAACCTGGCAAAGGCAGTTTGCAGAGGTTGTCCAGGAAAATTATTTTCCACAGGCAGAAAGAATATGGTAAACTCTTTCAGTGGAAGAAGTAATAAATAAAGAGCTCCATTGTGTTCCATCATAACTGACACAAGGCATGTATGATTAATGATTAATGCCAGCTCAGTAAAACCCTCCCAAATATGCCTCCTAAAGAAGGAAGAAGGCATAGGGTTTAGGTCTTTAGCTGAGGTATCTGAATTAATTTAAATACGATTGTATCTCACATGCTTGGTCTTAATTGTCTCCTCCTGAAAATTCAATACCTGCATTCATGCTCCTGGGCTCCAGGGATTCCAGAGCACCACACTGTCCCCACTGAAAGGAAATGAAAAATCGGCTGATGCTAACCAGACCCCTTCAGCAACTTTACCCATTTAAGTGCTGTATCCTGCAGAGTGATTAATGATTTTTTCCTTTTACATTTAACAGCAAAGAAAGAAGGAAAGAAAGAACGTGTACTGTTGCTCACCTTCTAGCCAATCGACTACAAAGGCACAGTTTGCCAGGATATTCACTTTCCTCCTGTGTGTGATTTATTTTTCATGTGTATCTGACGCTGCCTCTTCCTTGGATATGGCTGGAGACTGCAGCATCTTATCAGCAAAAGTCTGGCTCACTCTTGTATGTGACTAGCATTCTACTTTCTCTGGGCCATTTTAAAACTGCAACCTGAACCTGTTCACCAGCCCTTTATTAACATGTGTTTTATGGTACAGGTGTAATAATTAATCCAAATGGTTAGCAGATGTGGCTGTCTATCTCTGGGCATATCAGTTCCTACACACCAGCCCTTAATCAAGCAGTGCCCAAGCAATGCCAAAGTAAATGAAAGAAAATAAATTCCACCAAGATATTTATGAGGGCCACCTGGATAGGGAAATACCTTGGCCTTTGCCTGTCCCTTGTTCCAGGTGGCTACAAAAGGCTGAAGTCCCTTTATAAATACAAGTCAAATCAATCTTGCAGGGAGCTGAAAATGAAAAGCTGTGCTTGGCTCCCTAGTTTAACAATAACGAAATTTTGTACATGTGCTCTAAAGAAGCCTTCCCACTTCACCTTATTTATTTGAAATTTCCCTTCTTTTTTACCATTGCCAGCACCTGATTGACTTGACATAATTCAGGTCGCTGGTTCCTGCCTCCGTTTCTGGCAAGCCAAGTCTAAGGGTCTTCTTTGTGTTATCAGCTGGACTCTGGGTGTTACTTTGCAAATCATTAAGGTCAATGCCAGATTTTTACACTCCTGCCATTTCCACATTTATTTTTGCAGTTATATATAGTGTTCACATGGGTAATTCCTGGAAGTTTCATCACATTCAGCTTCTGCTGGGACAAAAGTATTTGCATGTTACAGGGGTGGTTGTTGCAGCCTGGTTCAGGGGGAGCTCTTCCCTGGTGGAAGCTGCAGCCTCATCCTCCCTACAGCATCAAGGCAAAATGCACCTCCCATCACATGGGAAACTTCCACGCATCTGCTGCATCACATCCAGATGCTCCACTCCAACAACCACCCCGGGAATACCATGGATAAAACCCCAGGTACCCAGGGCTGCATCAAAAGAAATGTGGCAAGCCGGTTGAGGGAGATGATTCTGCCCCACTGTTCTGCTCTTGTAAGAACATACCTGGAGTGCTGCATCCAGCTCTGGAGTCCTCAGCACAGGAAAAATATGGACCTGCTGGAGCGAGTCCAGAGGGCAGCAACAAAAATGATCAGATAATTGGTGTCCCTGCCATGGCAGAAGGGTTGGAGCTAGATGATCTTTAAGGTCCCTTCCAGCTCCAACAATTCTATGATTCCCTGGGGTGGTGTGGTGGGTTGACCTCAGCTGGATATCAGGTGTCCCCCAAAGCCACTCTGTCAGTTCTTCCTCAGCCAGACAGGGAAGAAAAAATACCATGAAAGGTTCGTGGATCACAATAAGGACAGGGAGAAACCACTCAACAATTACCATCACAGGGAAAACAGACTTGATTTGGGGAAGTTAGTTTAATTTACTACCAACCAAATCAGAGTAGGATAAGAAGAAATAAAACAAAGTCTTAAAAACACTTTCTCCTTACCCCTTCCTTCTTCCTGGACTTCATTTTACTTCTGATTTTCTCTATCTCCTCTCCACCAGAGGCTCAGAAAGATGGAGAATAGGGGCTGAGGTCATAGAAGCATAGACTGGTTGAGCTTGGAAGGGATTTTAAAGATTCTCTAGTTCCAGTGTCCCTGCCATGGGCAGGGACACCTTCCACACAACCAGGTTACTCAGAGCCCCATCCAGCCTGGCCTCGAACACTTCCAGGGATGAGGAGTTCCCAGCCTCTGTGGGCAGGTCAGTTCATCACACATTGTTCCCTGCTTCTCCATCCTCAGGGGGAGGACTCACTCTCTTCCCCTGCTCCAGTTTGGTGTCAGTCTTATGGGAGACAGTCTTCCACAAACTTCTCCTATGTGAGTCCTCCCTCACAAACTCCTCCCGCATGGGTCCTTTCCATGGGGTGCAGTCCTTCAGGAACAAATTTCTCCAGCATGGGTCTGCCATGGGGTCACAAGTCCTACCAGCAAACCTGGTCCATCGTGGGCTTCTCTCTCCATGGTGCCACAGGTCCTGCCAGGAGCTGGGTCCAACATGGATTTCCCCTCTGGTCACAGATTTCAGGCATTCACTTGCACCTGTGTGGGATCCCCCACGGACTGTAGGTGAATCTCTGCTCCACTGTGGATATCCATGGGCTGCAGGGTGACAACCTGCCTCACCATGGTCTTCACCATGGGCTGCAGGAGAATCTCTTCTCTGGCATCTGGAGCACCTCCTCCCTTCCTTCTTCACTGATCTTGTTTTCTCCAGAGCTATTTCTTTCACCTATTCTCACTCCTCTCTTCTGGCAATTGCTATCAAGCAGCAACATTTTCCCCTTCTGAAGTACATTATCCCGGAGATGCTACCACTGTTGCTGGTGGGCTTGGCCTTGGCCAGCAGCAGGTCTATCTTGGAGCCAGCTGGCACTTGCTCTGTTGAACATGGGGGAAGCTTCTGGCAGCTTCTCACAGAACCAGCCCTGTAACCTCCCCGGCCATTGCCAAAACCTTGCCATGCAAACCCAGTACATGTGGGCAGGAGTTTTGCCAAGAAAGGGTTGGAAAGTGAAGCTTCTGAAGAATGGGCACTGAGTATTCCTTACATTGGATTCCTTGCTATTGGATTCTCAGAGAATGAGAAGCAGTCCATTCTGGGGAAAAGCTGTGCATGACAGAAGAAATCAGCTGACATCTCCATTTATAGCTGTAAATCCTTTTTATCCATGTAACAAAAAATGCAGTTATCAGCACAGCTAGATCCATCACAGGCACTGCTTAGTGCTTAACAACTATGATGCCAGGCTGCATAGATAAAATGATGTGCCATAAAGTAAAACTGATAATGGGCATGTACCTTGCTATTTTAACCTGTAAGCTCATTTCCTAATCAAAAAATAAAGGAACAAGTTTCCCTTAAGTTGTTGTTTATCTATTTGGCAAGTTTTGCCTAATAAACCTGTATATTGACTGCTGCCACATATGAAAAAAATAAGCAGGTGGATCACTGGAGTGAAGCTTAATGTACTGATTATCCTGATGCAGTTGAAATATTTATTGAAAACTGACATGTAAACACAAGGGGAATCAAAACTTTTTTCAGTTTGAACTATTACTGCTTAAATTTCTCCACAATTCAGTCATGCTAGAGAGAAATTACTGAACAAGACCAAGAGCATGATTCACGATTAAGTCTGTGAGATCTATTAGCTATCAGCTTTCCATTAACCAGTCTGAAACTCTATGCCAAGAAGTGTCACAGTCTGCTTAGAACAGCAGTGGGGCCAGCCTCAATCAAATGGCAGCAGCTAAAAAACTCCCAAACTATGCTCATTTCGTAACATACCTTGCCATATTTTCATCCCCACTATGCAAGGTCTGAATGTTGGAATGAATTGTCTTTGACAACATGAAGATGCCTAATAGCCCTAGGAGTCTGGAGTCTCCCCTTTCCTTCTTACAGAGGTTTTGGAATACAGATGTGCACAGAAGTGTGTTAAATGGATTATGCTTCTGTTATTTTAACTTGTTTATTTGCGACATGAGAACAGCATGAAGTAAACACCTGGGAAGTTTCAACTGGAAAAGTTCAGATGTTCTTTGGTTACAAAGGCACAAAAACCAGCATCTTTTTAGAACAAGCACATAAAAAATGTTCAGAAAAGCCATATGTTGTGTAACTTGAAAACTGACATTTTTCATGTTGCTTCCAAAAATATCCACTTCTGCACCGAGACTAATGCCTGTTACAGTTTAGCCAAAACAGGGTCAAAGCAGGTGGTTTAAGATTAAAGTCCCATATCAGTTTAGCTATGAGATTTGTTATCTGGTAAATACTCTTCAGGGCAAGTTGAATAAGAGCCCTTTTTATATACAACAGTTTGGAGTAAATAAGAAGTGTGAGACAAACAAAACATCTCCTGTCTGTAATGAAGCAGTCCCTCCACCGCCCTTTCTCAGGGGAAGGAAAAGAAAAGGAAGACCAGCGGTCGGATGAAATACTTTAGATGTGAAGGAAGCATGTGTCTGGCAGCTTCAGACATGCACATGAAAAGTAGCCTGTTGGAACCAAAGGGTTTCTCCATATGTTGAAGTCTGAGTCTCCCATTTCTTCCAGAAATGATTAGCTAAGGATATTTTCCACTTTTCATTCAAAGAGAAAACAAAATACTGCAGGGAGATGTTAGATGTTCCACTGGGAAATGTACATCTTCTTATCTCTCTCTATGAGTATCTCTTCCAATCTTTCTTCTCCACCTGCCCCAGACCCTAAGCCAAGTTTCACGGGGATTATAGTTTCTTGAGTCTTCCTGTTGATCATTTATAATTACTGGCATGAGGCTGGCTTTTATTTTCTCTAGTTCTGTGCAACATCCTCAGGAACCTAAGATTTATTTAAAATCTATGTCAGTGGCTCAGAAAACTCCTTAGCCAATTCTTTTAAAACTCCTGACTTCAGTGGATATTTGTTCTTTGGTATCCTAAGGACAAAGCATGTATGTTGGACGTAAGACAAGTGGCAAAAAAGCTGTGTGTGCAGCTCAAACAGGGTCTGTCTATCCTGTATTGTATTGTATGGCCAGACTTCGCGAACGAAGATTTTTGGGAAGGGCTCTCCCCACGTGGGTATGCCCTTCCAGCCTGTGCAGAGGATCAGTGGTAGAATTCACACAAGTTACACAGCTGCATCCAAATTTGTATCTTCATTCCCTTAATGAAGCTGTCAGTACCAGCTCCATTGCTTGTTCTTGTACATCTTAGCAAAGGAAGAGAATGGCTAAAGATGCAGTTGGTCACTTTGTGGGTTGCTGTCTCCCATATTTCTACTCGTTCAGTTTTTTCCTGGGCCCTGCTTTGTTGTTTTTGCTTCCTGTTCATTCATATATGTGAAATGCACTTTATGGGTATGAACAGAGGAATGGCTGTCTCTCTGGTCACTGTACTCACTGAACATGCTGGTACTTAAATGCCAGGGAAGATGTTCCAGATTGGTGAAGCTTTGTGCTCCTCATGAAAGATGGAAATTATGCAAAAAACCCTGCTTGGCCTAAGGACCACACTAAAAACCTTGAAGATGAGAGGAAGAATTCTGGGCTTTGAGAACAGGGCTGTAAACTCTGGCAATCCTAAAAAAATGTAAAATATATATATATCTGTGTAAAAGCTCTCTGACAACACTGCTTATAAAGAGGAAAGTAGAATGACTGAAATAAGCAGATGCCTGTCTAAAACTGGTAGATAAAATACTGGAGGTTGAGGCAGAACTTTTTGAATCCAAAATGAGTATGTTCAAAGTGGATTTATGTAAAATAGGTCTTGTCCAAGCACTTGAGATATAGGGGAGATCAAGTTCCAAACATAGTGCATAAAGGTTATTACATCAATAAAATGGCCCCAGTATGGAATTTCTTGTATGTGTTTTTATTCAGAAACTGGCGTAGTAAAAAATTAATGCAGTATATGTTAAGTGTTTTAAAAATGAAATGATAAATTGGAGAAACCCCAAAACCCTATGAATCTGGAATCTTTGTCAAATAGCTTAGTTTTATCTGGAGCCCTGCATGGGTCAGTTTTCAGTATTAAACTACTTAGAATTAGTATCAATGTCCAGGGGGAAAAATATGCAGTTACTCCCGACAGAGACTGGATATGACACAAAGATTATGGAGTGGGAGAAAGAAAATGACAAGAAGAAAAAATAGTGATGCAGACCAGATTGCCTGGTGAAACAGATGCAAGCAGCGTACTAGGATGTAAAGGCATTCTTCTGAAAAAAGAAACCAAGCCATACAGACAGAATATACTGTATGTGTACTCTGGAGGGTGCGCGGGACCACAATGAATATGCAGCCAAAGAGAGGTTCCCTGAAGACCTCCAGAAAGGATTACAGACGTGGATTAGAAATGAGAACATTGAATACAGGCATAGTATTTGGTGACAATGTGTCCATAATATCTGTATTCACTGGTGCCCACAATCCAAGCTGGACAGTGTAAAGGAAAAATCTCATAGGGGAATCAAGAGGACAATTAAAAGGCTGGAAAACTTACACCCAAGTAAAAGACTACAAAAGAGTTCAGTCTCTTGAAGAATGTTGTAAAGATGACTGTCCATATCTACCTACACTGGCAACATTGTTTTGTTTTGTTTGGGGTTTTTTGTCTACTGGATAAAGACATCACAGGATCCAATGTCTGGAAATACAAATATGGTAACCTCATACCAAAAATAAGGCACACACGTTTTTACCAGAAAAGGGCAGCTAATCATCAAAGGAACAGATCTGGTGGCTATACAAGGTTCCCTATCACTGGCAATTTGATAATTAAGATTGACTGTTTCTCTTAAAGATATGTGCCTTATTTCCAAAAGGAAGTAATTCAGGGAAGAAGTGGTCTGGCCTGTGCTCTCCTGGAGGTCAGGATCAATGTGCAGGCTGCTCCCCTCTGACTTTATAAACCATGAATCTGTTCCTTAATTCTTTCATGGGGAGGTCTATTCTTTCGGGCTTTGCTTTTCCTATTGAATTGAAATTAGACATGATTGCATTTGTAGCATTAATTCTCACAGACAACCAATAAATCAGACACATATTTTGCCTGGGATGTTTAGTTCACTCTAGCCACAAAAAGACTAAGGAGGAACTTGGACTGGAACATGGGTATTACAAAGGGAGGAAGAGATAGCTTTATGGGCTGTGATGGGATGACCTCATCCAACATTGCTTTCCTTAGATGTCAAAACCCTAATTGTTTGGGATTGTTGTTCTCTATTTGCTGCTTGCTTTTCTTTTAATTGAGGCTAAACTTAAAAGCAGAGTGAAAAGTCACAATGGAGCCAAAGCAGGATGAGCACTCTTTTTTCCACTCCCCTGGAATTATCCCAGGTTTTTAACTTCAAGTGGGTTTAATCTAAGGACTCCAACCTCCCTGTAGCCACATGTTGAACCAATTGAAAAACAACCAACAGGTAAATATCTCTAGCACAGCACTGCTAATAATGTAGCAGACCTTTAGCAGAAGAGGAAATCCTTTTGACCCCTCTTGTGAAAGCTTTTCTGTGGCCTCAGGTTTAGTTGATTTTTTTGTTAAACTGTCACTACAAATGCAAGAAGCAGACACCTGCAAGAACCTGATAACTTTACATACATCAACAAGGAGGGAAAGCAGAGGCAAATAGGTTTTGTTTGGCTTTAACGAAACACGAGGGAGAAATACAGAGAGAGATTGACTGACAAGGGCTTCAGTAGAAACCTGTCAACTTGTAATGTGAGAAAGTGCTCACAAAATGAACAAAAAGCCTGTGGCCCTTTCCAAAACTAGGACATTTTGCCTAAAATGTTCTACTTTCCCCTCATTGTTTCCTATCCTCCTGTGCTGAGGTCTAACCACTGAACAAGGCATCACTGACCCACATGGCCAGTCTGTATATCCATCTTTAATGTGTCAGGTGCTGGCAGGCTGCCCCTATGAAAAACCCTGAAAAGGCAAGGAGGTAACTCTTATGGATTTTTAAAACAAAATATTCTCCTGTGTGCTACGATCCTATCAGAATTTGCATTCTAAAAAGAGATAGGCTAGGTTCAGCATATAAACAGGGAACTCCCAAGAAACCTTGAGATATTAGAACAAGAGTATCAGAAGAAGATATCAGAAGCTGAAGGGATAACATGCTTCTCATGAAGCAAAGAATAAACACATTAGGATTATTGGAGACAGCCTCTCTCAATTTAGACATAAAACACTTTTGCCTAGTTCTGGGCAAATAGTATTCACGAATGATGTAACTTTTTCACATCAGGCAATTAAAGAAATCATGAAGAATTTTGTTCCTATTACTTGAAAATGTCTAGTCCCCAAAAAATGTGAGGTGATTGAAGATTTCACAGAGTTGTTTGCTAAAATTAAAATATTAACCCAAATTCTGAGACAAATTTTACCTCTGATATCATCTCATTTTCTGACTTTAGTCCAATAGATCTGGGGATTTTTCACTCAGCCTTAAGCCGTTTTAAAGGGCTGTAGTATTTCGTAAAATACCACCTAGAGCTTCTAACATTAGAGAACTGTGTTCTTCAGGAGATGAAGGTAGTAACTTTTTTGTTTAACATGAATACTGTCATTTTAGTTATACATAGAATGAAATTTAGGTTGTGACTGTTGTACTTGCAATATAGTGCCTATCTTCTGTAATTCTTCTGCTTAACAGAAGCTAGTAGGTTTATATCATGCCCAAAATCATATGGGAAATGACAGTGTAATTGTTTCAGTAACAGGTGAGCTCAGGACTTTGAGGCAGTTTCTCTAAGATAATTATTCATTACCTTCTGTGCCTTGCTTTATCTTGGTAGTGGAGGAAAAATTACTTTACCTGTGTTTAGACTTGTTTTAGTTGCTTGAGTTGCCTTGTTTCCTATTGCTGCTGTAATTCCATTCCTTCACCAGGCTTTACTACAACCTGAAAAGTCAGAGATAGCTAAGATGCAATACATATACAGAAGTCTAATGTATAAATACTGAGAAGTGGGATTTTGTTGTAGCAAATTACCAGAACTCCATAAGAATATTCACTTAGCACTGCTTAAAAATAATGTTTACAATGCCCCTAAACATCTTTTTACCCCAGCTCTTGGTTTCCATCCGTCCTGCACAGTATAGAATAAATATAGGGATCCATAGATGTGCCTGTTGGGAGAACAGGAAAGGCATGAGAACATCAGAAGATATAACGACTCTGCGAGCTGACCACACTTCACAAGTATGCTCTATCTGGGGGAACCTTTCAGGGAAAAAAAATACAGGTTTCTCAGCATTTTTCATACAGTTACACAAAGAGAAATCTATCAATTATAAAAGAGGCTGAGGTAACATTCTCATATTTTATTTAGTACCTGTTCTTAGGCAAGTTAGAGTCAGAACTCTTTAGTCTGTGAGAAGACGCTCATATTCACAACACCACAGAGGTCTTTGTGCCTTAAATTTTTAATTTTTTTTTGCTTTTATTAAAACAAAAATGCACTGGAAAATGTTACTATACTATTAAAGACAGTGAAGTTATGCCAGTTTCAAACAGTCAAAGTTTTGCTCTGTAGTGTTTTTGATTAATTGATTACTTAACAACAGAGCAAGTTATATATTATTCTATTTCTATGAAGGAGAAAGAGAAAGAGATTTCTGAGGCCAGAACATTGAGACATGTATCACCTTCTCTTGTAGCTCAATGTCTCTCCCAGGTTTTACCTGCAGTCAAATACATGCTTTGTTGAGTTGCCCTTGTTTTCCAAATGACACCATTCTCTCCCCACTGGCAGCCCCTGACCATTGTCTGGTGTTTGAAACCTGTTTCTAAAAAGTAACCTGGAATATTTTTGTATTTCTATGAAAGCCATGGTGTTACTTTCCCTCACTCAGCACCCACCAAATTTGTATCAGTGGTAGATAAGGTGAGTTGAGAACTGTTGGTCTAAAAACTTCAGGGGCACGTGGTGTAACTGGTAGCACACAGTTTTCAAACAAACAAACACTGGACTTTTTAAACACAATAGATGCAAACTTCTGGCAGGCATTGCCACAGGAGGTTGTAGGCACAGACAGAACTCAGAATTCAGCCAGATTTGTGGTTAGTGGGTCTCACTAGAGTCTTTAATTCAGTGGTTGTGTATCCTGAGGACCACAGACTGGGCTTAGGTTTGTGTCTTACCTCAAACCTGCGTATCCTGTTGTCACTACTAGGGACAGCTACAGGGTTAGATGGACCTCAGCTCTGGCCTCACAGGCAAGAATTTTCTCCATTCAGTCTGTGGATCCAGAATTTGTTTTATCCAATCTTTAATGGAAAACTGAGATTTCACCCTGGCCTTTCTTTGGCATTGCTGTGAACAGCTCAATAATTTATGTTTTCAGCAAAAGGTGAAGGGCGCATGAGAATTGTCTGCTGTCAGGATGAAGAAAAAATAAAGAAGGCAGAGTTGGGGTGCCCAAACATGCCCACTGGCGGTGGGAGTTCAGCTTCAGACACTGTTTTTTCAGAATACTCTCACATTTCAGTTAATTATTTTTTTTGTTTAAATCACCAGCTTGTTACTTTCATCCAAGACTGTGTCAAGTTGGACCAAGGAGTATCAGCAAAGGCTTCTCTGCTGCTTGCAAAGGCTTTGGATGCTTTTTGTTGCTTTGTGTCACCTGTAGATTACACATCTGTGTCTGTGTAAGGGAGAGATCTAATGTGGGTTTTTCAGCATCTCATTCTGGAAGTGATAAAAATGTTCATTTTTAAGAGTGTCTTCTATTTTTATTCTTTTTAAAATTTTCTATTTGCTGGCTCTCATGTCAAAGTTGTGAAGCAGGTCAGAGAAGAAGCTTCATAAAGAGTTGTCATGGTGCAAATTCATGTTTGTGAAGACCTTTTTTCTATTTCACTATTGTTATTCTCATAAATGAAAGGCAAGACTGAACATCTAACAGACTGGGTAATATTACAATGTTCCGATTAATTTCATTTTTATAATTTTCATGGCTTTGCACCTTATTATTTTTTAGTGGGAAGAGATCAACTTTCCCCCAATTCTGAAAGCTGATTATTTCTTTCCCTCCTTAAGATAAGCAAAACCAATTGCATTTTCTTGGATAATCCAGCCAAGTGGTCTTGTCTTCCTACAAGACTCTCCTTGTTTAAGTGTTTATGCCTATTAGTTGTACATGCACAAATGGCAGAATGTAAGTTCTTTATCACAAGCATAATGCAGTGAGTAAAATCCATGATTTTAGGCCTGGGATCTTTTGCATCAGTAACAGATTTAAGGTGGGAAAAAGAACATCTGAAGAGCAAGGAATGGAGCTGCTTCTCTCTGATGCTGCTCCCTCTGCACCCACCTGGAGGAATGGATGTTAGGCCACTGCTTGAAGTATGTTTTTCTCCGTGATAGCATCTGTGTAAGAGTGCTCATGTGCATCTTTTTCCTCTGTGTGTCAGCACTGTACGTGCTTAGTCCAGATGCACCTTTTACAGTGAGGTTTCGTTCTTGCTTCCAAGCAGTGCTCGGCTCCTCCAAAGGCAACAGCCAAGTGATTTGCTAAGATCTTTCTGGTGGCACCCCATCTTGCCCCCAGCTGCTCACAGGACTGCAGTCATGTCCCTGGGGGCATAGCTGCTCTGATCTCTTGGGCATTCTGGTGTGCAAAAACCGGTGAGCAGGGGCTAGTGAAGCCTAAACTGCAGCCTTGCATGATGCTCTGGAAGGACAATGGCATTTACGTAGTACTGAGTGATGGGATCCAGCAGCATCTGCAGCACTGTAGTGCCTGGAGCCAACACAGAGCTGTGCAGGGGTGTGGGATGGAGAAAGTGGTTCCAACTGTCTCTGCTGTAGGGTTTGTGTTCAGGCTTCAGTTTCCTTTGCTCTGGAAGAGGTTTGCTGACCCTGTGACACACAGCTCAGCATGCAGCACACCTTCCGGAGTGGGCAGGACCTGGGACAAGGGGAAGCTTCAGGGCCATACGGTACGCTGCTTGGAACAGATTTGGCAGCCTCCACTTTCTTTTTTAACAGTATGAATTAGTAGTTGTTATTAGCATAAAATCACCAGTTAAAACACTCTCAGCTCATTTTTTAACAGTGGAGCTAATTGCCCTTAAGTGCCTGAGCTCCAGCAAAACGAAATGGCACCTTTGTGCAGAAGCCCCCAGTGTTTCCCCAGTACATCCATAACGACCTTTAAAATAAGCCGTTACAATTCTGACACGGTACCAGCCTGACACCTTGGGCTGGGATTTAATTTTGAGTTATAGCAGCGCTAGGAAAACATATGATGTGGCCATTTGTTTGCAGAAAGAAGGGGGGAAAAATCATAAAACCCTCCTTTTTTATGAGCTGTCGCTTGATTCGTTCCTGGAGCCCCAAGTAGCAAGCGTCTAAATCAATGCACACAGCTGTTCTTGCTTCTTGGAGCCCAGCAGGTGTACTACCCAATGCGCCTGCCATGTCCCCCCACTCACATAACAAATAATAACGTCTTACACACACCAGCCATCCATCACAGTTATGGCCAGCCCTGTTGAGGCTGCTGTTCTCAGGGTAGCATGGAGATTACTTTTTTCCTTTTTCTTTTTTCATTTTTTTTTTTTTACTGTAGAAATACCCTGCCCGTGGATTATTAGTCACACTTTCTGTAGTCCTTTAATTGAATAACCTTTGACACTTGTGGCAAAAAAAAAAAAAAGAAGAGAAAAGGCAAAAAAAAAACCCAACCACCACCAAACCCCACACACCACAGTGTTTATTTGTGTTAAAAAACAATAGGCATATTGTGACTGGCGAAATCAATTAGTCTTCCTCTGCAGTAAGGGCCCACATCTGGTGTGATTTAAGTTAATGTAAGGGAAGGGCTGCAGAGGCCCGAAGACCCTGAGTTCTCATTTCAACAGGTGACAGAGAAGGCATAAAAGGCTAATATATACTACAAGTGCGGAGACGAGGCTATAAATACTGGAAGGTTTACTTAGGAGGTAAAACAAAGCTAACCAATAATGCAAAAATAAATACCTTCCTGAGACAGGCTGTCACCTGGTATGTGTGGAGGCAGGAGGAGGCAAGGGGGGCGGGATTGGAACGGCTTGGGAGGCACGGGCCTCTGGGTAGCACAGAGGGGCTTGGTTTTCCATTTGGCTTGGGACACCTTCCTTCAGTGGGGAAGATAGCAGCAGGAAAAAGACAGCAGAGTGTTTGTTTAGCTCCTGTGTGATTTACCTCCCTGTGAGATCCGCTGACTCTACCTGCATCTGCCAGGTAGCCGGGTAATTCCTGCCAGCCCACCTCAATTTGTTCCTGTCGCTTCAGTTGTCCAATTCGTTTTTCCTCACTTGTGCTACAGTGACACAGCGCTTCTCAAAGATAGTTGTGTGCGTACCTAGAGTTGGTGCAATTCACTGAGAGGTAAAGAGTATCAGGTGAAGTAGATTCATTTTTTTTAAGCAAACTGATTTTTCAGAATTCTGGTAGGATCCATAAGCCATTGAATTCCCAAAGCCTAGTTTCCTATAGTTGTATCCTATACCACTCCAGCTCTTCTCTTGTTCTGCTGCTACACAAAGCCAGCCCCCTGCCTCACCCTTGGCAGTACCTCTGGTCTTCCTGGCTTCTCCTAAACCTTTCCCTGTTGTCTCCATCTGACCACAATATTGCCAGCTCCTTCCTATGCCTTCCCATTACTGAAAATACTAATGTGTCCCTTCCACCATTCATCAACTGCCCATTTTAATGAAATTTTAAGGAGCTTACCTCAGAGATATTTAACGCTCAGATTTGATCGATATTGTCCTTAAAGTTCATCAGGTCTTAGGGAAGGGACTGACAAGGTCAAGAAGATGGATGCTGCAATTAATAGATGTTTTTACTTTGCAAGGTAGACTGAAGGGTGTTCTGTAAACACCATGCATGGATTTGCAAATACACATTTCTGCACAATTCATATGAGGCCAGAACATTCAAACTGATGGTTTTGCACATTTCTCTCCAACATATTTCTGTAATGCTTGAACCATTTGCTAGTGTCTTGTCTGTGCATCCTGCACTCCTGTGGTCAGTCATTCCAATAATCCTGACGCAGCTGGAAATTGAGATTCTTTGAACTAGGAAGCCACTCCCAGGGTGGGTGCACACAAAGAGAGCAAAGACTATAGACCCAGCTGAGGAGTGTCAGGACCCTTGTGTTTGCCTGGCAAGGGAAGAAGGCAGAGTGCTTGTGGAACACCACCCTCCTCTCTCCAGTCCTGCTGTATCTGCACAATGTACAACAGCACAACAGATTGACTGGATTGGTTGTAAGAGGGGAGATTCAATTTTAACAAAAAGATGCCATTATTATAATTATTGTTTCTGAGCTTTTGGTATTGTCTTATTAACAGACACCTAGGAGGGAGAAATATGTATGTCATATGGTTTCTGAGGATGAACACTACTGTGAAAACACATGCTCAGTCTGAACCATTGTTACTCTGTAGTGGGGATGTGCTTTGGTTCACTGTGTCCAGTGACTTGTCCAAGTGGGACATTTAATGGTTTAATTTTAATTTCTTCACAGCAATGATAAAGTCAACCTGCAGTCACAGTCTCCATTGCCCTCCTTACAGGGACTATAGGCAGGTACTGGGACTTGAAATAATATCAGAGTGATAACAAAGGGTTTTGTTGTGTTGGTTTTTTTTTTTTTTAAAAAAATCAGTTTCCAACAGCTGGTTGCCAGTTGCCCTCTGACACAGACACATAAAAGGGAAGTAGTGAGTCCTGTACCAGCAGGGATCACTGGAAGAAATGCAGCTCTCATAAATCAAGCCAGCACTGTTACATAGCTTTAGTACAATGAAGTGCACATGTGCAAGGGTGACTGAAGAGGGACCCCACTCACTGACTTGGAGCAAACAGACCTAGCTCTCAGGGAAGGGGTACTCCTGCCACCATGGCAAGCAGTGAGGAGGATAGACTTTGCATAGGGCAAGAGTCCTCACTCTGAGGAGAAAGTTCTCAGGTGATTTCCAGTCTTCTGCCAGTTACCAAGACCACAGCAGTGGAGTTCCTAATCTCCCAGTAGGTGTTAAGATTACTCTTTGACACACTTTCATGGCAGGGTAGAATATATCTTTCTTTTGCTTCAGTAAATCCCCTCCCTTTCACTCATGCCCACCTAAGTCACCTTTAGCAATGATATTTTTTCTCTGTAATCTTTGAAGCCTTGGAGGAATTACTAGTGTAATTACTGCATCAGAATCAAGCCAGATGTGTTTCTTCTTTGAGTTGTCCTTCAGTGATTCATCAACTTTAAAGACAGCATGGTGGCCCTGAACATAACACCATACAGCACTGGCCAGAGAACATCAGCCCTAAATTCTGTACTGAGCTATATAACTCAAGGCTCAAATAGGCTGAAGATGCCTATTGTTTTGTGAATAAAGAAATCACAAACATTATACCCGGAGCAGGGTATACGTACACAGTTGGAGTAGGCAGGTCTTGTAGGGAGGACATTTCCTACAGTTTCCTACAATTCTACTGTCCAGTTTATGAATCCTTTTTCTGCTTATTGCCTGCTCAAGTGTAAATGGCCCCCTAGCAAAGGTGAAGTCTGGAAACAGACTTCCACCACAAGTAACAATGCGGGTTTTTCCCAGGAGACTTCTTCCCTGAATGCTATTGGATTCTCCCACATACAGCTCTCAATGAGACAGAAGTCTGGGTATGATGGAGGCATCATTCCGACTCACTTATCTAGAGTAAGCAGCTTCCCCCAGACAATGGAGAGAGGATGATCCATGGCAGTCCCTGAGCAGACTGAATTGTTTGGGTGCTTCCGGGATCTCCTCCAACTTGTGTCATACATTTTTGAAAGAAATGCAGCAGTAACTTAAAGGCTTCAGAGGCTGAGAGTCTTCTGCATCTTATGTTCATTCCAAAGGTTAAATATTTCATGTTCCTCTTAGCTTAAATTCAAGTTACATTCGTTGGATTTTTTCATTTGTGGGATTAATTCATATCAGATGTCTCCTTCAAGATAGACACTGTTTGAAGCCCTTGAGTGATTAATTCCTCCCTGTCAGGGAGAGAGTTAGATTTTAACAGGGAAGATTTTAAGAGTATAAACCAGTTATACAATAAATTCTCCAGTGGCCCAGTCGATGCAATTAATAGGGGTGGCACAACAGAGTTTATCAGCACAATGTTATGGAGACCTCAATTTGGGATATGTGTTTAATGTTTCACACAGTCAGCAATTGCATATCAACAGCATTTCAAAACAAATGTTTATTAGTTTTTCTTGCCACAAAATCAAATATTGCTGTGGGTGGACTCCACACAAGCAACCCCACATCCAGTTGCTGACTGCCCACTGCATTTAACTCCATTCCAGCCAGTCACAGTTCCAATATGAAGCTCTATCTTTGAGACATGATCTTTCCATCTCTCCACCTGGTGCAGATAGCAGAAAGAGCCAACACAGTCATTAGGTAGGAATGACAGTTCATGGAAGAACAGATACTTTACCTCTGTAAGGAGCACTGGTGAAAATGAAATGAGGATAATTAATTCAGTTCTAGCTTCCCTATTTTAACATACTTTAAAAATTGACAAAAAGTAGAAAAGAGCCATAGCAATTGTTTGGGTGCAATGGAAACTTCAGTTAAAGAAAAAGTGGAGAAACTTTGAGATTTCATTGCTCCTTTCCCTTGAATATGATATTCAGAAGTGTGCGGTACATTGTGGAAATACTTCCATGACAGGAATACAAAAACCAAATGCTTTAGGGGTTTTTGTCTACCATAGAAGGACTTAATTAGTACTGGTGATAGAAAGCTAAAGCTAGACAAAACCAAGTTGAAAATAGACACATATTTTGATAATAAAAATAAAACCTGCAAATTATCAGGAGCAATATTGCTATCTCTTCCTATCTTTTAATATATGTGTTAATGAAAAACACATGGGGCTTAATTACAAGGTCTCCTGCCATGTCTAAATTGAAAGGGTGAGAGGAAGTGGCCTTAAGGTGTGCCCAGGAAAGTTCAGATTAGATACTAGAAAAAAATTTCACTGAGAGAGGGGTTGGGCACTGGAATGAGTTGCCCGGGGAGGTGGTGGAGTAACTGCCTCTAGAAGCATTCAAGAGGCCTCTGGATGCAGCACTGGGGAATATGACTTGTGGGTGATTGTGGTGGTGTTGGGTCGAGGGTTGGACTAGATGATCTTGAAGGTCTCTTCCAACCTTGATAATTCTGTGATTCTCTTATTCTATCTTTTGGTAACCATGAGGAATAATTAGACATCTGAATGCCCTTTAGTTTGCTAAGGCTGTGAATTGAATAACCTCTTAACTTTATTTGGAATAAATTATTGTCTATGGCTTTTTAAGTAAGGTATAATGGAATACACACATTGCAAGATATTGGAATATCTTACATGTGAATTACTGCTGCTGCTCTCTTCTCAAGTTCTGTAACATTAGTGAGTTCAGACAGATTCATTTTATCAGTACAGATACCATATGGATGTTCTTAGATTTTCCAGTGATCTTTTGAAGTGAGGATACCAGAAACTTTCCATGCCCCTGTGTAACACCATGGTTTATCATTCCTCATAAAGCTTTGCAGACCACCTCCTCTTGTCCACTAAATGTTTCCTGTAGATCTATTAATTGCTGATTTAAATTTCTCATTAGCTTTCATTTTCTGTCCCCTTACAATACCTCACTGGAGTTTTCGGCTTGTGCTCTCACCTCAGTGTCACTGAAAACCTTTCCTAAAAAAATAGATATTTTTTAAAAATCAGGGTGTCATTCACGGCAAAGCTGTCAAAAAAATCTGAACTCGCCGGGCCATACATTTTGTCTTCATGACTTAGAGCTCCTAAAAGTTATCTGTTTTATATTCTGTTCGTGCTCAGGCTCATTCCTGGATTTATTTTTCCCCAAAAATTACAGATAGTAGATTACCACATAATTCTTTGGTTTTGTCTGTATTGTCTCCTTTTCAAGATGAACTCTGAGTAATTACTTTGTGCAAGCACGTGAAGTAGAGTTTAAATAGGTGCTAAGTACTTTCAGACAAAAACTGTAACAAATGCCCCTGCCTGTGTGCCCTGGGCTAAACATTTAAGGAAGCAGAAAGCTGGCTACTACTATGTGATGGAAAATGACTGGAAAGGTTCGACAGGCTGTGGGATGATCATAGGATGATCGGAGGGTTGCTGCATGTTTGCAAATGCTTTTTTTCCAGTTCAACCAGCTGTAATATATATACTGATGGAATATGTTTCATACTGTTTGATAAAAATGTGTGTTAATTCATTTGTCTTAGAGTGCTTGTGAACAAATACTGAATAGTTTTATAGATAATTCTAAATAAAAATATAAATAAAAGTAGAGAAATACCAAAAAAAAGACTTATTACCCAGTTAGGAAAGTGAAAAGTCACTGTAGTAAAATTTCTCAAATTTGAGCAACTTTCTCTTCAAAAACACAGTTTGCAAAGTACGTCAATAAACTGTTGTTGAGATCTTTATCTTTTCGCTGGCAATGAAGTAGTATTACTTTAAAAATTCATCCAGGTAAAGGAATGACTAGTGCTTCCATACTTTGGTTTTCCAATGTGTATGACAGATGGATGTAAAGCTGTGCCTATTTCAAGAGTAATCACACTTTCCAGGGAACAGCATGTGGCTTCAAACCTAATGCAAGCCTGCATGAGAGTCTAGAACTAGTAGAAGCATTTTTTTGTTTGTTTGTTTGTTTTATTGTGATATAACTTGGGCTACAGGCATGATTTTACAATTACTACTTTCCAAACAATGCTGACAACTGTAGTTTGGGAGCTCTCAAGTTAAAACTGCCTGTTAGGAGTGTTGACCTCTAGGTACAGAGGATCACACTGGTGTAGGCATTAGTCTGCATTGATGGAGTGTGTAGGCTTTTATTTAATCCTTCTTCTTCCATGTCTCCTCCAGCAAGGGCGGGTTGGGAAGTAGTGAGGGCAGAACACTGGCAATGCATCCTCCCTCCAGCATGCTGTTATTGACAGCTCCGCAGAGTCATCAGGTGTGACACTGAGCAGGTTTCTCACCTTCTTTTGGTGCTGGTGGCAGGACATCCAACTATCCTTCACACCATATTGGCCCAAAGTGCTCTAGCAGTGTTTCATCAGTGATGCACAAAGCACAAGCCACTCTGAGGGGTTTGCAGACATTAATCAACTGAGTGTGATTTGTAGCTCTTAAGATGGAATATGATCATAAGAAGTGCCTCCACTTACTTATGTATAAATTACCTGTAGCTATCCCCTGTCTTTCCACATCATGGTGACAGTGTGCAGTTAATTGGTTCATGGGGGTAAAGGGCTTTCAGACCACTCGATGAAAGATGTTACAGAAGTAAGTGGTAGTAAGCAGGAGTGGTGTTTTGGCAGGACAGCGATGCGTGTTTCACGCCGTGGGGATGGTGTAAATGAGGTATTTGCTTCGCATTCTTGGGCTCCCTTCGTGTGTGGTGCAGGGAAAGTGGTCACCCTCCGTGAAAGCAAGTTTTATGTTGTGTGACATAAACACTAGAGACCACTCTGTGTGCTGGGACATATGATACAGCTGACTTGTGGGCAAAATAATATAACCCACACCTCTGTGCCACGTTGGGATAAATCCCAGAGTGCACCTCTCAGAACAAGCATATCCTGTCGTGAAATGTCAAGCAATCAACATCAATAAATAATGAGTTGAAAACAGCAAGGTGGCATAAAACTGCACAGTCGTGCTTGGGAAGGTAGGGAAGCTGATTAAGTGTTATTTCCTGATCTGTAAATCATCAATTCCAAACTTCTTTGTATGTTGTCTATAAAATATTGGCTGTGGGCCTTTTGTTATAAAAAGGTAACTAATTTTTATAGCAGCCCCGTAAATAGTAATTAACGTGCCACAAACTGAACAACATCCTGCTGTAAAAAATGGGGAAATGCTGTGCCTGTTTTTTAAGAGACCTGCATCTGTGCCTGGGTAGGGATGAATACTTGCTTGCCCCTGTTTGTGTATGTAGGTGCACGTGTGCTGCTGTGTTGCAAAGCTCCAGTTCCTTGATTCCATCCTACCTTAGAAACAGCCCTGATGTGACCCGGGAGGGACCAGCAATCTGAAGTCCACAGTCTCTTTTCTGTGTATCAGAGGAGGCAGAAAGGAATGATGAAGTAGGTGATTTTTGAATACATTATTTTTCTTTCCAGCCTCTATCACTTAATGTTTGGCGTATGCCCTAAAACATGAGAAAGACTTAAATCTTGTCTCAAAGCATTTTTTCTGAATCTGTCTAATAAAACTGTATATGCTCTCATTATCCATATAAATCCCTAATCCCTTTCTGAACAGCAACAAACTGTTGACCTCATTGATACAGGGAATCCTACAGGTTCAACATTCAAACTTAAAAAGAAGAAAACCAACCAACCTCCCACATTTCCCCTTCTACTTCCTCAGTTCTAAACTAATAATCTTAGGAGTGTAGTCAGTGTCCCTTGTTCCCTAAGGAGTAGATAGGTGGGCATGTCAAAATTGTTGTACATGTTATACACTGTGCACATGGACCACGGGAAGATCCAGAGCAGGGAGGAGCAGGAGGATTGTGCAGGCTAGCCAGACCCGTGTTAGAGAACCTGGAGTATGTGCACAGCCCCAGGAGGTGTTAATAGCCTGCAACAACCATGGTCTTGTTCCTTTTGCCCCCCACTGCCTTCCTTTAGAAAATCTGCACCTGGCCATATAACTTTGAGAGAAACCTTTAGATGCTCCTGTTGGCAGCTACACCTTCATGTCACAGTGATGGAGCTGTGCACAGAGCACCCACCTCAGCTTTTCCTGCCTTATCCCTGCCCTGCTTCCAGATAGTAAGGAGACAGACTGCTAAGTCATTACCCTGGCTTCTGGATGTGACTTTTTGGGATGCCTTGCCAATGCAACTGCTTCAAATGGTTAGATTAAATGTTCTGATCCCAGAAGGGCTTTCATGAGAGGGGGCAGACAGGGGTGTCCTCTGATGAGATATGGGCAGTCAGCAGCAGGTGCAAAACTCTCAGATGAAGTGACTGAGCATGGCAGAACATTAAAGAAGAGAGGAATAGAAGAAACAAAGGTTTCAGTGAGGTGGGGAGAACAATAAGAGAAAGTAAGCCAGGTAGAGAAGGATTACTTGTAAGAAGACCTAAGGTCATGATGCTCCTGTGCAAAGGAGCACTTGACCCTTTTATCTCACTCCACGCCACACTGTGCCCTCTGTGTTCACCCTCGCTTTCACAAACATTGTTGTCTTCACTGTGAATTAGGGTCAACCACACCATTTTGGAGTCAGATTACATTAGACATTCAGACAATGAGCAGAGTGTGGTCTCATTCCACTCTGCCAGGGATGCTGCTCAGGAGTTTTGACCTGAAACACAATTTTCTGGTTATTGTGGTAACTGGTGCTTGCAGTTCCACAAGACAATGGTAGAAAGTTATGGTTTTTAATATGTAAATTCGTTGTATGCAAGACGTTACAGACTGGCACAAGATTCCAGATTTTGCTGAACTTTTTGTAGGACTGAAACTGTAGTAACTCAAAACAATGGTCTTTAAAACCATATTTTCAAGTAGAAAACTGAGTAACATCCTCAATTAAAAGTCTACTGATAAATGCACCTAGTGATTTCGCTAGAAGCATTGATGATTAAAAAGTTTCCTGCCACCTAAATCATGGGACCACTGTGCAACTACTGAATTGCTTTTGAAGCCAATTGTTACATAAAAATGCAACAACAAAATCCTAGTATGTGTAAAAATCTACTTTGGCCACTAAGGCCAGAGTCCAAAAATTCTCACTACCTCTGCTATTGATTGCAGCAGGAGTGGTAGTCAGGTTCCCAAGCACCTACCAGAAACTTAGCCCATGTGACAAGATAATGCTTCTTTGTAACTCTCCAGCCTGATTTATCCACTTCTGACAGAGTTCTGCCAACAAGGTCTGGTTAAGAAATATGAACTTGTTAAACCTTGCTGAAAGGTTTGGAGAAAGGCTGCAATCTCCAGTGAGCAAAGTGCATCTCTCCCAGAGCAGGCTGCATGCTGGGGCCATTCATCACAAGCCACGGGGAGGGGTCTGGCAGGGAACAATTGATATGGTTTTGCCATTGAAGAGACAGTTTCCCTTTAGAACATATGGAAGACAGATTACACAGGCCAGTCCTAATGTGCATGGAGCTCAGATGGGAAGAATACGTGGGTGAGAGAGGGACATCAAGGAATCAACATCATCTGACACCTGTTTTCTGTTTCCAATATGCAGCTCTGTGCCTTGCTGCCTGTGGAAGTGTCTTTCTCTGCTTGAATTTCAGTTCTCCCTGCAGATTCATCAACTGTGTCCTAAACACCAGGGTCTTTCATCTTGCATGACCAGTGGCAGAAACTAATGAAAGAGGCTGGCCCTCCCCACCACACCTCTGTCCTTCTGTCCTCCCCCAGGAGGTTTTCAAAGTGACAAATTTGAACACAAAATTAGTAGGGTACAGAACAGTGAGGATAGTAGGAAAATGCTTCTTCAAATACCACAACACACACACTACAGATCTAGTTCTTCACCTTTATTTTCTCCTTTCCCGATACACAGGAACCAGCTAGAACCAACCTTAACAAAGCACTATCAGTCTGGTGTTTTCTTACGAGAAACATATGTGCCATAGTCAAGGCAGCTATGGGGAAATAAGGAGAATCTGAGTTAAAATATGGAATCACCCTTAAATAAGCAAAACAGCTAGCAAAGCAATATAAGCAATATTACAAAAGAAATTTGCGAATTGCAATGAAAAAATAGAGAAAGAAATAGAAAGACCAAAAAAAAGTTAAAAAGCAATCCATCTTTATGAGTTCCTTAAGGGGAACACAAAACATACAATAAATACCTCTTCAGAGCACAGTCTTTCCTGGGGAAAATTTCATCAGGTTTTGCAAAAGAGAAAAATTTGAACTTACAAAGGCTGTATGAAAGAGAACAAAAGATAGAACAAGGTTATGTGTCAGAACAAAATAAACAGAGGGAGAAACAAAGCAAAAAGCAAAAAAAAAAAAAAATTGCTTAGTATTTCTGTGAAAAAGAATTGATGCCAGTGGGTAGGGTTACCTGCCTGCCCTGCATGGAGCAGTGCTTTGGCCTGCAGCCCATTTGGTGAGATGTTCAGATGAAAGATGTGTATTCTTTTTCAGACAAAAGGTGAATAGGGATCCCACATGAGTGGAATTGCAGATGAAGGGAGGTGTGAGTCCAAGAGAAAGGTTCATCCCTGATACCACTGGAGGTAAGAGTTACAGGAGCAGGGATATAAGAGTCTCTTGCAGAGATTGCAGAGAAGAAGATAGGGGCAAGGAAATTTCTTAGAGAAGTTATCGAGAGACAAAATTAGTAACATTCCTCTTAATGTAGGACAGTTCCTTATCTAGTAAGAGAAGAGAGTGTTGCCTTGCAGTACAGGTGTTGTACAGTGGTTATACATAAAAATTAAGAGCTCTATAGTATACCAAGCTTGAGCCACAGAAAATGCCACAAGTTAACATACCTGCAAAGCATCAGGTACATTAAAGTCCCAGAAAACTGAAGTAAATTACAGATCTGCTTTTAAGGAAAAGAATAGTTTATCTCAGATAATAATTTTTTTAAAAAAGAAAAAAAAAACACCCACAAAAATTATACAGAAGTTTTCTTTTTTCAACTTGGGGGCATCCTGGCATGGTATGGGAACATCTGTCACCTCCACTGGCAGTATTTGGCTTCCACAACCCTCCACTGAGGAATCCTGAGGTGTGACTGCCTCTTTCAATCCAACACACAAGGGGCTATACATCATTGTTATTGTTATTACTGAGGTTCTGAGCTGGTTCTCCAATAATTCATTGATTCTTTGTGTGGGTGGTACAAATATTGCAGTCTAGGGACTAGAGCTCACTGCTGGGGAGTTCCTCCAGAGGCTTAATTTCAAAAATTATTCACTTTACGCTAAATTATTAAGATATACCTGTCTGAGTCCCTAATGCATTAATTATAGAATCATTTAGGTTGAAAGAGACCTTTAAGACCATCTAACCCAGCCATTAACCCAGCATTGCCAAGACCACTGGTAAACCATGTCCCTAAACACCACATCTACCCATCTTTTAAACACGTCCAGGGATGGTGACTCAACCACCTCCCTGGGCAGCCTGTTCCAATGCTTGATAACCCTTTCCATGGAGAAAATTTTTCAAATATCCAACCTAAACCTCCCCTGGTGCAACTCAAGGGCAGTATCTCTCATCCTATTGCTTGTTACTTGGAAAAAGAGGCTGACCTCTACCTTGCTGCAGTGACTTTTCAGGTAGTTGCAGAGAACAATAATGTCCCCCCTGAGCCTCCTTTTCTCCAGGCTAAACAACCCTCAGCTGCTGCCTCATTGGTCCTGAACAGTAAGGTCACTCCACCCACCAACACTGCCCGTGTGCCCTGAGCTCTGTTTCATCTCAAGAACCCATGCTGTAGCCTCATATGCAGCTTTGTCCCTATGCCCCTTCTCCAGCTATTCCTCACTGAGGTCCCAGAAGGACCCTGGACAGAATCCATCACCTTGCCTTGGTTGGGAGTCTAATCAGAAATTGTTATCAGCCCCCTGGCACTGCCCTCCATTTCCAGGTCCCTGCCTGGGCTGGGATCACCCTTGGATCTCCACTTGTGTGGCAGCCCCACTCTGCTTCCTGACAATTTCACTGCTTCATGTGACCTTGATTTGCATTAGTGCAGGGGAAAATGCCTGTTGCCTCTCTTGCCACTGCATAGTGGAGGCAGGGAAATACAGGGGAGGGAAGGGAAAGCTGTACAGCAGATGAAAACATGTGGTTTAAGACAGTGTCCTTGTAAAATTGCTGAAGGGCTGCTCTTGGGCTGCTCCACCTACTTGCTGAGACCACAGGACATTCACTGAAGAAAGGTTGCTTGAGAGAGAAATTTCACTGGGTTCTTTTTGGTTTTGTTATTCAAGGAATGGTTTTGCCTCTGGGACAAGGGGGGTTATAATATTTGAGTCTATATTTGACAGACCTTTCTGTGGAGTAATAAACACTGATGAATCTAGAAAAAGACACCAAGGTCATTTATTTTAAGATTAGCTAAAAAAGTTACAAAGTCAGGAGGGAAAATCTGAGTGTGCTTACAAGAACATCTTGCATTTTAGGAACTGGCAGGCATTGGGAAAATGTAAGAAGGTACCAAGGAAGAAGAGGAGTGGGGTGTCTTTTCTCTGGGTGGCCACGGCGTTATAGCAATTACTTCTTGTAATGGACTTCTTGTATTTGACTTTTATTCTGTCCTCTAAGTTGAGCAAACAGACCCTTAAGCTACAGCACCAGCTACATTACCCTCTCAGCATGGGTGTGTTAGAGGAAGGCTGGTGCTGACTTCTCTTACAGCCAAGAAATAGATGCTGGATGTGGGAGATTTATAGAGTCTGTGAGACTTGTGAGGGATTAAAAGTGAGTTGAGTGAGGTTCATGATTTGGAATTAGCCTGTACGGCACATATCCACAGCTGAAATGGAGAACATTTGGCAGGAGTGGGAGGCCCCCTTCCTAAGACTTAAGGCAGCATGTCATATAGTGACTAAAACTATGGACCTGGAACTTATCTTCAGAGACATTGTTTTTAGCAGGGAGAAGTTTGTGGGAAGCTAGACCAGTAAAAAAGAGTCTGCTGTGGTTGCAATTCAAGACGAGGAAGTTTTATGGTATAGAGAAGAAAGAAAGGCAGGAACTCCTTTCTCTTTGCTTTCTCCCAGATTATTTAGCTGGACTATCAAAGGACAGAAGATCTGTGAAAAAGCATAAAGTGGGTATGGAAGAGGGAAGATGAGGATAGAACTTGGTAATACTTGGTAATGTTTTTTCTTATTCTTGGAAGAGTGTTTCTAATATCCCTACTCATCCAGAAATGGACTTGTTTTCTCCGAACACTTAGCAAAGGTATTACTTGCTGTTGCAAATCAATGATCTTACTTTTTGAGTGCTTTCTTTTCCTGGGAGTATCCTCACCTAGATTGTCCTAGGTGAAGCTGTTACCTATTCTCTTCACCCTAGGTGAAGTGTCAATCCATGTGAATCAACACAACTTTGCTAATGTTCACGCTATCATCAATCCTTTTATTTTAAACTCTTGATCATCCTGAATGCTTCTTTGTACACTGTAGCATTTAATGCAACAAGCTGGTATGAAACCGATTTTTCAAAGTTGACTTTTGTAGCAATCATATTTCATGAGCATCTGTAGCGATGCCTAAAAGTTTTGGTACATCAATATCAACTTCACTCCTCATCTGTATACAGTACCTTAACTTTCAGCTGGCCCTTGAAGTTAGGTAACTTAATTAGTGTATTTTTTATTTCAGCATCTGGTAGATACATGTAGATACAGTTATAGAACTCTTTCCTGTACTCTATGCATGTGTGTAGCTATATTTCCAACCTTATATCAGTGAGATCATGGAAATGAATGGAAAACCAGCCACATTTATCTAAATCCTCTGTTAGTTGAATTGCAAGATCATCATCCAACTTAATTCTTTAATTTTATCCCTGCTGTTTAGCATGCATTTTGTGTTCAATCATTTCAGTTTTGTTATCATAGGCTTAAGATAGTGGCTTGACATAAGAGATGCTCGTTCTTCCTGTGAAATCAATATCAGATAATAGTTTTTGATGTGCAATGCAGCCTGCCACTTGAGATTTTGCCAATAAAATATTTTTTGCTGTCATTGGAAACTTCTGCAGTGAGGTGCAGTTCTTAGGAATGTTTGTAATTTCAAAAGAAAAGGATCCTTTTTTCCCCCTCTTTCATTTGAAAGCAAATTTTTATTATGTCTTTCAAAAAAAGCATTTAGCACTAAAAAATTCTTTAAAAAAATCTGCTCTCAGAATCCAGAACATGTAATGGCTTCCAAGTTTGTTTCACCACTTCATTGTTCCCTCATGCCTGAAAGTCTCAGTCTACTACTTTATTGTACACTTTTGCATTTGGATTCCAGAGACACAGTGTAAATATATCAGTGATTGCTTGTGCACAGAGCTTGGGTGTGTTTATGCAACATGCTCAATCACATAATAAATATTGTAAATATTTTTGTTTGCATCACTAGCAGTTTTATTCTGCTAGCTTTTAAAAAACATCTCCCCATGTATCTAGTCTGCTTTTGAGGCCCAGTGCCCATAAAACACAAAGCAGGTCTTGCACAAAGTGCTAAAGCCATGTTTGCAGTAATATGGATGAGGAGCAATTTTTAAACATTTGTGCTCAGAGCCTGCATATAATGAAACCATGTACTGTTATATTCTAAGAGGAACAAGCCTTTGATAAAAAAAGGCAGGGTAATTAATCACTGTGCCAGTTCTCTGCTAGGGCCAGCATGAGTTTAATTCTTTCCCTGTTTTATCTTCATTTCCTCTCTGCTCTATCTTCTGGAAATTAATTTTCTTCTCCACCTCAGTGTCCTCACTTTCTTGTGGACTGTTCATTACCAAACTCCTAGAGATCCTTTCCTTCTTGCCTGATCTCTGCTTCCTTTGTCCTCTCTTCCAGCTGTTCTATTACCAGGTTTCAACTCCACTGGTGAACACTCACTCTGCTCTTTTTCCCTCCTCCAATCTCTGCCCACAACTACCTTGCTCCTCCTTGCACCAAAATGCATTGTTCCTCTCCCATCACTTCCTGTAGAGGAGAAAGGGAAACATGTTTATGGAAAGAGCATGATAAAAGTCCCAAGTTCTTTGTCTGTCTCTGGGGGCTGCCTGTGGGGCAGAAGAGGTGGCTCCAGGGTGGTACATCTCTTTGAGTACCACAACAGCCCTTCCAGCTTGGGGCAGTACCTGAGGGCCTCTCCACTGCCTTGTCACTACTCTGAGAACAGCATGTCAAGGCTGTCCAGCTTTCAGCAAATATACTTGGCTGCATTTAGACAAAGAAATTGTAGAGGTAACAAGTAAGCCATCAACCCTCTAGCCGGAATTTTGTGTCTGACGTTAAGTATGTGTTGCCATACTTAGATTGACACTTGTACCTGTGTTAGGTAGCTTAAAGGCAGCTTGGATGAGCCCTCCACATATGGCAACATATGTCCCCTTGTTAATGAGATAAAAGGGGGAAGAGAGCGTTAAATGCTGCTGCTACTGCTGCTTGGAATTGGGAAACTCAAACTGATCCCCTCATTATGTGTGAATGCATTTGCAGGACATCAACAGAGACAAAACTGTGTGGAAAAGGCATGAAGATGGAGAGGCAGAAAGAGACAGGGACTGGAAAATTACTTCCTCCTTCTTCCGTGTTGTGCAGAGGTTCATATATGATGCAAAGTGTTTTTGAGTTCCTTGAGTTTGGTATATCCCCGAAGGGCTCAAATCTCTGGTAAATTTGGTTGTTCACTGAGAAACAAAAGAAGAAACATAACACATTGTGTCTCCTATCACTGTTTATATTTGGCAACAGAGTGATGCATGGTAAATAAGCCAGAGAGTCTTGTGATGAGGAATGAAAAGGTTAATTTTAGTGACATTTGTACTGTTATCTCAGAGCATTGGAGAGCTTATGTGCACTCAACCCAGAACCAAAATAGCAACTTGGGTTTCAGTCTGAACTTATCAGTGAAACTTGGTGTGACAATTCTGTGTTTTTACATTCAGAGTGGCCTTTCTCTGTTAAACAAATCTCTGTGAGATTTGCACTGAAAACATTGGAGCTGACACAGGGGGTTTTCCATCACCCATTCTGGTGGTGATTTACTAACAAAGTCAGGTTAGTATGTGGATGACAGTCCAAAATATTCATCTACACACTTGAACTGCAGGTATGATTTGTAGGACTAGTCTATTTTTAGTTCCAGCCTATGTATAGATCAACCCTGAATTAACACCATGCTGAGATGAATGATAAGGTTCATCCTCTTAGAGCTGTTGTTCCAGTTGCCCGGAAGATAAAATAACATCTGTTCATGACAGAGCTTGAAAAATATAAGGGAAAAGGAGGCATCTTCTCTACAACAATACATGATTACTGTGTCTTGACTTGATTTTAGGGATGTTTGCTGTGAATGCATTCATATGTATAAACAGACTATTAGGGAAAAAAAAGATAAAACAAGTAGGAAGAGGCTCAGATTAAAGAACATAAATACCAAAGGGCTGTTAAAAGGCAATGGCAAAATGATGAACTTTGATGACCCAGCCTAGAAGTGGAAGTGTTTTGTTATTTCATACTTGGACAAAGGACTGAGAGCTGAAGGATTCCAAAAGAGATCTACCCTGACTGAGGCAGTGGTAACCGTAAATTTTTCAACAAACAGATGAGGCAACAACTCTCACATTCTTAATGAATGTTAAAACTGATCTTGGCAGAACAAAAAGGCAACTTCTTCAAGCAGCTATGTAACTATATTGCTACCTTCAAGCTCCATCTTGCCCCTGTCAGGTCTCTATTAATTATAAATTTAGGAGAAACTTTGTGTGATCTTCTACTCTCGTATCTCTTCTGCCTTCTAATACGTGAGTATTTTTTCCTGTGGTTTACATCCCACAGTACTTTGTAGTCCTAACCCACAGTATTTGCCACTGTCTTGAGACCAAAGCATGGAAATGCAGGTGATTTGGGTGTAGATTTATTGAGCATGTGCTGGGAGATAATTTGCTTGCATGAAAACTGCATTATGGAATGAGCCTCTGATGCTCAATGAGGAGTGCTTCGAGCAAGACCAGAGACTGAAGTAGTGTTGTCAGAGGTAAAGCATCTGGGAAAGAGCTGCTTATGAAAATGGTGTTTGCATCAAGCCTGTAGCTAAACATTTAGGATGAAGGAAGAAACTGTGCTTTTAGTGGTCATTAGCTCTTGGAGAATACTTTCTGGTGTTACTTTGTCTCTCTTGGAATGGTCCTTCCAGGTACACGGTAATGCAGTAAAATTTCCTTTACTGTTTGGTCTTCTCAGCCTGTGGAGAAGGGAACTGCACTTTATTAAAGGATTTTTTTCCCCCCTCTTTTACAAGGTTGTTTGTTATCTCGGAATGCAGGCCTGCACTGGAGCGTGTAATTACAACACCATGTCCTGGGTTAGAAAGAACTCAGACACTAAATTGTCCATGTCATCACCTGAATTTGACCATGAAATATAGCACAGAGGGACTGGGAAGGCAGCCTGTAAAGAAGTGAGGACTGAATGGGCATTTTGGTGCACTGGGCAAATCCAATCTGCTCAATCCATTGCTGCAGTCCCACCGTGGCCATTTAATATTATTACCTGCTTCTTGTCCTTGAAATGGTGCTTCCACCTCTCTTTCCATGAGGTGTGTCTGAATGAAGCACGTCAGGGTTAGAGAAGATTGCAATAAAATATGACTCATTTTACATGGGTGATCAGAGTCCTATTAAGTTGCAAAGGAGTTGATTTTTTAAAGAATGTCTTTTTTTCTCAACCAATTTTTTTTTTGTGTGTGCAGACACTAGGAAATAGAGGTCAGCTCTACTGTTCAGAGTGTTCAGAGATACCCCCAAGGCTGGAATAAAACAACTTACACTCATTTTTGCTGAAATTCTTTACTTTATTCACTTGAGCGTCTTAACGTTACCACAAATTTTGAAGTTAAGGCTTCCACAATGTGTTGGAGTAGAAAAAACTGTCAAGTCTCCGTTCTCCAGGACCAGGAGGCAACTCTTGCAGGGACCTTCTCAGAAGAGGAAGGTCTGTGTGAGGCAGCTGCATCAACCTGGTACTGGTACATGAGATGATGGCTGTACCCAGTATTTCTTTTCTCTGTCTACAAGTAGCACTTGCCATAGTGCAAACACCAAGAAAGGTTTGCAGAAAGGTAAGTATGAGAAATACAAATCTTGCAGGGAAATGATTGTGCTTTATCAGTCCTAGGGGACTCAAACTGACCTATGATGTAAAAAATGATGGACAAAAAGAAGGGCAGGACAATGGCAGAAAGCAGCAGTTTCAGAATATGAAGACCACCTCTATGTCTCCCTTGACAGTTATTCTTAATAACTCCACAAAAGAAAGTTTTGGTATGAGCATGTGCATCTGTACATATGTGAAATAACACCCTGGGAGTTGTAACAAAATATTTTTTCATAAATTCCACCCTTCAGCAAGAAATATTTAGCAGATTTCAGATGATTGCATTTCTGGCATGTAATACATCCTGCAACAGCATTCTTGCACACAATGCCCATGTACCCTCTTCCCTTTGGATTTCCTGCATTATTCACCACACTTACTTTATAGGGCTTTGATATTAATAAGTGAATATCTTTTTACATTTGAGAAGGTTGTGATACATGGCTATATTTTTTCCCCTTTTATACTTCCATGATTAACTGTACTATTTGGAATAATAATAATTTAAAAAAACCCAAATAAACACGGAATTACATTCTGGATCATTGATAACTGTATTGAAGTCTTACAACACCACAACACTCTCTGAAGAGGCAATTTGGGTTGTGTGACTAAATATGATTAATTAAGCATTTAACGTCGTCAGGAAATACTAGTGTGGAGGTTGATTTTTTGCTTGCTCGTGTGACACTGTACAAAGTTTGATAGCTTGCTTGTGCACTCAGTGCCAGTGTACATGAACTGGTGCCTGTAGCATCACTAAAGAAAGCATGGAGAGTCAGTGGAGCCTTTATAAGTTAAGATCATTGCTAAGGTTCAGGATAGCTGTGTGACTATGTAATAATAATGACCTGTTTCAATACTTAATTGTCCAATGTTGTTCTGCAAGGGAATGCATCAGAACTGCTCCATTTTGAGTTTCTAATGTGCAACTTGTACAGCCCTCAAGTTAGAAAAAGATCTGGTGAAATAAGTTATCTTGCTGCAAAACAGTAAGCTGTGAATTACATTGGCCATTACACTAGCTTGGTAGCATCTATGGAATTTCTATCTGGAAAACAAAAGTAGATAAAAAGGCAATTGGGAATTTTCCTCTGCAATCTATGTTTTGAACATATGCAATGTTGTAAAGATGTTTGTATTACAGATATTTTTTGCTGTTGAAACCTGTTATGGCTTATTCTTACCTATGGAGCACAAAGTTGTGGTTTATCCTGGCATACATAAAGATTGTTTTCACTGACATACTGCAGTAAAAAACAAGGTGCTGAAAAGGTAATGCTGGTATGTTCTAATCTCAGAGGAATGCTGCAAAAGAAGTGTCCTGCTTATTGGAACCCACCTGCCCTAAGGAAAGTAAATAAAGGAGGAGTGCTCCATATGTATTGTGATATTGACTACTCTATCTGCTCCTAAGGAGAAAGATTTTATTTCTCTTAAGGGTAGAGGTAAGTAAGTAATCTTCAATTCCCCAGCTCTTTCTTGGCACTTTCAAAAGCTGAACAAAATAACATGCAAGAGAAGTTCTAGGCCCCAGAAGCAGTTGCTGTACTTCTGCATAAACTCAGCAGCCTTAGAAATATCTGCAATATTTTATATTTTCTTTCCTTCTAAACCCTTTGACAAAGCCATCAGCTGCCAGTGATTGAAGTCACTGGAGTTTTTCAGATAGCTCTGAAGCTTTTGCCCTGCAGATTACACTTCTTGTTGTTAGCCTCATTTCCCACAGAAGGACCTTTGCAATAAGACTTTTCCCATTGTTTTCCATGATAAAAACGTGCATAGAATTCATCTTCACACATTATAGTTCATGTTTTCCCCAGCTCACTTGTCCTCCTCCTGGGGGTTACACTTCCACTAGCACTGAGAGAATCATGCAGCACATACTCCAAAATGAATTAGGTTCCACTTGCAAAAGTAAATCTAGCAGTATCTACATCAGTGGGGTTTAGGCATCTAAGTGACTGGACATATGGGAGAACTGGAAGTCCTGTTGACTTTCAGTGACACTTGGATCAGAATTTTAAGTGCAAACAGGTATCTTTCAGCATTTGAAAATGTTAGGTTCCTTGTGCCTCCTGTGTTGGGGGAATTTAAGAGCTTAATGTGAGACATTGTTGCTGCAGTTTTCAAGAAATGCCTTTCTATACCCACAGACACCTCAAAGCATCAGAAAGCCAGACTGGAAGACCTCTTGAAAATGGAATGTAAGCTACTAAGGCTGAGGCACATCGGAAAATGTCAGTAAACACTTTTATTTACCCTCAGCCTCCACCAGCCCAAGTTGTCTCATAACTCTAAAGCCCAGACTTGCAAAGTTCAGTATTGCCCCTCTCTCATCCCACTGGGAATTACCAGGATGATCCTGGGGCTTTTCCAGAACCAGGTTTCCCCTTAGTTCATCTGCCTTGTATAGAAGATAATCTTGTTACTTAAGGTAACATTTGCTGTGCATGTGACTTTTGCATGTGAAGTTCAGTCAAGCAGGCCACGTAACCACACCATTACAATCTGGCTTGAATGAACTGGACCAAAACTTTATTGTTTACAGGGGAATTATATTCTGTGCCTGATAAGAAAGGGGAGAGGCCTCTTCCTTCATGACATGTTGAAATACACTCCTTTGGGCATTTTCACAGCATCCCTGTAGTTACTGCTGATCAACGTGTCACCACCACCACTGCATCTGTGAAGCAATGTAGGCAGTGGACAGTCACTTCAGGCAAAACTTGGTTAGCTTCAGCAGTACAGATTATGGGTTTATCAAAAGCTCCAAGGCTGCAGATCAGTGAAATGATGATTCAAAAAATGCACATAACAAAAGCTTCTTTACCCAATTCTTATTTTATTAGAATCCATGTGAAATGCCTATATGTACAGAGAAAGATGTTTCTCTGAGTCCTGATAGATGAAATAGAAAAGGTAGAAAAAGAGTGCCAGCACATCTGCTCTGCTGGGAGTCTCCTAATCCCTTCTTGGATGATGTATGCTAGACTGAAAATACGCTGCTGTCCTCTAGATGGTCTGCACTTGATGCTGAAACACAGCCCTTAATTGTGGCTTTCTGATTAACAGGGTGAGAGGTATTACAAGAAAAGCACCATACAACTTCCTTGTGCAAAAAGTCCATCTGGAGTAGTTGTAATTGTCCATCTGTTTCCAAACCATTCCTCTTGATGTAGCAGTTCAGTTTAACAGTGCCAGAAGTCCCAGCAGCACACGCAAATCAAAGTGATCCATGGTTTTGGTAACCTGCCTGCAGTAGCCAAACCTGAAGCACTGTCCCCCTGAAGGGAGGAACTGAGTGGCAGAAGCTGAAGTGCTGAGACCATTGGCCCCCTCTGGACCACTGGTTGGGAGAGCAGCCCAGTGGCACAGCACTGTGGAGAGTGGCCAGCAGGTGACAAGGACTTCCCATACTGGTTGGCTGGCTGTGAATAGAACATCTGGAAAACATGCAGATGGTGCAATCAGAACTGTAAGACCTCACGGGGGGCACACTCTGACCCTTGTCTATATTAGGTGTCTTTGGTAAATTTATCGGACATTAAGGACTACATAAACTCAAGTTTCTTGGCAAAATAAATGCTTTTAGATAATGGTCAATTTACAGACTGTAGTCAGAGCTCTCAGTTCATAAGAATCCAGATTTTTAATTTAAAAAGTCTCACTTGCCCTTTCTGTCTGTCATTCACAGAGCTGTTACCTGCCTAAATAGGGTTTGCATTCTGGGATCTTCATTGTGTTCACTTATAATTTTTAAGTTGATTGAGTCCTGAAAACTCATTTCCAGTTTCTTCTACAGAAGGTTTCTTAAGAAATCAGTTAATGGAAATAGCAGCCTCACTGTTCTCTCTTTTCACAGAGAATTACATGGTCTGTATACATTCCTTCATTTTCCAGTCTGTGTTACCAGAACAATTTTAAAACAGCCAGAACCAAAAAAGTTTTATAAGTGCTGAGGAGATTTTCAAAATTATTTTTATTTCATTTGTCCTTTACACTGAATAACTATTTGTTTTTAAGAATGGTCACCTGAGTATTAATTCTAGTTACAATGCCTTCATTTTTTCATTTTCTGCATATAAAATGTTTCAAAACTGGGGTTTTTTTCCTCTCTAAAAATATCCCAACATGTGGCCATACTGATAAATCAATATTGTCAGCACAAAACCTCTTTTTCTGTCCACACAAAAGTGAAACAGTGACTGACCACAAAGAAAAAAAAAAAAAAAAAGGAAAAAAATTCTAATGTATGCAGACGGGAGGTTGCAGTGGCTGAGATGAAAAACTATTTAAAGAAAAAATGAGTACAGCAATCAGAAGCAAACTGAACACTTACTCACGTACAGAAAACACTACATGTATGTTTGGACTCAGATCCTCCAAGCACTTGTTGTGGTATGTCTTTCAAGTATGGACATTGTGTTCAGGATCCCTTAGGTCCAAATCTTCTGTTAACCTTGTAAGTACAAGGATGACTCTCAAATGCAGGATGAATAAGGAAACAAAATCCGAGCAAGAAAGAAGAACAAGAAAAATCATATGATGGTCACTGCAGACTTAGAAAAGAAGACTATGATGCTGACTACAGATCAAACCAAGAAAAGGAGGAGTGAGAAATTACAAAGCAGAACAGATTACAAAAGGCAAACGTACAAAAATCAAAAGGCAAAGCTTGTGTTTTAGTGCATCCTCAAGAATTGAAAAAAAAAAAAAAACCCACAACAAGCTAGTGAGCAGGAAAACTAGTTCATCCATTGCTTTCATAAATACCGTACTGGAATGTTTCATGCCTGCCAGGCACACCAGTCAAGCATGCCACTATGCTAAAATGAACTGTAAAGTGAAAAGAAATTAAAGGAAAAAGGAAAGAAAAATCTGGACTAAAAAAAAAGTGGGAAGAAAAGGATTAAAATGCAAAAAATACAAAAAGGAATGTGGTGTAACTTCCTTATGTATGGAAGCAATAATTGAACTGAAAAAAACACTTGTCCGAAGTTCTCAACTTCAAAATCCCTGTTTTTTCCATTACCGCACCTTTTCTTTTTTTGATGATTTCCATGTTGTTCTTGCTGGTTGTTCCATGTGTTACGTTTGCTCTTTGTCCCATTGTGCTGTTCTCCTCACTGCATGCACTTTTCTATTTAGCTCAGCATAATAAGCCATTGTCGTTTCAATGATCAGGAAAGGTGCTTAAAATATTGGTGCACTGGGGTACAGCAATATTGTGTTTGACTACCCGAAGTTTTGCTGACACAGTGTTGGAGAGGTATTATGTGATTGTGAAGATCACTAACTGCATTACAAATTTTGTATTAATTTTTTTTACTGAGTTGCTAATATTCCACAGGCAGCAGGAGCTGTAGTCCTGTCCTCCCAACATGAAGTTTTGCCCTGTGTTGGAAAATCTGATTTTTACACCTTTCCTAAACATGCTCTGGAAGAATAAAGTTTTCCTACAGAGCATGCTTTGGTAGTTTACTGCCATGAAAGATTTATCTTGTCTCAGCTGCTCGCAGCCAGGTTGACTTCTGATTCTCCTGAATGTCAAAAGGAAACACAGTTCAAAACTTTATTGCTGCTCCTGGCAGAAGACAATATTTTCAAAGAACTCCTGTAACAAATCCACAGAGTACTCTGAATTCCTCAGGTTTATAATATAAAGACCCATAAGGAAAAAACCCTACCTCCTCATTGTGCATCTTCCAAGCAGGACATTAACGTGACAGATTTAAAGGACATTTACAACTCCATTGAGCCAGGAGGACTTGATTGCGTTTCTCCACATAGGAAGGAGGTGTTGGATATGTGTGTGTTCGGGATGATATGTGGCTGCTGCTGGCCTTTCCAGATGGCCTCTGATGTCATTGCTAAAGATCCTGAAATCTGCTACATGAGGAAATTTGTTTCATGGCCCTCTGACACAATTTTAAATGGTCATTGCATAAATTTAAGGGATTGAGGAGGTGGGACAGCAAACAGAAGATGACAGGAAGGAGCAAAGAGGAGAGAATTCACATCCCTGAATGGGGAAAAATAGAGTGATTAGCTCATCTATGTAACTATTTAGAAAACCTCCATCTACTGACTGATTAATATTGGATCAGTCCCCCCAGAGGAGTCTCCCCTCTTTTGAGAATAGCTGTATTTCTTCAGGAAGATGAGATCAGGACCAGAGCAGATAAAATGCATGGGCTGGACCATGTGGTTCATGCCTGGAGGGTGTCAGGAGTGCACACGCTTCTAGTCCTCAAGGGAAGAAGAAGAGGTCTCAGCAGCCCTGTACCTACCCTCTCTGCTCATCATCCCACCAAGGCAGCAGATAAGGCTGGCAAAAGGTACCTGTTCCCAGAAACAGTCTAAACTGCTCAGATGGAAAAGCAACACATATGACAAAATGCTCTTGTGCTGTTGCTGCCTGAGCTGAACGGACAGGCTTTCTGTGAGACATTTTCATGGGAGAGGTGGGAGAGCCTCTCCGCCTGTCAGCCAGAAGCAAGTCTCATTTGCAGAGCATCAGGAGAAACCTTGGCAGATATTCCTGCACTGCGGATGAAAAGAAATCTGCATTCTGTGAGGCATATGCAGCTGAGCTTGCTGCATTGGGAGCAAGCAGTGAAGCAGAAAGTATACTGGGATGCAATAAATAAGCATCCTGCCCCCTGCTCTTCTCCCTTTGCATCCACTCGGGCACTCAGCAGCCTTTGAAGAGAACCTCTGCAGCCTTCCATCAGCCTGGTGACTGCACATTTAGTTGTTGGAGCACAGAAAAGCCAGTGATTTTGGCCAGAGATCTGGATTACACGTTTTAACAGTAGGGTCTCGTTTTTGTTCCTTAAAGCCATCTGAAAAACAGAATAATTTAAAGTGCAGATACAAGGGACCTTTGTTTTCCTGTGAAATGTACCTGCCCAGTATTGGATGAGGACAACACAGACAGAACAGCTTATGAGGCCAGACAGCGTGAAACTATATCCTGAACAGAGTTTTAAGTTTTGGGGGATCCTTGAACCATTTTCAATAGGATTTTTTTTCCCCTTTATATATTTTGAAGAACAACAGAAGTGCTGAACAGTGCCAAGAAATTTTTCCTTGAAAAAAGTCTTAATTGAAAAATAATTCTTATTTTTACTGTTAGTGATGCAAATGTCCTCTATATCTTCAGTTACATCTTGATCTTACTCACAGCTGCACAGAAATTGATAGGATCATTACACAAACTGAAACCTATTGTATCCACCAGAAGAATCCATCTTATGAAAAATTCATTTTTCTCATGAGAATCTAACAGGTGCAGGAAAGCATTAAAGAATATGCCATAGACATGCAGATCTAGACAAGATATGTGAGTCTTTACTGAGAGTATGGGAGTTTGATTTATACACTCCCAAAGTTATCAGCAGAGCTGTTCAACAACAAAAACTTTCACGAATTTTCAGTGAAGAGACAAATAAGGAAAGTACCCAAAATGCTGCAAAACACACAAGTCTACTCTACAGCAGAACTTAAGGAATGCAAATAAATGGTAGTACATGAAATAGTCTTTAAGAAAGAGGTTCAATGCATGATATAATCATCTGGGAATGAGATAGTGAGAAGTGAACAGAAGAGAGTTTATTGCAGTGTTATTTACCAACAGTTGCAAAGGGAAAGACTGCCCAGGAGAAGAAGATGTCTTTGTGCTCAATCAAAAGAACTGAGTGCCAGTATTAGAAGAAGAGATTATCCAGTATGTGAAAATGCTGACTCAAAAGGCGAGGGCCTGTTCCTGAAAAATTCTTCACTGTGTTTAATCACCATGCTTTCTGCATGTGTGGTGCAAATACTTGCTCTCAGAAAATTCCAGGGTTGAAGATATTCCACTGGCTTCCATGGCAACCTCCAGCCTGTTGGGAAGTTCACAAATCTTATTTTTGCTTTGGTCAGTGAAAATCAGGACTTAAGTTTCAGGGTGCAGGTTTAGGATCTGTCATCCCCTAAGCTGAGAACTGAAGAATACAGGTTTCTTCAACTCTGATAGTTGTTTTGACTCCCTGTGTAGTCCAAGGGAATAAAAAATCTATCTCACCCAAGATAGGTCAGGAACAGCACCAGAGGTGTGCCTGTGGAGTAGACTTTGAAAGAGAGTTGATGGTAACTGTCCCATGTGGAGAGAACTGTATTATATGAGTTAGGTGAAATGAAACCCATGCCAGATATCTACTGTTAAGAGTCTGAAGTTGAGAAGAACAGAGACACACTTCCAAACTAAACCCAAGCTCTTTTACTGATGCTTATTCCTCAAACAAAGTAATAACACTTAGGAATGGTGAGCTCATTAGGCCTATTTATTGACAGGGTTAAATAGGTTGGGGAATAGATGCACAACTCTGAACAACTATTGAATTGTTCCCATACCTCCATATTTTTATATCTCTGATACATTTTTTTGACCCCATGCAAAGTGAAAGACCAGAAGAACTGACATCTCATGCTTCGCTGCTCTGTCTCTGACACCTGAGTACGCTGTTGGAACACAGTGTTATGTCCACTGCTGTGGGTGGCTGGAAATGAGAGGGAAGGCAGCATTTTTGCCATAAAATTGCCTTCTGTGGTAAGATCAGATGCATTTGTCGAAAAGGTTCTGGTAAGGAATTGAGAATCTGTTCCAAATTAGAAAAACTTCACTCACCAGAAAGCCCTATGGAAGCGTAGAGGAAGGATTGCAGATGGGAACAGTGTGGCCATCCCTGTGTAGATAATGAATGAGGAACTGGCACAGTGGTATACACACAAAGAAAAACACTTAAGTCTTTGATGAAAGGCCAGATGAAAAAGGAAAGTGTTATAATTCAACAGAATATGAAAGACAGCAGTGGGTCATCCTTTCTTCTAAGAGGACAGGTTACTATATCACTTTCCTGAAATCACAGCAGGAATGATGGATTCGTTGGAAGAGAAAATTGGTGCCTGAGGCACTTCTGACTTCAGTGTTTTAAGTTGTCCATAATCCTTCATAGTCCTTACCTGAACATGAAGTCATGTAACAGGCACAGGGAATTACTAAGGGCAAGAAGTGGACTCCTTTGTTATTTCCTGAAATCCAATCTTGATAGAAAGTACCAGCTTTCACGTTCATGCCAGACACTTTGTATTCATTGTACCTTCAAAAAGGGAATGCCTCTGGGTTGGACCCAAGCTCAGATAAAGAGGTGACCTTTGTCTTAAACTGCAGTTGAGCCTGGTGAAATTCCTCTCTGATGAAGGTTTCTTCCTTTCTGAGTATATAAAAAATGTTTCATATTTGTTTTACAGTCTTCTTGGTTGAACAAACCTTGAAGGAAGCCTGAATTAACATCTAACCCATATGTAGAAGAGAGGAGGCAGAACTGGAAAAAGAGGTCTGACTGTCTACCAAGACAGGGGAGGCCAATCTACAACATGTGATTGAAACCTGCAGCATGGAAAGAGCCAGCCAGTGGAGACAAAAGTAAGGTGAGGGAAGGGTGTTACAATGTTTTGCAAGAAGCATGGTTCAGTGCACCAGTGTCTGTCTTGTTCTGCTCCACACAATCTCAGCTTGTGAAAGGAAAGAAAGACTCTTCCATTTTTGCAGCTGTAAATTAAAACTCGGAAGTCAGACTTGACCATGTCTGAGTAGGAGATACCCATAGAGGTCAGCAGACAACACACTTGGAAAGATAAATTACCTCCTTCAGTCCAGTGAGAAATCCCCTACATTAAATATGATTATTTAAACATAATGATTGTCAGTGATATTGTTACTCATGTGAAAAGAAGATGGAGAGCTGCAGAACTGCACAGTTTACTGAGCCATTAATTAGTGGCCTTTGGGAGGTGCTGCATCTTAGGTTTCTACCCCTAGTCAAAAAGGACCCAAGGTCAAGAGCCCTTGGGCATGTCCAGTGAAAGCTGAGCTGATGGGATCCCAGAGAGCACACATCATACTTTAAATCTCTATAAAATCTGCTGTGAGCTGCTCTTGTTTAGATGCATGCTTGGGACTTATTTCAATAGGTGAAGCTTGCAGGGACACCACAGCGCCTTCTCATCAGGTTCCTGGGACACCACTGGGAACAATCTAAGTTGTGTGGCAACAAATGATGTCTGTAATCTGGTTGCAAGCTACCAAGGCTGTACCTGTCTGAGCGTGGCATCCATTGTGCCTCCATGTTCATGGTGAGAGCAGATTAAAACATGATAAGAAACTGCAAGCTGGCTTGTCTCAGGTCAAGGAAGAAATTAGCAATGAGCCATGGAAGGATATGCTTTCTGAGGCATGTCATTGAAGATCACATGGCAAGAAATTGTGTGAACTATTGCAATTTCTTCTGGAATATATCACTAGCTGTTTATATGCTTTGCAAATGAAAAAGTTCAAGGTTTTAAGTAATAAAACATTTGTCTTCAAATAAATAGTTGTAAGAAAAAAAGATTAAGAGGAACTATTAAAGTGGGAGATAGAAGAAAACATCTTTTCAACTTTTACCACATTTGCACTTAAATATAATGGATAAGATTTCCCTTCTTAGCACTTCTTACAGGACCTCTATTTCTCTTCCCTTTAATTGTAGGTACCAGTGCATTTCAGCAGTACTAAAGGAGGCTGGCAACAATTCACTGTTCATTTTTTTATTATAAAAATTAAATTGAGTATGATGAGCTTTTGTAAAAGAAAGCGAGAACTGAAAATATCCAGAAAGTCACAAAGTGCCGCCAAAAAGACATTTGGGAAGGGGTGAGGCTGTTTAAACTTACATTCTTCCCACTCTGGGCCAGCTGTGTTTCTCTTCTCTCACACCCATCCTGTAAGCATATGGAGTATGTTGAAGTGTTAATATCACGGAAAATAAGCCAAGCTAGATTCTTAAAACAGCCCCTAATTTAGAGTAGCTGAGCTTAAAACAGCCTGGCTATTCTCAGTAACTGCTAACCAATGCAGTCAGTCCAGGTGAGTAAAAAACTAATTTGGCTTTTTTTCACTTTCAGGGGATTTTGGTGGTGATTACTGCAGGTAGAGCTGAAAAAAATTGGTAATGAGCTTCTCCACCAATGGCTTGTATTTTAGATTTAAGTACTTGCCAGTGAAAGTTGCACAAAAGGTGCATTGGGGGAAAAAGAAACAAAGAAAAAACGCCAAAACCAGGGCTAAAGGAGATTGCAGTTTCACTGAGATTTACTGTGTGCAGGACTCCACTGGTGAGTTTCTTAGACTCTGTCCCACTCCTCACATGGATATGGACACACATGATCAAGAGTTGCCAAATGAATACTCCTTTTCCTTAAAGACTGGTAAAGCAGCATGGGGTGATGGAGATGTAGGGTGGGTTTACAGGGTTCTGTCCCTGGATTTGGTATATTTTATGATAGACATTTGAGCTGGTGATAAACAGAAACTTGTCAAAATCACTTATTATATGGTATCAGCAGTGACCCTTGACTATTTGCTGATCTAGGAAGGAAAATCCTCCCCTGTGCTATTCCAAATGTATTTCCTGCTAATGACATTGAGGGCTGCACCCAGGGCAGTCAGACTGGCATATATGCCAGACAAAAGCAGAGCAAGCTTTGTGCAAGATCCTTCATTTTGGCGGTAATTACGCACAGTCTACAGATTATCTGCTCATTCCACTCTAAATTCTGTAACTCCATTGTTTAAAAAAAAAAAAAAACAAACCAAAACCCACCTGAATGGAAAGAAGTTAGGAGTTTTTTCATATTTGTTTTTAATCCCACCAAAAAAAAAAAAAAATGCACTTGAAAATCAAACTCTCAGTCCTCCACAGAACTACTCCACAGCAGTCAGAGGGCTACTTTGCACTCAAGATGGCATTTGCAAAGTAAAGCAGTATCTCTATTTGTGCACTAATTTCAGCAAATTTAAAGAAAACACATCAAAAGGTGAATATCCGTATCCTCAAAGAGACTGAAACCTTGGATACACTTTTCTGGATGTACTGCTTTCCTAATTTGTTTTAGGCAGTGTCTTCTGAGCAGAAGAAATAGGTCCCTGAGATCTCCCTGAGTCTGTGCTTTGAAGAAGACTTTTCAGTGCAGTGCGATGCCTTTAGGTCTTCATAATTCTCCATGCACCCTTAAAAGGTTAATGGATTTCAGTTTGGCTGATTTGCAGAGGATCACAAATTCAGTTATAAGCATCATCTGGTTGTTTTGAAGAGGGCTTCTCAGGAACCTGTAAATTCTCTAAATGCTTTCATCTGACTATAGGAGGATGGTTTGAAAGGGAAACATCCAAGTGTTCCATGCTAAGGTCCCAGGTGCAGTGCTTGAGCCATACAATACTATAAAAGTGGGAAGTAGTTCCTTTATGTGTTGCTCCCCAGACCATGAGGAAGGGCAGGGTGAAAGTGTCCTTTTATGATACTCAAAGAATAAAAAGTTCTTTGCCTTCAGATAACAGACTTTGATGTCCAGCTGCAAGGTGCATAGGTTGCACTTCTGGAAGAATGTCACTCGTATACATGTCCATGCTTTGTTCCAGGATATACAAAAGATTGAAACAAAAAATTAGAATATTTAAAAATCCCTTGTACAGCCAGGATGCAAGCAGTCAGCATAGACGTTCCTAAAGAAACAAATTAAGTGAGAGAGAAAAATAATTGCTGAATGTTTGCAATCAGTGTGAATAGTAGAAGTTTTGAACACATATTTTAGGAGGCAACTTTGGAGAGATTAAACTTTTTCTTCAGTGATTTCTTGATTTTAATTTTTTTAAAATTACTTTGTAATAGGAATAAGTACTCTGGAAGATGTCTCTCTCTTTATCTGCAGGCAAGTCTGCTTGAGAGACTGAAAGACTGCTCTGCCCTTCTGGCCTAGGAGAGCAAGTGAAATGCTGGTATGTGGATCACCTCTACACTCAAAATTTGCTATTTTGATTTAAAATTTACTGAGCTAGTATAACTAACTCAGGAAGCAAATGAAAAGATTGAAAAGTAACTTCTATTTGTTTAATTAGCCTTGACTCTTCACTGATTGCACAAACTCTATGCAAGGGCTCTGTACATTTAGATATGTAATTTTCTCAACTGAGCTGTTGGGTCTGTGTGACCTCAGTGTGCAGAGATGGCTATAAAGAGAGAAGATGGAAGAAAAAAACAGCTAGGTTGCAGAGTCTGTTAAATGTAAAATAGAAGACATGTGAGACTTTTTAATTTCCAGCTTTATGCACTGTGTAGACAGGAAACTGTGCATTTTATTTATATGATTATATTAATTTTGGTTCAGAAGTTAATAGCATCATTCCCTTTGTGGGACCTGTCATGCACTGAAACTAAATCATCCCTCACAGTGTAATACGAAAAGGGGACTGTGGACTCAGGAGAGCCATTTTCCTGTCATTAGCAAATTTCATCCTTATGTCTGGATGCCGACTACACTGTCCACAGCAGAACTGAGTCTTTTTCCTAGCTGCAGAGAATATTGTTGCCTTTGAAGAGCACATAATTTATCAATTGCAAATTCTGTTTTTTTCTCCTCGGAGGGGATTGTCTGGGAATATTTTCATGGATAGAGCCTCTCTCCTTGTAGTTTACTCCACCATAAAGGTACCTGAAAAGATGACGCATGAGACTGTATACAGCCAGAGCAAACCTTTGAGCTCATCCTGCTAAGAGACATGACACTGTTGTGCCAGTCTCTCAGTCATACCTGGATTTGGCAACTTTTCCTTTAGGAAGTGTAGATATAGCTCATTTTCCTCAGCTGGAATGTTCTCTGTGCACTTCACCTGCTTAGCTTGGGGTTCAGGGTGAATTGTGGAATGAAGGTTCACTTCCACTTATTCCCAAGGGTAAATGGGAAAGAGTATGGAGCAGCTTCCTCCTGAACCCATCAGGACAAGAGTCACACCTGCGGCAGCACCCCAGCAGGACTGGCAGGCGGCAGTGGCTGCACTGGTGGGGTAGCCTCAGCCTTGAGTAGTGACAAGAGAAGAGCAGAAGGGGCTTTGTGAGTGTTCTTGACAGACAATGAATTCCCATCTGGAGGGAGGTGGGAAAACAGAGGAGCAACAGTGTCCTAGTCAATCAGGAACATGGGGATTGGAACCATGATGTGGAGAACACCATATCAAAGGCAAGATCTGGTAATCCTAGCACTGGTGAATTGCAAAGCATAGTAAGGAGACTCTTTTGGTGTCATTTAACACTGACAAAGGAAAAAGAGAGTCTCTCTATGTGTGTGTGTGTGTGTGTGCGTGCTTGCACACATGTACATGTGCATGTTTGGGCATGCACTGTACATATGCCCAAATTGGGAAGTAAATAATTCTGGAAAGAATAGGAAATTAATTTCCAAAGACATGAACTGAGGGACCCACTGCTCCCTGCCATGTAGCTGGGAGTGGGAATCTGGAAGCCAGGTGACCTGCCACTAGCCCAGTGTGTGCCGGTCTTCTCTGTGTCTCAGATGTCCATCTGCAAGATGAGGGTATTGATTAAAGGACTATCAGGTCCTAGAGTGAAAGGCACTGAATGCTGCACAGGAAGAAGCACCCAAAGTTTGTTTCTCTATAAACTCTCACTCCTGTTTCTCTTTCCAGATGGCTGGGCTGGTGTCACCAATTAAAAGCAAAGAGAACATTAGAGAAATGAAAGAGAGGAAAAGAAAGATATACAGAGCAGTAATTAGAGAAGAGACAGCTAAAATAGGTTCATGATGGCAGGGATTCCTTCATGTTTGAGAAATGTGTCTAAAGTGAAACTTTTCTACTGTAAAGGCAATTTTGTGTTAATAAATGGCTCCCCAAATTCTTTCCTGCTGAAGATAATATCACAAAACAAGTAGATCTGAAATAGTCTGAGAACAGCTGAGCAATTACAGATGGGTCTGCTGTGGGCAGAGGAAGTGAGGAAAGGTCAGCCTATTTATGGACCTTGTGTGTTGCCGGTTCACACAGAGTTAAATGCTTGAACTGCTATTTGTGCCTTTGGAAATCTTCCACAAAGTCTCCCCAGAGACACGTTTGTGAGAAGTTTGCACCAGCTTAGAATAAACTGGTTTAAAACAATAATGAATCAAAACTATTGCAAACCCTTGTGTGACTATTTTGCAATTCACCAAAACTCATGGCCATAAGGAATTTAATCCAGAGGTATCTCTCTACATAAAGGCATAGGATATGTCACTGATTCAACTGCACATGTGGACATTCTTAATGTGCTTTAGAAATTAGTTACATTGATTTACCACTATAAGCAAAATGGATTATAAAAATATTAAAATTGCAGTCCTGCACCAAAAGTAAGAAAATTCCTCAATTAAGTTGCTGTAGTCTTTTATTATGAGATCACATCATCTTCTTTGCAAAGATGCCCCCCACTCAGAGTATGGTGTTCAGTTACTGGCAAGTTTTTCAGTGTTTTTTGTTTTAATCCTCATTGTTCCGTGTGTGGTCCCCAGCCCTGTGTTACCAATCACTCCTCAGCGCTGTGTCCAAAGGCAAAGCTGTTAGTTCATGAGTAGGCTTTTTACACAGCATGCTTTGTGAACATGTAAGTGCCAAGCTTAGGAGCCTGATGTTTAATAAATAAATAAATAAGTGACTTCTTTCATGGCACACCCCTATCTTCAGAGCACAGCTCCCACTGACTCAGAGCTCAGCTCTACAGAGTGGGTTTCGTCTCTCATCTTTGGCACACAGAGGAGGGAGGAATGCACTGTTGACTACCTCCAAAAAACACCCAGTTGGAGTGATTTGACAGGCATTGCTGTGGAGCTCTGAGGCAGAAGCAAGGCTGGATTCCAGCTCTCTCAGGATGGCTTTCAGTTGTCTAAGCCATGATTCTCTTTCCCTCTCTCATCCTCTCTCTTTTTTTCACCAAGTGTCATATTTATTTTGAAGGTTCTGTTTTCTTCAGCAGTTGTGCAAGGTCTGGTAGACAACAGCTTTTTTCATTATTCAACTCCCTTTCATCACCAAAGCACCATCCATCTGCATATTGCATGAGTTGGGTATCCTGGAGGTAAATGGCTGTGTTCATAATTAATCTTTATAGCATGCACAAGAAGACTGAACTTAAACTTCATGGCTTATCTTAATTTTGGTCCCTCCTAACTTTTAAATATTTGATTTTACAACCCTAATGATCTTTTAATGTAGTTTTGGAGAAAATCTGTTCATTTTTAGAAGTGCAAAATGAAAACCTGGGAATTTCTTCATAAAAAGCAGAAACTACTCTCATATGAACCATCAGGAGAGCTGGTTGCTTTGCTCACGGGTCTCAGAAATGTAAAAAGATCACAGGGGTCAAACAAAGTGGTTTCATTCCAGTTTTTGCTTTTCATGTGACATATTAATAATTTTGATTCAAACTAAAATGAAATGTAAATCCACATGGAAAAAAAATCAAAATTCTTCTTTATCAAAGGGTTTGAATGAAACATTTAGATTTTTCAGGATTTTCACATTGATGAAAATGATTCATCAGCATCAACACACACTGGAGTTGGTGGTGTGGTTTCTCCTCAGTGAGGTTTACATCTCCAGAGTCCTCCCTGCCTCCTGCCTCTTGAGGGAGCAGCACAACTGGCTGTACTAGGAAGGGGTCATTTTTACATATGGGCTGGGGGACAAGGAGGCAAACAGACCCAGGACATCTGCACCAATTTGCTGACAGAACATGACCCAGAAATCCTGGCTGGATCTCACTTGAGAAGGTTGGCAGTGTGCCCCTTCGCAGAGTGCTCAGGGTACCCCTGCCTTGCCCTGAGGTGCCACTGTCACCTACTCCTGCCATGGGCTACGTTGCCCACCTTGAGGACTGTGGTGCAGAGGTGCCCATCCAGCCCCACACAGAAACAGCCCTGAGGCTGGCAGGACCCAGGACTCTCGAGCAGCACGTAACATGCACCGTGCAGCACTGCCTGTGTCTCCATGGTGAAGACCCCTTTCCTGGTATGGAAGCACGGGATCAAGCGATTGCAGACACTTCTTTTCTTTTCCTCTTCCAGGTTGTTTGTAACCCTCGAGCCTGCCGTTGTCGTGTTCCCATCTTCCCCTGACTTCTACCCCTCATCTCTACCTCCTCATCTCAGTTTTCAGCCACCAGCTGCTTCCTTCAGTCCCAGCCTCCACTTCTATTTCTAGTATCCTCTCTCAGCCTCTCCCACAATACTGTCACCCAGGCCTGTATCTACCCCTCCACCTGAGCTCCCACCACTGCTGATTCTAAACTTTGAAGCACCAACTTCTTGGTGAAAGCCCTGTCATAAATTTATAAAACTGCATTTTTCTACCTAATCAATTTCCTGGAACATTTCAAAAAAAGAACAAATGAACCTGAACAGCACCCCCAGTGAGGTAGAAATCTGTTCCAACCACTCCAACAAGTGACCCAGGTTAAGCACAGTTCATTAAAAGAGAGAGAAGGAAGGTGTTATAGGAAGAGCAGAACAACATTTAGTGTAGGTGTCCTTTCTAGCTCTGGCTGCAATATTCCCATATGACCTTATTTTCCCAAGGCAATGGAAGTGAAAAAGAGAGGCAATATAGTAGATTATCATCTCAGTTTATGCTGTCCTATTTCAAGGGATAAAGGGCTGTATCTAGAGACATGTGGTCATGCCCAGCAGTAATCACTAGTCTGTCCACTATTGAATAAAGATGAGTATAAACAGGTTTCTTCTCAATGAGGAAAGTCAGAGATTGCTGCCTGTGAAGCCTGCCCAGAAAGCACAGTATTGTTGCTACCCTCCTGCTCCACAAAAATGTGTCCCTCTATATTTATTGTGTACTCCTATACCTTTCCATGGATTTTCAAAAACCTTAATAGTGCTGGAAGTAGGTAGCCCTCTCCAGCAAGAGAGGAAAGCAAGGCTTTGATTCCCTTCATCCTGTCTAGTTTGTCACCTACAATGTTACGGAAAGCAAAGCCTGCTGTAGCCCATTCTCTGCTGTGCTCGTATATCTCTTTGTATGTGCGTCCATGCATATGTGGATGAATGTGATTGCGCATGCAAGAGTATGTGTGATAACATCATCCAGATGCCACACCACACTGTTGGATTATGTCAGTCTCACCCAATGAAGCACACTGAGCAAATGCTAATAGTTAAGAGCTAATAAACACTACACTAGAAGGTCAGTGCTGAATCGTTTGGATTGTGCACATGGTTCTCAGATACTTTCCCCCAGTATTTCCCTGTAGCCACAGATAGGCTGTGCAACTGCAGATCTCCCCGTAGGAGGGATTTTTAAAGCTCTGCACTTTACTGAGTCAGCTGAATATGTTCAGAAAGAAACAGCTCTGATCCAGTTGGACGGCATTATTGCCAGAAAGCAGACTTCACACGTTTCAAAAGGATGCTCTCAATGAGAGTTTTCATGTTTTTGATATGGTTGACTCAAAGCAAAAAAGAGATGTCACATTTACAGAGGTCAGAAATGGAAGAACATACAATTCTTTGTCTCCTTCATTTTATTTCTCTGTACCTTCTTACCTTTGCTTTCTTTCTGGTCCCTGATAATCACAGTAGACTTCAGGCTGTGCTCCTGTCTTGACAGTGCAATCTATGTGTAAATCAAGTGAAAATGTCTTGGTTACTTGCATGATAAAGTACTCTCTGCTTTGCTGTCTGCTATCCTTTTGACCACCTGTAGTAGTTAATAAACTGGAGCCTTTGTTGACCAAATCACTGCCCACTTCCTCCCTTTAGCTGACCCTCCTGTGAACTGCAAGGACTTCCCGTTGAGACAGTAGATGTAGTTAGAAGTTGGCCATTTGGTGCTGGAGACAATTGTGGGAATAATGAAGACATTGAGAGAGTTCAAAAGAAATATCTTGGATCAGTAAAATCATTTTGCATCAATCTACAACTATTCAGCTAACTCCAGATCTAAACTCCTCCTGCTCCAGGATTATTTAGCCTTTTAGCCTTTCTAAAATTTGGGTGAATGTCAAAAGAAATGAAACAGTTCACTCCTAGGATAGCAGCAGATACTGTTAAAGTTCTAGGACCAATATTGAACCAAGATTGATGTACCTTCATATGCGGTCTGTGTTGAGAATTGAGCTCCAGCTACCATTAAGTTCAAGGTAACTTCCTGACCATGGAGGCAGTTTGCAACCCATGTTCAGAACAAACTCTTCTGTCTTTCTGGTGCTCCTGTAGAATTGGTGCTCTCCCTTCTGCCCACCGTGTGCTGCCCTGATGTAGGGATGAGGCTAGGAGCAAGCATGTAATAAAAATCATAGAATCATAGATCATAGAATCATAGAATGGTTTGGATTGGAAGGGACCATTAAGATCATCTAGTTCCAAACCCACTGCCATGGACAGGGGCACCTTTTATTAGACCAGGTTGCTCAGAGCTCCATCCAGCCTGGCCTTGAACACTTCCAGGGATCTGGTGTTCACAGCTTCTCTGGGCAATCTGTTTCAGTGTCTCATGATCCTCACAATAAAGATTTTTTTTTCCCAACATCTAACCTAAACCTACTCATTTTAGTATGAATCCATTCCCCCTGTCCCATCCCTGTCTGCTCTAAAGTCCCTCTTCATCTTTCTTGGAGACTGCCTTTGTGTACTGGAAGACCACAATTAAGTAACCCCAAAGCTTTCTCTTTTCTGGGCTGAACAAACCCAATTCTCTCAGCCTCTCCTCATAGGAAAGGTACTCCACCCCTCTAATCATCTTGATGGCCCTTCTCTGGTCCCTGTCCTTCCTGTGCTGGGGACCCCAGAGCTGCATGCAGCACTCTAGGTGGGGTAGAGCAGAGTAGAGGGGCAGAATCACCTCCCTTGACCTGCTGGCCACACTGCTTTTGATGCAGCTCAGGGTGGGCTGGAGACTAGTCAGGATCAGGAGGGATGGGAGCACATGCTGGAAAGATTCAAATTGAAGTTGAGAGAATAAGAGGTTCTTATAGGGTAAGTCTCTCAAGAAGATTGCTGTGAAGTTCAGACAAGGAACTGGGGACTTAAAAGCAAAGAGAATAATGAACAGTTGATAATGATTACTTCTCTGAAGTTTTATGGTGCAGTTTTAGTAGGAAGGGTCTACCTTGGCCAGTGATCCAAAATTTAGGTCTCCTTCCAAACCTTCCTAAAAGTGTCTCCATTTCCCAAGAGTTTTGTCCCACAAGACAGCTTTCAGCCTTTATTTATGAAGCTAAGATGGCCAGCAAGAATCTGGTAATAGAAGTTATCTAACTAGTCCTACAGGTGGAAAAACAAAGCTCTGCATTAATGCAGACATGCCAGCAGCCATAAATAACACATGAATGTGCAAACATGTGTTTTTAGCCTACATAAATGCCTTACTCCTCAAGACCAGAAAAGGTGCTTTGATTCACAAATGCAACATGTATTCCTTATGGGTAGGTGCCCTCACTTAATCTGAACCCTGTAGACCAAGATGCTCACTGCTTTTGTGGGGTCTGTCCTCACCTTGAGAAGTTATTTCACCCATGAGCAATGTGGTTAAAGTCAAGAGCTCTGTTCTCAAGTTAATAATTTCATAGATTATAAAGCCAGAAAGAACTTTAATGGTCATCTGGTCTGGCCTGGCCTCCCACATAACACATGCCAAATAATGTCACCAAGTAAATCCTACCTTAATTTCAACAACTTGTAGCTGAACTAGAGCATATCTTCCTCACAAAACAAACAAACAAACAAACAAAAAAAGTGATTTATCCTTGACTTTAAGACCCAAGTGATGGAGAGTTTACCACATAGTGCAGTAGTTTTCTTGAACGGGTTAATTACTTGCAGGGCTTTAAACAGGCATGGCATTTCTTATTTGATTTTTTTTTTTGTCTTGATTTTACTTTGCTTTTGTTTGCTAGATTCAACAACCTTCTCATGCTAGAAGTATTATTAACAACTCACCTCTGAATCATTTTTTTACTTTACATCAGACTTTATAAACATAGTCTCACTTTAAAGCAC
>JAWWEU010000001.1:27032002-27055803 GCA_035583155.1 Acropternis orthonyx
ATACTTTTTTAAGGGTGGAGATGATAATTATTTTGTCCCTGACAATTGCCAGGCCAGGCCACTCAGTGTGGCTGCACCACCTTCAGGTGCTCTACATTCAACATGCTTTTTGCTACCTAAGCAGCTGTCACAGAGACAACTCACCATTTCCCTTCAAATTGATCTTCACCACAGGGAACTGGCTTAGCATCTTAAATGCTATCACACATTTCTGTATGAATCACAAATGACAGTATGCTTCCCTTCCCCCCATGGCAGTATGTGTTTCTAGTCAACTGCAACCAGGAGCCTGAAATAGGGAGGAAAAAGTCTGTTAATCCACCATGACACATACACCTTGATTTTATTTTATTGGAGGGATTTTATAAGGGCTATTATCTCCTGGTTTACATAATCCAACACTTCCCTTAGGGCAATCAAAATTGAGATTCATATGACTTGGAGTTTACAATCCAGTGCAGCTGGTAAAACTGGGATTCAGATTCATGACCGCAAAGGCAATCCTACTGCACACACACTAAGAAGAACAAAAAGAGAGAGAGAGAGAGAGAGAGAGAGAGAGAGAGTGAATAAGAAAAGCTCCTACAAAGTGATCTATCATATTGTCTGAGCAGGAGTGTTTAAGAAGTGATATCATTAAATGAGTTGAAACTTCAGCTAATTTGATTCAAAGGTTGCATGACCTCTACTAAGTGAGGGACTCCCTTTCCTTGCTGTCTTTGTCTGTTCTTAATAATTTAGCCAGCAACAAGGTAAGATCCAAGACTGACTTTTTCTGCTACAAACATGACTTCAGTCCAAGTATTTTAGCACCTGAACTCAAGTGAGGATAATAAATGTCAAAGAAATATTTATAGCTTGGTATATGGAGAATTTCCAGTTCCCTATACTGCAATAACACACATCCATCTGCTAACAGCATTAGAGCTGCAGTTTTAAAGCAGATAGTGCCTGAAAATAGAAATACAGTATGCATAGATAGCTGTTGCATTTAAGTGTTTGATATTAAGCTGATAATTAAATTAGAATTCAATTATCCAGCCTTGGGAAGCTGCTTTCTTCCTGGACTCAGGCCCACACAGAAATTCAAACCAAGCTCTGTGCCTCTTCCACTTCTCTGTGTTCCTTTAACTGAAATGCATTTCTGCAATACCCAGCTGAGGAGACCAAGTATACAGATAAATAAGGTTAAAGAGGAATAATTGAAATTTAGTAGAGGAAAAAAGACTTATCCCATCCAATGCAGCCCTCCAGCTAGTACAAGTGAATTATTGTTCAGGGCTTTGTCAGGTCTAGTTTTAGCTTACTGCAGTGATGGAAGCTCCATCTCTTCCTTTGGGAGAAAGCTGCACATTTGAACAAAGCTCTCTGCTAGCAAATATTTCCTGATACTAAGCCTGTATTTTCCTTCTTTTTTAAAGTGATCCCTTTAATGCCGGCTTGGTCCAAGATTTTTTCCCAGTGAACTCAGCTCTGTGAGATCTGGAATGCTTACTGGAATGTATGTGTTTGCACCCCACATTATGGTTTAAAATCTGCTCTAAGATCACAGTGGATGGAAGTTGTGGTTGTAACATATTTCAGGTCGGTGTGAAATTGTCAAACTGTGTAGTTTTGTCCTAAGGGTACAAAACAAAACTAAGGGCACAAAGTTGCTCCATTCATTCTCTGTGAGCCACATCCTGGTGGGAGATAAAAAAATCCATTTGTGACTTAGAGACATATTAGGCAGAAGAAAATAGTGCCTGGGCAAAGGTTGTCTGAGAGGACTTTTGCTCTTAATACATGGGGTGTAACAGAGAGTTTTAAAGTGAATTGAGCAACCTGGTCTAGTGGAAGGTGTTCCTGCCAATGGTGAAGAAGGTTGGAACTATATAATCTTTAAGATCCATTCCAACCCAAACCATTCTATGATTCTGTGACTATCACCCTTCTTTAGCTTCTGGCACCTCTCAGGCAAAGTAAAAATGTAAGCATAGTGATTTTGTCAGAACTGGGGTCTTTTTCACTTAGAAAGGGTATCTGAATGTGGGATTTTCTTTTGAGAGCCAAGATACATAATTGAATGAGTTCCTTACTAATGAAGTGTTTATCACCTTTGGTTGCAACAGAAATCAGAGCTGGGGAACCACAAAGAAGCTGGTTGAAATGAAAGCATAGAGTTCTTGTGCAGATGTTAACCTCTATAGGACACCTGGTGCTCTGCAGGTGGATGTGGAAAATCATGGGAAGTTAGAGAGGCAAATAGCTTCTGCCCTGTGGTGGGGTGGAGATGTGCTGCTGCTGTGGGAGCAGTGCCAATCTGCATAGGAGCCCCATGCTGCACCTCTTGGGACAGAGAGCAAGCAGGACATTGTTGGGGTCTGTGTGGTCTGAGATGGACCACAGTTTCAGTAGCACTAGCTCCAGACTAATTTTAGATGGGGCTTGAACACGCCAGGGTCAGTGATGTGGCCCAAGGGGGCACCCTATGCTGAGGGACCACAGCAGATTGGTGCAGCTGACCACAGGGCTGAGAACATGCTCCCTGTGTCAAACCAGTGTGACATTTGGAAAGTCTAGCTCAGCCACAGCATGTGAGCTTGCACAGTGCTCAAATACTTTGTGTGACGCAGTTCTGGCACCTTACGACATGGCAAAGGACAGGCTGATGTCTCCAGGGGGTGGGTGGAAGAACAATCTGTCTTTTTTTTCTCCAGGTCATGGTGGGGGACATTTACCTAACCACCACCTTTCACCTGAGGGGAAGGGGAGAGAGAGAGATAGACGACAAGAGCAAGAGAAGTCCAGTGCAGGAGAGCAGTCCAGGGTTCAAAACTGTCAGTGTTGATGTGCCAGTGATGTTCACAAAGCACCATTGGGGTCAGACTCAGCATTCCAGATGAGATAATTCAGTGATCCTTCTTTCACCATATGGTTTTCATCACATTGGAAAGTCTGCATCACCACTGGAGTGACACTGGAGGCTCATTTTGAGGAGATGTGGCATTGTCTTAGAGGGATGGGTTCTCCATTTCTTACTCCACACAGGATGAGGAAATACCAGAGGACACTTTGTCAGTCTTCCCTCATGATCTAGGAGAGTTGGCAGCATGTCTGCTCTGTTACTTACTGTTGCCTCATTCTCAGTACATGGTTGATGGTGCAAATCAAAGTCTCACAGTAGAAATGTTAGCATCTGCTCTTGTCTCTCCTCCCAGCCAAATCAGTAAAACTGCTGGAACAGCTTTGTTCTGCAGTTCCTCTGGAATGAAAAATGGTGGCTGCTGTCTCTGTCTCAAATGTTAGGAAAACCTCCTAGCCCCTCTTATATGTATAAAGAAGGGTTATTCACCCTGTGGACTGTCAGGGTTAGGTCATGCAAATGAGATTTTGTTCACAAAGTTACAAACAAGGGCTTACTTGGTGACTTATCCCTGCTTCTTGTTCCATCTCTTGGTCATTTCTTCATCATCTGCAGTCTCCTTGTAAGGCACATCTTACTGAAAATTATTATCGGTTTTTTCCTCTCTCTCAGAAACTGTATTCTTATGGATTATTTTGAAGCTGAAATATTGTTGATTATCTATGCTTGGTTTCACAGTTTATAATACACTTGCTGTATGCTGTGCTAATTAGTATGCTTTCATAAGCTGAAGGGCTTGAACAAGCTACAGCAGCTTGGCAAAAGATAGCAGAGAATTCAGAGTATCTTGCTGAACAGTATTTTAAAACAAAGCAAAACAAAACAGAATAAAACATAAAACCCTTCTTGGTGAGCCAGACCATACCTAAAGCATGATTCTCTAGCAAACATTGTTTCATGTGAAATTTAGCAGACAAGTGCAGGGTTTCTTTTAATTTTCTGTGATCACAGTCACACAGTATAAAAACTGTTATGGATTCTTATTTCAAGAGGTAACATAAGATCCTGTAAGCTGAAAAGCTGCAACACCACGGCTCTAGTAAGGGGCTTTGGAAGCCTTTGCCTGCTTTTCTTAAGTCATGACTAGTTTCATATGGGGACAACTTTAAAATACATCACTTCTGAGTATGTGAGGAAGCAGGCTGAAAATGTGCCTTCTGCAGGAATTTGTGTGGGTAAAATTTGATCACTCTGATGTTCATGGGAAATGAATGAAGAAGCAGTATAAGCATGGCCACAGTGAATTAATTTGGAAAGTTACACAAATTCTAGCCAAAATTATTTTTTTCAGCTTCTGTTGAGCTTTGCCGCAAGTCCAGTTGTGTAAAACCATCTGTTCTTTTTCAGAGCCACCTTATTAAGACCTACTGATAATATTTCACCTCCTTCCTATATAGAATGTTTCAGTCTTTATTGCAGTCCTTTAAATGTGAGGAGCTGCAATCTTGCCATACTGTTTGCACTCAGAAAACATGATGAGTAAATCTGTCATCTCTCCTTGAACAAAACGACTCCTTTCTCACACTGTCTTCCCTACTTGAAACAAATTCCTGTTGTGCTTTAAACGGTTGCTTATTATTGATTGACATAAATTAATGTCTATACTGTGATTTATAGTAGATCCCATGTTAGAGTTATATGTCTGGTAATTGCTCTCATAAGGTATGTTCCTACTGTACATGTACAGGTGAAATGTGTCCTGGAGACTGCATGTTGCCAGCTGTACTTCTTTGAAACATTAGCTCAGAAAACCACTTCGTATAGTGAAAAGCTCTTTAAAAATTATTCAACGTTCACATACTTCTCCTGAAGAAAAATTCTAATCAAAACAAAATTAATTGCTTTACTTCACATCATGTTGAAGTTTTCATGTAAATTGGATTCCTATGGAGAGATACATTTTAGCTTTTGATCCTTGCTTCTTTTCCCTTTCCCTGTCTAAAAGAAAGAGAGAAAAAAATAGGAGAAAATGAGAAATACACATATACGAAAAATGCAAGAAAACACCAGAGCAATTTTGCTTATGATTTTGGTTTTGTCAAAGCCAAAGCAAAAGAGAAACTTGTCTTCTGAGAGAAGAAAGAAATATGTCAAAATACTCCACTTTCTCAGCATTGTTAAAAATTCCTTCTGAATGGGGAGGGAATGAAAACACTGGGAACGAAAAAGCAAGGAGGAAATGACAGCCCAATTATCTAATATCTGAGAATTACAAACAAAAAAGGCAGCAAAAATGGCCACACAGAATTAATCCAGGAAGTTGTATATTGAAGATATATCTGCAAATGAAGATTGTTCCTAGGCAGAGACATTCTTGACAGAAGTATAATTTTTGGCAGGAAAAGAAGTATATATTTCTGTTCCTTTGATCTGAAATGAAAGGACTTTTTTTTCAGAAAACCTTTTCTCTGTTGAGCTTTCTGAATCTTAAAACAACACCTTCTCTGTTTGATCTGATTATAAATACGCTGTCTATTTCTGGAGTGGGTTTCTCTCAAAGGACCACGGCAGAGATCACAGCATGTAAATATTCTATAGGCTAGGCTGCCATAAAACCCCCTGCACAGGATAGTACAGACCTGCACAGAAGGGAGACTGGAAAAAAACTCAGAGCAACTGAGGAAGACTTCTGCTTTTACCACTGGCATCATGAGGTCTTTACTTTCCACTAAGCCCAGCAATGTGCTCAGTCTCTGAGGTCTCATTGAAAAAATCTGAGAGCAGTAACCACCTGATAGGCATTTTATCTGTCTGAGCATAACTGCTTAATGGGTTCTGCTGGGATTTGAAACTTTTGATTCCTTGAAGTCTCCCTGCCTCAAGCTGGTTGCTTAGGTTGCTAAACCATCCCTAGAAGCTTTAGAGAGGTCACTGTTTTGTCTGCTTACGGCACAGTCTCAACTGAGCAAACATCTCTTTGTGTGGGGTGGGATGTCTGTTGTTCACAGCACATCTGAAAGGACTGGGCCACAAGTTTTTCAGCTCCAGCCCATCTTTTCTCCATTGGTCCTGGCAGAAGTGAAGGAGCATTTAGCTCCTTTCCAAACACCAGTGGTATTTTTCCACCATTGCTGCACTACATGGAGTGTGCAGCAGTTCATTGACTGGAAAGCATACAGAGCATGGGAGGAAAAGTTTTCCTCTCCCATCCTTCCAGGAGCAGGAAATGGGAGAGTGCCCAGGGCACTGCAGGGTGGTGGGCTCTGACCTTCAGATGGGTGGGTGGTGTCAGTCTGCTCAAAACTGTGATTAGCAATTCCTAGCTTTTCTGAAACTGGAGCAGATTGCCCTCATCTTCTGACTGCTTCCCTCACTTCCTCCCATTTCCTGTGCTCAGAGAATCTGTTCAGCTTGGAGAGGGTGGTGCACACGGGTAATTAATGCCTGTGCCCCCTGGTCTGACACCTCCCCAGCTGAGAAGCTTTCCCCTGCAATGACAACAATAATAGAAGATCTCCTTTCTACTTTGGTAAAGAGTGGACACTGAGCTCATGTTTGTATATCCTGGCTGTTGAGATGGAAAGTGTGAACTTTACAGAAAATTAAACCTGCAGAAAAGAAGAATGGTGGAAAGGGAGGGGGTCACTCTGGAGAAAGAGAGGCTTGCAGATGGAGATCCCATTATGTTCAGACCTCACAGTGTCTCCCCACTCATTCATGCCAAGTGCAATGTGGGCTGGGCGTGAGGCAAAAGTCTCCAGGCTTAGCCAAGGAAAGAGGCCCCAGCATGTGTTGCTGTGCTTAGCACTGGAGTCAGTAGGGACGCTGGCCAGCTGCCAGTCACACTGGCATGGCTGTTATTAGATACCATTGTGTTAAGCTTAGCACTTTTTGCAGGCCAGAGAAATTCCTTTTGTGTTTTCCCATACTCCTGACACATTTAGAAGAGTTTCAGTTTCAGAGAGAAAAGGCACAAGTAGTATAAACAAACTCCTATCATCCAGTGGGTATGAATAGGGAGAGAAGGTTGAGGCAAGATGAAATCACCCTTGCTGAACCCAGTATGGTTTGGGGTTCATTAACTATCAAGCTTGGGTTGACATTTTGTAAATAACTACAAAGGGAAAGAGATCCCCTGAATTGCCTTTTTCAGATGGTACAATTAGATCACTTGAGCAAATTGCAAAAAGAGAAGTAGCTAATTAGAGCTATGAGGATCTGCACAGTGGTCATGCCAGCTGGCTCATGTTGACCCGTTTGTGGCTGGAAAGTCAGTTTGGATAAACTTTTTGTGCTTCATGATTTTTCTTTCTTTAAATAACATGATTTTACAGCCTAAGAAGAGCCTGAACTAGTGGAAGAAAAGAAATAGCAAGTGTGTGAACTTTCCAGCATTCCTCCATGAGGCAACCCTCACCTGCCCCAGCCCCAAACACCACACCAGCCAGCTGACAGCACATAACCGCCCAGGACACTTTCAGCTTGCAAAGTAGAATTTGAAGATCCTAAAATCTTGGGCATTTTTGGTGACCTTTCTTTCCTGTTGAGGACTATGGTGAAGTAAACTAAGACAGATAGTCTCAGAAACCACACTGCTGCTCGTTGCTTGTGGGTAGCCTCCTCTGCTCACCAAGGCAGCCTTAACAAACTCTTACAACTCCCCTAGTCTTCTGGTAATAAGGCTATAGGACTTTTAGCCCTGAGGAAATCACTCTCTGGTTGTCTGCTTTTTGCCACTTGCTGGGGAAGGTCAGTTTCCATGATTTAGGGAGGGATACATCACTATATGAGTCCCAATATGAGTTTTTGCCGTCAAATAAAGGGATTGGGCTATAGCTTCCATATAGCTGCAGGCACAGCAGGGCAAAGGTTTATGTAGTAGCAGGAATTTGTATGGGGTCATAAGAAGAGAACTGGAGATCTGATGTATGTAGGTGGGGTTGAGGACACCCTACTACAGTATTACATTCCTACTTTGGGCAGAAATCCCTTTCCCCCAGATGTACAAATACAAGATGCAGGAATCACACTGTCAGCGTCAAACTGCATTAGAGGCTAAGAAAGGAGGCAAGATGAGAAGGCTTTAGTATTAAGAGTTGGGGGGGAAAAGCTTGGGAAACCATTTTCAGCAATTCTATTCAATGCTCTTTTGTTAGTTCTCTTTATAGCCCTGAGCAAGTAAGTTCATGCTTTCAGGATCATTCCCCCCCTGCTTTGCGAATTATTCCGTGAAGTCCTGTGAAGCTCCTTGGATAATTTTCATGGCTCACGGTGTGGCACATCTCACCATTTCCAAAGCTATACACTTTTAAAGTACTTCCCCATGAAATGCTCTGCCAAATACTAACAGTACAGATGGAAGATTTTCATGCCAAATGTCTACCTAATGATGACTTTGGGAGGATAGTTCAACTATTTCAGCTAAACTGGATCACCAGTTTCCAAACGTGAGATTAGAGGGAGAGATATTTCATTAAGAAACTCTGAACTTTCAGATAAGGGTCTGAAATCTGGCATAGGGCTAGGGCCTTTATATATGTTATCTGCTTGTACTTGTCCCTGTGAAAATTCTTCTAAGTTTGACCAACATACTAGCCCCTAAATTAGCAAATCTGTGCTTCCAGAATAGGAGTTTTTCCAGACATTGGCAACTTTGTCTCCTGAGGACCCAGTGTTTTCTGGGCATGCTCCTGACCCCATAGCTCCAGTGTTGTAGAATGACTGGGAGGGTTCCACTTCTTCTTCCCATCTCCCCTACTTTCTCCCCTCTTGCCTACTTCCAGCTTCTTTTTTTTGTGTCTCTAGTCACAGGGTTCAGCAGGGACTATAGAGCTGTTCAGCATCACAGTTACTCTAGAAGTAGCCTTTGATATAACTGTGGGCTCAGCCTTTTTGTGTGGAAAGAACAGAGACGGTTTCAGGAGCAGGACACAGGCTATGGATTGGGAGTGGGAGAAACAGTGAGGTGGGGATGCAAGTCCATGGTTCAAGTGACAAACTGTGAGCCTAATCACCCTGGTGTGATAGATGACCCAAAATTTTTCTCCCCTCTGCTTTTTTCCCCCAATTTCTATATTATTTCTTATTACAAAAATCCATAATGTATAAAGGATGTCTTGTTACATTTCTCTACTTCTTTTGCTTCATGCTTCTCAGCTCCTGAGCCAATGTTGTGAGCATCCTGCACAAGAAAGCTCTTCTCAAGCTCATCCTGGATACTTCCTGATGTGGGGCCTTAGGGCTTTCTGGAAGCTGATGGATGTAGGCATCCCATGGGAAAATGAATTTGCAATCACACATTCGTATTACATAAGCAGCTCCCAATTTTGTGTCCTTGGTTTTCAGAATTAAAAACTTTCATTTTTAATCCCACTCAATATAGCTTTGGTCCACTGAATAAAAATCTCAGAGATTTATACATATGTTAGAGGTGCTTTGTAAAAGAAATTGTTTTATAGTTCTGTTTGCTATGTTGCTACTTGCAGTCACTGTAAATGTGTGCCAACTTTGAGACTATAATCCTCCTCAGGTGCCCCAAGAATACTGGGGAATTTGAGAGCCATGGATTATGCAAAAAATCTGGAAAGGGTGCACAGCCAACTTCCCATTGTCTCAAAGTGAAATATGGCTGATGATGAAATCTGTGGTAGATTGGAGAGCAAGCTGTGACCTGACTACAGAGAAGATACATCTCTCACTGGAGAATGTTCCAAGCCACCAGGACATGAGTCAGGAATGCTCCACCCATCCTACATTATGCTGGGCAGTCTGGGAGGGAAAGCAAAGGTAATTCATTTGTCTTCACTGCTGCTCAAAAGTTGGAATTTAATGCCTGACTTTACAGGAATTAGAGGGGAGTCAGCCTTTATGTTCATCCCAAATATTGCTTTGAGCTGTTTCAGACACCACAAAGTTTTACTTAGATCTGCTCAGACAAGTGTAGTCCCCTGTGAAAGAGCATGAATGTCTGTGATATGGCAATACAAATAATGACTGAGAACAAATGACATCAGAAATCTTTATCCATACCTTTGCTACCTGGCAACGACTGAAAAATAATAAAAAATAAGCAGAGCAGTGACAAATCCTATTAGAAAAATCTAAAGACAGAAGCTCAGTTTAGCGTAAGTTATAATTAGAGTTTCTGCTAATTCACATGTATTTGTACACAGGAATAATTCATAGACACTCAAGTAAATGCTCTCTGTGTTAAAAATTACAAAATGCAGCTTAAACCCTTCATTATTCCTGGCTTTGGGGGCAGTTTTTTCTTTTTCTTTTTTTTTTTTAATACCATCTTTACCACTGTCATGTCTTGATGTAGTCATGAAGCAGATCCATCACGGTATGGTTGAGGTCAGTGATTATATGCTATAAAGTTCAAGCAGATTGCAAATAATCTACTATATGAAAGAAATAAGTTTCTCATTATTCTTCAAGGATAGACTAAATGAGCAATAGTTATGTAGCAGCTTGTATCTAAATTACTGAATCACAGTTAGTAATCCTGTGGCTGATGTTGTCATGTTAAAAACTAAATTAAATTTTCCGAATTATTGAGGAAAAAAACCAAGTTCCATGGTTTGATATGCTTAACAGTGGCTAATATAATTAAGACTGTAATGGATTTCAGTTACAGAAAATGACAGGAAATAGGGAAATACAACAAACACTGCAAAAAGGACTATGCATAGTTCAGACTGGAACTCCCCAGAGATAAGTTCCCAAGTCCAGGGAAGATCAACATATCACAAAATTAGTTCCAAAATGTTTTCTAGAAGCATTTGTGTCTCTGCCTTGAAATTGCTTTGCTATCCTTCCGAGTTATAAAAAGTTCAGACAGCCATTCAGAGATTGGAAATACCCTTGTTAAGTGAGCAAACATAGGCTACTGAAAGTGAGACAGCAAATCAAAGACTTTTCAGGATGAAAAACAGCCAGAGAAGCATTTAACGAGCAGTTTAATACACATTAAATATCTTTATGGATAAAAGAGTACCTTGTTGACTACTTTGTCTGGATGTTTTGTGGAACAGAATTAGGCAGAGAAAGAAAACTACGGTGAAGTGCAGACCATCAAGCCCTCAATGAGGACTGTGCTTATGTTGGTTGTTCAGACTGTAGAGGTGTGTGCAGAACATGATACTAGAGGGTAGCATGATGTTCAGGGGGGGAAGGTTATGCAGCATGTCAGCTACATTGGGGGGGGGGGGGAAATGAGTGGAAGCAGAGAGGTGTGTATTGTTCGGCCAGAGTCAAGCAAAATCGACATGTCAAAGTGCACACTGTGATAATCTTTTTCTGATGGAAGAGGAAAAAATACAAAAGGAGCATCTCCTACTACTTTGTTAAACACTGTATATTCCAACAGAAGATCCACAGCATGGATGAGAAGCTAACAGTTGCAGTACACAGACAGCTGCTTTGTAGGATCTGTGCCTGTTCTTGCTGTAACTCAAGATGAAGGGACTTACCAATCAGTAAATAAGACATACTTTTGTACTGAACACTGACTATTAAAGATTATCTACACATATGTAGATATTTAAAATGTAGTGATTTTACCTCCACTAAAAAGTATATATATGAACTAGATATTTATGTTACAACACTGAAGTCTCAGAAAGTACAACAGGGAAAAGCAGATCTTATTGGATTAAAGATGGATCAATCCTTCAGTCTTCTCGGAAAGGTGCCTTTACCAGAGGAGGAAGAGAGCAAGACACTGAAAAAGAGTTTGATAACATTTACTATATTTATATTGATAACATTTATTAACATTTCCAAGATGATAGGAAATCTATCAGTAAAGAATATGGGGCTGAAAAGATACAACAATTTTATGATTCACTGCAATGGGAAAACTCATTTTTCTTTAAACTGGAGACTTTGAAAAGTCCTTGGATAGGCTAGTCATGCTGAGAATTATACTGGAGGTGACAGAAGTGAAATTGTTACTACATCTGATGAACTTTGGTCCCTCAAAAGTGATGAAAGTGTAAAAACGTAAGTTTTCCAATACCTGATAGAAGAAAAATATTGGGGATTGTAGTGGATGTCAAGTATTTTCTGTGCTAGATGCCACATTCTGGCAAGAGCATCTCAAAATACAAAGCACATGTTTGTGTAAATCCAATGCACTTTTCAGGAGACAAAATTTCTGCAGGCTGTGGTGTGTGTTGTGTTTAGTATTCCAGGTGTTTCACTAGGAGAGTTAGGTGAGTTTTGAATGGTATGGAATGTCATAGGTCCTGCATATTATCTTGACCTGGAGAGAAACAGCAGAAGAGCATTCTAATATCCAAGAGCATCTTAAAAGCTCATGTTGCTTGAGCAAAACAATATTTTTGTAGTGTAAAAGAAAAAGTGGAGAGAGTTATTAAAGCAGTAAGACATGATGACAGATCTCAGGGTGGTCAGAAAACCATGATTTTTCCTGCCCCAAGAGATGAGGAAGCCACTGAGAGTTTCCTTGGACTAGTATAGTGCATAGGAAAGTTTGCAACTACCTCATTTACTTGAAGCAGCAACAGTAGCTCTCAGGCACACCGAATGTGACAACTCAAAAGTGCCTGCAGTGGAAGAGGACTCAGAGAAAAGTAAAGGGTGATGTGTTCATGAAGCTCAGACAGGGATGTGAGAGAGGTCTAGAAGATGCAGAATGCAAACTTTCAACAACTGACAAAGCTGAAGGAGTTAATGAAAGAGGCTGAAGTCCTGGGAGATTATAAATGCAAAGTAAATGCAAAGACGAGTTGTCCACAGATGCCTCTGAGAAGGGTATCAGTGTGCCTTTCCTATACCAGTGTGGCTGGAGTTGGAAACCAGTGGCTTGTATGTCACACACCCCAACAAAAACAGCGCGTCAGCATGTTCAAATAGAGAGGCAGTTTTGGCCCCAGTCCACAGGTGTAAAATTTCACTTTTTTTATTTATGGGAGGCCAGTGTTAGCTGAACTGACTGTAAAACCTCCCTAACACTGCCAAGAGAGACCTGGTAACTCTTATGCTGTTCAATACAGACTTTCCTCTTTTAAGTACAGGAGTACAATTTGTAGACAAATCTGTGAAAGATTTGGTGGTTTCAGAGTTGTTTCAGAACATTAAATTAAAGAACAATGGGGCAGAGCTCAGAACTCGACAGCATGGAAGATATTCAGTTCACAATAAAATAAAGTAAAACCTAAAACATGGTAGCTCTCAGATAAAACACGGACTCTGAACTACAGCTGGAGGTACTCTTCAAACTACTAGTTGAGAATGGTTAGAACAGCCCCTACCTCAGTTTTAGGGTAAGATCTCTTTACAAGGTGGAATTCTGTTTAAAGGTGTGAGGGTGTTGAGTCCTATTGTACTACAGGAAAAAAAATATCCATGCTGCTAAAAGGTGTAAAATATCAGGGAAACATTTCCCCTGGCAAAAGAATAATTGTTCCATAGGGAAAAGTAAGCACATATTTATTTGTGTTATCTGCAAAAACACTATGTACTTGCTCTGCACTCCTAACCAATATAGGATTTGCTTAGTGAATGCTATTGCAATTTAAACAGCTGTCAAATCTAATTTTCTTTTACATGGCATTACTGATGCAGTGAGGTCTGATAAACTGATGCCAAACTGTGGTCACAAGTTCAAGCATTTGCAAGTGAATTTGGGGTTTTGGACATGAACAACTAATTATTATTATTCCAAATAAAACAGATGGGTGGGAAATGCTGTAAAAATATCTAAAGAAGAATGCTTAGTCAGACTCTGATCCATATTTAGCTCTGTTAAATTGCAGATTGTCAGCATGGCTTGACACCCTCTGAGGTTTTGCTGAGTAGAAAACTAAAGCCAAGAATGGCCCAAACAAAGAGAAGGTGATGTCAGAATTACTAAAGACCTGCCAAAGTGTGAAAAAAAAAATTAAGGGAGGTTGGGGGCATGGGGGAGAAAGATGGGATTCATGGTGTTGGAAACTGCCTCCACTTTTTGAAAATTATGCATTAATCCATGATGATATGGGGTCATCACCTGTGATGGGCCATGTCTGTGGGAGCACAGTAACCCCCTTATCCAGTTCCAGAGTGAGATATTGAGCACCAGGCAACTGCAGCAGCAGTCTGAGGTGCAGTAGCCCTCAGATGTGGAATCACTGGAAGAAAAGGGTTGACTATCTTCTGAGATCAACATCACTGACCTCCTGGTTAAATTTGCAGAGTTAAGTATGTGGGCAAGAGACTTTGTAGCCCTAACTGACCCCCATAAATCAGCTTAGCTAACAGGTCAATTGCAGAACTTTTAATTATGCACTCTGTTCATGATGAATTTTAGGTCTTGTTATCAACTTATGACTTGGAAGACAGGATGTGGTATTGAATGACACAAGGAAAAACTGTGCTTTTAAGACAGGGAGTCCAGGCTGTGCACTAAAAAAATACTAATTGTTGTCATGTAAAGTTCTTGGAAATGCACGCAGAATAAAGGTCTTGCACGTGGCTCCTGGACTAGACAATGAATCAGGGACTTGGATGCAACCATGGCACACAGCAGTGCACAAAGGCTAGCTAGGTTTTATGCTGACACTGGCACTGCCACAGTGGCCAACTACATGGGTCGTGCACATGCAGTTTCACCAAGCATTAGTCCGTGGTGGATCCCAAGAAAGCAGTCAGGAGGAAGCCCTTCATTGCAGCATAGTCACTATGTGACTTTGAAAGGCCCATCCAAGAGAAATGAAGATGCTTTGGGACTAATTTTGTGGTTCGTTAAGCTTTAGAAATAGAAACATCCAATTGCTCTTTCATCAGGAAACTTTGTGTTCTTGAGATTTTTCAGGCATTAAAATGATTTTTAAAGTCTGCCACCTTCTGTCAGCTGCAGCCATAATCTCTTCTGTATTCTTAGCCTCTGTTTTATGGGGAGTCACAGTGCACTAAAGCTTAGCCTCTTGCTGGTGGGGTGCCTTGTGACTACTTTGCTGAAGGAGGTCCTGCCTACTAACACTCTGCTGGTGTCTTCCCATGTCTTACAAGGAGGGTGTTCAGCAGCTGCAAAGACCACAAGAAAGAATCAGAGGGGCTGGACCAGGCACTTCAGAGGCAAATAGTAGAGTGGGAAGCACGGCAGAGTTTGACCATGAAAGCTGGGGAGGGAGGAGGTCAAAGTCTAGACATTTGGGAGCAAAGGTTCACTTTGAAGAGAGAACAGGCCCTGGTGGCCTCTAAAATTACCATAAATGTCTGTTTACAGGAAGTGGTTGAATGGAACAGATCAAGTTAGGGTACCCAAGGGCCTTTAAAACTTGGAGAAATCCCGTGTTTATGAGGTAGAGGGGAATTGGTCAGAGCTGGGAACATTGGAAAGTTGTTGGTGAATGGGCTGCCTTCAGCCAGCCACGTCTCTGGGAAAGCAGGGTTCAGTTGACACATGCCCCCACAGATGGCAACCCAGAGCAATGTCCACATTGCAGATCATATACAATTCACAGTCAGCTTAATCTGCTTGCAAAATAAGTGTGAAAACATCCCCACAGGGGAAATCTTATGTATACTCGTGAGTCTCATTCATGTTGAAGTCTGTGCTCCCTGAGCTGTTGATCTTGTTCTCTTGAGGGCATGAACCACACGGATCTAATACAGAAGGTCTTACCCAGTTGTCTGACTCTTTGCTCTCTTCAGCCATCATATGGCTAAATGAGACTGGGGAAAAGAAGGGAGGGGGGAAAGAAGAAAAGCAAAGCAAAAGAAAAATGGGGCTCCCAATTACTGGCATGCACATCTCCATACAGACTATGCAGCAAGGTCTCACAGTTAGCAAACTGCTCATTAGAGCCAAGGCATTAAGTCATTTCTCCAGGGAAGAATAAAACTGAACTCAGAGTCCAAAGCTCTGCCAGAAAATGTAGGGCAGGGGGAGGGGAGGAGAAGGGGTTCAAAGAAAGAGAGTGAAAAGGAGACACAGAAGAAAAAAAAACCATCAAGTAGAGAAAATGAATGGATGGTGGGTACACGAGGAGAACGAAGGGGTTGAGGGGAAGGGAACAAAGACAAGCAGAAATGCGAGCAGCTGAGCTGTGGGATAACTACAGTGCTGTAACATTCAGTAATTTCTCAGACTACATTCTTTCTAGGTTTTGGTGTAAACAGTTAAACAGGGAGCAATTTCTGCCCTGATGGAGAAAACAGCAAGTACTTGAGGAGGTTTTGGCTACAGGGTCTGTCAGCGCTCTGGACCTCATCTCAGCATTGACTGCTAGCTCAGGCCTCCAAAGCAGTGTTTCAGTGCAGTGTAGCAATGAAGACATACCCAGCCCTGACTTGCCATGGGACACATCACAGACTTGCCTTTCTGGTAAGCCTGTCTCCCTCTTGGAATCTCAGTGGTCCTCACAGCAGCCCTAGAGCACCAGATTCCCTGCTCTGCTTAGGCTTTTTTTACACCTTCAGCAGTTTTTCTATTAGGAGACACAAAGGGATAAGTTCGTGGAGATTCAAGCTCACAGTGTTTTGCCTTTCACTAGAGCCTCCATCTGGCACTCCTAGAGCATTCTTGAGAGGTGAAACCACCTAACTGGCTAGCTCTCATGGTGACTGCGTTAAAGTTGAAGCTGTATGGATAGGTCACGTGTGCTGCCCACCATCACCTAGTGATGCAGTCAAAACTGGAACAAGGCTTCTTGCCTTGCTGTTATCAGCTGCAAGAAAAACTTTTGACCTGGAGTGAATGTATGCTTCAAGTGGGACCTGCAAAGCCCATGTGGGTGGTGATGTTAGGTTATTGTATCTGTGCGCCCCGGGACATGCCCCCATGCATGGGTTAACAGGAAAGGGATTGTTTTGCAAAGCCAGCAGAATACAGAAGAGGCTATAAATCAGTACACGGACACAGAGGATTTTATTCTTAGGAGCCCAGCAAAGGGGAAATGTTCTCTCCAAAGGGGAATGGGTATTTGTGATGGAAAAAATGTCATCTTGGGCTTTTTTAAGATCTCCACCACTGGAGATTTTTAAAACACAGCTGGACAAGGCTTTGAGCAATCTGATCCACCTTTGCACCCATGCTGCTGTTTATTGTCTACTCCAGAGAGCTGGCAAACCAATTCTTTGGGTCTTTTTGTAAGGACAAAGTCAGACTATTATGGCTCAAGTCACTAGTAAAGGTAATTTTAACTAATCTACCTGTTTTACATTGCCTTGGGTTAGCTCTGTTTATTGTTATACCAGCTGAGCTCTGTTGAAAGTTTGGTTGAAGGCTATGGAACTGATAATGTGTTCAGCTGCTTCAGCTGTGTCCTAAAGATATCTATCTGCTGGCCTATCAGTGGTTGAGTCACCATCCCTGGAAGTATTTAAAAGATGTGTAGATGTGGCTCCTACAGTCATGGTTTAGTGGCAGACTTGGCAGTGTCAGGCTTATGGTTGGAATCCATGATTCTTAAAGGTCTTTTCCAACCTGAATGATTCTATGGTTCTCTGCCTGACTGTATCTGTTACGTAAAGGAAGTCAAGGAAGCTGCAGTGTATTGTGAATGAGTATTGTTTCTGAATGGGGAAATCAGTATTTGGTTAACCACAATAAAATTTTAAAATAATTTTGCAATAGATTTTCAAAGAAACTCAGTATTGTGCTTTGTGCTTAATTTCTAATATGCTCTGGCAGAGTCTGGGGTCTGCATTTGTGTGAAGTTTGCACTTTATTCTTATGCTGAAGATTATTCACATTTAATACGCATCTGGAAGTACAGCAAGACTAAGCTGGCATGGATGTTTTAAATTAATCTTCCTTGGAAAAGACTGGTAAACAATGGTAATACTAAAAAAGGAACTGCTCTGAGAAATTCCTTACTTAAAGAAATTATTAAAGTTGTGTAGGATTTTCCATCTTCTGATCATCCAGTACATGATTTTGCCTCAGGCTGTTGTCAAGACAAGCAGCCTATAATTCCCTGCCACATATACTCTTTAAGCATTGGCACATCACTAACACTTTCCAGTTCATTAGAGTTTCTTTGGTCTTCCAAGATGCATTAAAAGTTATGACTGTATCCAACAATAGTCTTGAACCTGTAGTGGAGACTCCTGACTGTACTTTAGTAATTATGGGGGGGTTGTTATTTGCCTGTGTACATTAAAATGATTCTCAAACCACTGTAACCCAGACCAGAGGTACAAACTCACCTTTCAGCTCATGTTGCAACCACCTTATGGGGTCTTTTTTTTGCTGTGGGTGTGTGTGTAATATGAGATCATTACATGTAAACAGGTTTAAAATGAGCAGCAGGACTCCTTGAAATCTCCCATGCTCCAAAGGGAGACAAACGCAATACACAGACCTTGAACTATCCTTATCCTTCAGATGTGGAATCAACAGGACTGTTTCTGGGGGCTCTGTCTCTGGACACCAGAAGAGTCAAATGACGTGATCAGAAAAGGGTAAAACTTGCTACCTCATTTTAATTCCAGGTTTAGGAGAGATTTTCAGGCAGACCTAGGAAGAAAGAAATGAGCATTCGTCTTACAGACTCATCTCCTGCAACAAGCTAGAAAAAAAAAAAAGCAGAGTAGAAAGAAAAGGAGGTCTGAGCAATCCCAGCATATGTATATTTTTCATTGGCATAAGCCACCCTTGCTTAGCAAGGGCCAGGCTGCTGCTATGGGGACCCTGCTAGGAGCTCAAAGGCTCACAGCACGCATGAGGCAATGGAAAAGCAGCAGGCAGGGACTAGAAATGGCTGAACTTTATTTTTCCAAAGCGAAGATCTTTGGTGGGCTGCAGATTACATTGGAAATCAGACCCTTCACCCCAGAATCCCGCAGCTGTCCCTCTCCCCTCTAATTTTTCTCTGTCAGATTCAGAGCTATAATTAACCACAAGGTCTTAGTGATACTATGTGAAAGTCTGTGTGTGTGTGTGTGTGTGTGTGTGTGTTTGTGTGCGCGCGTGTGTGAGCGCCTGGACTTACTCACCCCAGTGGGCATAATCCTCTGCGGAAGATTGACAGGTTCACGTGGAGGGAAACTTTTTAACTAATTCACTTCTAAATGTTCTTTTTGCTCTCTCTTCCCTTTACTGCTCTCTTCCCTCCAGGCAGCAGAGGACATTGTGGTACCGGGGTGATGATGGGAGCTGGCTCCTCTGCTCTCCCACAGTTGGGCTGAGGTACCTCCGCAGTGACTCAAGGCACCCTGTCGCAGTCCCCATCCAGGGTGTCCCTCACTGCTCCCACATTGTTCTTCATGGCTGTTCAGGAAATGTGTTCTCAGGGGCAGTAGAGAGCTCCAGGTTAAAATTCAGATGCTTGAGCAGAAAGGAGGTGGAATTAATTTCTCATCCTTTCTCTGATGCACTGGATCCTGAGCTGCCCTGAGGACAGCGTGCCTTCTGAACACGCCTGCGAACACTGCCTGCGAGACAGGGCTCAGCAGCAGGTGTGTTCACAATTTTTTTTTGTTTCTAGTTGTGTCAAAAAAACTTTGGAGGAGATTTTTGCTAAAGCACTGGCAGTGTATCAGTGCCTCGATCCAGATGCTGGTGCTGCCAGCTGAGTTTTGTTGGTTTCTGCTTCACACATAACCCTGCCAATGGCATCTCCACGTTGAACTAGCAGCGATCATCCCAGTACACTTCCATGATTTCCTCTGTACTAGTCACTGCAGAGATACCAAGTCAAGGTGCTTATTGATGTGCTTCTATCTCCAACTGAGCCAGGTGTCTCTGAGTAGGTTCTCTCACTATTTTCCTGTGATCAAACAATGTTGGATTAGAGCGTGTTGGAGATGAAGGGCTCTGACTTGGCAGTGACTTACCAAGGCCTTGAATTAGGTAAGGGAAAAAATATCTAAAGGCCAAAGCACTCTTCTCTCTTGTGAAAAGCTGCATCTGAGGGAACATACTAATCTTCCATATTCCTTATCTCAGTGATTCCATTAAAGTCACCTGGTATTCAGGCACTTAGAGGAAAAGGGAGAACATGATTTGGCACCAAAAAAAGGAAAATACACAGGATTTTTTAAAAATAAAACCTTGCAGTATTTCAAATTAAAGTGTCTGCAAAAATTATAGGAAGATACCCTGCATTTTGTTTCAGGAAGGAAGAGGTGGGTTTAAACCATGCTGGTTTAAACCGGCTTAAACAGGTGCTTGCATAGACCCAGTTTCATTGAGGTTGATGGATGAACTAGAAGGTGAACAGGAAATCATAGCTCATAAACAGACTGTCTTAGTGGTCTTACAGGAAAGGAAAAACTTTGGAGGAGTCTATAAGAGATCAGTTGATGTCCCAGCACATGATAACACAGAGCCATGGATTCTTACAATTCTTGCCACAGGTTAATATAAACTGCTAAGCATGGCAGCCCAGTTTCATCTGTGGAAAAATAAGGCACAGAGAGTGCATGTGTGACACAGCTTGAATTTCCATTGATTTTAATAGTACTACACTGAGCTACTGCTCCTGCTGTAGCACGGGTTTTTCTCAACTGATTAATACTGGATCAGGAGTGATTGCTTACATGGGTTGGTTGATTTTAAGTCCCACCTTTACCTACACCAGCGTAACACGCAATACACCCAGGGCTAGGTTCATCCTAGAACCTGCTGCTGGTTCCTTTATCTGCCTTTGCCTTTGCTGTTGCTGTGACAGCAATAAAAGAATTCAGGTCTAGAGTTGTCAGGCTACATAAGATTTCTTTGAATTAAAGCTTCCCGCCACTGTAAAACCAGAGTGTGACTTAGAATAGCTTGGTGTCTCTGACAAGGGAAAAAACCCAAAGGATTTTGTTTGTTTGTTTGTTTGGAGTTTTTTTCTGTTTGGTTGGGGTTTTTTTGGCTAAGGTTTAAATTTAAATGAAGCATATGCATGCCTAATCCAATCTAATCTATCCGGGTTCTTATGTCCCATTAATCACTGCCTTGTATTAGCACCTCTCACTGTCATCTCTGCCGCTGCACAAAGCTTCTGAGACCACCGTCTCATCACAGGCATTCTGATGACTTGTCACTGGATTTTGTGTGACCAGCAGACCAGCTAAGAAGCCAAAATCATTTCCCATTGCAACACTTTAGAAGAATGATACAGATGAGAATTCATGTAAACTAATGGTCTCAAGCATGAGTGGCAGACACTGCAAAAACATGCAGTAAAGCACCTATTTCTCAGAAGCGCATCACTTAAAAAGAGTGTGTTTTTTTTTTTAAAAAACAGAATGACTTTCAATTGATAGGTCCATTTTTTATTATAAATCTTTTTTACAGGTACATATTTTAAAAGAGTTTTATCAAAAACCAAAAGCAGCCAAATAAATAAAAAACAAGTTCTGAAGTAATCTGGGGCATATAGGGAAAGGCTATGAATTATAGTTAACTGTCTCCCCACAAATTGACTGGAAACACAGCAGCGTTGAACTTCTTAAAAGACCAGATTTAATGAGCTCGATCTATAATCTGGGTCATCTCAACTGTTTAACTGAATGCTTCAGGACACTTTTGTAGGGTTAAAATTTTATAAAGTCAGCATTCAGGCCAGGGCACACCTAGTGCAGGCAGGTTGCCCCCACTCTAAATTAACTCCTTCAGTTTCAGTTTATGTTTTTCACCTCAGCTACCTGGAGAATTTAAGCTGTTATTATGAACTATTGCCAAGAGGTGAATACACTTCAGTGGTACATGAAGATCTTGCTTTTTTTAGTTACGTTTATTTTCCACAAGCCCTAAGATAAGCTTCTGCAGGCTTCGCAATTGTGAACCTTTGTAGCACATACCCTCTTCAAAATCTTTTCTTCTCTGCTTGGGGCTCCAACACACAAACACAGACACAGACACAGACACACACACACACACACATGCACAGAGCTCTCTCCGGCCCAGTACTGGGAACATGATTTCAACAGAGTCATTGCAGGTCAGTGACAAAAAAGTTGAGGTGTTCTTGGACACCACTGAATTATTTTAGACAAGAATGAAATTAGTGGAAGTCTCAGTCTGTCTGCAGACAATTTAGAAATAGAAATAATTTTTTGAACTAATTAGTTTAACTAGCTTTAATCACAAAAAGAACATGAAGGCATGAATGTGTACAAAGCAGAGAGGCACATAGCACATTACCTTAAAGTATGACTGAGCAGCTGGCTACATTTGTAATCTTGACTTACATGACCAAAAAAAAATACACAAACAAACAATTTAGGAACAAACAAACACAAGAACCATTTCAACCTTACATAAAATTGAAAGTTACTTGTCATTAAATGTAATATTTTGTTTTAAGTTGAAATGTTTAAACCATATTCTTAGTATAGCTGGTGATCTGTTTAGAGTGTATACTGTAGGAGTTTTCTTGACATTTAAATCCAGCAGTTACAGTTCATTTATCTACACTGTCTATACTGAGAGGTATTCAGCAGGCTAGTTACAATTTTGGGTGGGCAGGTCACAGGTGTATCTCGTAGGAATGGTATTGAAGTTGTATACAGAGGGTCACTTTGGATGTGACTTTGAAAATTACTTCCATGAAGGACAGATGTACATGGCCATTTAAAAACAGCAAAGAGTTAAAAGCTGTTCCCTTGAGCTTATTTCTGATATTGGTACAGGGTTGAAAACGCCAACTCACTGATTGATGGGTTCACATGGGGCGACCTTCACATTAGCAACGCGACTCTGGTTGCTGGGTAAACATGGGCAGATGGATCCAGCTCCAGTGATTCTCAGCAGTGACGGATGGCAAAGGTATTTCTGATCCACATCACACCCTGCAGATCCCATGAAAATGACTTGGCACGAAGCAGAAAGTATTAGATTCGGGTGACAAATAATTATCTGATATCAGCTGAGGCTTCTTCAGAAAGGTTAAGCTGCAAATAACCAGCTTTTACATAACTTGGCTTTCATGAAACCATAGAAAATCATACACATACAATTTATTTCTTTGAGAAAATATAAACCAGCTACTGGCTGACAAAAACTGCTCCTTGGGAATATATATCCAAGTAATTGTATTCCAGCACTGCATAGGGAATCAGTGTGCTTTTAGAGGGGTTTAGTTGGTTTGTTTAAAATATGCATGTTTTTTCTTGTTGCTATAGTTGATATGATATGTACTTTTTCAGTGGCAAGAATTAGCATTCAGACAAGATATTTACTCAGAGTATTGTGGTTTCATGAGTGTTTGCTTTTCAAACACTTCAGTTTAAAAGTTTTTGACTTTTATTTCTTCTTCTCTTTTCATAAGTCTGTTGCTTCAGCAGCAAATCCAGCATTTTAATTAAGTGTATGGTCAATAAATACTCATCTGAGCTTCAGTCCTTTGCTTTGAAGAAGTAGCTTGTTTGTGTATAAAAATGCCAGGGGCGGGCATGTGTTGAAACGGCTCCAAGTGCTTTATGCCTATCTTTAGCTGATAGGTGTCTCTTCCGCAGGATAACATCCTCAAATGTGTAGTGTGTGAGTGCATGTGTTCCTGCAGTGAGTTAAAATAACTGTTTGCACCTTCTGTGTTGCATGTTACCATTCCTGGCAGGATAATCCGGTGTGGTTGTATCTGATAGGACATCAATAACAAGCCTAGAAGTTGGCAAGTGTCATCTCCCCAAGATGGAGTGTCTTGTTTCTGTGCTTGTGTTGTGCTGTAAAGCTTCTGTCACTATTTAAACCTTCTTCACTAGAGATGGCAAAATTTCCAGGTGGCCCAAAGTTCCCCTCTTGTCTCTATGGTGAAGTCATTCTCCTGGTTTACAATGCAAAGGAGCACAAATGAATAGAAATAATGACCATAATGCAGGTTTCTGGAATAGTTGAGGAAAAGAAGAATCAGCATAACATTGCCAATGAGCAAGGAAACCTGCTGATTTTTTTCCTTCTGAATGGGGTTTATACATCTCCCTAGGCTTTCATGTCTCTTTCTTTTCATCCCTCCTTCTTCCTTCCTTCCTTCCTTCCTTCCTTCCTTCCTTCCTTCCTTCCTTCCTTCCTTCC
>JAWWEU010000001.1:27055903-27299173 GCA_035583155.1 Acropternis orthonyx
CTTCCTTCCTTCCGTCCGTCCGTCCTTCCGTCCTTCCTTCCTTCCTTCCTTCCTTCCTTCCTTCCTTCCTTCCTTTTTCCCCTTTCTTTCATCAAGACAGCCTAAAGAAGAGTTTTACTCTGAAAGTCACTACATGTAGGGTCATTCTCATCTTCTGCAAAATCCATACCTTGCTTCCAGGAGTGTAAGCTGCTTTTGCCCACTTGACCTTGGAGTCAGACAGTGCTGCAGAGATGTAGTAGCAGACTCCCATTCTCACTGTATGTTATTTTCAGTTGTATTACAGAATTTCTTAAAAATTAGAGCTGAGACACTGAAACTGGCTTCGTTTTCTTTCAGCAAAACATGCTGTTCTCTCAGCACCGTACATCTGGTGTGTTTTCCCCTTTTTTGCTGATGGCACTCCCCTCACCAGCAAACTTTACTGCAATTGATTTTCAGCCCTTTCCCTCATGTCCACACACTTGTCTGCATCAGGCAGGGATCTAATTGAATAATTCCAGAGGTAGTTCAGGAAATAAACATTGGGTAGGGCTTGCTGCAGACAGCAGGCGTGTTGGACTGCAGCACACCAGGACCTCCCACACTTGCTTTCCACTGTCAGAAATTTAAATAGTTAATGGCTTAAACATTCTAAGACAACCAAAAGACTTTTGCTCACTGTAGCAGACTGAAAAGATACCACTACTCACCCAGCAAAGCCTACCCCTCCCTGGACATGTCTACTTCAGGATCTGCTTCCAATTATCTCAGGTGCAGAAGGTTATGTATACCTGAAGCTACAAACTGGATTTTCAGATAAGGGCAGAGACTACTAATAAGAGGCAAAACCTGTGAAGTGGGATAATCCTTCTTGTCATGCTAATGTCCTCTCTTACATGATGACTCTGCTGTAAAAATCCCTCTGGGGAACGTTGAAGACATTTCACATCTAGTCTGGGCTGTTCATCTGAAATATTGAACTATGATGGACCATGATCAAGGTGTCAGAGACTCATTACATGTCCTGTAACACTATCCATTGCAAATTTCCCTGCCCCAGGGGAGATACAAGACATTCCCATCTGAGTTTGAAGTGTATAGTAACTCATGAAGTCTTTGAGTTTTCTGGAGGGCTCCCCCCAGCCCAAACAGATCCAGACCATCACTTCAACAGCACTGTGACCACCAGTTCTACCAACAGACATAGAAGCTGAAACTACCAAGTTTCATTGCTGGATAGAGTGAGTGGTGATTCGGTATATCTTAGGACCCTTATCCTTACTTTCTCTTCCTCTCCCTTATATGTTTTCTTATGCTTTGATATTACTGTGTTACTGTAGATAAAAACCACCCAAAATGGTAACATACCTGTTTACCTTTGAAACAAAATTGTTCTAAAATAAACCTTACCTATATATGTTTACAAACAACCATTATTCAGTGTCAGGGATTTATTGACAAGAACCTGGGTTACACTTCCCTTCTGTGATGGGCTGCAATGCCCACTGAGGCACAAGATGGGGAAAGAGCTCCAGCATGAAGCTGCATATGGACCCATGCTGGTGGGGAAATGGTGGCTGTGCCACTTGTCCTGGTGCAGGGGAGCCCTTGGAGCAATGATGTGCAGTGCCAGGTGTTATCCAGAGGTTTCAAGACACATCTTTCCAGGAGCTCCCAAAACAGCTGGACTGAATTATGCCCTTTCTCCAGTCTCAGTGCAGGGTATGATTTGTTAATCATAGGCAGATGAAGTGTGAGGCAATTTTGTCCTAGTTTTATCTATATAATTGACAATATTTCCTTTAAAATGGCAAGTTGAAGATTGGAACATATTTATTGAGTCCTGTGAACTCTAACAATGAGTTCTTTAATACAGACCCAGGGTATTGTGTGCTCCCAAGAATAAATCCTGATGTTTGGAAAGGGCGTATCAAACATAGATGGTGCTGTTTGAAGCTGGCTTTTGAGAATGAATGATGGCAGTTACCCAGGGTTGTGTGTCAGGGGCACTCTGGTTTCACAAAGCTGTTTGTAGACTGAAACATTCAGTGGAGTTTTGTTTAGTGTCATCTAGCCAGAATAGTCAGAAAAGCACTGTGATGCTGGAGGGTAGTCATAACCAAAACAATTCCAGCTGTCAACACAGTGGAGAGGCTTTTAATTTTGTGGGCCTTAAGCTAAAGGCCAGAGTGAGTGGCTGACCCAGTGGTGTATGTCATTCTCCATGTCTGGGGCTGAAGGAGGGTGTGGTGGCCCTGGAATTATGTGCTCAGCACCTCAGCAGCAAAGCTGGCAGTCATCTTGGCCACGCCAGAGCTACACTGGGGAGTTGGTGCAGAGCAGAAACAGAGCAGAGATATCTCTCAGGGCTGAGGATGGGGTGTGTTGTGGAGCCTGGTGCTGCTCTCCTCATTATAAGCCTCCATCCAGTGCAGTGCCACATCACCACCACTCCTGAAAATTTAAACTCAACTCTAATCTGCTGACAAATGCAATGCTCTTTCCCACATGATCAGAACAACAGCTCATGTGCAGCATATGTGGATTGCTTATCTTTCCCTTTGATAGTGTGACACGTGTGTGTGCATGTGAGAGCGTAACGTGCACTGTCTAGGGAACCAGCTTAGGCAATTGTCTCATTTACAGGTCTTTTCAATTGCAAAGACACTGCAGTACCTCCAGACGAGAGAAGGCACAGAATCAAGCCCACTGTATAATAATGGTCTTGGAGTTGGACTTAATGATCCTTATGGATCCATTCCAACTGAAGATGTTCTATGATTCCATTCAGGGCTTGAAATATTGCAGATACCATATATTTAGCAGCCAGTAGCATAAGAGCTACAGCAGGAAAAAATCAGGATGTAGAGGAGGCACCATTAGTTAGACCAGAATGGACCACAACAGTCTGGTGTCACAAGCCAGAATGAACCAACAATTGCATGTTACCATCAACATTCCCCAGCTCTTAAACACTGAAGTGATGCTCAGATGTATTAGTATCTAAAGACACTACACAAAACTATTGGAAAACATGAACTTTTAGTCAATTTTAAGTCTTTTGTGCCTTTTTCATACTGATCAAATGCAAGCAAAATAATTGGAGTCATGGAAGATGGAAAAATCCCTGCCTGTCAAATTCAGTATTTTCCTTGGTAGTCCTTCGAAGAAACTTTCTAAGCAAATTCACAGCACAAATGTGTTACAAATACTATGTATTGTTGTTCCAAAGATTACTTCTCTACTGTAAGAAATTAAGGTATCTTGATAAATTCAATTAATTCACACAAAATCCTTTTTAATCCTTGCAATGAAAATAAGCTATTTACAGTTTCTAGACAATGAGCTACCACTAACCTCAAGTTGCAGTCCTGCTGGGTCAAGTACTGTTTAGTCACTTGGGGTATTTTAAATACTAGTTGTAGGCTTATTCTGCCTTGCTTCAGCTAAACACTTGCCTGTGCCTGTAAGAACTATTCAAACCATGTTTTTCAGCAAAGCCTGCCTTTTTTCTTTTCCTTTATTCTATCTATTGTTATTACATTAAAGCCTTTATGAAGTTTTTAAGTTAGTGAGTGAATTGAGGGCCAGGAACCATCAGCCAGAAGTTGTGAGTGGAAGTTGGGCTTTCCTGTACCAAAAATGGTCTTCTGTGATAAGGTTGATGTTGCACTCCAGCCTCCTGTGCACTTAGAGTTTCTAACTTCTTCAGGCTTCAAGGAGTAAATGAAAAATCACTTAGTACTGAGTACTGTCTCATCATGTGAAGACATTTGCTGGTTTTGGCAGAAAGCTTTGGATGGTATAAACTTTGAAAGTGAGCGAATATGATGCACTCTTTCTCTTTAGTTACAAAAGGAAGGATGCGGCTGTGCAGATGTGGACATCTTCCTCTGAATTAGATATCTGGATCCACAGTCTCCCTTTATAGAGTGCTAGTTAGTTCATTGTAATGTAGAGACCTAAAATGAGTGAAACAGATCAGATCCTAGAAGTGTTTGTTTTTCTTTTCTCACTTTCAAGGGGACTCATGGCAACCCACTGACTCATAAACTGCTTCCTTGCAGACACCTGAAATTAGACATGGTGAATCCTATCCTAACAGTTTGATCCAACTGCCTTTGAGGTTAGCCCCAGGCAATGGCACTGGGTATTGTATTTAAAGCCATTTGATGTGGAACACGGGGCAGAGGTTGTCACTCAGCTAAATGCAGGTAAAGGAATATTGCTGAATTTGACTGATCCCATGAGAAATTGCTGCAGCACGTTAGTAGCGCTTTGCACATCCGTGACTCTGAGACAGCTGACACAATGAAATGATCTCCCCTAAGCAGGCAGATGGAGGTTGAGACCTAAGTCGTGACCATGCTGGGAATAACATGGGTGCTGCTGGAGATGGAACAAAAACACAAACTATTTTTATCACCCTGTCAGATTTATCCAGTCAGCTTTCTTAAAACCACGGTCTCCTTTCAACACCTCAACTTTCCAGCTGGGAGATACAAATGCTTGAGCCTTTGTGTCTCTCAGGGATTCCCTTGTGCTGTATTTGATCTTTTCTTCACTCTCTTCCCCAAAACTCATAGCAATCACAGTAGTGGCTATGCATATGACATGTTTTAATTCTGCTCGCAACCACTTCATGGTACAGTTAGCACTAATCATGGTCTTTGCTCACTGCAACAGAGTGGGTTCTCAGAAGTCCAAGTGGCAACTGTACACCCTGATAGCAGAAATCCACAACACTTTGCTTCTGTTTTCAATAAGTCGATTTCTCTACTGTCCCTCTGCAGGGTCCAATTAATTAGATGGACTCACCTATTCTAGCCCATCTTCTTCCTATCACTACGTAGCAGGAAATCCCCGAATGCAGTATGCCTGGCAATGGTCTTTTGAGGGACCAGCTAAGAAAACAGAAATACCACCTCAGTCACTGCTATCAACTGACCAGCTGCATTCCTTCAGTCTTCTCAAAACAACATGGACCTTTGGTTTGGCAGGTTTGTTTACAGGATGAGAAATGAAGTGTCCAAAGTGTGGCATTCTTGTATCTCTTTAAAAGTTTCTATGGTTGTGATGATGAATGCTGGTATTCACTCCTGTTCATCCCACGACTGAGCATGACCTGCAAGAGAAAATGAAGAAGGAGGAGGCAGCAGCTGCAGTGGCAATTCAGTTTCTCAAATGGAGATAGCCATGAAACTTGGGAGAGGATGAGAATCTTTAGGAAGCAGCATTTGCATGGTACTATGAGGAGAGAAAGAGGAGATGTGCACGTATTTTCTGATGCCTGTTTCAATATACCTTGTCCTGTCCTTCTCCCTCCAGTGTGTATGGCATGAAGGCACATGTAAGAAAATTCCCACTGTTGAAATTCTCCAGAAGGAATGACTTTACAAGCTGTAAAGTATTGCTTGTGCTCTGGCAACAATTTCCAATAAAGCTGTGTGTTTTTAGCAGCTAAAGTCAAATTTGTCTTTAGCATCCTCCCCATCTTAGAAATAGGCTTGAATAAATGACTCCTGTCACACAAGAAAAACCTCTTGGTCATTGAAATTGCTGAGCTCTTCAGCACCCATACTTGGACAGTAAGTGTCTTACAATGAATGACAGTTATTGAAACACAGTGCTCTCAGCTGGCCTAGGAGGGATCTTGAAATATAGAAAGGGGACAGGTATATGTGGCTCAGAGCAATGTTTCTTGTGACAGTAGTGTACACTGATATTTATATTTCACTTATATTCAAAACTTCTTGTGGTCTTCCTTTCCCTGGGCAAGGCTGATTTTCCCTTTGTCTTTCAATCTGTAGTGGAAATATGGAAGATGTTATGATGAAAACTCTTTGGAGGTGCTGAAGTTCCAGGGAACAGGACACCCAACAGAGAAGTGTCATGCAAGACAGCTTTTTGTCTGATTTACTGAAGTGGTTTTGCTGAAGAGTTAGGAATCCCAGCCCGGAAAAAGTATCTGTGTGGATCTGTACAGGGTGATGAAGGGATGGAGCTTCCTGTTGCTTGTCTTATCCATACAGCATGGACACTGGCTGACTGCGCCTGGAATATCTGCTCAGCTCTTCCTATGGCTGACAATCATCTGGACCACAGCAATACCAGTGGCTCCAAAGTCTTACCCTGGATAGGCAAAGGGCAGGTACTCAAACACTTGGATGTCACAGGTTGTTTTCCCATGGTGTTATAATACTGCATCTCCTTGTGCAGGAAGGTAGAGCATCACTGAGAGAAGCCTGGACATGTTCTTAGTATCCAACAGCAATGCAAACCTCCCCTGTACTGATGTTGGAAAAGCCTTATGTTGGAATATATCACATGCTTTGACGTGAAGCACCCCAAGCTCTTTGAATCCTTCACACCTTCTCAAAGCATTTTCTCTTGCTCAGCTGACATTTTTATAAAGTTAACTGCTATTTAATCTCATCTAACCATGTTGCAGTTTAAATCAGTCAGCAACAATCTGTTGTGGCTCTTTCAGATGGATTACTTCTCTCCCAGCTCAGACCATTCTTGCAAATTATTACCACCTCTTATAAATGTGGCTGTGAGGCTGCAAAGTGTCAGTTCTCTTGAGAAAGATGATTTATTTAAATAAGTAAAGAAAGAAGATTTTGGCTATTTTTAGATTCTTCCTATGATGCTATACAAAGATTTTCTCACTGTGTTTCCCTGTTCAGCTGTGCTGCCTCTGACTTTTCACACAGCGGAAGAGCCATCCACAGCAGTGCTCCCATATGACTCTCAGCACGTGTCTCTTATTTGTACAAGGTGTGAAAACTATCTGTGTCCCAAATGTGCCTGCTGTTGTCATTTGTCAGGACAGAGGTGAAGTACAAAAAGGCTCAAGGACTTTTCCTAGATTACTCTAGGAGTCGGCAGCAAACTGATCTGAGACACCTCATAGTTGAGGTCCTTTTCCAGATGTCATAAATATTTACTTCTTCATTTCAGTTTAGTGCCAAGAAATCAGAAGCCTGATTTTTGTCCCTCCTAGAAGTGAGCAGGCCTTTTGTGTGGATTGAACAAAGCTAAGTCACAGGAAACTCTAGTTCACCTTATTCCCTGTGAAACCTCTTACCTTCCCATGGAGTCAAGGTGGTGTACTTCTGCCCAAGAAGTTAAGGACAAGAAGTCCCTTCAGGTTCCTTTCAGAACTCTAAAAATAAGACTTTCCCTAATATATATCAGTACTAAGTTTTTGCTATTCTTCCCACAGAGGGTTATCAACATAGTTTACGAAGTGTCATCTTTTAGCAACTGCTCCAGAGTTGGCTGTTTCCCATCTCATCCCCTCTGACACATTTACGTGTTCTCTTTATACAAGGACACAGATGAAAAAACCTCCCTGCTGTGTCTAGAATATTTTCAATCAAAGAGGAAAAAAAAAAATCACTTGCCAAGTTGTTCAGTAGCTGGAAATTACTTGTCATGTCCACAGACCAGTAATTCTTTTTATTTTTGAATGACTAACCATACTATGATTAATGTATCACATAAAGAGGCTCAAAATAAGTCTGGCACAAATATAGGGAAGGAGGAGGGTAAATGGGATGAGAACTGGGTGGGTCTGCAGCAGGACATTGGTGAAGTGAATGGCATAGTGGGCACAGAGGAAGGAAAAAATGTTTCATGCTATTTGTAGCTCAAAATTGCAGCTACAGATGGTGATGCTGTCATGTAGCAGGGACTCAGGACATAGAGAAATGGCAACTTGCACTGCACAGACTTGTGTCTTCCTGAAAGCTGTTGTCTCTCTGGAAGGTACACAGGGCCTCATTTGCCCCTATAGTAGGGAAATACATAGCAGCTGATAGTACCCTTGACTGGAACTATATCCATATCTCCTGGAGTGTTTTTTCCCAGTGTTTTACTATACAAAGTATTTTGCTATTCCTCTTCCAGAAGCAGTATTTTCCAGCTTCTTTTGTCAGCTGTTAATCTGTTTATATTCAGCTCCTATTTTGTGTGGGAACACCAGACATGCTGTTTTGGCAAACAGGAACAAGCATGTCACTTCAGTGGGCTGTGAGAAGTGCAAACTGGTAGGTGATGTAGTTTGTGGGGTAGACAAAGCTGGTGGTCTGGTAAAGGATGGGGAGGAGTGAGCAATCATTCAGACCATTGATTCAGTCTTGTTCATGTGGTAGAACAGAACCCATTGAGCAAAACTAGGCTTGAATAAATGCAAATGCCAGGGCGTGCATCTAGCTGGACAGAATGGAAAGTTCTCTCCAGCATGGGAAGGCAGGCACACATCCTGGAAAGCAAAGACTCTGGAAAGGTCATGGAGATGGATAACTCCAGACAGATGGTTGAGGTGGAGAAGCAAGTCAGAGCCTACAGCCCAATGAGGAAAATGAGGAATGAAACATGAGCAGTCTAGTTTTCTTATGACAGTCACAAGCTGTTACGGCACAGCCACGCACCATCACAATCAAGTGGGGCCAGAGAGCAGAAGAGAGTGTTGAACATGGCTCTCTTTGTGTGAGTCTACACAGTCTTGCAGCACCATTGGTGCTTGCAACCTCTATGGCTCAGCTATATCCCAGAAATATCCCCTCCCACAGGACTCCTTGCTGTTGCTGGAAGCAGGATGCAGCTGGCAGAGCTGACGTGGCTGTGGGCTCTCCGGCATCATGGACCAGGTTAACACTGCACTTCTTACACAGCATTGCAGCTAGGAGTGGCAAACTGTGTTGCTGTGAGAACAGTCACTGTCAATTTCTAAAGTTTCTTGCAACTATTTTGTGTCTGAGACAGTCTGCAGTGTCTTATGGGTTTTGAAATAAGAACAACAAGAGTGTAATTTCTTACTTTTTGCCACGGTGAAGCCTCATTAAAAGCTATGAGGTGTTTGGATCTGATGCTGTTCACACCTTTTCACCTCTGATGGCACAGGCTCCTGGGGATAGGACTCTGCTTTGGGGATGAAGTTTTTGGTCTCCAGGAAACATAAATCCTTTTGAAAAAAACTGTGAAATAATTTTTCTGGGAGCCTAAAATAAGTGAAATCTTTCCCAATAAACAGTGGTAATGCAGAAGGTGTACGTAGGCCTTTCCCAACAATACATAAACACACAGATTTTTGCCACAGTGCAATAGCAGGGCTCTGCCTTGGGGAAACAGATTGCCTCTTTTAAAATGGGAAACCAGAAAACAGTGTGGAAGTAATGACATGTTTTCCAACTGCTAGAGTATTACAGGATTGTAATGAAGCAATAGAAGACCTGTCAATGCTGTGAACACACCAAGGCTGAGATGAAATGCATCATCTTGCCCTTTCACCTCTCTCTCCCAAGAAACAAACAAACAAATAAAAATAATTTTGTGAGTTGAGCTTGCAACATGGTCATCCATATAGGAATTGGAAATAAATATTGTGTGACTTATTCTGTCCAAATTGCTACTTGAATATTATACAATAAACTGTAATTTAAATATCACTAACTGCATATTAAGCTCATTAAGCTATATTTAACAGTCCTGGCTTATATTCCTTTGTTTGTGATAATACATTTGACTATATATTGATATAAATATGTGGATATGGACTATGTATTCTTGGGGGTCAGATACTTCCCATGAATATATTTTTCTGAATGGAAATTTAGTCTTTAAGAGCTCTGATTTTTCCTATGGCACTTCTGCTGGAGATTTTTACTCCCCATTGGGAAAAATAAAATGCTTTGTTTTGAGTTAGCTCAACCTAAATTGAAATACTTTGGTGTGTCAAATTGAATTGAAACATTTCTTGAAGGGGCAGTTCAGCTTTAATTTATGTCCAGAAGAGTTACTATGTGCCTTGTGGACATTTTAATTTATGGACATCATACTCCCATAATGCATCATAATCGCCTCTCTCCTTAAATACTTGCAATGTACTTTGAGAGTCAGATGGCCACAAAACATCACAGGATGCTGGCTGGGAACTTCTTTGACTGAGGAACATGATGTATCACCCTCAGGAGGCACCACAGCAGTTCCAAGGGACACACAGTTATATCAAACCAAGCTAAAGCTAAACTTTTTCTGAGAAAGGACATATTTGCTTTCAGTAAAAACATTACTGTTTCATCATTTCTTCCAGATGTACATCCAAAATAAATGTTGATACCAGGACTTTCTATAGAACAAAACCTTAAATTTGGACAACTTTGCAGGCTAATAAATAAGTTCTACCTTCAAGGTTTTAAGTGCTTTCCCCTGGCTATTGCACAGGAGCATGCATTGTAGTTTTTGATGTAGCACAAGCACCACTGACTTGCCATCTAGTAGAGTTATTTGCCATGAGTTGGGTCAGGAGCATGAGGGGAATCTGGTGAATTTCAGTATAAACTTGAAACTTCCACATCTCCTTATGGACATGAGAAACAGTAGATTAGAGGAACCAGTGCACAGGAATAGATAAATTTTAAAAGATGCTTCTAACACTGAAAAATAATTATATAGCATGAAAGTTAAGGCTTTAATTTCAAAATATTAGGAATTTCAGAGTCAGGGCTGCCTTGGTGAGTCTATGCCTGTTAGTTGCATTCTGGCAAGGTCTTTAATTACATCAGCATGCAATGCAGGACATAAAGCTTGGAAAATATTTACTTTACAGCTCTGGATTAAATCTATTCAGGCATAGAAATATGACATATCTCGGGGTGATGCTGAAAGAAGGCAGTGACTGTTATGGAGCAGGTGCTCAGGTGATGATGGAGCATATGGTTTGTTGTGAGCTGAGTGTCAAGAGTGTGTGGCATAAAGCCTTGACACAGCACCAAAGGACTCCGACTCCAGCCAACACTGCATGGAACTGCAAGAATCCAGTATGCAGTTACCTAGGTTGACCCTCAGCCAGGATACCATAGCTGAGACCTTCCATTTTACTGAAAATGATAAGGCAAATTTTCAGAACAGCCTCTGCCAAGGCTGGCACTCCAGGCCAGTGCTGCAAGAGAGAAAGGGCAAGAGCAGTCAGTGCTGCCAGTATCACTTTGAAAACAAGTACAGACAGTATTTGCAGAGGCTGTATTGAATCATAGTGTAAAATCAGAACAGCAATTTTGTCTGGGTTTAGGATTAGAGGACTTTTCACTTACATGGTTTCTGTTTTTCATTAGGCTGTCAAGGGACAGGATTGTTGTGTCACTGAAGTATGGAGATCCGGATTTCAGACAACACCAGGCATAGGATTATGCACAACACTGGATTACCCTTTCCAGAGGAAAATGCTCACATCCCAGGTTGAGAATACTTCCGTCCAGTGTCTGCTTCTCTCTGTCCTTGAGGGCACAATCCTAGTTAAGAGAAGTCAGCTACATGTAACTGAGAATTTTGTCAGACACTTTAAGATCTCCCTGAGGACTACTGTGAGGCAACAGGCCTATGTTTAGAAGGCCTCATAGGAGACTTGTTTTGCCGGCTGAAGTGATGAGGTTTGCTGTATCAGAATCAGTGTGAGCTCTGGGTGCTACCCTTGGCTGGCCCAGAGACAGAGTGCTATCCGTGCTGCTCATGACCTTCACATAAAATACCAGCTGTCTTCCCTTTCTCTCTAACTCTTCAAGGTCATGGGAACATGATATTCAAGTCAGTTCAAATCAATTTGTTGCCATTCCCGTTTTCTCTGGTGATGTATACAGAGCACCCCAGATGAGCATGCCACATGAATCCTCTCAGTCTCTTTCATCTCAAAGCCTTGACTGGTCTGAGTCTGTGTTTATCTAAAAGACTGTTTCAGCATCTGCATTGTTGCCCGAAGCACGTAAATGAGGAATGTTGGAAAACTACCCTGTGTATATCCTCAAAACACTGCCACTGCAGAAGAGGATCGCAGAGCATGCTAGCACAGACAGTCAGTAAGTCAGATGCATATTCCTAGACTAACGGGAGACCAGTCTTTCCCCATTTGTACCACATCATGCAAAATCAAACAGGCATGATCATCTGTGCTGGACTCATAAATGACTACAGGGGAAACTCCCTTCTCCTTCTCAACTACTACCAGCCTGTAGCAGTCATGGAATGGAAAAGGTCTTGAAATTTGCATTTTAATAGTCACTTTGTATCTTTTAGATTTGCATGTGTCAAAAAAGAACACTCACTAGAGAGATCCTTTTTTACGTGACACAGTTTGCTTGTGAACTCGCACCGTCTCCATGTGTCGCTGTATTTGGCATCTCCATGGAGGAGGAGAAATCTCCCTGTTCTCTCTGAGGAGGTGACCTCCATTCTTGAGAAAGACGGATTAACTGAGCTAGCAGAGCATGTGCATAATGCTCCTGGGGAGAATGGAAAGTCCTGTGTGGCTTCAGCAGAGTCCTGTTACACACACGGCACTGACAACTGCAGAAAGAAAGGAAAAGGTCTAGAGAGCACAAGAGGAGCTGGAGCACAAAAAGGAGTGTCGTGCCTAATGAACATCACCTTCATGGTTAAAATAGTGGGTTTAAATTAAAAGAAGGTGATTATTGTTATTTTTAGACTGATTGGCATGCAGAATTTGTGTCCTAGGCCTATGAATAATGTCTTAATACTGAAAAAAAGAAAGGAAAAAGTGAAGGACAATGAGAAAATTAAGTTGCCATGCTGATAATGCAGGCATCATATAATGATGTCAGATATGGTTTACATAGACATACACACATACACAGTAGCACATATAAAAGACACACATCCTAGATCGTATACAGAATAGGGCAGATTTCAGTTAGCCAGGTTGTTTTGATGGGTCTAAGAATTCTAGTGCAGATTAATTTGCTCAGTATTTGTGCTTGCTAATGCCAAATGCCCATATTCTGTCAGCTCTTTGTAAGCAAGTTGTAAATAAAAATAGAACACAGAAATCAAAATAAAACTACCTTTGGTTAGAAAAAGATGAGTCATAGCTTGCACACTAATGTGCTGCTTAAGGTGTTCCTCTCAGGATGAGGACTTTTTCTTGTAGAATGTTTGAACTTGTAGCTGTCATTTTGCATAATAATGACCATCATGAAAAGAATCTTGGTCAAAATGGTCATAACCATCATACCAGGCACCATAAGGTGAAGAGATTCAAAAACTAAAAAAATACCTTCTTCTTAAAGGAAGCCAAGAGCCTGTCCAATTCCTAGAGAACAAAACCTGGAAAGTAGTCCAAAAAAAGTTCTATTGCATTAGTGTAATGTACTAGTAGATGGGGCACAGTCCAATGGTAGCTGAGTCAAACAGTAACTGTGAAAGTTTAAATATCTCACAATTAAATTATCTGACTAACTTGCAGTTAAGTTTTTTTGAAGTGAATCTGGGAGCTTTTTGAATACTGGATTTAATTGCTCAAGTTTTTAAGAACTGGAAGCATTCCAAGGAAATATGAAGAGGCTAGGCTGACATTTTAAAGAGATAAATGACATAACAGGGGAAGTTATAGGTCAGTTAGGGTGATACTGATGCTGGGAAAAAACAGCAGTGGGACACAATCACAAAACCAGTTAAAGAACAAGAATTCACTGAGTGTTAGTCAATGAAGGTTCATGGAAAAGGGATTCTACTAAAATAAATTCACTTTGTCCATTGAAAATATTGCATTCTTGGCTGACAAAGCTAATTGTGTTAAGGTAGGGCTCAATTCCTTCAAAATGTGTATTGAAATATTTTGCATTCCCATTAAAACTATGACTCTGCCAAGGCACTATTGCACATATTCAATAAAATAGAAATCTGTTAGGTGACTGAAAACTGTATTAATTAATGGGAAATCTTCAGTAAAGGGGTGTGTATTTCTAATTTGGTCCCACAGAAGTATGGCTTTGGTCTAGCACTGTTGAGTATTTTTACTGATATTCTGAAAACCAATATAAAAAGTATTTCTAATTAAGTTAGCTGACTGAACAAGATTTATGGCATAGTAAATAAGGATGGGAGCTTCTGATGGATGCAAAGAAAGCTGGGCAACTTGTTAGGCTGAAAACAGTTGAACATGCATGTGAGTACATCCAAATACTCAACGGCAACAGAGGTGGTCACAGAGGAGTTCCTTCTTCCTTGTGAGACATAGTTTAGGGTAGAGCCACTGTGAATTCCAAGAAGAATGTGCATGGTGGGGGCTGGTAGGCACTCTCAGAACAGTTATGGTGGGACTGTTTTAGGTGGTATTTTAGAATTACACCTCTGGGGAAACTGCTAAGCTGGGAAAGTTCCTGTGTTGTACAAGGTCACACAGAGATCTCATGTCCCTGAAATAAGCTGTTGAATTTGTCTACTAAGAGTGTCCTGGTAGGCAGGTAAGAGCTCTGCCCAGCTTAGTTGTGGAGGAAGCCTTCCTCAAGAGAGCATATGCAATTATGACACCATCAGACAGTTTCTACCTTCCTTAGGAGAAAAGTGGTCTTTGGATGCAGCTCATGCTTTTAGGGAGAAAGCCTAGAAATTCTGGAGGAAGGAAAGGGCAGCATAAGTTGAACAAGGGCATTGTTCAGGTTGAAAGGCTGGAAAGGCTCCTTGTGCCTCAAAGAGCATCAGCATGGGAAAGAGTTCTGTAAGACCTGTATGATATATATATGATGTTCTCTGGAAAGATGTGAAGTAGGGAGGTGAGAATTCCGTGTATCAACCACAAGCCACTTCACTCATCCTGGTCAGAGCCATTAAAAGGCCAAAAAGGAACAGGCAGGTAGACTATGCGGGAAGACTTAGGAGCAATTATTTTCTTGTGTGTGAAGTTGTCTCCTCACCTAATGCAGAGTAGGTAAAGACCCCTGGACCTGGTGTTAGATTTATGTCCCAGTCTGAAGCAAAATAAACATCAAATTTATGGAACAGAAAGGTTCTGTGCTGGACAAGGCAACGTGATTCAGTTTCTGATGGGAGTTTATGTTGTTATGAGATTTTAGAAGAAAAATGTTAACTTTGGCTGATAGTCTTACATGAAGGGCCATATTTTGAAAGTGACTTTGACCTTCTTTGAAACTTGCACCTGCTGCTCTGCAAGCACAGAAGTGATGGGGAAAGGCAGAGATTTATTCTTTTCCATTTCTAGAATTTGATTTTGCAGACAAATATATAACTTGGCTTATAATGGCTTAATTCAAGCCAGTAACAAGTTCACACATAGCTATACTGCTTGTCTGCGCACAAGCTTACTGTGTTTGAATTTTACAGCATTTGGGCTTGTGATTTCAAAATAGTTCATACTTGTGCACAGCTTAAGTGGAGAAGTGAAAATTCACCAGATATTTTTAAAATGTCTTCCAATGTTTTCATTCCATTCTGTCAAATGAACAATTGAGAATTTGCTGATAATAACAAATCCCAATCTGGGAGGATGCTTTGAGGTGCATATGGCTAGCCTGCACAATGGCCATGTAGGTGGAGCTGTCCAAGTGAAAAACAACCTCTATTAACTTCTGGGGAAGAGTTTGTGTCAGGTAACAAAAATAGTTGTTAGCATGACAAACTTCCAGGTGAGTGAAGAAACCGAATTTGCTCAGTGTAGAAAGGAGAGATGGAGTAGGTGAAATGATAACAAGAGCAAAGGGCATCCCTGAATCTGAATGTCAGCTTCAGATTAGAAGGGCAGCCTAAGGGGATTTTTTTGTCACATAGTTCAGAATGAATCATAGTGGTCAATAAAATATCTGAGGGCTACATGAATAGCTAAATGAGATTCAAAAGTGTGTGTGCTGAGGGAGAATAGTGATGGTTGAAAATAATGTTTTTAAAAGCGAAAGTATAAACCCCTTCCCTTCTGCTGATAGAAACTAGGAAGGAGTTTTTCCTATTCTTCTATTTCATAGGCTTTTCTACATAAAGGAGACCAGGGCACATGTCATTCCCATTTGGTCAGGTATGACAATTGCCATGTCCCTCCAGAAGTAATTAGAAAAGCAGGAGTTTTAACATTCACTAGTCAAACATCATTTTTTGGGTCCTCAAGATACTCCTTGTTGAAGTCCCCATTTTCAAAGAAGCAGAATTCTTGCTTTAATTTATTTCTGCTTTAATTGTATTGTCAAGGGTATTTTCAAATTGTAGTCTTATGCAAAACTTTCAAAAACTGAATGTGATCCACATAACATTTTTTTGGTCTTTCCATATTAAACCCTACAACCTTTGTGCCTTTTACAGCAGTTTCCATCAGTCTCTTAGCAGCATAACTTCAGATGTTGATATTGTTGGCTAAATTCTTTAGACCTTCTCTGACAACAGAGTTCTTGTTTTTCCAAAATAGACACAATGCACACAACACCTCATTAAATAGTCATCTAGGCCTTTGAGTTTATAACAAACAACAAAACTTTTTCTGGAAAGAAATCTTGTCACATAAACAGTAGTTAGAAACATAGGTGAGCATCCTAGTATTTTAGAAATGTCTATGGAAGTAGACTTCTAGTTGCAGAAAGAGCAACACAAAAAAATTCTGAGACCTCTAAACTTCTGATGTGATTTAAATCTATTGCATGATATATACTAGTGCAATGTCTGCTTAATACTGTGACCCTATCAAGTCTGTTGAACATTCACATTGTGTGGAAGTCCAGGACGACAGCAAAACATATGTGGGCATCTTTTCTGAGTAGCCTGGCAAATGAAAAAGTTGCCAGTGCTGATACACACCTGTGTACTGAATGAAAGTTCAGAAAAGATCTTTGAGCAAACTATTTATCAGAGGTGTCACATGAAGCCTGCAATGATGAATGTATCCAAAGCTGAAGATTTGATAAGTTATGGCACTCTTACTGCAGACTCACAGACCCTGCAGAGTGATATGTTTGAAAAGGAAGGAATCAATATCATCAGGAATGCTAACAGAGTGGTGCAAAAAAAGTACTGAAACAGCCTGCTGTTTATGGAGTGACAGTTCAGATGTCACACAATAGGTTGGGGCCAGCAAAGTTATTGTCAAAGCATTGAGCATCTTCATATTTGGAAAGTAAAAATAAATTACAAGATACTTATCTGTAGTATTATAAACAAATTAAGTGCAAACTTGTAGCAGTGAAATGTAGTACAATGTATAACAGGATTTACACTACCTTGGTATAAAATGGGTTTTAGAGAGATTTCTGGTATGTAATGCTATTTTATTTCAAAAAAGTGGAAGAAAATAGGGTAAGGAGTCTTTTGCTGTGGGATGGAGTAAGTCAGAAAGCCTTCTGAAAATTCTCAGAACTTCAGGCAACAAGCTGTGGAACAGAGAGGAAAACTAGTGTAAAACTAGGAAGAAAATGGCTCAATGCAAGACAGGAAGGAAACAATTTATTGTAGGTAATTTAACTAAAAGTGGAAACAGTTTCAAAGTAGTTTTGAAGAAAAAGAGTGAAAGTTATTTATGACAAACATGTTTTTATAGGGTGCCTTTTGGTTGTCTCAAATATGTTTAAAGATCACAGATTGGAGGTGACTGTGGATGTTGGAAATTAGAGTACAAAATTAATTTGAAAATGGGAAGAACTAATCTCTTCTTATGACAAAGAAAATAGTCATGTAGAATATATCCACATGAACCAAAAAGAAGGCATGTGTATCTGTTTCTGAGATCTGTACTCTCTGACTGAAGAGCTGGAGCAAGCCCTGAGCAATCTGATTTGTTCTTACAGTCTACTCCACTTAAGCAGAGTCTTGGAGTAGAGAGTTTTGGGTTGTCAGGATTCTGTAGTTATCGGTCATGGTCACATCCTTATCAAGGGACACTGACTTATCACTTTCCATCTTCCAGCTCCTGGGCACACTCTATGTCCTGACTGCATGCCTGGTATTTACCAAGCCCTATCCAGCCTGGTTTCCTTCGAACAAGGGAAATGTGGTGTGCCTTAGTATGTCTCCTGGTCTGGATAGTGCAGGGGTTTTAAGGAACACAAGAGCCTTTTGCAGGGAGAAGCAACCAGAAGTGCTCAATACCCTCAAAGTATGTTCAGAAAGTCCTTCTGAGCACCGTTAACGTCAACACTGACTCAATTAAAGGTCAGTTGCTGAGGCTGAATCTCTCTCAAGCTCAACAGGTCCCCTGGCAGTTCAGCCTGCAAAGACCCCCAAGCTGCAACCTCTATTGGTTTACCAGCAACAGAAGGCAATTGCTACCTCTGAGTGGTGGTGAGGATTAGGAAGTCAAGTGGGAACAGACAATACTCTGTTTTTGGCTCCAAAAGACCCTCTCAGGCATCTGAGTCTTATATCTAACACACTTTCTTCCACCCCTGAGCCCCCCACCCTGACTACCTCCCATCCTTTGGCTGCTGAGCTCCATTGCTCCGGTGCAAAGCTGCAGCCCATTTAAATCAATTCTGACACCTAACACCTCTCTGTTTTCTCAGCCTGCCTGCCCCAAATATTTCCCTCCAGCCTTGACAGAACGAGTATTCACAGGGCAGCTCCAGAATAACAAGTTTCCATTTTTGAGACGGTTGTATGGGGAGTTTTGTGGTGTGGCAGCTGGCCAGTGGGTGATCATTTAGCCAGGGTAGCTCACTACTGGGTAGTTAATTTGACATACAGAACGGAGTGGTTAGACTCTCTCTGAAGCCCAGTCAGACTCTTCTGATTTCCCAGTATTAAATTATGCATGATGTGCAATGCCAGAATACTGGCACTTGCATGCAAACCTTGCCTTCGGTGAGGTTCATCAGTCCAGCAGTGGTTCATTTATTCCAATACAATCAAATTCCTCTGGCGGTCACTTGGACCAGTATCTGTGTTACAGAGAGATGTGAGTAGCACTAGGCTTTCCACAACCTCTGCATCATTTATCTGGGAAAAATAAAAAGGTGAAGACATAGTGGTGACAAATACTGGTGATGAACCCACAAACACAATGCTGGGAGGAGCAGGTCCTTGCTCATTGGTAACAGCCCAGGACTCCGAATTCATCCCTTTTCCAGGAAATATATCAAGTGTAGAAATGAGAGCATGGTTGCAGAGATGGATTCCCACTTTACACATGCACTTTCTCCATTTCATTTAGGGCTTGGACTGAATAATCGTTATCACCATATGATAGCTATCAGGGACTAGCTGACACATTATAAAAACCTAATGTAGCCAATATGCATTAGAGTCTTAGCCAGCACCTGAATTGTTTGCCAGAACACTTTTGAGATGGTCTGCTCTTGTGGTATTTGTATCACTGGCAAGTACCAGAAATAGACGAAGTCTGGAAAACATTTCTCAGGGAAAGAAAGAAAAAAATCTGTGAAGTGTTGTGGAGTCTAAGATGGTACTGAAACTCTCATTCCTTTTTCAAATGAATGTGGAGCTTGGGAGTCTTTTAGGCCCTCAGACCAGTATTTCACACTTTCTGGTTGTGTTAGCAGTTGTTATTGGTTGATCCTTTAGTTTCCCAGCAATTTTATGACCACTCCTCTCTCCCAAAGCCTATGCTTCAGCATTGCTATCCCTCTAAGTATGGAAACAGGAGAATTGTGCCTACTGAACTCAGGTGCTTGAAAATCAGGGGAAAATACTTAAAGTATTAATAAAAAATGTGTTCTTTTATTTCATGTGGCATTGGCCTTTCCTGTCTTAGTGCTGTCACCTAACTACATACAGCATCCTGAGGTCTTTAGGGAGCATTTGCTATGTGATCAGGCAGTTGCATATTAGGATGACAACTGCAACATAAACTGAAATAGCCATAAAGGAAGCAGAATGGTCCCTATGGAATAGATTTCCATTGCCATTCATCTACATTTCTCACACAGATCTAATTGTGCAAAGTGCTATAACATGACTACCAGAGCCCTGTGATGGCAAACAGAGAAAAAACTGTCTCTACATAAACCCAGTGAGGATCTGTAACACCCATTCACCAGAAAAGTTTGACATTTCAAAATACTTTTTTGGCCTGTTGAATGGATGACAAAATACGGTTCTGCATGTGCCAGAAGCGCTGAGACATCTCGACTGACTTCTGCCTGACATTTCTTACTCAGATGAAGTTTTTCAGCAGACCAAAACTAGCTGGTCTATAAAAACACTGAACTGGAATGTTTCCACAGCAAGGGCCAGTTCAGCTTTTTTTGCAAGTCTCCAGGAGTTGTGGCAGACCTCATGGGATGCTCTGTGTCCCCTGCATCCTTTGTGGGCAAGGATCTGAGCTGAACTTCCTCTTGCTGTTGTTCTGCCATGATTCTCCCAGGCTTTTTCTTTTTAGTGAAAAAATAGTTGATTGATTTGAATTTCTTCTCTTACTTTTGGGAATACTTACATTTTCTCCCCTGCCTGGGCAAAGAGAAACTTGCCAAATATCTTGAGCAAATTTTTTGGGAAAGCTGAAGTAAAATCTTTTTAATTGTTTGTGTAGAAATAAGTGTATCTATTCTGTAAAACCCTGTGATGAGAAAGCTTTCAATGAGAAATGTGACCCTAGCACTCCTTTGAACTGTCCTTGATAAAAAGAGAGTTGAATATATTTTATCTTTATTTTTTTCTTTAATTTTTACTCCATTAAAAATTTACAGTAGAAAATTACACCTTTATACTCTTTGTCTGGAAAACTCAATGGACCACTGGAGAGTTTGTAAGACTGTGCCCTCACAAACATGCAAAGATCTGGGAAGGGAAAGAATTTCTAATCAGACTGCTAATAATGCCCTGTGGAAGAATACAAGGAGGAAAGATGAAGGCAAATGTGCAAGACCCAAGAGTAGAGGGATGCCAAGCGAGAACGGTGGTGCACCCAAACAGGAAATACAGAAGTTTTGCTAGAAGAGTGTCAAGTGCCATGCCACAGTTCATTGACAAGGTATCCAGTGCTTTAGAATGTCACGTCCACAAAAAGTGATCCCTGAAGTTTCCATCCCCTGTCCCAGGGTTAGGCAGCCACATTTATAACAGAGTTCATAAGAAATACTGGAGCCAACCCTCACCCCTTTACCTGGGAATGTACTCATGGCTCCTTGTACCCATTTAGGACTTTATAATAATTTTGTGATCACAAGGGCATTAGTCTGAGGTCCGTGTTTCTCACCATTGCAGGAAGGCTCCTTTCAGAACTGTTCTCAGACCTTTGAATGGTCACATTCAGCTTCCTCTGTTCACTTTCACAGAGAATACCCCATACTTTTGGATCTTCCAGCTGCTAAAAAGCCTTAGTACAAGTGGATTTCCCACAGGAGACAGTTAACACCTCTGGTTTGCAAGAGAGCTGTACCTCTGAGGTAAGCAAAGAGTGAGGTGATGTTTGGAAGGAACGACCTTGTCTGCACTTTGTTTTTACCTATAGGAGGGAGCAGAGAGAGCCATCAGAATGGATCTAACTTGGTCTATAACATCTTCCTTTAAGATGTGAATCAAATGATGGTGGTGGTAGAAGTTTGGCTCTTGGCTTGCAGGAGAACTGTTTGGGCTACTGTGTCTTACCAGACCTGCAAAAAAACCCTAAAACATTCATTGGTTGGAAAACACATGAGAAAAACTGAGACTGCCAGTGTCCGTAATGACTGTTTGCAGCTGCCACAGGAGTCCCCTGCTGAGTGCTAAGTGACCACAGAAAAGCACACCACGGTCACACCAAGTGGGAGATGAGAAGCTGAGGAGTGCTGTGCTGACATGCCCCTTCCCCTATGTGGCTGGAGGCATTTGACACCTACTCTTAAAGCTTTTGTTTCAAGCAGATCAGCTTTCTGTGAGGTTGTTTTGTCACTGGCAAATATGAGGGGACATGGTACCAAGGGGTATGACTCTGTCATCTTTTAATTCCCTGCAATGTCCGTAAGCCTGGCAGGTTATGGATCATGGAGGTTAATAGAAGATTTGGTGTTCAGATTGTGGTGGAAGAGCTGTTTGTTTTCAGATGAAGTGTTCTTAGTGAGAGATTTTTGGAGCTAGCTATTCTTGATGTTTTGTGTCACTTCATGACCTACCACTTCCCTTTTCCTCCTGACTAGTTTAATTTGAACATCAGGGTCTGGACCTTAACCTCCCATTCTGCAGGGAGTGGGGAGAAGACACGCATCTGAATAAAATGCCAGCAGTGGTTGATGCTGTAAATCAGAGAGATTTTACAATCTGATGACAAATAGAATTCCTGTCAGAAAAGAGCAGAGCTGACCCCTCCCAAACTGTCATCGAAGCCGGGTCATAAAAATCACAGCTGTCACCAAAGCATGCCAGGCCTCTGGGGGACATGCCATCCTGGGGACTCATCTGCTGCTTCCACAGCCAAATTCCAAGCCCTCAGGGACATTCCACTTGACATTTTGTCACATCTCTTGCTGGTGCATCTGTTCAGAGGCATTAACTCTTCCTAAATCACTTTATCCCTTCTTTTTTTCCTAAGAAAAAACAATGCTATGGGAGATGAAGAAGTCTGAATACTGGTCTGTGGGACAAAACAGAGTCCAAGTGTTTAAAAATTGGCAGTATCTGGAGTAACTAATCCAGTAGGCAATGTTATTACAGCAACAGCATCAGAAATATAACTTGTGTTCACATAAACTTCAGAAAAATATTTTAGCTGACAATTGTACAGACAAAATGATAGGAAATCTTCCGAGTTGAGTCCCTTTGAGTTTTGGCCAGACACCATCTGACTTCAAAGGAAGTGGCTGAGCATAAAGTGAGACCATGATGACTATGGTTGACCTGAGGTGACTGTACACTCAGCAGTGGCTTGTAAAAGTGAAGATGTTGAGGCACCTTTCCCAAACCACCTGATGTGGGCCAAGTACTAAGATGCCTCTGTGTGCATGAATGGAAGGAAAGTCTCTCTACTTCTCTTGTGTGTGAGATAACAACCAAGTAAAGGCTTTAAAATCCACAGCTACAACTTGTCCTGCAGGGATAGCAGCAGAGAGGCTAAGTTTCCAGACATCAGAGAGGCTGTAATGTACTGAAGTGTCACTGCTGTTTCACAATCACAAAATTTTAATTCATGTGGATTAAAGGTCTAACTGGTTCCACTAAGGATGGAGAATGACAGCCATCTGGCCTAGAAGAACTCGAGGAGTATTTGCTGGACTTCTCATGTTACTACTGACAAAACTTCTAAGAGTTTCTAAAAATAATAGGTGCTAATTTCTTTACATGCAGTGTCCTGCATCCAGGATGAGATAGTTCAATATCAACTCTTGTGCTGGACAAGGAGTTAATAAATAACCTAAAGGTCAGTGGTAGCCTCAACACCAGTGTATTTGTCACATGCAAACAGTATTGCACGAAACAGTAATTTAATTTTTAATTAAACCTCTAAAGACCATTTCCCATGCTTGTAAGTATTTTGGACTGGAAAACTTATAAAAGCCCAGCTAAGCCTGGGATCCCTTTGTGGAAACCCTGCCAGAGGAATGTTCACAAGAAATCACCATGTGCATGCGTAAAATGCTGTTTTGTTGGGTATGGATGGAAATACAGATGAATGGAAATCACCCTGGTTTAAAAGCTAATTTGAAAGCAGTGGTTAAATAACAGCCTGTCAGACAACAAAACAGAGAAAGAGAAAGCAGCAGGTAGTTAATATAATTTATAAATTAAAAATACATGTAGGAGAAGTCAAAATGAAGATTTTTTTTAAAATGAAAGTGACCAATGTGGTTTTAAAGAGAACATTCAAAAATATACTATGAACAAAACAAAAACCCCCTGAAAAACCAACACCCAAAGAGCCCCCAAAAGCCTTGAGTGAATACAGGTCTCTATAAAGGCAAAACTGTAAAGCCAGAAGTGTTCAGTTCACATTGTATTCCAGTTATACAGACAAAATAAAGCAGGTGGATGGGGTTTACTATGTATGACATTATGTAAAAAGTTTACAGTCTGTAGCAAAGGAAGGTGCAAGGTTGAAGATACTTAAAGAACAAAGCTTTTTGAAGTAGTGAATGGAACTTCCTGAATCATACTCTTTTCACAGATATTGTGAATCTTGAAAATTTTGAAGTTTTAGAGGATTCTTTTGCTCTGGGGTTTAACAAAGAATAGAGCCATGGGAAGATTTTGAAACTTGCAAAGGCCTGTTTAGTTTCTGGCATGAGAGCCCACAGTTTGTAAATCAACAGCTCAGACAAAGTCACACGCATCAAAGTTCTCACTAAAAAAAAAATCTCTCCCTTTGCCCCCAGAATGCTGAAAACCCCTTCAGTTCTGTATAACTCTCTAAACAAGCAACAGCTGAAAGCAAATACAGCTTGCCCGGATTTCCTCTAGTTCCTTGCAGGTATCAGGGATGTGTTTCTCTTTGGTGTTCCACTGACCAGACATGTTCTGGTGTGCTTTCAGGCTTTTGGGGAAAGATGTAATGTTTGTTTACTTGCTTTACTGTTTCCTGAGGGCTGAGAAACGGTCCAAAATCAAAGACAGCACTGACTGGGATCTGGTCTGTTCTCCAAAGTGCTTCTACTGTAAATGCCTGAGGATGAGAGTCTATGCCACTCTGTTCAGGGACAAAATCCCTGACTTACCTGCGGTGAAAATAAGGCTTCCCCAAGGTCACACTGGCTTGAAGGTGGTTTCTTCTGCAATACAGACCGTACTTTGTTTGCAGGGTTGTCAATAGTGTTCATGGAGGGCTTCCCCAATCCTGCTGGGAGGTGGACACAGGGCTTGTCAGAGGCTTCTGCCTTGCCTTGTCCTTGTCTTTGGTCAGGCCTTAGTCTTGGAACTTACTGTGAAATTATCTGGGCAACATATGTGCCTCAAGTCAGTGATACACAGGAGGTCTCAGCAGACAGCCTGGTGGGTCCTTCTTTCCTGTGAATCTCTGAAAATACTTCTGAGAGTAACTTGAGTAGGTTCTGAACAATTAACTACAATTAATTATTTTAAGGTCCACAGACCAGGTACATTTTACCAAAGACCTTAAAAGAGACTTGCTGAAGAGCACTCTGAATGATTCCTGTTGATATTTCCCAAGTCCTGCTAGAGTGAGACAGTTGCAGATGACTGGGGAAAAAAGCTAGCTGTTATTCCTGTTTTCAAGAGGATAAATTGGATTGCTCAAGCAAACACGGTCACATTAACCTGACATCAACGCCTGGGAAAATTATAGAAAGACACATAGGAGGTATGACTAATAAAGCACTAAACGATACCTGTGCAATTAAATACCATTGGTATAACAACATGGAGAGCAAATCCTGTTGGAAGTAGCTAAGATCTGTTTTTAGATGCTGATTACAATGTGATTGATAAAAGTATGTTTGCTGGCCAAAGCACTTGATTTTGTGGGACAACTGTTTGAGGTAAGTTTCAGCTTGTACAAATGTCTGCACTGCGCTTGTTAGTAAAGAACCTTCCTCTGAATCTGTGAGGGTTTTTCTTTCTTTTTTTTTTTTTTTTTTAATTTGGTTGGTTGGTTGTTTTTGTTTTAATGGAAGCTTGTTTTATACAGGATTTTTCCCATTTGGAGAATGGAAACCATATGTTTCAATTTTGGTGTATATTGAAATATTTCCATTTGCTAAATGGAGGCAAAGCCTGACCACAATTCTCGTCTGAAATCCCATTCTTTGTGAGGAAACCATGAGGACTCTCAGTGCTTACCTGAGGAATTTCAAGTTTATCAATCTGCAACAAAATCATGCAAGTGGTGCATTTACCCAGCAGGCCTCTGGAGTTAGAACAGCAAATCTAAAAACGGAATCAACAGCCAGGCATTTTCCCCACTACCACCTTATCTTCTGCTGCAAAAGTCTCCTTTGAAAACAGCTAGCTCAGACAATCAATGCAAAAGTGACACTAGTTGCAGTACTGCTGTGTGTTCTGGCAGAATTGTGCAAGGCTTCTGAGGATTTATAACATCATCTTTGCTATGCACCACAGCTTGGTACTGTCTCAGGCAGTCTCCATCCTGCATTGTCCTGGAGGTGTCACCCCTGGCAGCACATGTTGTGTGGTGGATGGGTTAGAGTACTACAGTCCAGCATAGCACAGTAGAAGAACACTGCTGTTATACCTCCACATTAGCTTGAAGTTCAGGCTTTAATTTCCTTATGTTTTCTTGCTTTCAAAGGGAAAAAGAGAGCATAAGTATCCTTGTTCCTCTTCTTCCCCATTCCTTTCTTTGTTGCCTTTGCAGCTTTCTCAGTCTTCTCCCTAGCCTCACCAACCCTCAGAGGTTCTTCATTACCCACTCCGTAAGGTTCCTCCTTCCCAGACTGCCCTTCCTCTTATTTCCTTTTCCTTTTGTCCCTTTCATTTTCCTTCCTAGACATGCACTCCTTGTCTCCAGTCTTTCTGCCTCAGAGACTTCCAGCTGACAGGTTTTCACATTCCTCATCTTAGCTCCTGATAGCTGCTGAGTTTTAACCTCTTGCAAAACCTCTTCTCTCCCCTGTCCTTTAACCTGTTGCATCTGGAAGCTGGTGGTGACACAGCTGCAGTGGCAGAAGGGACTGCTAGTGAACTGCCCACTCGCACAGCTGCCACTGCAACCTCACAGCTGTTACTCTGCTCCCCAGCTTCCCAGTTAAAGGGTGAGCTATTTTGTATTTTGCATCAGTTGCCATTCATTGGTTATTCCTGAACTGCTCCAAACTAAAAGGAAAGGAAATCAAATGCAACTGTGTCGATCCTGGATTTGCTGCTTTTATCCTTCAAAAGAAATCTAAGAAGTCACGCGCATATGGCAATGAAGAACCATCACAGAAAAGGATAGCATGTTACATAGTAAATATTGACAGATATGCAGCAGATATCTGTCCCAATCCTTTCTTTTGCTCTCTCTCTTCCTCTCTTCATTCTTCTATCTCAACAGCCAGCCCTGGTTTTGCTTTCTTCCATCTGGCAGCTCTCAGAATAATCTCACCCACCTGTTAAATGAGAGAACGTCAAGTTAAATTTACAGCAGGGCCTGGAAACAGGATGCTACAGAAAAGTATTTTAATTAAAATCCTTTAATTGAATGCATGCTTCCCTGTGAAAAGGGAGCTGCCAAGAAGGGCCTGATGTCACCACCTCTACCCCCATTTGCCATGAAGGGAGAGCAATTGAAACCAGTTCTCGAGGTGGAAAGAGGAAAGGGCATTTCCAGGATGTTTTCCAGGGTCACCCTTGCAAAACTGCTAGATGGTTAATGGGAGGTTTGCCCCTTTACCAGAATCAGAGCTGAATATGGTACAACAGCTGTGCTGCTTCTTCCAGGCGCTTTGCAGAGTAACAGGCTGCCATGTGTGTGTAAGAATGGCCCAATATCTATGTGAAACCTGAACTCTGGACAGAAATATGACAAATATAAAGCCTATCCCTGACGAGGAGATCACCGTTGCACAAACTCTCCTGGGAAGACTTCACGCTCTGCTTTGATAGGCAGTCTAGTGGGATTTTAAGACCTGGTTTACTGCAGTTGCTGGAATAGATGCATGAATGGAGAGCAACAGATTGATATGGAATGGAAGATGGCAAGACACACCAAGAGACAAATGTCTGTTGTTCTCATCTGGAGAGTCTGGATGACCACACCTGGTGCAACGGTTTGGTAACTCTGGACAGAGCCCATGGAGAGAGAAATAACAGAGTGGGTATGCCCAAACAACCGAAGGTGGGACGTGGGAGGAAGTATCTGGGGAGAAGGGGGAATTAGCAAGTGCTGTAGAACTGCGTCACTGCAATGTAACTCTAGCTCTTCTAAATACTATGCAAATCCATCAACACTATATACTTCCTGCAAACACGAAACCTCTGACTTTTCTTTCCTTCTTAGACAGTGCCTAACTGTTACGAAAAGAGAGTTACAGGGAATAAAATGCACAGTACATGCCTCTATCTAAAGGCATAGTAATACTACTAACAATTCATGACATTTTGCAATATTTACAGTTTTTTCCTTTAAGTTGCCCACAACACATGGAGGGGAAGTTTGGCACCACCACTGCATTCTTGCACCTCCAGGCTGGTAAAGGTCATTTCCCGCGAGCCTCAGGTCACAGAGCAGAAATGTTCCCGGCACCCTCAGGTGTTAGCCAGCCCTCCTTCCTTGACAACAGAGAATCCTTTCATAAAACACATTTATTTTCCATTTTGATATTTTAATGCTTCATTGGTCTATTTAGAAATTGGAAAATCTTACATCCCCTCTCAAGAAATCTGGCAGGCATGTTTGGCTCATGCTGGGAAAGCAAAACCACTGGCAAACTCTCCAGCCTTTGCTAAAATTCACAAGGACAGTACAAGTGTTAAAGGCATTTTGGACACCCTTTGGGAATGCTAGGGACTCAAACATAAAAGAATGAAGACTTAGAGAAGGATAATTTTTTTTTTGTACAGCAAATTTTGGGGTGCAAGGGTGACTTCCAGAAAGACAGTACAGCTCCCCAAAACAGTACATAGGTCAGGGGTTTAGGTTAATGGAGAATAGAGGAGCCAAGACTTTTAGCCAAAGCTTTTTGAGTCTCACTTACATACCTACCTGGCAGCAGCTCTGAGAAAGTGGTGTTTAGTACATTAACAGTTTGCACACCAGGAGTCATATTTGCCTATTCTTCAGCAACTCACGTCACCAAATATGCTCTGGAAAATGGTCAAGCACTGCTTTGGTGATGAGGAGCAGAGTGGATGGACCAGGAGTGCAGGGCCAGTGCTGTAGATGTGGTTAGGCTGAGAATAGGGACAGCAGTTGTCGAGAAGCTCTTAAGGTGACTTGTAAAAGAAGCAGTGACAGTAGAGATTACTCTGCCAGGTGGAGTTCAAAATGGATATCTGTATACACGTAACATCTTATGCAACCCAAGATAATAGCAATATTCCATAGATGCTTACCATGCATTTTAAATAAACACTTAGTGAAAATGCTCCACTGCCAAAGCACAATTGTAGTCTTGAACCAGCACACAAAGATGGAGAAATGTCCTTGAGAAACTGAAAGTTTCCATAACAACATTGCTTTATAGCTGTATTAACCACAGTGTGCTAAAAAAAGGTACTAAATGAGCCTGGGATTAGGGTTCAGATCCCCAGCTTATGAGATACTTCTGTAGTTTGTGAAATATGCATTTTGTTCCATGTTAAAAAATCTCAGGAGTTCATAGGAACACAATGAAATATTAAGATTCTGCCTAAAATCCTTTAAGTAATCTACAACATCACATGTGTTTGGCCATTCACTTAATTTGGACCATATGAACCTCATACGACATTTTCAAGCAACCAGAAGTTAACAGCTCAAGAGGAAAAGACAGCAAAACATAGCTAGTGCCATACTACAAGCCTTGCACAGTATACACACAGAGTGCCAGGAATATCCTGTCCTGCCCAGTTGTTATCAGGCTGTTAAGCTGATATATAAAAGAGTGAGAAGTGTTGTCACTTGCAGCTAGGATCAACAAGGCTGCCTGAGCTCCAGAGCAATGACTATAAGTAGGAGAGTCAGTGCCATTTTAAAGGAAGTTTTAGGGAGTTTTAGAAACAGAGCAGAAGACAGAAAAGAAAGAAAAATTCAGAAGTTCAGAGAGAGTAAGACTGAAAACAACTTCTCTGCCACCATTTAGTATTTCCCTAGTGCTCATGGTGGGGAAAGGTTAAATGTGACCTGTTGAGGAGACTGTATTAGACCATGTACTGTTTCAATGCAGCAAATACTGTTTAAGTAGTGCCCAGCTGAGGAACTGTCTGCAAGGGGAGGGGAGTTAGGTCAGTGGGTGGTTGTTTCGGGTCTCCTGCTAAAGCTCAGCTCTGTGCTGCAGTTGACCCAGAAAAGTGGGGGGATGGCAATGAATGGGCTTCCAGTCGGTAGAGCCTCGCATGAGACAAGCCCTGCCAGCATGCAGTGATGCCATCTGGCTGCCTTCTTGTGGCTTTTGGCAGACTCAGTAATTGCAGACAGCATCCGAGGAAGTCGTGGCGACTGAGCTCACCATTCACTTTGCAAAGCTGTCACTCCAAGTTGGGTGTGAGGCCAAGCTGTGTGGCCAGAGCCCTGTGTGGGTGTGAGAAGCTGGCCCTGTCTTTTGTCAGCCTACATCTGCTCTCTGGGGACACAGCTCCGGTTTCTAATGCTGCCAGGTTGGTATGCCTCACTGCTCCACTGACTGTTTTTAGGGAAAATGTTAATCACCTGTATTAGTTACAAAGAAAAGACTGTGAAGTCCAAACCACTCAGGTCAGTAGCATTGTTACTGGCACGCTCCCAAGCTTAAAGCACGTCTGAGTCACTACTCTCAGATAAATGAGTGTAATATTTCTATTGAGGGAGCGTTGCATTTTGCAAATACTAAGGTTTTAATGGAAGAACCCATCTAGTGTGAGTGCAACGCTGTGGATACCACATTGTCAGAAATGGACTGCAAACCAGAGACATGGGTATTCCAGAAGACCCTGGAGAGGCCCTGAGAGTCACCCAAATTGTGACACCATCAGAGGGCTTGTTTGAAGATGAAAGTCTCCAGGCTGCATACAGCTACAGCCAGCTCTGTGTCCATGGCTAGAGGGTGTCAAAGCACTTGAACTCTTTGGGGTGTTTGAGGTCTGAAGAGTGCACGAGCACTTTCCATTGCTTAGCTGTTGCTTAAGCTTCTCCCAGAAGTGGGTGCAAACTCCAGAGCACTAACCACACATCCTTCTGCCTGTCCAGGACCATGTTCTGGAGGGACTAGTTTTGGAATCTGATAATGTAAGGGGAAATCCCAGTAGTTGTTCAGAAGAAAGGTTTTACTCTTTCCCTAGCAAAAGAGACAGAGAGCGTAATGGAATTTTGGTCACATACTGTAAGCTCACTGGTTACTTTAGTGACCAGCTGTCTAGAGCTGAGCTGTGCCACTGGCTTGTGGGGACATCTTCAGTTTTTCTTGTGCTTTTGATAGGTAATGAAGAGCTGGTTGCTCCCGAATCCATCAGTGCCCTCAGTGACTCTTTTTCCAAGTTGGCTGTGTGCTCTGTCAAGTTACTTGCTCCTTTGCAGTGGTGGTCCTAGCAGGGAAGCAGCATGAGCCAGGGTGGGTTAAGTCTGCAACCGAGCCTGAAAAATGCCAAGTCTTAGACTCACGCTATTCTCAACTAGTTCATTCCACCTCTGTGCTTCTCTCTTAGCTGAGCCTTACACCAAGAGCCCCAAAGAAAAAGCAAGAATGGTGATTCAGAGGCGCTGTAGAACTCTGAGGGACTGCATGGCATCCTCCACCACCAATGCTCCCATTTGTTGCCATTTATCACAGTTAGCTGGTGAGCAGGCCCAATCCTAGGACCAGCAGTCAAGTGGGAAGGGTAGCATAGAAGTTCTCCCCACTTTCAGCGGTGTTACCCCTGTAAGGCTTGGTGTGCTCCAGAAAATGCATTCAAACTGGGATTTCTGGGAACAGAACATCACCCTTCGTAGAAGCCCAGTATGCACATTGTGTCCCAAAACTCTGCTAGAACTTTTCTGCCTTCAGCCATGCAGTAGACTGGTTGAGCCCAGAGCCAATTAAGGGAAGGGAAAGTGTCCCACCCCAGGCACTACCAGCCCAAGAGTCAGTATCACCCCTTCTCCAAATCCCCTTTACACTGGCATTGGTTTAAGCATGGTGTAATTAAACACATGACTTTCATTGCTTTCACCTATTATTTTTCCTTCTTTTTAAGGGTCAAAGGGACATTTTTCCAACTCCTGACTTACATGTGGTTGTTTCCAGTTCAAAATATGGCTGCCACTCCCTCATAAAATATGGGCTCTGTTTCCTGTTCTTCCCCTCCCTGGAGAGCGAAGAGTTGTTGTTTGTCTCTCTGCTTATCCCTCTTTCCCACTGCATCCCTCCCAATCTCTCCAAGGCTTTTTCTTCACATTTCTCAAAATTTTCCTTAATGCTGTGCACCTCCCCTCTCCTCTGCAGCCCTTTGCCTTTCACATCCTCACTCTGGACCAATCTCTTCTCTCTGTACCTCAGGTTTCTCTGTGCTCTGTCAAATTCACCTGTGTCACTGCATTGGTTTTGGCCCCTTCCCTCCTGCACCCTGGACTCTCATGTGTGTCTCCAAGCTGTAGCCTTAGCAAAATACAGCTGCCCGCATTGCACTCACTCTCCGTCCCTGCTCCTCAGGCTCACCCTAATTCCCTGCCTGGATTTCTAAGAAGCTGCCACTTCCCTCTGCCTTTCGAGGCTCTTTCTCCTCTAGCTAAAAGTGACCTGCCTGCATCTTAGAGGCTTTCACTTCCAGGAGCATCCAGATGGTGGAAACCTATTGATATCTTGTCTGAGAACTGTCTCAATCCATAGTTACTGGGAATGACTGCTGTGTTGGTCAAGAGTCTGACAGAGAATGCTGAAGATGAAGCTGTTTTGGTTACTATTGATTTGTGCCAGCAGATCCTGAAGGGAAAATATCAATATTGGATAATTCAAGACTCATTAGATGTGGTCCTCTCTCTTGTTCTTTTCTTGGGCTCTCTGCTTTCTCCTTTTTGTTCAGCCTCAATGAATTTTGCTTTTCTTTTTTCTTACCACTGTTTTCTCCCTGGTGTTCAGATTATAGTGAAGGGTAAATTAATTAAATTGAAAACAAAAGAAAAATAATGAGTCTCAAAAAAACACCCTCAAGGCAATGTCCAATCACAATTACAGAAAAAGCTTATCACAAAGTGACTGTACAGATCTCAGAGAAAGACTCAAAAAAAACCCCCCTGAATTTGAAACTGCAAATGGAGTGGAGGGGGGAGCAAAAGGAAAATGCATGACAAATCCACATGAAGTGTCCCAGACAGCTTTTGTCTGCACAGAAATGTTTTTATGGGATTCTCTGCAGAAAAAGGAACAAAAAAATTAAGGAGCTGGGTTCAAAAGATCAAGTTGCATTTTCATTGATCTCAGACTTGTAAGAGCTGCCTCATCAATCACAGTTGCTTAAAAATTCCTATTAATGGCCTCAAGTGCTGGGGCGGCCCATATGGTTCGTCTTTGTAGCATTTGGGCAACTCCCTGGGAGCAGTATGAGATCTGTCAGTGTCAGAGCCAGACACTCTGCGCTCATCCCTACATTTCTGCAAGTGGTGTAAGGAGAATAATATCACTGCAAGACTGAGTAGCTCCATCTGATCTAGGATACAAGCAGCAGTAGAGGATGAGAAAAGAATAAAACCCAAATCATCTGGCTTTCAGAGACACTGGACAACTGCAGACCTGGGGAAAAGTCCCAGTGTGTAGTGTAGGAAGTGTATGGGACAGCTTCAAGACAAGATGTTGTATGTCATTGCATAGAAACAAACACCTGTTTGCTCTTACAGAGCAGAGAACATGGTTGGTGAATGCTTTCAGACTGGAAAGGAAAATTAAGAGGAGTAACCCCTATCATTATATTGAATGATGTGATTAACTGCATGGTAGTCTGGAAGTCTTGTCAGGTACAGCTTGAGTTTGGCTTATCCTGAGCAACAAAGTCATCAAGGTGTTAGACAACTGAATGGTGCTGTTTGACCAGAGCTCTGTTGAGATGCAGGCAGGAGCTGTGCACCTCGCTGCTAATTCATGCCCACGGGAACCAGCTGTGCTTTGACTGAGCTGAAGACTTTAGCTGCTGGCTTTGGCATTGGACATCCATACTAGTATGGGCACAATATTAGCAATGTTCTTGGTGATGGCATCTTCTCTCCTGCACCTTGGACTCCCTTGTGTGTCTCCAGGCTGTGACTTTAACTAACAACAGCTCCCCATGTCACACTCACACCATGCCCCTGCTCCTCAGACTCCCCCTAATTCCCTGCATTGATTTCTAGGAAGCTTCATCTTGATCATGAGCATGTTTCCCATTTCAAAGGGTTATCCCGTCTAGCCAAACTGACTCCATGCCCTTAATTCCATTAGTTGTCCTTGCATACAATTCAGATTCTGAGCCAAAATTTAACACATTTGTCACTCTAATGGGCATAATTTTTCCATTGTAGTAAGTTTTCCTTCTTTCTTGCATTGGAGAATTTGTCATGGAGACACATTTTTGAACTGGATCTTCAATTCAAGTCCATATTGGACTTAAGTAGCAGCAAAGTAACTCAGAAATGTACACTGAAAATAGTTGTGCTACAGCCTGACTTTGGTAACAGTTAAAGCATTCTCCAATACAGTGTCAGAGAGTGACCACTTCTTCTTCAGGTGGGCTGAGTAGGTTTACCTGGCATGCAAAGCTTAAATCCTGCTCACACCATGCCAGGGCTGAACAAAGGACCACCTTCTGAGGTCTGAGCAGAGACAGCACAAGTAATGCCATGAGAAAAGTCATGTGCCCCAAAAGCAGTAAAGCTGACAAGTCAACAGTGGCAGCCCTCTCTCTTTATAGAGCCAGCCTGTCATAGTGAAGTGTTTGCAAGCAGGATGGAAGTTAAACTTGTTGGATGAGGTATGCCATGTCTTGCATGTGCAGGGACCTGCACTCTCACTCTTTGTATGCACATCCACACATCCCTTTGCAATCAAGCTCTTTACAAGCAACAATGCTAAATGTCAGTGCACATTCTCTATTTCACACGTTTTCACCCAGTCTCCTTATTCTCAAATTCTTATGCAACAAATTTTTGAGGGACAAAAAAGGTTGCCTGTATGTCTATTTCTTTCTAGTTCTACAAAGTTTCGCTCTTTGTAGCTTCAATAAACCACTCTGATTATTTTCTCTTGGCAAGTTTGATCCTGCTTTGTGCTCACAGGAGCAGGAACACTTTTTCTGGTGGCTGCCTCAGGGTCCCGGCAAGATGTCATAGTGAGTGAGAGAGAAATGGTGACCTCATCAATAGGGGAAAGGAAAAGAGGAGGTGAGACTGAATTTTAAGTTTTCTACATTTAAATCCCATCAGACTTTGTGTTTTCATTTCAAATTCTTTCCAAAATACTGTATCTGTTTTCTTCCAAGATACTATGACTGAAATGACTTTATGCTTTGCATCTAATGATTATTTTTCTAAATCAAAAAAAATTACTCCTTTTCAAAAGGATTTAAGACTTACTCAATAAAAAGCATCCATAAACAAAGGAAAAAGAAAAGAGGAGGAAGATGCCAGTGCTGTAGAAACCAGAAAGTCACAAAAGAGTTAAAGTTCCTTACATGTGTCTGACTTAAATAAGACCTGAAGGGACACATAGTTCTCCCCCAGCACCCTCCAAACTCTGGGGTGTGGGCTTGTGGAATGCCAGGGAGGCAGAATTGGCCCCCATTGTGTCTTGTTTAATTTGGCTGCTTGAAGTACTCACATTTTTTGTTTTTCTTTTTCTAATTTGTCTCTTCCTGCAGCTCTCACACCTTCCTTTAATGTAAATGTCCTTTACATTTACAATATGCCTTTTCCCCAGCCCTCCACACCATATTGTTTGAGCAAGTGCCTCTTTTCCTCTGCAACCTGCTCATGGCTGCTGGCACAGGGCTGTGTTTTTCTGCACAGGGGGAGAGTAAAATCAAACTGAAGAGCACCGTTGGTGCAAGCACTGTGTTCCCAGGGTCCACTTTTCACCTCCTTGGGCTGTCAAGGAGCCAGCAATTGTGCCCCGGAGATTTCTGCTGGCCCGTGGCAGAACTGTTCTGGAGCAGCATGAAATGATGAAGTTTTCCTACCTCCTCAGCCTCAGCTGGAAGCTCCTTCACCACCACCTTGCCATGGGTCAGCGATAAAATACTAAGCTTTTTACCGCCATGCCTGCATGTCTGGGTGATGCTGCAACAGCATCGGGAGAAACACGGCTCAGAGTGCCTGTGCTTGGTAGTGTCAGTCATCACACAACATGTTCTTCTTCCCATCTGTCTTAGATTTTGAAACTATAAATGAGAAGTATTACCTTAAATAAAGTACAAAATTGGCAAAGATGGGGACTTGCTCTTTTCTTCTACCTGTGATTAGAGTTTTGCAATAAATGGAGGAGAAACAGGTGTAGGGCACACATAGCCAAGGGCAAGTCTTTTGTTCAGGTTACTGTCTGTAAAATGGGGCTATGCTGACTTGACCAGCAAGGGAGGTACAGGGTTTCCAGAGCTGCTCTCTAACTGCCTAGGCCATGAAAAGTGGAGGATAAATTTTCAAGTACTGTCATAAAGAGGAGGCTATAGGATGCTTTTTTCTGGTTATATAAAGCAGCATAAGGTCTTTAAAGATACATTTATATATATATATATATGATATAAGATATATAATATAGAGTTATAAAATATATGTAATATATATTTATATAATATATAACTGTATCATATATATAGTTATATATTATCCTATATCTATTATAAAATACATTATATACAATATATAATATTATGTACTGTATATTTATATATTATATAAAATATATTTATTTATATAGTGTATAATGTATATAAATATAGATGGATATAAATTATATTAAATATAATCAACATAACATAGAATTTAATAGAATTTTGGAATTCTTTTCTGATGCTATATGCAAGTCTTTCTAAATGCCCAACAGGTTTGCTGAAAAGCAGTCAACTCATTCTCACATTCAAGGAGATTAGTTTTCACTCACTGCATTAGAAATGTGCTTGCCCAACAATATGTAGTTGTCTGAAAAGGCAAAGCCCCAGGTGGGTCAGGAAAAGGCAGCTGCTGAGATCAGACAGAAGGCTTTGGGAGCACATCCACCCATGTCACTGCAGACTCTCTTTCAGGGGCTCCTGGGTCAAGGACAACTTATGTCCCCAAGTCTGAGGACAACACTGAGAACAGAACTTCTATTCTTTTCTCTGTACACCACTAAAATAGTCCCAGGAGAAAGACTCCATCTGCAGTGACTCTTCAGGGACTGGACACCGGCAGTCAATAACACTTTTCTTTCCATTATTGCTGTGGAAAAAAAAAAACAACACAAAAAACCCAAACAAAACTCCAGAGGGAAATGTGAAAAGGTGCAGTAAGAAGACAGTGAAGCCAGGATATGGAAATGGATCGCTAGACATTTTGGGATTCCTACAGGCAACTCTGTTTCAGTGAGATTTGCTGGGTTGCTGCTTTGCTGGCCTGGGAGATACATTAGAAGATGATATTTAGAAATCTTACATAATCTCATTATATTGCAGCTGTTAGCATTCTGGAAAACATGGATAAAAGCAGTGGAGAACTGAATTAAAGAACCCCGCTGTGGCACAATTGTGGCAACAGATGAAGGGATTCAAAAACTCAAATATTAAGGATGGATGAACCTAGAGAATTTTTAAGTTTGAATTCAAGCTCAGTTGAAATTGAGATTGCCTGCTTGCCTTGCAGGGACAACTCATAGGTGCTGTATGTTGCTCCTTCTGTTGTAGAACTGTGGGTCTTAGAAAGTGAAAATAGCTTTAGCACCAGGCTTCTAGTTCACAGCCCACACAGGACTGACTCTGCAGGACTTTCTTGAGCTTAAGAGCTGTGACTCTGTTCCACAAGTAAATTCAGCTTGACAAACTATTTTATTTGGTATTTTCCTTGAATTTCCCTTTTCTTGTTCTATCTTCTCTTCACAAACTGTAGATCACTGTCAAAACTCAGTGTCATTGATTTGTATAAGGCTATGGCTGTGTTTCTCGTATATTGTTCATTAAAGCCAATGCAATGAACATGGAATAGCCTGGCCAGCTTAGATCTGAAAGTGGTGGACTTCAAGAGAGCCCATCACATCCAGTATCATGGCTCATACATTCACAAGGTGAATATGACCTGCATATTAGAAAGGAAAAGGCAAAGCACTAAGGCCATATGACAGTTAATCCTTGTTCCTCCTCTCTGACTCTTTCATTTTGTGCTATTTATAAGCCTGAGTTGACAGCTTGAACTATGGTCATGTTAGGTAGATATTTCCAGCCTTACATTTCTTCTATGACATTACAGAACCTCCCCACCATGTCCTGCACTGTGGAAAACACACATTCCAGATTTATTTAGTTCCCCAGTTCAGATTTATGCATGAGAAGACCTAAGACAGGAGCCAGGGTCTCCATCTTTTCAACAGAAACCAAGTTTGATAAAAGCAAGAATTACTGTTAAACAGGTTTTTAACTCCCCTAGTTCTTTGGGTCAGATTGTTTCCTCCCCAGATCATGGCAGTGATGGAAAAAGCTTCCCAAGTTACAGGAGCAGACAGCTGAGATAACTCCTTGCATTTCATGGTGTTTGTGTCACCCTGAATAAAGAAAGAACTATTAGGCATTGCACAAAACCATTTATGTTGGTGTATAGACAATATAATCAATTTCATGTGCTTTTAGTTGTGCGTGTTTAATGGTTAGTTGCTGGATATATTTAGTAGCTATAAACAGTGCATACAACAGTGTATACAGTGTAAACAGCAAATTTAATATAGCACATCTTACACTGAAGAAGTGAACATATCTCCTTTCAAAGGCTCATTTTTTGTTGTTGTTATGATTTTTATCTGTGTAGTAGGAAGCTAGAACATCTCAAGGTCATTTGGGATAAGTTCAAATTCTCCATTCAGGAAGGAGGGAAGCTTATTATTCATTTTCTGAAGTAACTGCGCTATTCACAGTACATCTTCACAGACCTATGTTTTTCCTTTTGCTGTGTGTGCATGGCCAGTTCTTTTTTATTTTGGATGTGTGCACTTTCATTTTTTTTAATATAAGTTTCTTCAGATTAGCTCAACCTCCTTTTAGATAATCTTTAATTTTTTTATTTTGTTTTCCTCAGTTGACCAAATTTTAGTGTTAATTTCCTCTGATCTTCTGTAAAATTTTGTAATGTTCACAGATTTAGGAGTTGGAGTATTTTATAGGTAATACTATAACTATAGGAACTCATGTATAAAAGTGCAATAGTATATAGAAGGGGAATTGATTTTTATTTAGTTTCCTAAAAAACATGACACTGCCAATGCACACATGGAACTTACAAGCTCCAAAATAAATGTCTTCAAGGATTCTGCAGTGTTTGCCATTGAACTTTCACTTAGTTTTCTGGCTTTCTTTTCAACAGTGATAATGTATTGGTGTTTGGATGGATCTTTTATATGTTTCAGGAGCCCCAGGTGACACAGCTTTACTTGTCTTCTCCTTCCTCATTTAGACTAGCTTACTAATAAATCTAGACTTCTTGTTGGGGTTACATTATGAAAAATGATAGACACTGTGTTGTAGTCTTGCTGCCATTCTTGCATTCCTGCATTGCAGCTTTTCTGCTGTTGAGTCACCCGTGCTGTGATTTTGGTGAAAACAACACAAAAAGTGTTTACCAGTTTCACTGCCATTGGTCATGTCACTGGCTATCAGTACAGGCTGTTCTTCGCATCCTTGCTCTCATGTCCCTCCAGTGCTTTTATGCACATGTCTGCATTCATACTTCTTTCTAACTAATCTTAATATTTCTGCATACAGACCTTTGCACAGCTATGCAACATAAACCACAGGGCACAGTGCTGGCCCTGGCTTGGATGGCTGGCAGGCTGTACTTTATGCAGAGTTAATTGTACTGCAACTTGTTCCAGATTTACTGGGAGAATCAGGTGCAGATAATTACATAATGTCTCCAATCACTGGACCACATTATCTATTTAATGTAGCACACTGATGGCAGTTTTCCTTTGCACTGGTTCCTGGATCATTTACAGCAACTTCATGCAACTGTGTTCAGGTGCAATTACCTGACTGCACAGTGAGGGAAATGTTATAAGCCAGTAGAACAGGAACTTGAGGCCATATCATTGCTCCTGCAACTCCCTGAGCAACCCTGATTCTTAAAAAAGAAACACTGGGAAGACTGCGGGGGCTGCAATATGTCCCCAGGGCCATCATCAGAGAAGTCTGGAGGTAAAAGTCCTTCCCAGGCACAGGCACTTTCACTGAGAGTAACTATGGGAGTAAAACTCCCGTTTAACAGTTGAACATCTTGGCTGATGCAGCACCACCCTCCCCATCATCCTCAGAGAAGAGCTGATGTTCTCTACACACAGTCCCGCTTGGGCCAGCTCTGTGCCTCTGCAGTATTGTTGCACCCAGTCAGCTGAGAAATAGTGCCCTGAGGTGTGTACAGCACTGGATGCTGAAGTGCAGACATGGCCAAACAGAGCCTAGGACTGCTTCTGGAAGCATCCAAGGGTATCCCGCAGAAGTCACCCTATCTCAGCAGAGAAGGGCATTATCCAGCTGAATGTCAGAGCTTCCAAAATGCTCAACAAATTCAGAACATTACTGGAATAAGAACAGTATTTGTAGGAACTTCAAGCAGTGTAAAATTACATGCTCTTAATCCTTCTCCCCCACAGCACGCGATGAGTTCCACATTGAGTCAGAAAAATAGACGAGCTCAGTGCTCCAGAGATAGACTATTGCACAACTATCCCTACTGTGGATGTTTATTACCCCTCCCTGAATCAGCCATCCAGCACAGAAGCCATGCTCATCAGAACACAACAGTGTGCAGCCATGTGAATTGCTCTTTTCTAGACTAGTCCTCTGTTCAGACAGGCTAGAATTGTCGGAGATTTTCATTGTAGAAAGCAGCTAATATTTGAAGAGGTGTGCTCCATACACTGTTCCTGTAATTTGTGACCATGCTGCTCTTCTGGGGTGATAAACAACAGGTAATGACATGGAAAAGCAACACTTGAAAAGTGCTCCAGGGATTTGAGCTGTATTCTATGCAGTTTCTTAGATAGCAATTACAGAAAAATTGGAAGAAGCAATCAGAAACCTGAGTGAGACACTTTTCCAACAGAGTGTAATGTGTTGGCAGCAGTCTACAGAAACCCCTCCCAGCTGACTGACAGACAAGCTGTCAGTAATGGTCCCCTCTGTGGATTCAAAATGTTGGGCTACAGACCTGGCTAAAATGCCTGGTCCTACAGGCTGCTTCTTTCTAGAAGAAAAAGTGCCAAAGGAGTAAGATGTTTCCTCCACAGGAACTGGCTTATTTACAGCAAATTATCCCTTGGCCACACCAGCACCCTCCTCATGAAGTTCTGTCACTGCTTTTATTGCTGCATTTCTAGCACATCTCTAGCATGTAATGGGCCTGCTGAGCTGTTCCTCTGCCCAGTTCTTGGGTGCATTTCCATCTTGTTGCTTTTTCATTCAGAATGATGCCTAATGAGCAGCATCCAAGAAAACTCATCTGCTAGTGCTGATGTCACATAAATGTGCTCTGGGTCAGTGTAGCTGGTTGAGTTGGGGAAAAAGTAATCTGAACAATTTTATAATTTTGGCACATGTTATTTGTCAGCCTTCACCTACCTCAGTAAAACTTCATCTGGTATGTGATAAATTGTGTCACTCTAGCAGATTGTCTACTGTAATTTTCACTGTAGTGTATTTCAGATAATGTCACAGGTTATGTACCTTAATTTATGTTTATGACCTGAGCATTTTGTCTTAGTACACAGTGCTGACATTACCTTCAAAACCCTGTGGTGCGTTGGAATGCAATGTCCTGGTATTGCTGAGCTGCACCGACTGTGGTCACAGTAATATTTCTGTCCTGTGCCTGTCAGTGTGGTAAGGAATGAAGCGAAATAAACTTCACAAAGCTGGAAAATCAAGTCTGATTATTTTTGTGCCATTCTTTTCATTTGTGTAACAAGTTGCCAGGTTTGCACTTGGAACAACCTGTGCTGCAAGATGAGGGATCACCTATCACTGAGATTTCCACTACCCTTCCTGTGATTTGGATTGGCCTTTTAAAAATGGGTACTTCTTCAAAGAAGAACATGATGTTTCACCTTTTAAATTTGCAGCATTGAACGGGGAGATGTAGAGCTTTCTCTTCTCCTGGACTGGAAACCAGAAGCCTGCATGGGCTAATACCTAACGGGTCATACTAGTAGTGGAGTTGAGACCCACTGGTTTCTGCAGCTCTGAATAGATCCTCTGGTGTCTAATGACATCCATATGCCAGATGAAACTTGTGGTTGGGGGATTGCATGCAGGACACCTGTGCTTTGTGTGACTTCTTTGAATGAGATGTTCCATGGTGGCCTTCCCTCCACTGGGAAAATTAATATGGTCCCTATTGTCCTCCACTGTCTCTTCTAAAGGAACACATGAGAATGTACATTGCAAAGCTGCTCAAAACTGGCCAAAGGGTTCAAATGCTCATGGTGAAGTAAGGAAGGAAGGGGAGAGGAACCACACCACTGCTGTCTCTGCCACCCACACACACATGTTTGCAATGAGAAATCAAAGGGCTCCTGGATGAGAGTGTGACTGTGCCAGGAGGGCTCTCAAACCCTGCAGTTAGGGCAGTCACCCAAGGAAAGGGAGTCTTCCAGGGATGGCTGCTCTGTGCACTGCAACCCAGGCTGCCCACAGGGCCAGCTGGTCCATGGTGGAGCTCCCAGACTAACCCCAGTGTATCTCTCCCATTGTCCATTACCAACATCTCTCTCTGTGAAGCCTCAATAAAAAGTGGCAAATGGCTCAGGGCCTTGTGTTCATGCATGGGTGGCACTGCGAGAAGAGCCACTACTGTACATGAGATACTTGTCATGTCTGGGTCCCCTCCAAATTCAGTGCTCACCTCACCTTTCTGGGGTGGTGTCAAGGCCATAAGCAGATTGCCTGCTCAGGGGAGTGTTCCCCTGTGAGGTTTTCACCTGTGTACCTAAATGGACACTAAGTAAATAATTTTAACCAGCTTTGGCCCGTTATTTTTGTTACTGCTCTCAGACCCAGATCTACTTTTGCTTTGCACAGTGACAACCATGGAAAAAGTGTCATATTTTTTGGCCATTTCAGTGTTAGCTTGTTTTTAATCCTCATAGACTGTGAGTGTAACTTTTACACTGAGTATTATTTGTGTATTTACAACTTTACATCTTGGGACAGGGAAGCCTCTCTCAGACTTTTTTCCTATTATTTTTCAGTCTTGATGCTGAATATTCTGACCCTTCAGCAACAGAACACTAAGGAATAGCTATCTAGCTAACTAAGCTCTCTCATTTTATGTATATGCCCCATAAGAGCTAAATAAACATGTCTACAAATATGGTCACCCTGAGGTCAATAAGTTTTATATTGAAAGCAACTTCAGTTCATACTGATGCAGTAACATTATCTCAGTTTGCTGAAGAGCTTGGTTGGATCAGTGACAAGGTGCTCAGTAACTTGAAGGATCACACTGCTGAAGAGTGTGGGTAAAAATTCCAAAGTTCTTACCCAGGGATTCCTTCTAAAATGCATGGAAACTGGAATACCAGTTCTTCACGTTAATATTGAAGACTGTGCCCTGCATATGACTTTTGCTTTGTTTCAGCAACTGTTTCCATTGGTAATTTTTGATTAATTTTTTTTTTAGTCAAGATTAGAAACGTATTTTGATACAGAGAATGGTTTTGATTTTGTTGAGTCTCTTCTTAGCTGAAATACAGACCCACTCTCAAAGAATTAAATGGAATAAATAAGAACAACCTAATGTAAACAGTTAGCAGAAAGAAATACTGGTCCACACAGCATACTATAACTTGCAGAAATTGTTGCCATAAGATGAAATTAAACCCAAAACCACAGCAAATGTCAAAGAACAGACTGAAGGGTATTTATGAAAGGATTTTAGAAAAGCTCTAAAAGTCCCTGTTTCAAGATTAAACCAATAATTCATTATTAGAGGTAAGCAAAAGACAACAAAGTGAGGGGTGGTTTGACTCCCATCCACAGTCCCCCCTATCCTTTTCAGCAGCATCCATGGCTAGACACAGTAAAAGCCAGAATACAGATGGACAGACTAGGCACAGAACTGGGAATGGCATTGGTATATTTATCTTCTCTTGCAAAACCAAAAATAAATAAATGCTTGCAGAATTTATCTTTAAGGGTCTTTCTACCTTCCTGGTGTTTTTCCAATTCAGAAAAAAAAAAACAAACACCAAATTTATGGACACAAGGAAATCTCTAAACTCTGCAGCCATAACTTCCATCCCATTTTGAGAGGGCTTCCACTTTCCCGTGGCTTTCAGTGTTAATGCCTCAATCTGAAATTAGAAATGTAGTGCAAATGAAAAACTGACACATACCCCAAAGTTACACTTCAAAATGATTGATAAATTATATTGTTATTTTTAAGTATTATTGACTATACTGACTGACAAATTATTCTGAGAGGTTTTTTACCAGCCTTCAATAACCAAAATAACAATTCCAGTTGTCTTTAAGACACACTCACTGTGAAGAAGACACCTCACAAATTCCAAGCACTCAATTTTTAAAATCTGAGAGACAGAATTTTTATTTTTATTGTAGTATTGCCTGGACTCCACATTCTAGCACCATGTCTTCACTCCCTCTATTGTGCAAACACACATGACAGTATGTCAAAAATGTCTGTCTCTAGAAGACCCCTGAGAAGCCTCACAGACAGAGAAAAACACAGAGGGAACAATTGCAAAGATTTATTTAGCGCATTCTGTGCTTGGCACTTAGAAACAGAGTTCCGTGCATAGGGCAAATCTTTATACACCTTTGTCTTCATACATATTTTACATACCATTTTTATTGCCCTCTTTTATACTCATAATAATGAATACCCCACTAGGCATATAAATACATTTATCTACAACACCTCACAACAAATCTCAATAATATCTGTATTCTGTTACTTGGTATTTGCATTTTCACACAACTTAAATGCATAGCTTGCACCAAGCTACAATTGTTTTCTTATTTTTTAAAGGATTTGAAGAGAGAAAAAAAAAAGAAAAAGTCAAAAACCAGGAAAGAAATATGTCAAAAGGCAATGATCTATTTGGTTAAACAGACATCATGTGGCAGTTGGAAGGCTGGCAAATACTTGGCCTCACTGTTTCTGAAATGCTAATGGTTTTCTATGGCAACTCTTGCATGCGAGGTCAGCTGCACTCCTGTAGAGCAAAACTCTCTTTTTTCATTGCTTCTCCCAGTGAGCTCAGTCTGGACAGTTTCCTCCTGTAGGGATGAGTGCTGTGGAACACACGTTCCCACAAAGGCTGTCATCCATTCAGTTTGGCTGCATTATTCCTGGCTGAGACAACAGGAGCTGAGACCCCTCATCCCCATGCATCTTTCCAAAGTTCAATCCCTGCTTATGTCTGAGGCTCCTTTGTGGATTAAAACTTTTCTCTCTCCTCTCTTTGTCACCTCCATCTGCAGGCTGGCTACTGGTGAGCTCAACCCTTATAAAGAAACCACTGATTGGACAGAGCCATGGTGAAAATGCAGAAACCTTTTTGGAAGAAGCTCCAGCCCAGCAGGGCCACGCGGGTGATACAGTGGAAGAAGGACCCACAGGCCACTGTTTCCTTCAGAAATGGGCTTAGCCACTCCAGCAGTGAGGATCTGTTTGGAAATGGGGAGGTCTTTAAAGCCATGGGCAGTGCAGCTTCAGAGGATGAAGCCCTGGGAGACTGTCCTTCTTCAATACCCAGAGGAGACAGCACAGGGGTCCCTCCACGCTGAAAGCTCACACCAGCTGAAAGTTAATGCATAGACGGTATATTCGGCTGCTTCTCTCCAGCTTCTCATTAAAGTCATGCCCTTGTCTCTCTAATGTCCAGAAAAAGAGATGCTCGCTGCAGGTCTGGAGGCCCTGGGCTACAACAAGCTGCAATGGCTGTCAGTCAAGGCTTTCCACAAGGTTCTGTGGCCCATGCCTAAATGGCTTGTGTTCTTATTTATCATTACAATACTAGTTCCACTATACATTTGAAGGCAAAAAGGTACTGGGATGGGTTCACCCCCAGAGAGGATGAAGGTCCAGCTGCCTTCGGTGCCAAGGAGAGGCATGGCTTGTTAGACCATGTGCACAGACATCTGTGAGGAGGAGCCCTGAACTGCACCATACTGTCTGTTGTCACAGGCATTGGCTGTCTGCTGGTTGCTGGAGGGAGGGCTGATCATGTGCATCCCGTGATCCATCCCTGTGGAAAGGTATTGCCTCTCTCCAAAGGCCCCACTGGATGGGGAAGAGCAGAGTAAAGTGCTTTGGGAGGTGGTGAGTTTCTCTGGGCTCGCTGCCAGCCTGGGGGAAGCAGGGAAATTGTATCCATAGAGGTTGTAGGGATTGTGCAGCGAGAAGGCATTGTAGGAGCTCTGCTGCATGTGGCCACCACCAAACATGTGTGAAGAGGAGGAGGTGGAGGCAGGGTTGCCTGCTTGCATGACATATTGAAACTGAGAGCTGGGGAAAGATCCCAGCTGGCCACTGTACGCCTCCATCTTGCTGTTGCTGGGCAGGGAGGAAGGAGCCGGCATTCCTGAGATCAAGGATGGAGTCCTCTGAGGCATGAAGGTTTCAGAGGGCTGAGAAGCAGAAGCAGTGCTGCTCTGCAGCCGATTGTAGCCACCGTCACTCAGCCCTGGGTAGCTCTGCAATGCAGCCATGTTGCTTCTGGCACACGGGGGATAATCAGACAAGTTGAGGTTGCAAAGCTGACTCTCCCGGCAGCCCACATTGAAAGTGTTGGGGGCTAGATGAAAGGCTGGAGGAGAGCAGGATGGAGAGAGAAGGTGAGAGGAAGCGGATGGTGATGGGGTCCCAGTGCTGGAGGTGGTTGGGGAGGTTCCTGTGCTGCCTCCTGCAAAACAAAACACATGGGAGGATGTTCAGAGCCCAGAATCACATCTGCAAAACGAGACAGTCTCATTAAAAACCAGCTTAGTTTAATAAAGGAACAAGGGTGGTAAAATGACCGCTGGAAAACTCAGCCTTTCTTGGCAAGGACTCTCACTTTATTAATAGCATCCCTTGGTCTTTTCTTCTGCTTTTTAGTTATGACTCTGTTTTTCAACTGAGGTTTTATTCCCTTTTAAAATAAGAGAGGGAAGCAAGCCTGCCACAGAGCAACCCAAGGCATTGGGGAAAGCTGCAAGAAAGCACTGCTCCATCAGTCAAGAGATCTGCCATTTTCAGGTGTGCGTATCTCATTCTTTTTTTGGGGGGGGAGGGAAAGTGTCTTTCTTCTCTCTCCTGGTCTGCAGGAAGATCACCAGTTAGTGAGCTGTATGGTCCCACTGCAAACATGCTTTATCATCTGCTCAGGGGCTTGTGGCGGGAAGTGGCTGAAAACATGCTGGATTTCTGCACCATTCAACATTTTTGTCAGATGGCTCACAGTGCAGCGAGACTGATTTAAGCCAGAAGTAACACTAAAATGAAGGGACAGAGTTTCGAGCTATAGCCTGTCCCACAGAGTGGAGAAAGGGGATCTGTCAGGATTTTCAATCATGTGCTGAAACTTTAAAAGGGATTCCATATGTTATACCACTGGTGTTAACAAAATATTGATATATATGCATGTCGGTAGTATCAATGCATTATGTAATACTTATGCTATGAATGCTGGAATTGACCATTTTGCACAGCAGGGATGCTTACATGTTCTGACCTGGGAAAATAATACTGTGTAATACTACTAAGAATGGTAACAAACTGAAAGTGATATGAAGGAGCTGATGGCAGAATTTGGTTGAGAAAAGATTATTTATAGGCAACATTCTGAGTTAGAGGAAGCTTCCTTGAGCAACCAGGAAAATTAGTTCTGTGCTTAAGGGAATTCAGTTTTCTGATGTGAAACCTTTCATTTTCATTTCAATTATTCTCTTTCTGTGATATCCCCTTCCTACATTAGGGCAACTAACACTGTAGAATCCTGTAAAAGGAGAAAAGAGGTGCTGGTGAAGAGATCTGACCAAAGAATAAGCAGAACTAGCAGAACTAGAAGAATTGGGAAGACAAAGGCTGAGGCAGCATTTTCAACAAGCTAGAAGATGACAGATGAGAAGCAAAGGAACTGGAAAAGAAAGTGTTAGAGAGGGCAGATGAAATTTAACTAAGACAGAGGTTGCACACTGAGGATCAAAAATAATGGATAGCTTTTTCTTGTGTCACCTTGTGGAAAAAAAAAACCCAGCAGGATTTTGAAACCAGTCTAGGTCTGCTGTAAAGCAGTGCTGCTTGATGAAAAGAGAATAGGTGACACTAATGGTTAAGAAATGCACTAGAAAGACAGGTTCTGTGTCAGTATATCATGGTGAGAAAGTAAGTGAGATTATATCTGTCTTTTTCTAACATATCTAGGATGAAACAGAATAAGAAGTGAAAATGTACTCTTGAGACAATAGTAATATTTGTGATTTTTTCACTGAATTTTTTTCCGGAGCTAGACCCAAAAAAAAGAATTAAAACAGCCTTTGGGTAAGCACAGCTTGGAGTGATTGCTGTTGACCCAGGCAGCATTAACAAAATGCATGTTTCTGTGTTGCTAAATCAAAGCAGTCATTCCCATTACCAGCCATGGGAAGGAATGCGTATTGGTTATTGCTTATTGCTAAGCCACTGACTCCTTTGGTCATTCATTTAGAAGCATAAAAGAGAAGCATTGCATCAAATCTCCATTAAAGTTAATGAGAAAATATGAAGTTTCAAATGGCATCATGGACTCTCCATATTTGTTTCTTGACAATACTGAAATGCTCAAACTAGCTCTTGTATTTTAGATCCAGAGTTCAAAAGCTTTTTGTATGAATTTCTAATTTATTTTATAGCATACATTTCCCTCTTTCATCCAAAGTCTCTAATATACGATCTTGGGCTATATTTTATTGTGGTAAGTTAAGTTGGTACCTGCTCCAGCCTTTCTCCCTGTTTCTCTGTTACAGGTTGTCAATAATGCAGCATAGTCAGCAGAAGGGAATGTCTGCCTCTACACAAGTAGTTCCACTGCAGTCTGCTTTTTCAAAGCTGTTGAATTTGCTGATAAATTTGAGATTGAACCAGATACACAACCAGATAACACAAATTTTTCTGTTAGGCCTGCACTAAAGATCACAACCTCCAGCAGGGAGGACAGGCAGACAGCTGAGCTCATACATCATCTTTCAGTTATCGAAGCCCAAAATCCAATAATCACAAACCAAAGTGAGATGCATTTAACCCACAGTAACCCTGTACTTGACTCTTCACAGCATGTATTTCATGAACAGATCGCAGATAGTGACTTGGCTGCTGAGAGTGTCTAGAGAATAAGTAAAATCAAATATGTATATATACGAATATTTAACAATCTGAAATAAAATACATAGAATAAATTATTAAATGGAAAGTCTTCATTTCAGTATTTCTTTACAGTTAACCTTTAAAAACTATGTAGGAGAAGAGTGCACACACCAGTTAACTCAAGCATTAGACTTTATTCTTCTGCTAAGGAGCTATGATTGAGTTGTACCCATATCTGAGGCTTTCATAGAGTAAGAATAAGTAGAGATTGCTAAATAGCAATTGCAAGGATTGCTTAAGGGCTCAAATACTGAGAATTGCAACTTCAGCTCACCCCCAGAGGGAGACTGAAGTGCTTCTGCTTTGAATTATCTGTTTGAATTATCTTGTTTGCAGGCCAACAGAAAAATCCTGAAGTCACAACACAGCAGTTAGGAAACAAACTAAAAAAGATTTTTCTTTTCCTCTGTACCTTCAAAATGGTGAGGAGGTAAGAGATCCATCAAGAGGAGTCAACACCAAACCTGACAACTCTCTTTTAAAAATGCTTTGCTACCAATGCCAACTACACGCACAGGACACACCGCGCTTCTGCTGTAAGAGAGCATGAGACAGAAGCATGAAGTTCCTGATCATTTGCAGAATACTCTTTACATCTTTAAGTGGAATAAGAAACAACACAAAGACAGGCCCTTCTCAGCTCATTCTCTTCAGAAGGCAAACAGCTCCACTCTGCTCTGAAGGCTATTTCTTATCCAGCTTTGCTGGCAGCACTGAGTATGGGCCAAACTTAACCTGGATTTTGTGAAGTTATAACTTGGTCTTTAGTTGTTAAAAAGTGAGCCAAATACCCCTAGAGATGGCAGCAAGCCCAGCAAGTATATCCACACCATACTACAGCCTTGGATACACAGATGTGTATGTCATTTTCATGGAAGGCATGGATACAAAACAATGTCGTTAAACTGATACACAAGACTATGTTTAGGTCTGGTTTAATTCAACTGAAACCACATTTAAGTGGGAACAAAACGAATGCCTCAGTAAATCTCCTATGTTCCTTTTCTCTATCCACTCTTTCCCATGGAAATAGTTGCCAATACCAAAAGCATTTACTAGTAATGTCACAGTATCTCTCACCTCCACTGTTAGAATGATTCCAAAGTGACTAATTACTACTATGCCCAGAAGATCATTTTTTGGCTCTGCAGACATCGTTCCCACCCATGTCACGTTTGTATAAAATACAAGGTTCAGAACTTCAAAGCCTGCTCCTTTGTACCTGAGCCCGGCACTGCATGGAAGATGAAAGAGCTTGTGCTCAGTGTCCTGCTGTTATGCCAGGGCTTAGCCAAGCAAGATGCCACCCTGAAGGAAGCCTGCTCTCTGTCTGGGCATATAAGTGATAATTAAGTTGACTTTATCAAAAGAACAGGAGCATTTTCAGAGAGGGAGAGTGGAGAATGATCTAGTGTAAGAGAAGTCAAAAACTGTGCTGAGAAGTAAGAAATTATTGATAAGGAGGGAAGGTGGGAAAAAGAGGAATGAAGTCATGGTGGGAGATAGGAAGACCCTGTTGAAAAGGTGGAATTTAAAAGCAAACCTTCCTCATGCCAGCATTTCCCCTTGTGACACCATATAGAAATGCTGGCTGTGTGCCAGTGTCAGATATGTGTCCACAAGGGTTAGGGAAGAAATTACAGCTTTTCATCTGGGTGTCAACAAGAACTGCCATTAAAATATCATCTCAAGTAGCTTATGACTGGTCTTTCCTTCCTGTCACCTGTGTCCCTCTCAACCTTGGTATCTGTCTCTCCATGTGTTCCAAAGAGACCCTTGCTTTTGCTTTTACCTCAAATAAGCTTGCATTAAAGACAGTATCAGGGTGAACTGCAAGCCCATGGTAAACTGCCTTAGTCCATGGGTATGACATGCCTTAACATGAGAGGCCAGAATATTCTTGAAGCATTCAGCATGCCGGGGTGTCTGAAAGGCAACAGGGACCTCTTCCACACAGGGCAGGTCACTTAGAGAACTTCTAACACTGCAGTGTAGATGGAAAATACATCTGCCAGGAGCCAGCGCTAGCCAAAGGAGCTTTCTGGCAACTGCAAGATAGTGGGGAGAGCATCAGTGCCAAGGGAGTCTGAAGCAATTGTGCATGGAAAATTTTCTGGGATCTCTTTTATAAATGACACCGTACTATCTAGTTGACCCACAACTTATCCCAACCTCCTTTATCTGAAAGGTGCACATAAATCCAAATTCGGACTCCACCACAGCATATTTTCCTTGCTAATGTTTCCAGGCATTGGTTGCTACCATAACCTGCAGTGCCTCCATACAAACCTCTCAGTCCTTGAAGTCCATTCTTAGTGCAGAGGAGGAGAGCAAGTGCAAGGTGAAGTTGCAGCCAGCACAAGCTATCTGAATATGAATACCATGCCCTGTGCAACAGCAGAATCTCATCAGACCATCAAGAGCTTTAGAGCAGTTTGGGCAACTTGGTTGCAGCCTGCAGCTCTTAACATATCTGGTCTCAGACACTGATGACCTGACATTCACTGTCACATTACTAACAGATGTGGCTGTGGGTCCCAAGAGCTTGTGCCTTGACTTTCTAACAAGGATGGGAATTGCAAGACGATTTGCCTTAGGATTTTACATTTTGATGGGTCAGGCAACACAAAGTTAATCTTTGAGGGCAAATACTTCTTAAACAGCTCAGCCCACTTCCACCTAGAAGCTAGTTTAGCTTATGACCAGATACGAACTGCAGGTTCAGCAAGGTCAGTATATGATTTGGAGGCCATTTGGCTCAGTCCAGCAGGACAGTGTCTGGTCCACACCTCAGCAAGCCATCTGTCGTCTTCAGATCTGAGCAGAACCTAACCCAAAAGCCAGATGTTTGGATTGATAGGTGCATGACCTTGCTTAACCATCTCCTGAAGGAGTCGCAGCCACTCAGCTGACACATGCCCAAGATGTTGGCATCTTCATCTTGTGACAGACATGTGTTCAAGCACCTGAGGGTGCAGGAAAAAGGGGCTGTGGCCACCAGTCATTCATCTGGCTCACAGCTCTCCTCTGGCACTTAACCTGAGTGAGTAAGCCCCCCTGAGAGGCAGTTTATATTCACTTGGGCACAAAGCCATCCTAATGAAATTCTTCAGCTTTCCAAATGGACCTGGCCCGGAGCTGGCGTGTATGTAGCCAGCATGGAGCACAGAGGAACCTGTCCATGCAGATGTACTCTAAGTCACTCCTGAAAGGCCTGGTTTTTGTGAGAACTACAGATTTGTACACATATGTAAAGAGTATTTCTAAAGCACAGGAAAGAGCAGCTCTTCCCAGTGTATTGCATTGTTTTAGCCTTGGACGCAACAGTAAATAAATGCATGCATGCATGCAGAAAGAAAAATTTAAACAAAAATGTAAAATGCCATTCTCTTTTTGTGCACTTGTACATACGTGCATGGTAAGTATGGCTTATGAAACTTATTCTCTGTCTTCCGAGTTACTTCACCTTTGGTCATGGAACAAATATTAGATTTGCTAATTGCCCAAAGATGGGAATCTGAGGGAGTAATAAGGTAATGAGGGAGGACTTGTGCAGACTGCCAGGTGGTCTGACTGATAGCTTATGAGTCCAGAGTGTGCCACTGTAACCATATGATCTCATGTCCTTTAATAGCAATGCCTAACACAAATCTGGATTCACTTCTGCTTCAGGCACCACATGCCTCAGTCCTGCTTGATGCCTCCAGGCATCTAAATGCCACAAAATCAGGTGTCACTCCTCCTTTCACCTATCATGACAACTTTTGCCTTGCAAGTATAACTGGCAGCCCAGTTATCTCATCCCGTTCCTAGCTTTCCAAAACTCAAGTTGAAAACATTCAGAAGGACTGAAAGATTCTTCATCACATCCTTCTTGCACCATCATTACTCAAGTTCCCTCTTCACTACCTTGGAAAATAAAACAGTTTTGATGCCTCTTCTCACAAAGCAAGGGTAGGGTCACCTGGTCTGTGTCATAGTGGACTCTCTCTTCACTCTTTCCCCGTTTCTAGGAATGAGAACTTTCCACTTTCATGGGAATGAGGACCATTTCTGTATTTGCAGAGTGCAACTGCCCTTTTTTTCTCTCTAGAGCCCTTGGCCAATTATCAAATTATGAATCTGCTGGTAAAATCTTTAAAAGGCCCAAATGAGACTCAAAATCTACTGCATGCCAAGTTGCTGGGTTGTAGAGGAAACATAAAGAGTGCTTTGTAGTTCTTTGGGATACAGCTCACAGAGCACAAAAAGAAAGAAAAAAAAAAGATGATTATAGCAATAGATTGAAGGGGAAAAGTATGCACTGTATGGCACCAAAGCAAGGAATGAAAGGAAATTTTGGTTAAGGTTAGCAAATTATACAGAAGGACTTTTTAAATAAGTTTGCCTCAAGTTACAAAAATCACTGGAATTAATGGCAGATCAAGAACAACTCAGAATAATACTTTACTTCCCTTTAACATTTACAGATTTCTGCAACACAAACTGGACAGTTAGAAAGTTAGAGATAAAACTTGCCTCAGTCAACCTCCAAGATAAAACATTTTCAAGAGCTAATAGTAGAAAACAACTCTTTTTTTCTAATGTGAACTAAAAGTGGAATTCAGGACGTCTGATTTCAGTTCCCATCTATATCCAGAGCACCAAGAGAGCTTTCCCAAAAGTAAGAGACAACAGTCCCTTTCCAGGACCTGTAGATTGTCTTTAATACAAGGGTTTCTGTTTCTCATATAAGCACATGGTACTCTTGGGACAGTTCCATGCTGTCTCAGGAGAAGGCTTGTTGGACATTACCTTCTGTCTTATGGGCAGACAGTTGCAACGTGGAACACAACAGCTCCATGAGCTTTATATCAGCTCCTCCTGTTTCCCTTCCTCAAGTACAGACATATCAAATGAACTCAGGTTTGGAGGATGAGGAGTGGTAATCACTCATGGTCCTTCACATTTACAACCATCAGCTGAGCACAGACGTTGACAAGGGGGTCATGTAGTGACAGCTACTTTGAGAAGACACAGAATGAAAATGGGATACAGAAATGGACTCCCTGTGGGACAAATCTTTCATAAAGCCACAACAGAAGCTTCTGCAACTTTGTAAGTGAGATTAACTGAAACTGTGATTATTTTTTTCTTTATTTTTTTCTTTATATCTGTAACAAAAATAACCTGAATTGCAAACGTCTCCTGTCAGTCTTGATGGAGTCTGCTTTGGGCCAACACTGGCCCTGGAAGCTCCTGCACATTAAATGATAAAATACAATAAACAATTATAAAGACCTGAGACACCATGGTTCAGAATTTCTCAACTGAGGAAAAATGTCACGGTACTGTGGCAAGCTCAAAGAACATATCATTTTCTATTTGTAACAAAATCATGTGCTACTCTGAGGAAATGGTACAATTCTTCAAAGTACCATAGCCCCCCTCCAGTCATCCATATTAAATCTGATCACCAGTCATCAAATAACAGACATTTAGGTTTCATTCACTGGAATTCAGAGTAAAGGTCTCTCTGGAGAAACAAAGCACTTCAGGCTCCTTTCAGGTCATCAAGGAGTGCCACAGAGTTTGACTTGCAGCCCCAGGTGTCACATCTGGGAGGGTATTTATTTTCAGTTAAAGACGAGACCTTAAAGCACCAAAAATATCCCTTCTCTAAAGAAACACTGTCTGCAGCTCAACAAAGAAGATGCTGGAACAGTTTGTTCCCTGTTGCTTTGTTTCAGTGAGGCAATCTACGAGCCATTTGAAATATGTAGCAGAAACCAGTGCTTGATCCCAATAACTCTGGCAACAACTGCTCTGTTTCCAATCTCTCTTCAAGGTCAAAAGAATCAAGAAGATAATTGAGACCAAACCCAGATATCTGACCTCTGCCAATAGCCTAGACTGTTCAGAATTGTTTTCGAAAGGGAAGCAGCATCCAGATTGTCTTGGTGGCAGTGCTGAGAGAACCCATAGCTGCCATTGGGAGGCAAGGGGCCAAGCAGATGAATTTGTAGACTGTTCCTCCTTTGGCATAAGCAGCTCCACTCTTTTGAGAGACACTATTTTTGGGATCTAGGATCTCAGAAATAGCCAAAAGGATCTTCATAGCTATTTACTACTTTCTGCCTCCTGGTGCCTGTGATGCCTTAGATGAAGTTCTAGAGGGCTCAGTCTTCCTTCACTCGACACCAGTACACATTTGTCCACTCAGGATTTTGTTTTCATATGGGTGCAATCAGGGCAGCTCTCTGAGCACCACCCTCATGAGCGAAACATGTTATATTGAATAAGTAACAAGCAGTACAGGCAAACTTTGGCAAGACCGAGGTGAAGCCTCCCCAAAAAGGGTAATGTTTACAGACAGAGGAGCTGGAAAAACAGCACCACCTCAGCTCAGGGTATCTGCCTCCCATCTGTTGACACACCACGCAGACTTAGGGTTTGTCTGGAAATATCGTTCCTATGAGAAAACCTTCTTCCTTTTCAGCAGTAAATAAGACATTTGAATCTCTTCCACACCAAGGACAGGGTGCCTATCCTTTTGTGCCTATCCTTGTTGACACAAGACTGCAAGCTTAAGATGTTCCCCTCCCAGAAGAAGACAGTAGGACCTGTACTCAGTTGTCAGTTTGTACATGCATACTGCCCTAGGGGTAGCAATATACCTGCTGCTGCCAGAGATAGAAACAGTTGTCTTACTAGTGAGGAACACACCACTCTTTGCCTTCAGTACCCTTTTAGACAATTTTCAGACTCTTCATGCTAATCTCAAGAGCCATTAATGCCAATTTTGCACACTCTCTAAGAGGCAGAGTCTCTGCCTCAGGTCTCCATTCCAAGATCCATGTGGATGCTCAAGCCAATGGAGACATGGTTGAATCTACTGAATCTACTCTTTGGTAGAGTCCTCAGAAAAGGCACTTATTCAAGCAAAGAGACTCCACTGGGAAGGAAAGCTGCCTTGAAAACTCACCAGTCAAGGTTAACATGTTTGACTCTTGCAGATTTGGTATGAATGTATCAAACCGAGCAATTTAATGGTGAAGTAAATTTTTATGTGCAGAAAGCCTACTCATATACCACATCATGTGAGTCTCATACTGGTCCTAAAAATCTGCTTAGAAGGCAATTCTTCTTACTGACTGCCAGGGTACCTTTGATTTCACTTCTTGCATGAGTCATCAGCTTTTGTAGGAAGGATCAGAGACTGATCACTATTCCACTATTGTCCCTGTGCCTTTCTAGTCTCTATGTCCTGGCAAAACTTACGGTCACTGATAGTGATCTGATCATCACAATATCCTGTGGGAAACTCAATATCACATAGGAGCCAGCAATAGCTCTTTTTACTCTTAGAAAGTGACATAATCCAGAGTTACTGGAACTCTTTTTTTCCCCCTACTCCCTTCTTTTTTTATGTTGCTTTTATAATCAAGAAACTGAGCCACATATTTTTAATAATGAGAATCTGGATGAGGTTCAATCTGAATTTTGAAAATATATTCCAATTAAAGACTTTAATAGATTCTTGGCTTTCCCTACATCTCATTCCCATGTGCATTCAATAATCCTCCTTTTTCCCTAGTAGTAAGTAGACTGCAGTGTAGGTGACATCACTTTCCAGAAGGTCAGCCTTCCCTGGGCTTCCATTTTATGAGCATTTCTTGCAAAAGTTTTGCTAAGGAGGCGCTTCTTTTCTCCAAACTGACTGCAGATCTGCTGTGACTGTCAAACATGGTGTTTGCTTTTGTGAAGCTGCAATGACTTTTGGATTGCATATTCCGAAAGAGAGGTGTTGTTCTCAAGCCAGAGGGTTTCACTAACAGAAAGCGCATATTCTTCCCCTCGATAGGACAATATGGTGACCACTCAGATCACAGACCTGCAGAGACTTACTGATGTGCTTTACTTCAATGGCAACATGTGCAAATAGGGCTCATGGACTGCTATGTTCAGACATACCAGGCACCTGTGCAACTGGTTGCAATATCAAGCTCACCAGTTTGTGTGGCAGCTGAGACCTATCATTGTGCAGATTAGAGACTTATTTAATCCCTGTATGAAACAGCTGCATTCAGCACACCCAGTATCGATTTTGGTGTGCCACTGTGGCCCTTGCTCAACTCACAGCTCTGGCCAAACAAATGAGCAAAGCACTAGGATGTATGTTGAATGGTAGAAGAGATAATGTGGAAAAAATTATAATACCTTTGGATAGTTGTATCGTGTGGATGCATCTGAAATACTCTGTGCAGACTTTTTTAAGAAACTATTAAGAACCTGGAAAACTTCCCACTAGAAGAGAAATTAAATGACTGGTGCTATTCACTTTGAGAGGCACAGAAGAGGGACATAAAAACCTGTAAAACAATTAAATGTATAAAGAAGGTGGATGAGGGAGGACCTTTGCTTATCTCTTAACAACCCACAAAAAAAAATGATGGACATTCAGTTGGAATAGAAAAAACAAAGCCACTTGAGTGAAACATGTTCCACACAGTTGTTTCAGAAAAATATGAAAATTACAGTCACAAGAGTATCGAGATCAGGTGACACAAAGCTAACATGTATTCATTCTGCAAGATGGTAGAGGCTGTAACAATTTGGTATGTGAGCTTCTTTTTAATTAACTATGCAAACTGGGATTTCCCTTCTCAGGCATCTACTCCATCCAAAAAATCATTCTACATTTTTTACCCCAAATCCTCTTCAACCTCTTTCCATCCTTTAAAAATACCTACAGCAGAAGATCATATTTTAATGTCAGTTTGCAGCTAGAAAACTGCCTCCCCACTGCTTACCAATATTTTTTTTTCTACACCAAAATTTGTGTGCTTTTATCACAGTACTGCATGCACTGTCCCTTGCCTGTGCAGTGGCTTATCCACTGAGATGTCCAAATTCTTGTCAGTGACAACAATTTCCAGCAGACTCACTGGGTAACTGTGTCCCACTGTTTCATTTGGTTCTGGACAGGTCAGTATTGGAACCAGTCTCTGCAGAGAAATACTGGGATTTTCTGCTCTGGATAGTGTATTTGTAGTTACCACATCAGCTTTGAGATCAGTCAGCTACTCATTTCATAATACACACCAAACACATTTCCAAACTTGTGGCAATAAATTAAACATCCTCCAAAAACCATCACACCTGTACAGTTATTTCTATCAGTCAAAGCTATAACCTGACCAAATAATTCAGTTGGATTTCTTTGACAAAATCATTTTGGAAAAGGAAGGTAACACCTTTATGTCACGAAAAAATTACCAAGTGAGAAAAGAAAAACTAAGAATATGTAGCAATTCATGGCACGGAAAAATTCAGCTGGAAAGCAGCAAAGGCACCCCATATATGCTGCTGGCATCCCAAGCTTTTGCCCCAGATAACATGATTTTTCCTACTGCAGCAAGAGGGACTCATCTCTAGAAAATCAAAGCTGAATTCCACAGTTCCTAGGGGGGAACTGGTCCAGCACTTCCCTAGACTTCATGTAACTGGAACCTATTGTTTTTTTCCTTTTCACCACAGACGGCATCTTCTTTCAGTACTAGGATGTATTCTCCCTATCCTCATCAATAAAGTTTCTCCCAGGCATGTGGCCACTTTTGCTGCTCTCACCTTGTCTCTCTGCAGTACGTATGCAGTCCTTTTCAGCTGCAATGGACACATCTAGTCCCAAAAGACTCCTGTAGCCCCAATGCAATTTCTCCAGTAACAATTCAAGGGATGAAAGGAAGGCTTGCAATTCCTCAACTGTTTATTCAGAAATGTCACACGTTCACCCAGCTTTGGAGATAACAGTGTGATTTAGAATTAAAGTATATGTTTATTAAAATAATATCCTGAAAATGTCTAATTCATAAATATACAAGGCTATGAGATAACAGCATGCAGCTCAGAGAACTAAAGCTTCAGTTGGGAGAGAGGGAGAAAGTTCAGGGCAAGTCACTTAAATGTAGAGACTGGCTAAGGCTGGGAAGACCTGACGTGCAATAGTTTATGCTGATGTCAGCTGTTAAACACCAGTGATTTACTCACCTGTCACCCAGTTCATGTGCTTGAAAGGAAGGAGACAAAGAGGTATAGACATGGTATATCCTGGTTGTCTTGTATTTGGAGGGAAGAATCACATGTGGATTCAAGCCACCTCATTATTTCTTCTCTTTCTGCCAGCAATTCCAAGGCCTCCAGACAAGCATACTTGTGCTGGCCTTTGGGGGCTGTCCCAGCAGCCAGGATTTAAAATAGAGTGTGTTTGTTCCTTGGCTTTGCACCTATTTCTGAGATCAGGGGTCAGCTTGTTACAACAACTACTGAGAGGTGAGCACTATGATGGCTGGAATATTTCTGATTCATTATCTTGAGCTCATTTCACGTGGCTAAATGTGGAGCTCAAAGCACTTTTTTGTAATGAGTTATTAAATTTTGAGATCGACCTGTGAACAAAACTGTAGTTAAGGCTTGCCCTAAGCCTAGTGGTCTGTGGTGCAGTGGTGGTGGCCTGCACAGAGCCAGTTGGTCACAGGGTGCTGGCTTGCTTCCTGGTTTTTCAGCTGCCAAACTATATTATATCAAGCTAAAAATACATTAAATATTTTCCTTTCCTAGTATTACCTTACCACGTAAGCAATAGCTAGACTTGCCACTAGGATGTTATCTGATAACCGAGGGGAGGGGAGGCGGGCGAGCCCAAATAGCGGGTGAGACATGGAAGAGAGTCTGTTTCAGTGACTGTGACCAGGAGGAGAGGCTGTTATGTTTCTATTTAGGTGGGTGATGAAAACATTCCTGAATCCCTGCTTTAACCCATCTCTGACTTTATGTCCCACCACAAGTGCTCCTCAACACAAGCCTCTGAGCTTGTGAGAAATCTCTCCTGCCCCATGTTGTGCCATGAAGAAGAGCTGATGCATGGGGAGTCTAACAGAGCTGACTGGAGTCTACTCTATCCTTCTCTGATGCTGTGCCATCAAAGAAATATTCAGCAGGCTCTGGGGTGTTGCATGTGGAACTGAGGTGGGGGACTGCCAGCAAGAGATTCCTGCACTGGATACTCTCCTGGTTCTGCCCCAGTGATGGGCAGCCCTAACAGCCACCACTGTTTCCCTGACTCTGGAGGAGACCACACCATCCTCAAATGGGTTCAAGGTCTGGAGGGAAGTTTTGGGGGTGATGTCAAGCTCAAGTGTGAGAGGCTAGAGAATCTGCTGCACAGAACAGGTTTTGATTTTTTCTCACTGGTGTCACATTTGAACACCATTTTGAATAGTTTCTTTTCTTGCATGTATGTTGGAATAAAATAAAAAAGTACTAGGCTGCCTTGATACATCTGTTCTCAGTGATCACTGTATTTTAAACTAGAAATACTGCAGTAAAGTGAATGGCAAAGACCTACCCCTGCAAAAAGCGAAATAGCAACACAGCCTGAAACTAGATATGAAAGCCCTACTTAACAAGTGAGAGATGTAAAGGGCAGAAGCTATGAAAAGACACTGCATGGATAAGTGGATAACACTTGGCCTATCCAATAATTCTTCCCAGATTCTTACTAACAGAAAGTCTCTCCAGCAAGGCCACTAGCTTTTGAAATCATGGTAGTGTGATTCTGGAGGGAGGCCCATTCTTGGTCTCCTAAAGCTTCCAGAGGACACAACCCCATTGCCCTTGTGTTTCCACAAAAATAGCAAATGTTAACTGTAAATGGAGAACAACATGTCTGACATGCTTGAGCATTTCCTCAGTCACTCTGTGCTCTCTTCATGCTTAAATCATGCTGTGTTGTTGGGCTGGTTTGCCTAAGCCTACACTCCTTCCTGCTGCTCATTCTAGTACTCCTGGGACTCTGGCTCCAGCTCTGGGGAGACCAGGGAGATCAAGTGGTTCCATTGCACCTCATAAGGCATGGCCTGTCCACTATTTCCATCCACCCTCTCTGCTCTGTGTCCTTTCACTGCAGTCAAGAGCTCAATGATGTGTGTGACAGCCCCATTCCAGTAGCTTGACACAGGGCAAAGTGCAATACTGCTCTTATACCCTCTTCTCCTGCCCTTTCTACAGCTCTTTGCATTCCCTTTGTATGCTCACCTTGCTGCTTCTGCATGGTAGTGAAGTCTTCAAAGGTGAGAGTGCGCACGGGGGGCCTCCAGAAGGCGTAGGTCTCCATAATGGCCTCCAGCCCAGTCCTATGCAAAGAAAATAAAAGAAGGAAAGAATAAGAATGTCAGTCAGCTGGAGGCATAGGCACTGAGGAAAGAAGGCTCCAGCCTTTCTTGACAGGCTGCCAGTGGCCACCAAAAGGTCACCTTGGCATCTGTGAATTCCTCAAGCTTTCCTGCACAGGTGCTGGGCACCAGAGTAAAATGAAATTTCCTCAACCCAGGGTTTCAAAAGCTCCTAATAGTGTCTTAATGCCTTCTTCCTTTCTAATAAGAATCTCAAGTCTCCTGTTTGCTTTGCAGGACACCCATGACTGTCAGGTCCTCAGAGCATACATTGAGTGGGCCTCCACACTTTGTGGATGCAAGCTGTCATGCAAACAAAGGAGATCTGGGATTCAGCCTCTAGAATCAGAGAAACGTGAATTGCCTTTCTTTGCCACTCCCCAGTTTTGGATCCTGTTCTAAACTGCTATGGGAAGCCTTCAAAAATGGAATCTCCTTGGTTTTGGACTTCAACTAGAAATGCACAAGATGATCTTTTAAAAAAGATCAGTGGCATGTCTGCTTTGGGTCCCTAATTCACCACAACAACATGACAAAGAGGAAAGGCCAAAAATTTTACTGAGAATTTTTCTTCTTGAAGGTCTGGGTTCCCAGATTTATTCTTATCTACATCACAGCATTTTAGCTCTGCTGGAGTCTCTTAACTCGACAGGCTCAGTGAGGACATAGGTGCATTATCAGGAAAAGGCCTCACGTTCTTTACAAGACAAACTCCCAGAGTTTCTCCCCAGGAAAGGCTATCCTCTGTGGAAGTTGGACACTGCTCTGCTCCCCATTCCTCACCTTCCCCTTCCTCTTTTCCAGCAGTAGCTTATAGCCCTCACCCTGACTGAACACTACTAGAGATTCTTGGTTAAATGTGAGAACATATCCCCTTTCAAAGTAAAAGGCACTAACATCCCCAGAGCCTCACATCAGATGTTGAGCTGACACTGGAGCTGCCTTTTGCTTCTGAAAATGTCTTTCTGCACGTGCCTCCACTCACTCAGTTAACTTTAAAAAGTCTCCCCGGAAGCTTGGATGCTTTAAATACATTGGAGTTGGCAAACCAAACTCTGTATTTTAAGAGGAGGTTTAGAAGAGAGGTTGTTGCATGGTGTTTATTAGCTGCTAAGCTGTTAGAAGTAGAAACAGAAGACATCTCTGCATAGCAGTCTCACAGTAGTGCTGAGCACATTACAACAAAACTATTTGGTTAATACAGTGGCCTCTGCCAGCTCATGGAGCTCAGAGACAACAAGGCAGTGCAGAATTTGAACCCATCTGCTAAGCTGGGCTCTGTGTGCAAAAGCTGCCCTTCAATTTACCGGTATCACTCCCAGGATTTCCTCTGCTCCCTGTGTGTGCAAGTCACACATGTTCAGACTCCCCCAGCTTCCCAGCACACACAGCCAGGAAGAGAACAGCACCTTTTTTGAAGCCTCATGAAATGATTTCCAGCCCAAACATCCAGGGAGGACTTTCTGGTACTGTATATCCAGGGGGCATAAAATGCCCTGAGCAAGTTGCAATGCAGTTAGACCTTCCATTGAAAGGACCTGCCTAAGTGATTTAAGCCACATAACATAAGCAGAAATGCAGACTGAAAGTTTCAGCTGTGCTGATCCTGCTGCTCTGTGTCTACCACAGGGTCATGTGGGGAAGCAGGGAAGCCAGCTCACTAAAACCAATGGACACACAGTCTGGCTTAATCATTAGATCCCCGTGTACATAACTCCACTCTGCACTAGTGTCGGACTTTTAGCTCTGCTCTCGTGGCTCCCTTCCAGTAAAACCAAATCTCTAATGGGAAGTAGCTCAGGGAGACAGTAAATCAGGTTAAAGCTATTACCCCTGCCTCTCCTTGGTGTCTACATTATTATCTGCTCAGCAATTGACTCACTATTCAAAGTTTCTAGCTTTCCATCTACCATGTTCTCCTGTATCAATACAGTTCTCACAGGTACCATGTAATTTGAAAAGGGAAAAAAGGATAGTCAGCAGATAATAAAAAAAAGAAATAAAACTAAATCAGGAATAATATACTGCTTTGAAGGGTTGGACTCCACTGTGTGAGAGTTGCTAGAGGGTAACTGGCAGCACTGAGAGTACCAGGTTGTAAAGCTGTTCTATTCCTGTCCTGCATGTCAGGGAAAGGAAAGATGCCACCAGGGACCCACCTCCTTCTGCTCCAGGGGCTTTTTTTATTTTGTGTAGAAAAAACATCATGGCTGTTTTTGAAATAGTATCTAAGAAGAGCACATCCTTACTGAATTTTCACATCCTTCCATGCATCAGACAAGATCCATGAGACAGCAGCTGCATGTGCTAACCTGCTAGGCAGCTACCACCCCCTGTATGGAGTCCTGCAGAAGAAGAACGTGCAGGCATGCTAAAAAACAGCTTTTGGTGAGAAGGTACACCACCTTTATGTGACTGAACAACCTTATGCCCAGCCTTTCTTCGGTCTGTGATGTATTCCTATTTTTGAAAGAAAATGTTGAGGTGGGGAGGTGGGAGTCAAGAAATTCAGTCTCTGTTAACTCTAATAACTGTCTCTCTCATAGCAGATTATGACATTGGTGTGCTCTCCTAGTCAGCAGAAATACTGCAGTCCTATGCTCTGTGTGTGTGTGTTCCACCCCCTAACAAGGACAAGAATCCCCACCTGGCCAATGAAGACACCTTTTGGGGCAACAACAAACACTGACAAAAAACCAATTGTTTGCAGCACTCCTGAAATCTCAACAATTTGAGAGGATCTTTGGAGAAGGCGACTGGTACCAAGTGTGCTGAACATAATCCATGTGGCATCTATATTCTCTTCCAAAGAACTGCAGTGAAAAATTAACTTCAAACTATCTATCAGTCCATAAAGCCTCCCCTCTCACACCATCTTTATGAAGGAAGTAAAAAAAAAAATGTATCAGAAGAGAACTCACTGCCAGCTTATTTTTTTTTGTTTTTAATAAGGTCAGTCCTTTAAAAGGTATCCAAAATTTGCTCTCTCTTTTTCATTCATTCTTTTATTTTTAGTGCTATAAATTTTTAATAATAGGCAATAAATGAAACAGTTCCATTGTCTGAAAAATGAAAGGAGCTATCTCTGCACCTCCATAATCCATCCCATATGGCTGATCTTGCCATTCCCACTGCATGCAGGATTCAGGTCATCGTTTCATTGTTCGCTGGGGGAGCCAAACTATTGGCTCCAAGTGCTCTTCTAGCTCTCTTATCCTCAACAAAAGCTCAAAGAGCATTTCCAGCGCAAGAAACTTTTATTCACTTCAGCTGCCCACATCTGAAAGGAAAGTGATGTTGTTTGCCTTCAGTCTAGGGGTTTTTTCCTTCCATCACCCTGCTGAGTTTCCTGACTGTTGTCCCTTCTGGCTTCCTCCTGGATAAGGAGGTCCTGCAAACATCCCACTGTCAAATGAACTTTACTTGGTCTCCAAAAATAGGCTCTGTGGCATTAAACCTGCACCCTCGCTACCCAAACATTTGGCTACCTGAGCTCCATATGTTAAAATCTCTAGTTTCTCAATCCCTTGAAGTTTGGGAAGGCAACCAAATAATAACCTGCCTCGTACATACATTATGTAGGTATCCTTTCAGCACCAGGAACTTCTCTTGTTGCATTTCTACAGATGCTTCATGTGCTTTTGCAAAAAGTGAAGAGGGACTGAAAATCAGGTAGACGGAATTTCTAAGAAATGGGAACTAAGGCTCAGCCTTCAAACACAGGCTAAATCCCTAATCCAACAAGGCTAATGCGCAGATGGCTGAATATCATTACTTAACACGGTTTGAGTACTCAGACTGCAAAACATTGTCAATCTGCTGAGCTGTTTCTGTCCTTCCCTCTGAAACAGTGCTCCTTCTCCCAGCTCAAAGACTGAGGCAGTAAGCTATGAAGGAAGACACTCACGTAAATAAATGAGAGAGATCTAAGAAAGGATCTGGGAAAAGATTGCTCCCCCATACAGATACAGGCAGTTGCATCATGATGAGGTGTCTCCAGAGTAGCAGAGTTTTAGAAGTGGTTGTTCTAACGAAATGAGACCACAGTCATAAGGAAACATTGGGGAAGGCTGTGAGCTGATGGAAGTGAAAGATTTAAAAAGGAAACTAGTTTTAAAAACAACAGTCAACTCCGTAATTTCTGCAGAAGGCAACAACAGTAAAACAGAATAAATAAGTGAAGTGAAATCCTCGACCTCCATTTAATGGAAGAGCCTCTACACAAAGCAGAAAGGAAACATCCTAGGGAAGAAGTGGCCTGGGAGTTTCTTTTTTCCCAACATGCTCTGCTTTTTCCAGGGGGGTTCTTTCCTCCATTATTTGCTGACAAACTCTAACCATGGCTCTGATTCAACATCCCGATATCACTGGGATATGATGTCCTGGAGTCGCCTCAGAATTCTGTGTCTCGTTCTGCTGCCACAACATTCTTTTTTCTTTTACAATCTTCTGCAGAAAACCTCTTGGATATACACTACTCACTTGCTTCACAAATGGCCCCTTCTTCAAATTACCTTCCTTCTTTTCCAAAGAAGGCCTCCATTTTTGGTGGGACATTCTCCAGCCACAATCTGATGTACTGCAGCTGACCAAAGTTGTGGGAAGGATGTGGGAATGATGTTTGAGGGTGTGGGAATTTGCAGAGCATCACAATTGCTAATCCAGCTGACCTTGATGAGATGAAAAATTCACACAGGGAAGAAGAGCCATCCAGCACAGTTAAGAGAAGTCTCATTTGGAGAGTCCTTTCCCCACACAGTTTGGACCTGAAAGCTTTTCTCCCTCCTGTGGATATATCTATGTATATGCCCTCTTGAAAGGGAGCAGCTGAGTATTAGTGTCCTCCACTAGCTGACAACAGCGGTGGAACCTTAGCCAGACCACTGCTTGTGAGGCAGGCGCCTGACTGCTATATATGCTTGCAAATACCTTTGCCTGGTTTTTTCTTCCTAAAAGCCTCAGGCTGCTCTCTTTGATGTGTAATACCTTAAAGATTTTAATTCCTCTTTACATCAGCAGAAAGCCTTACTGAGCTCTCCCCACAGCTGCAGCCGTGTAGCAATTTCCTGCCCTTCCTTAAATCAATGAGCTACAAAGATCAGTAATTCCCAACCTTTTCAGGAAACTGTCCAAATTCACTGAGCTAGGACCATATTAATGCCTTACATGTTAATATAGCCCACCATGTACCTGGAACTGCATCAATCCCTCTTTCAAACCCAGCCCCCAGTGCAGCTGCATCTCTGCACACAGGGAAGAGCTTGTCCCTGTGGCACATACTACTTCCCACACACAGGAGAGGAGAGCAGAGTAAAAGTCACATATGCCTCAAGGAGGGCTGATGTTCCCAGTGGGGATTAAATGAGTGGTAGCATCTTTTTGCACAGCTTCTCTAAGATGAGAGCAGAGGAGCTGAGCTGGGAAGTCTCTAGGTCAGTTAGATGTCTTTGTGATCATGGAGAGCGTAGCATTAAAATGTGTGGTGGAAAACACAGAGTAGTTGCCCATTCACTGAACACTGTGCCTATCAAACTATGAAGGAGGTAGTAGTGGTCCTGGGGAACACACACAACAGCAGCATGCAAGTAAGGACTGAATTACAGCGCCCATGGGGACAGCAAATGAGGGTTATGCACATGACTTTCACTTGGTCTGCACAATCAGAGCCTTGTTTCTTGTAATGTAGTCATATGTTTAATTCTATATTTAATTTAATGTTTAAAGCCTTTGTCACACTGACTTAAAGGAAACCCACATAATACTGAGATCTGCTGTATATTCTTCAGGATTCATGAATGGCAGAAAAAGTTGCAACTTTGTTTGGATCCTCTTTTTCTTTTTTGATAAGTCTGTAATGCTTTTTACTGTTACAATAGGGGTTTTTTATTAAAGCTCCTGTTTAACTGTTGTCCTGTTAAAACTACGTTTTTTTCTAAATAATACTCAAGCTGTTTTATTTAATCTTCTCATAAAAATCCTGACAAAAATCAGGTAACACAGTCAACGTGAAACTATCTGACATCACTGGAAAAAAACAGAAATTGTTTGAAACGAGAACACTTCTGCAGTTTTATCCTACAAACCTATTGAAAAGTGATTTTTTTCTTCTAATGTAAAGCAAGCATTTGCATTCCAAGTTTTGGAATTTCCTGTGAAAATTAAAAAATACCTTTCAACCAGCTCTACGTATAATAAAGAGTAAGTTAGTATTTTGCACTGTGTTACACTGTGACCTATTTGCCTGTTTTACAATCTGCAATCCCCCATTTCTCTCTGTTTTTCATTTTAATAACAAAAAAAAAAATTAAAGAAACTATACAGTGTCTTTGTGAGTTCACTGATTTTACCTAATTCTTTAGATACCATGGCACCACATCAGCAATACATGAACAGTTTACTGATAACATATCAGAGATGCTAAAGAATGTTTTAAAACATGAAAATCATAGAAATGGGCATAAATAAATTAATTATCCATTACAGAAAAGAAAAAAAGAAAAACCAATAGCAAAACAGATATAAAAAAGAAAGCAGTGGTAACAGAAGGAATACTAAGGTAGAAGAAATCAGGAAATTAAACATATATCAGCAAAAAAATACAGTCACAGTAAAAATGTTATCAAACAGAAAAGAGATAATCTGTCTTTACAGATATGTTGTCTAAGAACATCTAAACTCTTTTATCAGGGTTTGGGACTGCAGGGTCCAGACAGAGGTAGGAGCAGCACAGGAGGAGACTTCTGGAAAGAAATGGGGTCAGTCTAGCTGGCTAACCTGGAAAGCAGTTCCTAAAGAAGTCATCATTATATGTTAGATCTGTTCAGTCAAATTAAAACAGTCCTTCTAATTCCTCTAAGAACTAGTCTACAGCATATTTCTCTCATAAAAAGTAATTGGGATCATGAAATGCCTTCCTTGACCTTAGACACATGCCCTGTGTGCTCATCAGGGAAAGGAGGGAAGAGATCAGTGAAGAAACACAGATAAGTTCCTGTTACCTGTTTCTGCCAGAATCTCTGAAGCCTTTAGCAAAGGGGTTTCTGTCAATTTTTAATCTGGTAATCTAAAAGGAAGAAAAAGACAATTAGTTAATGTCTTCGTTTTTTTTCTCTTTAAACAAATGAACATTATGGATGATTATCACTCTTGCCCAAGCCACTTGTGCAATGATCTTCCATACTTATTTCCCCAGACTTCTATTAAAGTTGCCCTTCCATTAACCGTGAACACACTATCTGCTTACCAAAGAGTGACACCAGGGACAGAAACCATGGCAGCATTAGGAAAGCTGGCACAGCACTGGGGCTGAGAATTTATTCCTGAAGGAGAAGCACACCTTGGATCCAGGTGCAAAACCCCAGGAGCTGTAATTTATCAGCGGTCATGTAGTTTGGGAAGAAGGCACACTGCTCAGGTTTGGCTGGTATCTGAGTTATCCCAGCCTCAACACTCTAGATATCCAACAGCTGGATGCACTCATGAACTTTCAAGCAATGCCAAGGAGAAAAGGCCAAGCAAAGTACAGGCTCCAACCCCCAGAGATGGCAGCCAGCCACCCGGTCACATGTACAAGTTGCTGTTGCTCTGGTCAGCATCTGGGTGGCCCCTCAAGGGTTTTATGGTATGGAAATGTTTTTTTCTTTTTCTTTTTTTTCTCCTCTAAGTAAAGGAGGTATCAGTCTAAGTGCTTTGGGGGGACCTTCTTTCCTGCCTTTTTTGTAAGCATGAATTCCACGTTTGTAAATATGAAAAATAGCATTAGGATTTTGACCTTACAGCCTGGTAATATTCTACTCCCTGTTGGCTATTCCACAGCCTGGTGTAGCACAAGAGCTCTCCTCTGCCTGCCTCACCTTGTGCTGGAGATTCTGTCTCTGCAATGAACAGAGAGTGAGATCTCCAGATCCTATCAAATTTGAGATGTTTTTGCTGAAATTGCTCGGAAGGGACCAGTTTAATACAGTCTGATCTAAAGCGGATTTTCAGGTGTTTTGCTTCTGTCAGAACCAAGCCCTTACTCTGAGTATTAACCTCAGATCTGGAATGTAGCTCCTATTTTTGCAGAAGCTTAATTTGTGAACTTAATTTCCGCTAGCCTGACTTTGCAGCTGTCCTGGGACTTGTGTGTACAGAGACAGATATGTTCTGTGGAGGATGGAATTACAGCAGAGGGAATCCCTGTGGTGGATTTGCTAACATTTTACAATTGTTTCCAGAGACACTTCACCCAGTAAGACCAACTTTTACAGCCACTGGAGGGCATGCAGGAAGATCCAGGGGATTTAAATTTTGTTTTAATGGAAAGGCTTCTCCAGACCACCAGAATCTCCTTACCAGTATTATAAAAATGTGATTGTGTCCCCCAGATTTTTTTGGACAAACCCCCCACGTTTGGATTTCAGAGAGACAGAAATGTCAGTACTTATTTACAGTGAGGCAGCTTATGGTGACAGTCCCTGACAGAGATTCTTCTTTTAACATTTCCCTTACCTGTGTAATTATGTCTTATAGGTCTGGTCATTAAGCAAGAATCACAGGCTAATTTCCTGTCATTTCTTCTCCTTTCCCTATCCTCTTTCCATGTCTGGGTTATAGATAAATTTTGTGGAGTATATGCATTTGGGTGAGGGGGTAGGAAATTTCCCATACTGCAATGACAGCAAACCCACCATTGTGTTCCAATATTTTTGATCCATTTTGGATCCTGATTTAAGTCAGTTCAAGGGCACCAGACTGAGCAAAAAAAGTTAGTAGTATATGTCAGCATATGTGCTCTGTTATATGTTGCAAAATAAAAAATGCTATGACATTTCACTAAATTGTTGCAATTCACAATTGTTAGAAATTTCTTACACATTATAATCTGCCTTAAGATGATTTAATATGAATCTGTCCCTCAGTCCAAAAATACTAAATTAGTGACATCCACTGAGCTCATGAAGTCATTCTACAGAAACACAGATGTTGTCATGGAAAAAATAGTAACTTCATAATTTTTCTTCACGAGCTTTTCCATTCAAGATGCCTGTGCAACTCATGGCAGAAAATTGTGTACTCTATTGCCCTAACAAACTTGATAATATATTATTTTTATTCCAAGCAGGTTTATACCCTCATTCTAGTTTTACAACAGTACCTTGCACTCTCTAAATGGACACACTATTAATGCAGCAAAAACCTTCAACAATTAAGATAATGTTTCACATGGCTGGGGAAAAAAATGACCTTATGCAGCCCTTTTAATGCCATCACAATCCCTACCCCAATAAGAAGAATGGCAGGAAAGGTAAATGGGATGTGCCTCTCACCTGAGAATAAAATAGGAAGAATGTGTTGACAAACAAGAGAAGAGGAGCTCCCTGAGCCCAAAGCATGACAGGGATGATGATAACGAAGGCTAACAAGAATCCCTGAGGCAAAGGTAGCTGGCAGATGAGCAACACATAAGGAGACTACAAAAAGAACAGGTGGATATAAGGAGCTGTCAATGTGTGCAACAAACATGCTTGAAGAAGCGATGAAGGGACACCTCCTCAAAGAGGAGGGCACAGTCTTTCACCGGCCACTGAAGGAGAAGGGGGAACAAATGTGTATAATCAGAGCCCCACCCAACCTGGCCTTGAACACCTCCAGGGATGGGGCATCCACAGACACTCTTGGGCAACCTGTGCCAGTGCCTCACCACAGTAAAGAATTTTTTCCCTAATATCGAATCTAAACGTACTCTTTTCAGTTTGATGAGATTACACTTCTTTAAAAGTTTTCCCTTCACTGCTATAAAAACCCCAACTATGTGTTTTCTCTTTGAGATAACAGACCTGGACTAGTTGTACTGCCTTAAAATTCTAGCAGGAACAGTACAATGTAGTTAGTACCATGAGAAAGCAAGGAAATTTGAGCACAATACATCTCTTTAAGGTTGATATCACTCACTTTACAGTCATCTACAGCCATCTAATCTCCAAGGTGGTTTTCTGGCTAGATATTTCATGTCAACACACTACTCCATAGCAAGCATTTTCTTTTTTAGGCTGTAAAGTGTACACTCTTCTTTAGCTTTGCTTCTTAGAGAAGTTAATGCCTCAATCACAAAGAGCACACTGATATTTTTATGAACACCCAACATAAAAGGAGCCTGAAGGCACACAGCTTTACCTGTTGATTTTGGTAGGCTGTCACTGTGGTGAAAACTGTCTCAGGGAAGTTGAAAGTTTTCACCCCATCTCCTGAAGGAACTGGCTTTGTAGGAGACAGATCACTGCTGAAATCTTTGCGAATGACATGAACACGGGGCTGATATTTATGCATTGAGTGTAAGATTATCTGAAGAGAAAACAAAAGGAAAAGAACTTTTTTTCCCCCAAAATATTTTACACCACATCTAGTTGTACAAGGAAGCAGGGATGGAATAAGAGCTAATATGAAGAAAATTACCCTTTTCTTAAAAGCATATATGAGACAAATTTTGTGCTATGTGCAGAGAGAAAGATGCTTTATTGCTTTATAGGAGCAGGTAACATTTTGAGCAAAAACATTGAAATAGGGTAAGACTCCATAACTCTGGAGAGCAGCCACAGACATGTGCCCAACAAGACACAGGAGCATGAAAGCAGCAGCAGTACCCTTTCAAGACTGAGAGAAGGGAGGCTGGGACAGCAGGCACCAGGATTAACTTCTAACTTACATGGCCTTGATCATCAAGCTCATTGTTGGTCAGCTTGAGCTTGTCAAAACTGACCACCTGCCTCATCCAAGTGTCTCCAGAAGCCAGTGAGTCGGGATGGATGTAAACCCTCGGGGGCACTGGAGAGTCAGCATTGCCAGCCACCATCCACTTGGAGCTGTGATACACATACCTGCAAAAGGAAGGGTGAACCTGAGGGAAGCTGTCACTCACTCACCATAGGAACATGTCCAAGGGCTCCCCCTCCCCTGTCACCCTACCGCATGCAACCCTGAGCTCTCATTTGCAGTCAGGGGAGAATGTGCTTTATTGCAACCTCCTACCATCTAAATGAAAGCCAGATTACCCCTGAGCCACTTGTTCAGACTTGATGTCTTATTAAAACCACCTTGCAGTTATTTTCCCTGTAAAACTCTGCCACATGTGCCTTCTCAGCTCCTTAACCCTCTCTGAGCCAGAGTAAGAGGCTGAAAAATAAGGATAAACAAAATCTTCTCTGAAAATATTAATAAATGTCCTGTAAATTCTGAAAATTTGCACTGGATCCCATGCCAGACTTTGCAAAATACATGTGGCTTCACCTAGAAAGGGCAAAAGCCAATGGATACAACTGGAACAATTGGTAAAATGGAATTTCTGGTTTGAACTGTTGCAAAAGAGGAAATTCCATATAGTATTACATATGTCAGGATTAAAGAAAAAAATATATCTTTGTGTTCCTGATCCAGCCATCTTATATATGCAATAAATTTCTCTACCACAGCTTTGCCTAGACACTTTTTTTTCTGTCCTGCAGCTCCTTCCATCAAAGGTATTACACAGAGTCCTGCTAATACCTCTGAGTTCTGCCCTATTCTGCCCATCGTTGGGTCTCTACTCAGTTCTGATAAGCTGTTTCAGTCTTTACCTACAAACAGTGACTCATTTCCTGTATTTTCACAAGAAATGAAAAAAAAATAAATTCTGATCCTCTCACTGCTAGTTTGCTCTAAGAACAGAAACAAAGGGTAAGACTATATATATATTTTCAATGTTATTGTTCTCAGAACCACACTCAAAGAAAAAGGAAAAACATGCAGCTGAGTATCAAACAGTACTTTGATGTTTCCCCAGGAAAATAATTTTCCTGAGAAACATCTGCACAATTTGAGAACAAAAATGTAGCATTTAACATTTGAAGCAGAGGTTCAATTCTGAATCCTTGAAATGTGGTTTAGTTAAGATTATTTGGGAAAAAAACTTGCTCTCTGGGGTTTAATAAAAATACAAAAATCACCTCTGTCTAAATAGTGTTCTGGGATGCAGGGGACCATGAGTTTTCCAGAGTACTTTTTAGGGTCAGAAGCCCATTAATATCAGAGAAATCTTCCTGACTTTCAGCTCAGCCGTGGGGGGTTTCTCAATCACTCCACACTGTAGGTTAGGGACCAATATTCACTGTGGCTGCTGTGCTGGACAGTGAACATTTTTAAAACAGAAATCACCCATTTCAGCTCAGGCCAGACTTGAGGTTCCTGTCTTAGTTCAGCTGCTACTTGCACATTCCTTCCTTGCTGAAATAGTTTTAGAGGCTGCAGACTCCCCATTGATAACTCCAGTTATCAGTTTCCTCAGACTGTCATTGCTAATCATGTCAATTGGGAAATGCATGATAAGGAACTCCTCAATTAAAAACTGCTATTTGAAAAGAGAAGGATTTCAATCCAAAAGTGCAAGAGAGTATCTGAAACAAGGGAAGGTGTCTTTGCTAGGCTGTTATTGACTGTAAGTTATTACAAGGCTCCTACCTCTGCACCTAAAAAGCTTACCTGTATCTCTTGTTATCCACAGGGACAATGTCCATGGCAATATAATACTGCTGGTGGGGATCCAAGCCTGTAATTTTCACCCTCATGGCTGGAAACATTCTCCTAGGAAAATAAGAGTAGAAATAAGGAAAAAAAAGTGGTGAATAAGGAAGAAGTAGCTCCTTATACATCTCTCTGACACCAGGATCATGCTGCTTTACACAGCCCAGTACTCAGCATGACTCTTCTGAGCTTGGTGTGGGTGGAAAAGACTGTGCTGGTAGTGGTTTGAATCTTTTTGAATTTTTTTCCCACTGATAAAAATGGGTGACAGAATAACAACCTGTTAAGTAATAACAAACACTCACAGTCAAGCACTCTGTTTCTAGTTCCTAACAGACAGTTCTGCTATACTTCACACAAATTGCCCTCTCTAAAGCATTTTTAGGATGGACAGTGTACCTTCTTCCTGCTGTTTTTCTCACTGGCCATTCACCTACAATTATTGTCTCATATTCCATTAAATGCAGGATCACTTTAGCTCTCTTTTTTTGAGAGTATCACATTTCAACATAGAGTCTGATAGTACTGGAGGTAATATTTAAAGCAAATCCATTGTCCTGAAAGATCATCTCACTCTTATGTTTAGAGTTATTTAAGAAAAACATCCCTCAAATTAATCTGCTTATTAGGAATAGATTTCACATTTAACAGAAACACTGGCACTATTGTCATGGTTTTCTTGAAATTCTGGTAGTATTTTGGGCAACCTTTTTAACAAATGTTGTCTTTCTATGCCATATGATCCAGGTCTGTCTTAAGCATTTTCTCCAAATAGGCAAATTATGAAACTCTACACCAAGAAGAATACATTCCCAGCCTTTCTCTTGCCTGAGCACAAGTTTAACTCTGCTGTGCACTACTTACTGTTCTGCAAGTGTTTGTAGCAAGGCAATTATTTCAGAAAAGAACAGATTAGAACAATTTTAACCTCGAAGATGTCAGTGATTGTGAAGTTATGGAACAATTTCTCCTTAAGGATTTTATGATGGCCAGTAGACCAGTTTCCATTCCATACCTTCCTGAAACAGCATGCTAAGGAAATTGCTTATGCCATATTATATTTGCAAGTAATGTGATATTTTTACATCTTCATAAAATCTGAAGAGCAGAACTAGGTGAAGTGCAGAAGAAATCAAGCAGCAGACCAAAGTACTGAAAGAAATCCTGCATTGTTTCACTAGCTGTTAACTCAAACCTGAGCTCTACTTGACTGGCTTCTTAGCCCTTATCTGAGAAAAACTTGAGCTGAGGTCCTATAGGATGGTGTTACTCAACTGCAGGACTTCTAGCTAGAAAACACAGAGCTTTAGTAGGAGTCATTCTGCCAAGTATTGCATGCTCATAAAAAATTACCTTCTGTTTTTCTGACAACTAGACATATCCTTATGGAATGTGGGTATTTGGATGGAAGGAGGATGGTAAGGGAGAATAAGGGGGAATTTAAAATCGCAATGCCAAATATATGCCAATTCCACTATATGCCAAAATAGTGGAAGATTGTACAAGAAATGTTGTCCACTGTTTCTAGAAGCCATCCCTAGAAACCATCATGACACTTCCCTTTCTATTTAGTGAGGAGCAATGAAATGTCAGAGAAGAAGATTTAGATCTCCTCCCAACATTTCTGTTTCTCAAGGCATTACTAGTGGACACAGACTGGAGGAGGAAAAAACCAGGAAATTTTGTTTCAGCATCTCCAAATATGTCTCTCAAACTTTGCACTGGAGGGGTGTGACCATGAGAAGCTATTTTATTCTTTTTCATCCAAGACACATATAGTCACTTGCAGAAGAGAATGGGAAGGAGGAGGTTGATGTTCAGCCTTCACCTTACCCACAGCTCTTTCATTTCGGGCCACACTCAGAAGATAAGGTCTCACCTATTAGTAACTGCAGCTGCTTTGGAAAAGGGCATTTCTCATGGGGGTGGGCAGAGCACCACTCCACAGCTGCCACAGCGCAGCTAACCCAACTTATGAGAGACATAAAACTGTCAGAAAAATCGTCTGCAGAAACCCTTCAAGGACTAAGCAGATTAGTGCAACTGATGGTGTGAGTTTACTAGTGGAATGACTTGGGGGGATGGGGGAAGGAATAATGGATTAGTCTTTGGTGGTTTGAGGGCATTACCTTGTTTTGACCACAATGGCTCATTAAATCTGCCAAGCCAAATGGGTACAGGATGTGGCATTTTACAGTCCACCTCTCCTTAATTAGAGAGAGGTGGCTTGGGAGCAGCTAAAGAGGTAGGTCATGTTTCAGAGGATTGATGAGAAACCCAGGATTAAATCTGAGTCTCTTTGGGTCCAAGTCTACACACCATATTGGGAAAATTGAACGCTCTGTGTGTCCCAAGAAGCTCTCTCCAAATCTGCAGCCCTGTGTAAAGTTGCAGTATAGCCTGTGGGGTTGTTTGCTTATGAAATACCTTGTAAAAGATTACCACAGACCATTCAGCAGGCTTAGAGGCTAAGCTCTAAAATGATCGGAGAGAGCTTGGCTGATCCCACTGCTTTCTCTAAGGTTTAAGTGTACCTTTAAAGTTTTGTAAATTATTACTGTTTTTCTTTTTCTGTGGGTGTAAAAGTAACTTAAGTTTCTTTGCCATAAGGATGTGGCCTGGAACTGTCACAGCATGTCTCCAGCTGCACTGCTGCATGGAAGGGGGAAAATGGAAAAGGCAGAGGCAAACAGTGGTGACTTAGGGATGTACTTGAGTGTAATCCTGATAAAGTCCCTGTTCTCTGCATTTCCTCTTGGCTAGTTCTTGGTCCCCGAGAGGCACCAGCCTTATAGAAAACAAGAGGCTCAAAGGTTTGGAAGAAATTCAGGCCATTTGAATATGGTTTATGAATATGATATTAATAAACCGTCAAGAATCTTTCATCTAGAAAGGTATCACCCAGCTTTGTATCAACAGCTACAGACACGAAGGCTGTCTGTTTTCATAGAGAACATATGATGACATCTGATATATTTTAGGAGGAGGTTTATATCAGCAGCAGTTTGGGATGATCAAGTTATTTATATGTTAACTTTACCTCTCAGCAGGAAAACAAGTCTTCCTAAACTTACATTGTGAACTTACACACAGTACCCTTTTAGGGGAATACGAGGTGATATGAAATAAGTTATTAAATTACTTTAGAACCACTTAGCAGGTTTTTTAAAAACATTTTAGTAACAACCAGGTGCCTCAATCTACTCGACTTCTGTTTCCTTCCATAATGAGAGTGAGGTTTATGAATATCAAATGTGAAGAAAACAAAGGATACATGAATTTCTCTAAAACTTCATTAAAATAGTATTTTCCATCACCGTAGTGTACTGATATTAAGAACCATGTTTGGAAACTTTGAGCAAAAGAAAGAAGTAGTTGGCTTGTGGCAGCTAGCATTATATTTTTGCTGCTGTGTAAAATTTTCATTTAACACAAAAAATATAGTTCAATACCCCTTTGTGAAAACTGTTCAAAGAAGGAGGATAAGAGGTGGATCCCCAAAACAGATTTTTTTTCCTCAGTAGAATAAAGCTTCAGTTTCTAACCCTTGAATTAGAAAGTTAAATAAGATTAGATTTGCATGAGTGACATCTGTTAAATGCAAACCCTAAAATGAAGGGATGTGCTCTTCAATTGCATCAAAAGATAATTTGTCTATTGACATAACAGACTACTCATTTCCTAGTCTCAAAAATATCCAAATGAGAAACTCTGTAAAATAATCTAATTTAGGTTTGCAGATTAATTGTGCACAGTGTCTACAGTGTATGTGAGTTTACAGGGCAGCCTGAAGTTATCATTGCTATTTCATATCTCATATTTTCTAGCATTTAAGATTGATGCCAAACTATATTTCTTTATAAAAATTGAAACTGTGATGTGTGAGGGAAAGAAAGGCAACATAAGGCAAGGCAAGACAGGGCAAGGCAAGGCAAGGCAAGGCAATGGAGGAATGCCCTTCTATTTCCCTCTGCAGCATGGGATCATATGGAGGAGACGTTTGTTTTGAGAGGAAAAGCTGAGGGCACGGCTTGGGAGCAAAAGGATTTATTGTTTATAAGGGAGAAGGGAGATCAGCAGATCTTCTCAGTTGCTCCCAAAGGAGACATATTTCTGGAAGCTGGAGAAAGCTTATCTGGCCTCCTGGGCCAGGACCTCTAATCAGCAGTTTGGTAGCTGTAGCCTGCCAGCCCTTGCTCTGAGAAGTCCTCTCCATGGGCCCCTTCAGTATCAATAAAGCTTTGTTACAAAATCCCTGCTGCTGTCACTAATGGAAAAGCACCAAAAGTAGAAAATAACCCTTCGTAGCGTAAGCAGCCCTAAGCACACATTTCAAACAACACAGACTCATGACTTCAGGAAGGCAAGGAAACTCCATGCAAAATACCATTTAACCTATCAGAAGGAGTTAGAAGAGGACAAGGTCACCTGTTCCACTCACTGCTGGCTCTTTCTGCTTTTATTACCAAGCCTAACCTCAGCACTTTGGTTTGAGCCATCCTGCAGTACAGATGTGGTAACTGTGGTGTGACAGATGAGATAACTTCCCTCATTGCTGAGATGAAATCCTGACTCTATGACAGGTAGAACCTGGGTTCCCAGAGCAATTTGAATGTGCTGGTATGTGTGGTCACACATATATAACCCCCTCCATAAACAGTAGGCAGCTATTCCCTTCCAGAGGAGGACTCCAAGCACTCTTTATAGTGTATTCCCACAGGAAAAAGTGCATATTGCACTTCTGCACATCAGTCAATAGCCATCCCTGCAACTCAGATAACCGTGGACTTTAGATAGGGACTGTAGGGATGTGGGGAGGGATTCAAACTTCTCTGATGATGTTGCCAGGGTACAAGCATGATCACTGTTAGTAAAGGAGGGTAGAGAAAAAAGAGTTAAAGATAGTTTTAGGACTGGTTGCTCAAAGCAGCATGACTCATTGCTTGAGATGACTTTGGTTCATTTTATACAGGGTCTAAGGTTGCCTTTCAAACAAAAAGGAGATAAAGGTGATTGCAGATTTGAATGGACTGCAGCTGACAGCCATTTGCATCTTTTGCACGAGGAACAAAGGAGTCTTGTTATAAGCACCTGAATAAAATCTGACTAAGTGTTTTGATGGAAGGGAAGAAAGGAAAGAGGGCTGGAGTAAGTTTATGGAAACAGACAAAAAAAGACATCTATAAATACAGCATAAAGAAAAGAAAAAACAAGGCAGAATTAACTATGAGTGAGAGTCAAAGTCTGAAAATCAAAAAATGTAGTTAGCCTGACATAGTCAGGATATAGTTCCAGAAATATGTTTGAAATGAGAGCGTAGGTTAGAAGCTAGCATTACACAGCAATAGCAGAAAGACATTGTGTGGTTAGGCAGGAACCAAGCAGTGCCTTACAAGTCACAGAAAATTAAGGAGCAGATGTAGTTTTAGGCAACTGAGTCTGTAATTATAATGGCTTTCAAAACAAGAAGGTCTTAGAGGACTCAAACAGGATTTTCAAAGAGAAAACAACAAGAGAAAAATCTTCTGTAGGGAAGGAAACAGATGCAAATTACACTGTACATCTCTTGCAATTTCAATAAGTAGTAGGAAATCTTGAGGAAAGTCCACCAGCTCTGCTATTTCTTCCAGAAATCTTACAGTCTAATCTATGGGATGCATCATATATCATGCTTCCCACGTGGAGAAACAGGACTACCTGAATCAGCTCTCACCCATCACTGACACATCTTCTCTGAAGAAAAAATGTTTAACCTGAGAGGTTAAGCATCTGATTTGTTAATTTTATAATTTCTGTAAGGCCCATCTCAATAAACAGGTGTATTACTTAAAGAAATTGCCCAACTCTTCATTATACTTTGCAATGGTCAAGCTACAAATGTAGTCAACAGAAAAAAACAAAGCAAAACAAATGCTTGCAATATTGTTAACATCACTTCTGGAGAAGAATATCATCAAGCAGAAAAAACCATATATTTAGTAGCTATATAGATTTTCTGTGGGTAGCCAGTGATGAGACAGTTGGCCATCAGGATTCAAGCAAGGATAAGCATCACCTTTCAAGGAGAAAGAATATTATTTAGGTTTATAAAGAACTTATGATTTGCATGGTAAGATATGCAAGTGATAGATGGTCTTCTGTAAGTGGAAAAATCATCCAGACTGGAGTTTGCAAAGGCACTTGAGAATGTTATTAATGGTGTTATAGGAAAAAAATCATGGAAAGACATATATTCTTTACAGTTCATACAGGTTTTCCTATGTCTATTCCCTACTAAAAATTATCAAAATACATATTGCTTTGGAATCCTTAAATAAAGTTAGTGTGTCTGTCTTTCTTAACATGTGCTGTTAAACACCTCTGACAGCTGCATGAATAGAAAAAAGTTATTTCAGCTGAAAATACAGACCAAGATTTTGACCAGAGTATAGAGACCTCACCTCCAAAACATGAGCCAAAATCTAAGAAAATCAAAACTTTTTTTTTTTAACTTGGGGCTAGGTTGAAGAAAAGAGAAAAAAATCAGACGAAGGAAGTGAATTTGAATGTTTTGTTTTGGGATGCCTCTTTACTAAATGGGGTTTATGTTTCCTGGCATAGTGCTTCATTGGCATCATAGTTCAGTTACATCAGGTACCCACATGGACAAAACTATGTACACCTCACAATAATTCTTAATCAGTTTTCTCTTATTACTGTGTAATTAGGGATAGGTATTGTTTGCCATGGGGATATGCAATGTGAGAAGATGCATTTGTCTGAAAGTCAACATGAATGGCAAGTTCCAGAAACCATTGCTGACATTAGACATTTCAATTCATATGTCAGAACAACAGTTTTATATCAAAAGTGCCAAAGTACATACTTCCAATCAACACATAAGAATTTACAGCTAAAGGACAGCAGATGAAAATTTCCAACTAACAGTAGTTTTTAAAAAAAAATAGAAAGAAAAAACAAAATCAGCAGTGCATTTAGCATTGTGTGTTTTCCTAAAAACTTCTAAGGAACTACAGAAATTTTTTCTTTTATTTGCACATCAGTCTGACCAAATAGTTTTTCTTTTTTTTTTTTTTTAACTGTTCTAAAGTATTTATTTTCATTATGTTTTATCTCCCCAGAATGTTTTACTGTGGTTTTTTTCCAGAACTCTTCCTTTGCCAGGATCCCTGCCAAGGATGTCAAAGCTTCTGTGAGAAGTTGTGTTGAACTGTTTGCAAAATTCCAGCGGCATTGATGTTGCAACTTTTTGGTGACTTAAAAAAAAAGAAAAATTAAAAAAAAAAAAAAAAAACACAAACAAAAAAATCCCACTATGACCAGGGTATGGCTTTTTAAGATGTCAGAAAGGTCAGCTATTTCATTCAGAAATGATTGAGCTAATGAGATCATTTTCAGACCTTTAGGTTTTGGGTTTGTTAGTTTGAACAGGTATTGGTGGGCTTTGAGATATTTATGCTGCTCTTTAGTCTCTCTGCTATCTATCCATATATTATAAAAAATTAATTATAGTTAATCCAACAGGTAATAATATATTAAGTTTCTGAGACAGCATGGTCCAGGCACCAGGACAATAAAGTCAGAAGCAAAGAAGTTGGTTCTTCCGGTGCCATACTTAATGATGCTGGACAGATTACTTAATCTGTTTAGGTCTGAATTTCATCCCTTAAGAATGGGGATACGAATAATTTTCTCTGTGTTTGCTTTGACATCTACAGAGAAAAGGTGTTGCACAACAGCAAGTGATATAATTTCTGTTACTTTTCCTCTTGCATTTGAGGCAGAAGGGCAAAGCCAAAAGTCCACTCTGTACTGGCGCAAGATGCTTCCTGTGCCACTGAGACCCTATATCTAAAACTGGGAGCTAATCTGGCTCTGATAATATTCTTCAGTGACCACCAGGGATGGTCATCCAATATAACTTTCCTCAAATTATCTGGACTTCCTTGGGCTACAGAGCAGTAATGCTCACTTCACAAGAACAGAAAACAAGTCTAGCTGCTCTGAAAAATTCTGAGAGCACAGGTATAAAACAACACTATAAACAATAGAGCAGTGTGTGTTTTCCCCAAAACTTAGGGGGAAATCCCTTCTGCATCCCTGAGGAAGGGCCGGGACAGCTCCCGGGGCAACCAAGGGATTTGCTCGCCGTGGCAGGCTCTGTCCGTGGTCCTGATACCCTCCTTCGCTGTGTCAGTGGGAATTAAAACCTCCTTAGGTGGAGGTAGGGAACAGACTGCTAACGAGAACGTGGCTAAAAGTCCTGGTTTGGGGGATCTAGAAATGTACAACTAGCTTCAGATTTTGTTTTTGCAAACAGACTTCTAGCTATTTTGTAACAGTAGACAGCAATGAAGGCATTCCCCTTGGCAAACAGCAGGACAGAGTGTTGGGGGGTTTTAGAGAATCTGCCTTCTTAACCTCATTTGACATGGTATCAGCTGCAACAGCCGAGTAAAACATTAAGTTTGCACAGTTTTTATACAGGAAGTCATTAACACTTTATCTATTTAGAACTGCAGGAAAACAGTGCAAAGGTGAGTTTGGATTTCACTATATTTGAGATTAAACAAACTGGCTCATGAAGTGCTATGGAAACTTGAAAGGAGACTCAAATGGCTCAACCCCAAATTCATAACTCACCTTAAATTCAATACAGCCAACAATACAATAATCATTTCCTGATTTATTTGCTCAGAGAAAATACCATCCCCAACAGTTTCCTGCAGCTGTGAGTTCTCCTTCGGAGCCACTTACTCACACAGTAATATGAAACAACTTTACTTATCTAAAGAAAGCTAGTAGGAGATACAGCTCAGAAACTGGGACAGCCATTTAATTTTTCCTGCATATTTATTCCTTTGGCTTATCAAGAAGGAAAAAGAAATGTTTCTTTCTTTAAAAAAATAACTGTTTTCCAGGCTTTTTGTTTGTGGTTTCTATTTTAATTAGGTAGAAAAACAGAGATGTCTTACCTGCCTGCTTTTGTGATGATCATCTCTGTTCCAATGTCATGAAATCTTTTCCAGAGGTCAGCACACTGAAGCTCTACCTGGATCTCTTCCATGGATGAAGGTGGAGGAGGCTGAGGGCCTGAGCCACCAGATGTAAGGTCAGAATGGGAGCCAAATGAGCAGGATGTCCTTTCTGCCAGCACCTCTGTGTCTGACCCAGTGCTCTGCTCCGAGTCTGCAAAGTGAAGAAGCTAGGTAAGACACTCCAGTTCTACCTACTCTGAGTGTTAAAAGGAGGGAAGAGGGAAATCAATATAGGAAGTGCTAAAGAATAGTACAATGGCCTTTAATAAGATATATATAAAAACACATACATATTTATGGTTTGTTGTGATTTATAGCCTGATTTGGGGCTTTGGGGTTCCAACATGATATCTGCCATTTTTGTAAAGTTTTACAAAAACAGCTGAAAAAAGGACCCTCAGCACAAAATATAAATAGTAGCAAGCAATGCATGGGATGGAGTACAGAATATAGATTAAAAATAGAAATAAAAAAACAAATTAATTCAATCCATAGTTTCAATCTAAGATTAGATGGACTCACTGGAAAACTAAATTCCATTTCAAGGAATATTCTCCGAGACTACTATTGAAGAGTTAGTTATTTTTAAACAACACACTTTTTTCCCCCCTTCATTTTAACATATTTTTCATCAAAAACAGTGAGCAATTTTTTATTCTGTTATTTGGCAGCACCATTTTGGAAATGTTTTATTTGCTCCTATAATAATTTTTTTTGAAGAATGGTATTTCCTGTCAAGATAACCATGCAACTTTTGGTGAAGAAAATATGGAATATGTTACCAAGCAAAGCAATTGAATCAAACTGCAGAAAAGAGAATATGACACAACTACCTCTATGGGGAGGAAGAAGGGAAAGCCTTGTTCAAAAAACAAACAAACAAAAAGTGAGGTTCAACTAGCTTAAAAGTCCAGGCTGGCATGGTTGGTCAGGTAGCCAATTCTTTGTGAAAATATTTTACACATGTGTTAGGTAGGTGTGGTGTTTATACACAGCATGGTTCTCATACAGTAGGGCTAAGATGGAATTTTGCAGATAGCAGTGTTATTCTGAAAGAGGGTACACACCCACATTATATTAAAATAATTCACAATACATTCTGCAAAACAATGTGTTTATGTCTTGAGTCTGATTTATAACAAACCGGCACTTGTATTATGTAGATGATTAACAGCAGAATAAAGTGATGTTACACACTCCATCAAAAGGCTCAGGAAGAGCTCTGTGGATTTCAAACAAGATACAGAAACAATATTTTAGAGTGTCCTCATTGATCACATAAGTACAAGCAATTCCAGTGAAGGAATAGGACAGCTATATACATGTATTCTCTGCATTTAAAGAAAAAGATATCTCTGTCTGCAAGGGAAACCTAATGAGACAAAAAGTAGCAGTCTGTGCTAAAAATGTGATTATATCACACTATCTAAAATTCCTTCTATACCAAGTAAATGCCTTTAACAACCTCAAGGTAATGGAGGGTGAGTTGCAGGTTTACAGTGTTTCTGAGAGACTGTCTCCAGGAGCAGGCTTGCACATCAGTGCGGAGGGCTATGGACAAGAAGAGGTGGGGGGCTGAAGATACCACCTGTAGAACCACCAGTCCCCACCTCCTGCCACATAGAAACATTTCTGGAAAATCCATTTTGCTGCAGTGGCATGGACATAAACTTCCAGCCCCAAGTGTCACCAGGAAGAATTTATCTTTTGTGAGAGCCCCAGGTGATGCCACTGGATGGACAGTGGACGTTTTACTCAAAGGATGTTCTCAGAAAGCTTTGTCAATTATTTAGACAATCTGACAGAAAAATATAGAAATTCTGTGGAACATTAGAAAGGTTGAGGATGTACTGCTCCCAATCCATTTTGAACAGGGAGTCCTTAATGTCTCCCATGGACTTCCAAGTTGGGTTGAAGCTGTAATAGTTCCATCCCTCTAAAGGAGTAACACAAACTTACCCATAGAGAATGGTTACACGGAGACCAGTACTACACCCAGAACTAATGTCCTAGACAGAGGGTGATTCAAGATATTAGGGGATAACCTCCTGGGGTTCTGTGGCCACAAGACAGATAATCAGCCTTAAAGTACAGAGAGGCTTAGGCATTTGCTTCCTGCTTCACTACCCCAGTACTCCATACTCCAGGAGGAGTGATGGATCCTTATCTGCTTTTTCTTGTTCAAATTATTGGACCCAAAAGGGTTGGAGAAAGTAAGCCTGAGCAGGAGTCACTGTGCTTAGGTCTTCCTGGGGATGATTAATCACTTTTTCCATCAACAAAAAGGAAGAGGTGCTGAACCATTAACCAGAGGTCTTACATCTTCTCTGAAGTCATAGAATCACAGAATCAATCAGACTGAGAAATACCTCTCAGATCATCAAGTCCAACCCATGACCAAACACCATCCTGTCAACTAGCCCATGCCACATTCAGCCTTTTTTTAAACACTTCCAGGCAGCTACTCCACAGCCTTCCTGGGCTGCTCATTCCAATGTCTGATCACCCTTTCTGTGAAGAAATTCTTCCTACTATTCAACATAAACTTCACTGGGAACCTGAAGAGACTGGACCTAGGGAAAAACTTCCCTTATGAAGTTCTCCTTCTGAAATGAGATACTAAACCATAGGTTTGAATCTAAAGAGACTAGTTTGGGCCACAGCACCTGTGCTTGGTTCAGTCACTCAGAAACTCTGCTCTCCTCTGAAGCAGTATGGTAAATGGCCAATCGATGTCACTTGGCTAGATGTTGTTCCCACATCATTCCAGCATGTCCTGGACAACCTTTCCAACTGGGCATGTGGCTGGAGTCTTGGGGATCCCTGAGAATTAAGTGGAATTGAATGCTGCAGAAAATTAAATATCAGAGGCTTAAGTTCCATCTCATTGATTTTATGCTGATAGCATCCCACTGACTTTACAGACTTTTGGAGTTTTGGGGTTTTTTATTATTATGGAAGTGGAAGGCAAGCCACAACCTTTTCTTTATTAATTCCTTTCTCATTTCTACTGTCTCCAGATTGCCCTGGAAAACCTCAACTCACAATTTCTTTTGATCCACAAATTCCCAGGCTTCTTGTTGGCAGATAGGAAGCGCACCATTCTCACAAGCATGGTGACTCTGAGGTCAGCATCCTGGTTGAGTGTCCCAAGATGATGAACAATAACTCCAACCAGTTTCCTGCACCAATACTATGTGTCCTGGGATCCAAGCCCTCTTACACAAAACAGTGAGGTGTCACTGCCTGACTTCTTTCTATAACTCAACAGACTAGTGTTCCTCATATAAATTCTCTGGGTTTTCATCAATGAGGCAAACTGGTATGTGAAATATTAAGACATTAATTTTCTAAGAAACTTCATACATGAATCTACAGCAGAATTTTCACTGCAACTGGAGCACAGCATGGATACCGCTCCACTTATTTAACCAATAAAAGAAAGAGAGCTCACTTTAGTCCTTGGCCATATCAAGCAGCTCAGGCACTCAACAAATGTTTTACTCCAAACTATTAAAGAATGTAAACTACAGGAGTGAGAACAATGACAAAAACCTTATAGACATAAAACACCAACTACCCAGGGGAGCACAACAGACTTATTCTCTTCCTCTCATTATTTTTTTTTTTCTTTTTTTGTATACATGTAGATATCTAATGTAGATCCTGTCAGATTCCATTGGCATAAAGATTTCTCTTGGATGGAATGTGGCAGCTGTCTCAAGCTGTTAAGGGTTCAGGGTTTTTACTGTTTATTTTTGTTTGCAAGGTTTGTGAACATTTAGTGCAACAGGTGGTCCTTCCCTCTCCCCTGCAGCTGATTTGCTGGCCGTAAGGACCTGCAGACTACAAGTCCTGGACATGTAAGGGCGAAGAAAATTTGGAGGACTTTGGAGGTTTTTTTCTTTTTCTTTTTCTTTTTTTCCCCTTATCAGTTGAAATTAGCAGAGCTGACATGTTGCCTTTGCTACTAGTTGCAGACAAATCTTGTGGTTCTTTTTAGATTTCTAATTTTGAAACTGGCTTACTTGCCACCCCACAAAATCAACAACGTAAAAACCATGCACATAGAAGTGTGACCATACTGGAATCTTGATACAAAATTTCACAACCGTATGAAAGTGAAAGATCAGAATCTCACTAAGTCCAAACAGTTTGGAAGAGATGAGATTCAGCTGACTGTGATGTGGCAGCTGCTGGTGCAACTACTTCAGGTACACAACAGCTTTCCCTGATAACTAATACTTGGGCAAAAGCTAACCCAAAATCTCAACAACTTGAAAAATACACAAGAAGTCTGGCTGTGGCAAAGACAGCAGGAGCAGCAGAGGTGAAGCAGGCTGGAGTTCAACAGAGCCGTTCAAATTAGCATGGTATATTTTGCACAGCTGATCTAGCAATTACTCTTGCTGTAGGCAAAGGTTTCTAAACACTTGGTGATTGTAACCATATGGACCTACTACACACAACAAATAACACAAAAATAGTTCTGCAGGTGTTCTTATATATTATTTTATCCCCCTGAACTTTTCCATTCACTCACATACCCTAACACCCCTTCTTCCAGCACTGAGCCTATATCAGCTACATACAGCTAGAATATATAACCTGTTTACTACTGATAATAGAGATATGGAATAATTTGGGCTCAAAGGGACCATTAAAAGTTCATCTAGTCTATCCTCCAATAATATTTGTTTTTATTACATTCATGACTACAAGTTGCAATCAATATCAGGATTTACTGATATGGAGACAGTACAAGCTTTTCCAAACCAAGAACTTCATCTATACTCCTGCTGTATTGCAATCTCAGGCAGCCGAACGAAGCATTCATTTCCAGCCTAAGACCTTTCTGTGACAACACAGCAGGACAAAATGGCATTAACCTCAGCAAGACTCAAAAAGTCAAAAACTAGAACATGTTGTAGAGATGGAGAAATGTGACGTAGACAAATGAAGAGACCTGTTAACAGTCACAAGCAAAATCAATAGCAGACAAGCTGATTCAGAAGTGAAGAATTGCTCTGGAGCTTTAACTTTTAAGACTTCTTCACCATCCTGAAATAGAATTTTATAAGGTATTTTTGTAAGACCAACAAAGCAAGTAAGACACGTTTACAAAAAGGGTGCCCTTACAAAAACAAAGAATGAATATAAGGACAGTAGAATTGTTACACATCTATATCTCCATGGCAAACACAACTAGTAGGAAAATATGAAAACAAACAGAAAGACAAAGAAACCCCATGGTGCTTTAGAGGTTTGGCTCAAAATGCAAGTCTTGCATCAACTTGACTGTGCACTGCCAAAACTGGACTTAATTCTTATACCTTGTTACTCTATATAAGACTCAACAGAGAGACACAAGACCCAGCAAATTAAAAGTCATTCTGATTCACTGGTATACTCCAGCTGCTCTGCTCCACTCCAGTGATGCAAAACAGCTGTAAACCTGGTTTAACCAGCAAGTTAAATTGGGTTTATGGCTTCCCAGTATTGGCAAAGTACAAAGCAGCTGGTGTTTACTCATATACTTAACCCTGGGGGTTTGCCCTTAAAAGTTAACTTTTGCTCCAGCCAGAAGAAAGAATATCAACCACAGTTAAACTTTAAAGTGGGTTTTTATCTCACAATCAATTGTAGTTTTTTAAGAATGCCGGGAAAGAGAAAACTTACACATTATGCCAACATAGAGTTTAGGACCAGGCATTCTAGAGACCAGCTCCAGTCCTGAGCTGCATCAGCTGAAAATGGAGATGCTGACTGCTGGGCTCTGAACTCATCCTTGGGAAATACAAATTCTCTTTACAGAAGTGTAAGGTAGGAAACCAGGAGTGTTCTGAGCAGTGTCACAGCATAACATTTCTTTGTAGTCTTCACACCAAATCCCACCATATTCTCTCAAGAAAACTGCCTGCAACTTGTCAATCCATGCTTTAGACTGTCTATCATAACTAAAAATATCTCATCAAATGGATGTCAACAAAAAACCTGTCCTATAAACTTTCCCATCTATACATAGTGGTATCTTGTTTGTTTAGAAGTATCTTATAAGCATAATTTTTCCCAGCAGAGGCTTCTGTCAATCATATTTCAGGAGAACAAAATCCATTGAAGTAGCAAAACTTGGACTCAGAGTTTGATGTTGTATTATTGTCTTCTGGAAACCAAAAATAGCTTGGGTCTTCAGTATGTCAGACTAACTTCGAGGAAATTTAAATTTGGAATGTAAGTATAGAAGAAACCAAGACATTCCTAAAATTCCCTGAGGAGATTCTCTGCAGCTGTCAGTCAAAATTGACTTAAGAAAAGGAGTTACCAGCACAGCTTCACAAAAAGACTGCTCAGTAGTAAGTATTTAGAAAACCCATACTTAAAATAGTACAGGGCTTAAAAAGAGCATGCAGAAAAATAAGATTCAGTTAAATCAGGAGAAAAAAATAAAAGAGCATGGATATTGAAAAAAATTCATAAGAACACAGAGAACAGCAACCTTTAAAAACATGAGAAGTATTAGGGAGAAAGTGGGATGTTACTAAAGAAGAAAGAGGTGAAATTGATGACAGCTTTAATCTGGCCAAGATCCTGAACTGTACAGACTACAAAGAATTTGTCTGGCCAATGTCCAAGAGTTTGTGTAAAATCAAAAAGTGGAAATGCTCTTGAAAGTTAGGGAAAGCTAAAAAAATAAGAGACCAGTCATTAGATATATTATATGCTGTAGCCTGTAAACAGAGTCATTATTCTTATAAAGAAAACCATACAACAAATATTTAGAGACCAATCCAAACCAAAATGTTGGCTCTAAATAACCACAAATTGTGCAGGAGTTTGAAACTAGATCCCAGTGCTGTGGCAGGCCCTTCCCTGATGGAAACAGGCACCAACTCTGGGACAGTCTGTTTCTGGATTCTGTGGCTTGGACTGCTCTCTGCCAGACAGGGAAAGAAAAAATCGTTCATAAAAAAGGAAAACATGACACAAGATTAATGCTGCAGAGGTATCTATTCTCTCTGAGACCAATGTGAAATTGCTGAGAAATTTAGAATTACTCCAAAGTCCAAAAAATATTGACCTTGTTGTAGGCATAAACACAGCTCAAGCAAATGAAACGTAACCTTTCAAGTATTAGTAAGCTGATACTTGGTGACCTAAAAAACACAAGGAGACATTATACATGTTTCCCTATACCATGGTTGTTATTATGACAGCAGTATCAGGGAGCCAGATGGCACCTTAATAATAAGAAAAGTCCAACCCTTCCCTGAGTCCCTCTGAACTCTTGGCACTGCTGTCACATGGAAGTGAGTTCCACTGATTAACTGTGCACAAAAGAAGAGAAAGAGTATTTTTTTCAACTTTAAAATGCATTGCCTTTATAAATGTGACTGTCCATTTGCTGCAGTGTCATAATAAGATAAATGCCACTCTAAGTAATTCCTTTCTAAGTGCAACTATTTCAAAAGGAAATCATTAGAAGATTTCCATGGGAATGGTTTCACATACACACACACAAAAATGCAGCTCCATTAAGCCAAAGTTTCAAGTTTAAATTGTTCATTTCATTCACAATCTACCATTTTCTTTTGGGAAAACAGTAATTATCAGGCTAGTCCTGTTGAACTGATGTTTGGGTTTGTAATAGTTCAACAAATCATTAGAGTACATTTTTTTCATTCACATGCTACATTGGCCAAACTCTCTTTCAGACCTCCCACACCCCTTTCTGAGCCAGACTTTGGAAGACTATCTGCCCTTATACAAGTTTGATTGCCCTCTTATCTAAACTTCTTGACTGTAATCCAAATCCTTTCAGATTTTATTCATAACAAAGCTTCCCCTTGACTTTAAACACTTTAATTGCTCACTTGCTGAATCAGTCCTATTTTTAATACATTCCTGCATGCACGCAAGCACACACACACACACACACACACACACACACACACACACACACACACATAAATATATGTATGGGATTGAATTCCTAAAACAATATTTGGGTTTTTAATCAGTGATCTGCCACTGGCTCACATAGCAGAAATTATAGTCTTTTCAATGGTACTTTCTGTGGGGAACTTCTTGCAACCTAATGTTCTGTTTGCTGTTTTGATCACCTCTGCAGAGTGACCAGATGGTTTTACTAAACAGTGAGCCTGGGGTGCGTTTTCACAAGTGATAAATATATTCTTCCTTTTGTTTGCTTCACATAAAACTGACTTGCATCCAAACCAACCAGTTTTCCTGCCTCTGACTATGTACTCATGCAGGTACGGTTGAGAGAAAAGATTCTCCAAAAGCACCCGAGCACAGTGCTAGGGTTTTTTTAGCTTCTAGTGTTTCTAGACTAAGACAGGAACATAAAAAATGTATTTTTAAAAGTAACAAAATGGGGGATGGAATTGGTATAAGTTCATGTGAGACAGAACCATGAGAGACTGGATAGGTTACAGCACTGCATTACAAGAGTACGGTGCACAGACCAGGGAAAGATGTGTTAGAAACTTCAACCAAGCCTGTGCTATGAAAGACAACTATGTCATATGAACATAATTTAATATGAAATCTGAAATATCCACACATATGCCAAGCCATAAATGGAATATCCCCCCAGAATGTATTCTAAAATCCCATGGCTCCATGTACTTCCACAGAGGAAAAGCAGCACAAAACTGGTAACTTAGCCTGAAGGATCAGTCTCAGTGCATGTACTCTTTCCTTTTCCCTTGACAGCCATGCTCCTTAGATGTGTATTTGTGGCTTGGCTTTATCTCTTTTCTTTTAACATCTGTCTTCAGCTCAAACTCCCAAAGTCACATCCTGACACACTCTGCCAACCGCAATCCCACACGTCAAAGTCCCTACATGCAATCACACACACTGAGTGCAGGAAGTGCACGCTGCTGGACTTTGTTGCCTTCCACTGAGCCACCCTGATTTACGCCTCCTGAAGCTCTGGTCCCAAGTGTAATAACACCTACACTCCACAGTTGCCCCACATGTGTATATCCTATTATCCAAACAACAGATGCACCAGTGTGCATTCACACACATATTGCAACATCTGGCGATCACAAGCTAACTGTAATAACTCCACCAACTTCATTCATCTTTTCAAAACTCACAAACACTTCATCTGTACAACCACTGAAGAGGTGCATAACCTTTTTCACTTCACAGAAAGAAGTATGTGCTTTTAATGTGGTATTTACAGTCACACACGGAGAAATAAAAAACCAATCACTTGCACTTACTCTAAAAGCATATATTTATTCCTGAATAATGGCATGAATGGCTCTTGACATAAACACTTCACAGGTGTAGCACACAACGTGCATACAGATATACACCTCTTTATTTCTCAGTCATACCTCTATGTTTGCCTACATGCCCTTACCACCTGCTGTGAGGCTCACTTTCCCACTTTCTGGTTAGAAGTCATGCCAGAATAAAACTGATAAAAGGAAATGAAGAATCATACCCAGATTTCTGTTAACTTTAAAACATCCCGCTGCTTAACACTAGAATTGATACTTGTGTAATTCATCATTTCTGAACGTTGGAAATTTCCAGTCTTTTTTCCTTACTTTCTCTTATCCCCACCTAATCTGAATGATATATTTAAGGAGAATATGGGCAAAAACTTCTAAGAGTTTGTGTTTGGTATTTTATGAAAAATACTTCAATTGAGAATATTTGTGCCTGCCAGACTCTCAGTTCAACACACTGGAAACAATGGAACACCCTGCCGTGATATTCTCAGCAAACTACCTTACAGCAAAATATACTGGGAATCACACCGTCTGGAAGCATTGAAGTTTCCAAGGTCTCAGGTTTGCTTGATGCCTCCACCAGTGATGTCAATGCATCAGTGGTGACCTCAGAAACTGTTTGGCTTCTGTGACCTCACATAACACCCTTTAGGGATGTCCAAAACAGGGTTAGTAATTTTCTATGTCTGAATACCCAACATTTTCAACCATGCAGAACTAAACTATTTCATAACCCATTCTTTTAAGACCTTTAAAAGCATGTACTACACTTGGAAAATTATACGCACATTTTGAGTTTATTGAGGGTTTGTTTCCAATCATCTTTTCTCTAAAATAGTTAGGGTTTTTGACAGTGGAAAGAAAGGCTTGTTGTATCTTACTGCAGATGAGAAGAAGAAATAAGATGCATTCTACTGAATTGCTTTGGACTTTCTTGTTAGAAAATGAGGATGAACATTTTCATGTGGAAAGGAAATCTGCAAAACTCTCAAAATTTTCAGTCACAACTCCAAGTAAGAATGCAAGTATTCCATGTATTTTTGAAATATAAAGCAAGAATTTACATCACCACTGACTTCTATTTTAGCCTTTGTGATGTGAGCTTAAAATAATATCAACAGATATGCAGATAGCACACTGAATTTGCAGTATCCATATGTCTCCCAAAAAGCCCCGTTGAACTTCACTCTGCCCTCCAGCATCAGGACTCGCACACTGAGACATTCCTACCACACTTAGGGGTTTCTATCACAAACAACTGTGACACAGAGAAAGCTGATGGTATGCTACTGCAGACAGTGTGCTGAATGGAAACTCAAAACCTTTCGAAGTAGAGTCCAGAGATGGAAAGACCCCCATGGACATCAACATACCAAGAATTTAGTGCCTGCCAGTCCTAATAGTACTTGTTGCCATTTAGCATATTCCACACAAAAGGTCTCAATGAAAAAGTGTGTGACTTTTCTGATATACAGATGATTCCTCACACCCTTCCCAGATGCTGCTGTAGATTTATCTCCCTGCTCAGGTCAAGAAGAACACAGTGGAAAAGCAGAGTTTAATCTGGCATTGGGGGTTCATTAAGAGTGGGGTGTAAGTGGACATGCAGCCAAACAGCACATCCCTTATTATGCCTCCAAACATAGTATTTCATCACTTAATTTATTATCTCTGATGCTCTTGTGCATCCTCCCATACCCTCCTAACTGCTGAAATGCTGCCATCTGTGGCTCAAAACTTCCTTTCAGCCCTTCCCATCCTACGGCGTGAGGTGGTTGGATAGAAGCACTGACCTAATAAGGGATTCACCAGCTCTCATGGGGGAAAAGAGGAGAAGAAAAAGGTAGTTTCAAAAGAACATACTTTCCTTCCCCTCTCTCCACTTTCCCTTCAATCATACTTCTATCACCTTCTTGTGTGGTAAAATGGGATGTGAAAAGCAGCCTGGGTTTGTCTCTGATGCTGCTAAGCTTGACCATGTGGCTACAGGAGAAGGAAGCAATTTCCTCTCCCAGTACAGTTTTGAAGCCCCACAGCGATGCTTCAAAGTGAAGCTGTGACCCACCCCTTCCAGTCTGGAGCCCTGCAGGGTCTAAGAAGCAGCTGGACTGCTATTCAGTGATATATGTTATGGAAGGCAGAGAAGGAGAGAAAGGGAAAGGACAAGGCTAGAACAGAAGTTAAACAAATATACAGAGTAAGAAAGGAGAAGGAAGAGGCTGGGTATTAAGACAGCTTATTGGAATTGGCGTCTTGGCACAAAATGCTGTAAAGAGAGGACAGTCCAGGAAGCGCTACAACCTTCACCTTCCCACTATCCACACCAGCAGAAAGAATGACAGTGAGGCAGGCTAATGTCCTCAATGCCATACAGCTCTTTCCCTCCCTTTCCACAGCTCATGTCAGATTGCTTTCCTTTGCTGGCTGCAGTCTGATCCGCTCGAGCAGATCAGGTCATTTCCTCCTGAGTGCATCAGGTAAGCAGGGACCTATTAACCCATCTCAGCAGCTTTCATGACAAATGACATTTCATGATGGAGAAAAACATTAATACAACAGGGAAATGTGAGGTTGCTTCAACAGGACACTCTTGGTTGCATAAAGCACCCAGAATTCTAACAGGAGTCTGTTTTTTTACTCCCGAGACTCTGGTTTTTACTTAATTTTATGGCATTTATGGGTAAAGGAACTAGTACTAAAAAGTCTTTCTCTGAGCAAACAGCATGCCTCACAATGCTCCTTACTAACAGCCCAGTACAGTTCAGGCAAGTTCCACTGAGGTGTAGAGATAAAAAATGAAACCAGATAAAATAAAATAAAATATAAGTGGCTGGCTGAAATTAAACAGCTATTTGCATGGATGAATCTCAAGATGTCTTTGCAAAATGTCAGTTTCACAGCCACAGTTACTTTTCTGCTGCTAAAACAAGTCAGGATATTTACAGAAATGTAAACTAATTAACTTTGTCAGCCTCACTGGAAAACAGGAACAATGAGCTTTTCCCAGAAAGCAGCAAAGCAAATCCAACATCAAATCTATTACATCCTCTGCTTCACCCTAACTTTCTCTGCAACCTGGGCAAACACCTCACAAGCTCATTATATTGAATATTTCACAGAAAGACAACAAACTTACTTTTATGTGTTTTGCTCTAAAAAATGTGCCTTTCTTGCAAGGAAGACACAGCTAGAGAATAACCAATTCCACTGTTTACTGAGTGGAAGGAACAGAGAAGGTCACATCCATGAGACGTGGCTTGTGTAATAACTGTGGTGTTTCTAAATCCAAGAAGGCATCTCCATGTGGACTGATATGGTCACTTAGATAGCAAGCATGACTTTGTGGGTTTTTTTTGAATAAAGAATATCTTACACTGAACAGCAGTCAAACAAATATTCAGTAAGAACTTGCTGTGCAGGGAAGCCCTCAGAGGACAGAGCAAGTGTCCTGTGCGTATTGCTGGGTCAGCCTATGGTGTCCTGCCCACCTCTACCCCACCCACTCATCCAGCCTCACACCCCCAAAACTTGTAATTCTTGGGTCCCTTGTGTTTCAAGCAACAAGAGGTCATTGAGCATTCTCTGGAGGTACAGGTGGCTTCCCATTCCACAGCACAACCAGGAGGCACGTGCTGTCCTCCGCATTGAAATCTGAGCCACAGCAATCCCCTCCTTCTGGAAAGGCTGTGACAAAGAGCAATGTTACCTCATCCCAGGGAAGATCCTGGTTCCCTCCTGCATGTAGCATTGGGCACATGCATCAGCACATGCCTCCTGCAACCAGCCAGGTTTGCTGCACCTCCAAATGTGGCATCATGCTATTCCTTGCTACCCTGCACATAACCCACTGTACAACAACAAGTGTCATCAGCTACACAGAAGGGCAGGGAGATGGGAATGGAGGTTATGGTCAGTTCATCACATGTTTCTGCCACTGCTTCCTCCTCAGGGAGAGGAGTCCTTCCCCTACTCTAGCATGGGGTTCCCTCCCATGGGAGGCAGTCCTTCATGAACTTCTCCAATGTGAGCCCTTCTCACGGTCTGCAGTTCTTCACAAATTTCTCCAGCATGTGTACCTTCCCACAAGGTGCAGTCCTTCAGGAACAGACTGGTCAGCATGGGTCCCCTGCAGGGTGACAAGTCCTGTCAGTAAACCTTTTCCAGTATGGGATTCTTTCTCCAGGGGTGCACAGGTCCTGCTAGGGCTTCCCACAAGGTTGTGACCTTCTTTTAGGCATCCACGTGCTCTGGCATGGGGTCCTCCATGGACTGTAGATGGATCTCTGCTCCCCTGTGGATATCCATGGGCTGCAGGAGGACAACCTGCCTCACCATGGGCTTTAGGGCTTCAGGGGAATCTCTGCTCCAGCATCTGATGCACCTTCTCCTCCTTCTCCTTCACTGACTTTGGTGTATGCAGGACTGTTTCTCTCACATATTCTCACTACTCTCTTCTGTGGCCACAGTTACTTCTCCTCAATAATTTTTTTCCCTTCTTAAATATGTTACCACAGAGGCATTAGTGGCATCACTCGATGGGCTCAGCCATAATCTGTAAGATTTGTTAGCACCAGTAATTATTTGTTAGCACCAATAATTATAAGATTTGTCAGTACTGACATGTTCACTGCAAAATCGTGTTTTTTTCTGGAATCCAACAAAACTTTGCCACTGTTATATTTGTGCAAAACACCACTGCAAGGATAAACTTCTCATTTTGTCCCAGTGGTTCCACCTGACCTGTCTGCCCTTTTGTGCATACGAAAAACTAAAATCTCCTTTCAAGAGCCTGATCAACCTTTACTCTGCCCCTCCATACGTACTGAAGGTATTGAAAGGCTCTCAGCACCAGCTGCTATTTCCAGGAGTGCTACAGACCTCGCCAAGCATCTCTGTGATTTTTCCTATGGCACATTTCACGCACAGGAGGAAACATTTACACAGGCAGATTATTCTTCTCCCTTCAACCCTTCCCCCAGACTTGTCCCCACCAGACCCATTTGAAAATCCTGGGAACAGTTACTGTACAGCTGAGCTCATCATGGCCACCACTAATAATGTCATCTAATGGGGAAAATTCTCAGCATAATTATATCCCTGTAATTAAACTCCTGTAGTCTAGGAGTTTAGCTAAATGGTTTAGACTACATAAACAGCCTGGTTTAAGCATAGTTTCCATGAATGCACATGCACACCAACAGCTGTGAGTGAAGGGATGAGCTGCAAAAAAGTACACCACTGTGTCTCATTAGCTGACAGAGGAAGTATGAAGGCACTGGAGTCACACTGTAATGCATAGGCACCAGGGGGCAAAGCTGAGACCAGCCTTACAAACTTTTCAATTTTTTTTTTATTTTATTTTAAGGCCTAATTTCCTATGACATTCTTCTAATACTTAAAAAACAGTATTTGCTTGCAGGAGGCCATGTATTTAAAAGATTCTAATCTTCCCAGTTTTGCCTCAATTAAGTCAGGAGATGCTCCATAGCCTTGAGCATCCCTTTGTGGTTCCACCACTCTTGCTGTAAGCAGGACTGGGCAGAGGAGCTTGGGAATTGGCAGGGAACTAAGCAGGTACTCTGAACATGCAAACCTACAGGCAGTGAATACTGCTTCTGTCCCATCCCCATACACTGACCCACTAAATCATTCCTGCAGACTGTCCATGCAAGGACTGTGTGCTACTCTTTCACCCTCAGAGTGAGAGTGGCACAGCACCCAGTTTCAGAGGAACTAGAGTGTGTGTACTTCCAGCTATAAAATGTTTGTTTAACTGCTATACTGAGCTGATGGAGTGGAGCAACTCAGCCTTCATGCTGCTTAGCACCTGACTCACTGTTTCTTTCTGATTTTACTGTATCTCTTTTACAGTATCATTGCTATTTCACACTTTATTTCTTTCACAATTCTTAGACTGGCTATGCACTCCCAGTGATTTACTGCATGTGATTTCCTCCCATTTTTTTATGTACTCAAATACTCAACAACTTTTTATTTCAAAGGTTTGAAAAGCACTCAAAAGAATCTGCCAGAAATATACAGCTCTTGAGTAAAAAGCATGTTACAGTTCATAGAAATCGGTCACACAGACCAGCACAGTATGTCTAAGAATGAACAGATCTTTTAAACTTTATAAGGCAGCATGGTTGCCTTGATAGTACAAAACACCAGAAAGCAAAAACCTCTGTGGTAGCAGACTTGTTTAGTACAGATCCCAATATCTCAATAAATGTTTTATTTTCTGCATACAATTTAAGGCAATTCTATGCAGAATTTCTGTCAGAAAACTATTATATTCCAGCTTTTTTAATGAGCTTGAGCTACTTCTTACTCATGTTAGACAAAGGTTGGGCTTAGGGGGTTTGCACAAGGGTTGCACTTGTGCAAGAGCAAAGACACACACATCTACTTACTTACAGTGTCCTCAAGCTGCTGCCAGGAGTATTTCCCTGTGCCTGTGCTCAGCCATGGTAAGCATCCTTGGGAAGACCAAGCTGAATCACACTTATGAGAATTGCTCAGACCTGAGCCATTCCCTCAGAGAGGCTATGATTAATTCACAGTTGCTACCTTAAGCAGCAGTAAATCCATTAACATTCACCACTGGCCAAGATTCCTTCCTGTACAAACACAAAACCGTCACCCAGAAGTCAGGCTCACTGACAATGCCTGAGGACTTGCACACACCATCTCAAGTTCTTGCTTACAGCACCACTATCAGTTTTATAGCAGATAGGTCCACCACACAGTCTTAAAACAATTTCAACTTGTTAGTGCTTGCACCAGTTCAGTAGCTTTGGCACCCAGGCATTTCACTGAGAAAGGATGTCCTGGACAGAGTGTGGAATGATGAAGCCAGGCTCCAAGAGAAAAGAGGTATGAAAGTTGTTACAGACTGAAGGAGCCTGGTCAGCAAATCCCTTCTCCCAGCCTATATCCCTTCATGCTCTTCCTTATTTCTTTGTCATAGACAATAACAAGTGGCAACCACTGATGCTCTCTAAGGCTGCACACCACCTGAGTGTTTAGCAAAGAAAAGACACAACAGGCAGCTTCCTTGCTCTGCGTCTGAAGTCAGAGCATCCAACAGGGAATGTTACAGGACAAACAAAAGGTGAATTTTAGGTTCAAACCAGTTACTTTCTTGGGAAGTCAACCTTCAGACCTCCTATGCCAAACACTCCAAATTTTAATTTTTAATATCATAAAACCTGTTTCTTAGAGGCATAGGGGTGTCTGCTTGCAGTAGTTTTAGATGGAGCAAATAAAGTCTGTTAGGGACAATAACAGCAAGAGAAAAAAAAACAAGTAGAAAAAGAGTAGAAGAAGTAAGATGCAAAGGACTTAGAAGGACACAGTGGATGGAAATAGATGGTGTGGTGAGGTTATGGGGAGAGAATTAATTTAAGAAAGAGGAAAAGAAAACAAACAGCCAAAGACTTGATGAAATGAAGGAATAGGTGAAAAATAAAGCAAAAAGATAAAATCTGCCCACACATACACCAAATAATTCAGTGACTGCAGACTTACTGAGAAATTAAATCACTGAAAACAATCTCAAGAATTTCCTATGTGGCTTGGAAGCTAACAAAAACACTCAGGAGCCACCTCTCCTGTCACAGAGAAGGATACAATACTTTGTATTTACTAAAATCAAGGTTTGACTGGAAGATTCCATAAAAGACCTGTAGGTTCATATTCACCCCAAAACTCTTCAGACCTTTCTGAGTCCACATGTTTTCAGGGGAAACAGAAACATTGTAGGTTGCAGTAGTAAGAGGAGAAAGCACAAGAGAAGGAGAATGGGAAAAAGCTGAAGAAATCAGAGGGAGAAGAGACTAGGAAAAGAAACAACAGAAAATATCTGTTTAAATAACAGTTTAAATAACAGTTTTAAAAAAGCATAGAGCAATCAATAAAGCTAAATAAAGACATTAAAAGAACACTAGAAAGACATAAAAACATGAAAGAAAAACATAAAGAGAAAACAGATTATGGAAAATGCAAGTCAAGCTGAAATTCAGAAATTACTCTGGCAAGCTAAATGGTTTGAACGCCTTCCCAGTGCTCCCTTGGTATGACTTATATACATTTGTGAGATGCCCACATTGCATGAAACAGACAACCACCTGGAGGTGGGCACAAAGCCACATACACTGGATTATGGAGTAAATCTGTGACACACCTCTAATACTGAACCTTAACTATATTTCTCTGTGTGCTTTTAATTCAGTACAAAGTAATTTCAGTTCTCACCTCAAACACAACAGTTACATTATCTATTGGAATGACATTTTTCCTCATTTACAGTGATACTACTTATTTTTGTCTGTTCTCCACTGTGCTCTCTTTCTGCACAGGTATAGCTCAGACAGTGAAACAAAGGAGAATGAGCTCTGCAGTGTAGTATACTAGAGAAAATATTCTTACATGGTCATTACAAATTAGAATGCTCTTGCAGAGGACCTTGAAACAGACTTACACAGACAGCCAAAGCCAGGACTTTCCATACTGTCCTGTGGAAGCTCAGATAGAAGCAATTATGGATAGATTTGGAAAACATGCAAAGATACCGTGCAAGACAACAGATGACATCACATAACCACTGTCATATCATTTGGCCCCAGACGTATGACTTCTCTCTGCTTTACCAACAGGGGCCTCCAATATCAGAAAGCACGCACAGGAGCCCAGGGATTAAAACTGCTGAGCTGCTCCAGTTTTTGCAGCTGTTAATCCAACAGAAGAACAGGAGAAAACATTTGCACAGCCATAAAAATTCCCCTGATAGAGAAAGGGCAGGTCAAGATGTCTTACACAAAATGAGTATTAACTACAGAATTTATTGCAGCCCATATTCTCTTTCCCCTGTTTCCTCACACCAATACCTCTCGATTAAAGGAGGTTGAGGCACCGCTGGCAGAAGGCTTGGCTGGGTCTCATGGTCCTCTAACAGCAGTTTCTTGAGGAGAAGGCTATAATCATGGTGTCTTACCAGGCTACAGGGCAACCATGACCCCTCCTCACATGCTGTCCTCTTGCACCATATGGGGACTGTCAGTGGCAGAAATATTCAGGAGCCTTCATAAAGCAGGGATTGTGAAAGATTCAGGATGACTAAAACAATCTTTATGTATCTATGCACCTTCACCACAGTGCTGAACCATGGAACTGTGTAGCACAATGATCCTGCTCACTCTGCATAGCCACAATAACTCACAGTACCAAACTAGCTTTGGAAGCCCTGCCCTGGCCCCAAGGGGGAAATGCGGGATAAATATCTGACATGCAATTTCTTCTTTGGCTTTTTGTTCAACCTCGGGAAGAACTCTGTGGGGATCAAGCAGTGTTTTTCCTGCAGTGCCTGGGAGTGCACAGAGAGGAAGGTGGAGGTGGGAGCAGATGGACCATGACACAAAACTCTTGTCATCAAGCAGGACCTAAAGCTGGCTGGCTGCCCACAGCCCAGCCATGGGGTTGGGTGTGTGACTGTATGTGCATTTGTATCTGCAGCAAAGGACCCACTGAGAGAAGGAAGACAGCAAGGGCACTGACAGTCTTAAACACTTAGTAGTACAACATACCAGCAAATTTTTTGATTCTTTGATGTTCTACTCCACCTGAGAAAGTGATGGCAAAATGAAACTATGACTGAAGCTGCTCAAAACCTGCTGATGAAATAGTTTTTCTTCAGAAAATGTCGTTAAAAGTAGAAGCATATCAAAGAGGTATTATTATTGCTTCATATATGAAACTATGCCTAATTCTGCCTTCTCATACTGATATTTGCAAAAAATGTCAATATTAAAATGTCCTTATATTTTTCTGAAATATTTTGCATATTCCCACTCACTAAAATATTTTACTCTGTGCTATATACAACGATACAGGACACAGAAAAATAATGTAGATACCAGGCAGAGCTGTGGAGTAAGAACAGATGCTGGAATGAGCCAGCCAATGGAGGGATAACTTGATTTTGCAAGTGCCCTGCTCTGCTGCAGGCTCCATTTGGTGTGGGAAGACTGTATGGTCCCATGCCTGGTATAGTGTGAAATGCCCTAACAAAGCACAACTGCTCAAAAAAACCTAAGTGTCACCAAGGACACCAGTGTTCCCCACTCATCAATCATCTCTAGGTCAAATCCATTTCATTTCTCAATTGTTTCTCTTGATTTTGGGGTGAAGTCTAGCCTTGCAAGCTGGCCCAGGATTTGAGAGCCAAGCTGAGCTACTTCCAAAAGGTTCCCCTTCACTGAAACAGATGTTATTCTTCCAATTTCAGCAACACGTTTCTTAATGGAAAATAATCTAACTTCTCTCTAGGAACAGCCCTCCATAAAATAGAAGTATTTGCACACCGCTCCTAGGATTACAAGAGACTTTTAATTTTAGCACAGGTTTTTGTTTATTTGTTTGTTTATTTGTGAAGGTAGAATTTATAAGTAGCAGTTTTGCTCTCTGACTAAGATCCACTCTTAAATGTCAGGACATAACCACAGAAGCAAACAATCTTTCAGAAAGTACTAATTCAATTCCTCTAAAAACCTGTACTGTTGCATTATCTTAAGACAAACAGGCAATACTATCTGTAAGTATACCCTTCTGTAAAGCAAAGTCTAAAGAAAAGCTCTCTCTTAGCTATTAAGGGTGAAAAACAGTATTTCAGTGTTATTCACTGTTGTTTCTTCAAAATTCCCTGTGTTGAATCCAGCTCCTTAAAACTCCTCCTATGGAGCAGGCAGGCATGAGCCAGCTGAAAGTCATCTGCAGCAATCTTCAGTCCTGCTGCCTTATTTTTGTTCGGGTTTAGTGAGGCTGATTTTTTTTAGCATGAGATTTCAACGGAACTGAAAATATCTCGTAGCACAAACTGCAGCATGCTGTGAGTAATTTACAGCTGCCAAAACCATCTAAATCAAATCCCATGAGGGATTCTTCTTTCTTCAACCCATGCAAGTTAGAAAACAAAAATGGCCAGCAGCCATTCTCCTTCTCCTCCTCCTCCTCTTTCACTGAGCAGATTCCTGCAGCTGGAGCAGTGTCCTTAGGAGCTGCACTTATGGACTCCAAGGCAGGAGCATGGAACATTTTACAGCAAGAATTTCAATTTATAACAACAGCTTCACCTCTTCTATTTTTTTTTCAGGTTTGTTTGTTTGTTTGTTTTTTGTTTTTTTCTAGTTTTTCTTGAAAATGGGAGAATTTCAGCAGTAAACCCTGTTGTCTGTATTCTGAGCATTGCACAGTGTGCTGGCCATGCATTTGTAATTGCAGTTCATTCGACTACATGAAAAGGTAGTTCAGACATAAATTGGGATTTAATGTCTAACCAGTGTTCTGCCTGTAGAGTTTTTGAGACTGCATTCAAATAAAACAGCTTTTTAAGGCAAACACCAAGACATCTATAAAACACTATACAAACCAAATACACACACATGGAGCAATTCAGGTTTTTCCTCCAAAAACATCCACAGGCAGTTTTGAAAACTGTGTGCCTTGATTTACTGTTTGAGGAAGTTGTTTTTAAGGAGGTTTTTTCCCCTCATTTTTAAATTTTCAACCTCCAAAGAGAAGCCTCACGATTATGTATGATGACTAGTATGTGCAAGGTGGGGAGTTCACCTTCCGTAAAATGCTGGAGAATGCCTGGATGAAAACCAGCAAAAGACACAAAGTATTAGATGAAGTCCTTGACCATACAGAAGACAGAGAAAGCAGCTGTTGGCCAGACTGACAAAATGCTGCTGAGGTACATTACTAAATGGAAAGAGCAAATCAGAGCAGAAAATGAGCAAAAAGAAGCAATGCCATAAGAGGTATTCAGAAAGAAAAATCTAATTGCAAAAGGACTTGGTAAATAATAATGTCATGTTTCATGACTCGTGGGCCAAAATCCCCACCCAGTGTTATCACTGCACTTGCCAGTGCAAAGGATCCCAAAGAGAGACTTGCACAAGCCAGAGGTGCATGAGGCCCTGTAGAAAAGCAGATACAAGTGGCAAGGGGGATAAACAGAGACGCTGCTGCCCACAGGGCCTGCTCAGCTACTATTTGGCTGTGGGCACTCTGTGCAGAAGGTTCAAAGTAGTTCCCCAGGTTTCCTTTCCTCCACTCCTCCTGGCCCACCTCCCTGCCTGTTGCTTGACCCAGCTGCTCAGACCAGGAGCTGAAGTCTGGGTTTAAGCTTCTGCACATTTAGTTTCTACACAGTGGTTATTCCAAATAGCATTTTCTCCTGTTAAAGGCCAATAATAGCTATTCTGTGAACACTGACAAAAAAGTGCTCTCTTCTGAAACTCATTTGTGGGCAATACACTGCACAGCCTACCTATAAACTCCTAATTTCCTATTTTTTTCCAGCATGACACTGTTTTCCCTACCTCTAATGTGATGGGCAGGCTTTCCCTTGGTTTTTATCTCTTCTAGAGTACAGAAGGATTCCAGTCATTTACTTTGTCTTGGAAAGCTGGTGGAGGGAAGCTGTTCTCCTCTTGTAGAGCAGTATGTGGTAGTTTGCTCACTTACACTTCTTGTTGCCCATCAGCACCACAGAAAATACTGATTCATCTTTTGCTGCACAATGCAAATCTACAGCTAGAGATGCTGGCCAGGTTTCTGTGTGGAATGATTCCCTTAACCAGGTCCTATGGTCTACTCCACAGCAAAATGCAAACTAGATTGTGCTTTGGGGTCGTTTTTTGGTTGGTTGGTTGGTTTTTTGTTTGTTTTTAGAAGAAGCTTCTCATTGTCTTCTGTGTCCCTCAGGCCAAAAGCAATATTCTCCAACATTCTTCCTACCATTGCCTGTGTGGTTTGTGGTAGAAGTTCATATATTTGTAAGGTCCTATTCAAAGATATTTTCAGCACACTAGAAAATGAAAAACATTTTAAAAGAGCAGGAAAAAATTAGCAACATATTAGCTAAAACTGACTTCCAATTTAGAGCCATCAGCAACTGCTGGTATAGTTAGTACAGAAAACCATTCCAGTCCAGGTTTGGTTTCGCTCTGTAATTCATTTCTACAAAGTCACTGTGACCTGACCTATGCCTTCCTGATGCTTCCCATGTGCAGAAGTAGTTTTGCACTTCAATCTTCCCAACTCCCAGTTTTCCATTATTTTTATGATGATGTAATTTTTCTTTCCATCATGACCTTTATTTTCCTCATGAAAACTTCTGTACATGTTAATTACAGAGGTTTTCATGCCTCTCCTCCTTTATAAGGACAGTGAACTGCACTTCCAAATGCATTCTGCTTTGTGCAGGATGTCTCATTTAACCTCCTCCCTCCAGCTCCACACAAGTCTTAGGAGATTTCCATGTTGCTTATATTAGCCCTGCTTTTATAAACAGAAACTTGACTGGGTGTTGCCTGTATTTGAAGAACTCATTCTTGGGTTTTTGAAAGATTCTATTAGAAAGAACTATTTAAGCAATGTTAGTAATGTACTAAATCTTACAGCAAACTCTCCAAACTAGATAAAGAATAAATTACTTCACTTTACCTAAAGTTATCTTACTTTTTTAAGCCAGCCTCAAGAAAACTTAAAAAATTATCCATGATGCTTTAAAACTTTAAAACGTCTTTTACAGGAAGGCTTCAAGATGCTCTCTACACAGAGATGTTCAGGAAAACTATACTAAACCAATGAAGTTGGTAATTTAAAGTGGATTTTCTAAAATGCTATTCACTATTTAAGTGTAAGTCCCTAAAGAATAGGTAGATGGGATATTTGTGTAAATTAGCTAACACTTTTTAAGGAAACTGTCTCAGAAAACCCAATTGTTTCCCTATATTGCATTGATCTGTGCAAATGCAAACATGCATATATTCACAAGGACATCCAGTTCAAACAAAAAAATTCAAGAGAAGCTCTGGTACGACCCATTCCTCCTTCTCCTGTTCTTGCCTTCTAGGAAAAAGAAGATACTGCTGCACCTTCCCAAGCTCCTTCCCATGGCACAGTAAAGGAGTTGTATGGCTGGAGTCTGCCCACCAAAGCAGTGTGCTCATGAGACAAGCTTAGAGAAACCTTAAATGAACATGAGTTGGTGTTAATTTGTACCAAATCTCTATGGAATAGAAATACCTCTCTGCAAAATGTCCAGTTCTTGTGCTAACCTACAGACCTTCAGGAGACGAGGTAGATGTGGAGATTTTGGTTTTAGGATTAGTGATAGTGGTGCTGTGTAACTATTTACCTAATAGATTATTTCACACAGTCATATGCCAACATTTTTAACCACTTCAAGTAGCTAAAACCTCTGTGTTTTATGCCCGTTTTGTGTTTTTTACAGCAAACATACCTCGAACCCTCAGTTCAGTTGTGATCTCTGCTACGTGCACCAGGCCTTTTTTTTGTTGAATTTGCCTCCCTGTTTTTGTGTTGCTAGAACCAAAAATTCACCTTTGGTCTCCTATTCCTTTGTTGGTATTTACCTTTTCTCTCTACACTGAGTACTTGCAATTTTTCAGTCTCCCAACCTCTGGAGGCTTATATGTCAGAAACAATTTCTGTTGACCAATTTCCACCACCCCCCTCCCCCCTGCAGGGAGCTGAGCAGAAATGCACATGTATCCCTCAGGTGATTGTTGGTTTTAAGTGAATATTCCCCCTATTTCTTCCTTTCATCTGTCATTTTTTCCTAACACTGACCTGAAGAAAAATAGTTCCCTCCCATAAAGGTTTAAATATATGCAGTTGTAGTACCAGTCTGATTCCCAGTTGTGGGTGGGAAGAACAGGCTCAGGAAGAATTCAAACATATGGAAATGATGTCTTGTTCTGTGAACTGAGCAAACACCAGCGTCTCCTCCAGAGCTTGGAGATGGGAGGCAGCACCCTGACATACAACAGGGGTGATCTGGTAGCCACCAACCTCAAGTCACAGGACCAAATAGTGAAAGCCCCATGTCTGCGTGACTGACAGCAGGACCAAGAAGCCCCAGTCCCGAAGCAGCTGCAATTCTAGTGTTACAGCAAACCATTAGCACGCACCAAGGCTTCCTGATAGCAGGTGTGAGTGCCTCCATAGAGATAATTGCTTTCATAAAAATAGTTTTCAGGGGTAGGGAGGGGGTAAAAGATTAACACTTTTTGTGGTTAACAGTTTAAGGGTCAAATTGTGTTCTCAAGGCTGACTTGAAGGTTGGTTAAAAGTCCAGGGGTATTTGTATTTCGAAACGATTCATTTCAATTTCCCCCAATACAATTTTGAAGGAAAACAGTGGGGGTCCATAGGAACACAAAGCATGAGGGAAGCAAGGAGTAAAGAAAGCACTTTTGGCTAGATCTTTAAATTATCTAAATTACTCAAGCCAAAATCAGCAAGAAAGTCTGCATTAGTAAGTGCTAAATGTATCAGGGAATTTACAGGCACAACATTCTTCATCAGAAAACAGCAATAAATATTAGCTTGTAGCCTATAAAACTAAGAATGCTGAATTAATAGGATCAATGCACTCAGATACATTAATATAAATACAAGATAACAATTATTCATGTCTAGGTCTCAGAAGTAAGACAACACCATGTAAGAATGCTGAAGAACATTTATATTTATTAGTAACAGAGGAGGATGCTACATAAATTCAGATCAGTCCCCTAGGAGTAAGTATATTCAACTTGGCAGGCCAAGACCACTTGTGCATAACAAGTCTAAGAGACTTGGCTGAAGAGATCTCTGGCCTGAAGTGATGGTCTTGAAGTATCTTGGAAATGCAGGAGAACACTGAAAGACTTGAACAGTGTCAGTGCTAAGTGAATGGGATGCACAGAGGAGCAATGCTGATGAGTCTGATATTTCTTCTGGGCAAGAAAAACGCAAAAGCCGGGAAGGGATCCCATTCATAAAACAGCCAAAGAATAAAGATATAAATAAAGCTATATCACATATTTCAATGGAACATAAATCTTGTTAAACAGGGCATGCTAAAGTTGGTAAATACTAAGTTGTGCATTTAGGAACAAGGAATGAGAGCCAAACCTACAAGCTGAGGATTGTGTTTTGAACAGTGGTGTGCCTGAAAAGGGGTGGTGTGTCAGAGTGACAAGAAAACCATATGAATTCCAAGTGTAATGCTCTGGAAAAGAACAAGCAATTGTGTTTAAACTGGGAAATATTAAGTGAGATTTGAGGCAGTTTTAATCTAGATTTTCAGATTTTTAAAGTAAAGGTACTACTACTGGAATACTGAATACAGTCCTGTGCACGTATTTTCTAAAGGATGTTTAAAAGTTCAATGGAATAGAGAAAAGAAACATCAAAATTACTTTTGGTTTTGAAAAAAATTGTGTTATAGAGGAAGATGCAAGGAGCTCTGTCTGCTTCATATACCAAAGGAAGACAGGATGAGTTTATTACAATGCAGGAATACACTTACAGTATAAAACATGAAATATAAGTGAATTCTTTAATTTCCTGGAGGAAGGCATGACAAGAATCAATGAAGGAAGCTGAAGCCCTTTTCCAAGGGGAAAGGAGACACATGTTCTTAGCAGTGGGGTGATACCTCCTGCTGCAGGTGGTGCTGGATTCTCTGGCTCCTGAACCTTCCAGATGAAGCCTATGTGCTTTTCTAGAAAATACTCCTTAACCAAATAAAAAGTTGAATAAGATGTTGCAATCTGTGATAGAAAGGTAATGAGACAATCTAATGGTCTCTTTGGTCCTTCAACTCCATGTATCTACACTACTGTTACTTTTCATGATTAGAAGGTTGGTAGATCTCTGTGGATTTTCATCAGAGTAACCAAGAATGTTGTTAGGGCCAAGGACTACTCCTTACTCCATGCAAGGATACATAAAGTTACAGGCATCTCAGATGATCTCATTAAGAGGAAGTAGCTCTTTTACTCCTTGTGTTAATTGAACTTAGAGTCTCTTGTATTAAAGCACTGAACAAAGGAAAACTTAATCTTTGCATAATGATGATGACTTCAAGGGGCTTTCACAGCCCTTTTTCTGTGTGAGGCTTTGACCCTCTTAATATTTAAATAAACAAATAGAAGTTCAACATGTGTGTTTTTCCTAATACCATGTGATTGCAAATATAGAAATGGTGAATACCACTTTACATTGTAAAACAATATACAAGCTACTAATGTCATTTATTGGTAGAAAACTGTATAATACTATAGCTAATCAGTGTAATATGAAGAAAATCCTGCAGCAGCCACTAAGAGCCATCAGAAGAATACTCAGTCTACACTCCTTGTGGTTTACAGCATAACCTTGTTGTTAGTGGAAAAGGTCTGCAGTGTTAAAGTACAAATATTTTTATTTGCTTTCAGGAGGGTGGGGAAGAGCTGTTATTGGGAAAGAATGTTATTAAAGCTAGAAAGCCAAAAGATCTCACTAGGCTCCACTACAAAGAGGATGCAGACATCACAGGAGTGATCAGTTGTCTATCCTACTCAGCTCCTCTTCAAAACCAGAGGCAATATGAATCAGAAATAAAACTGAAAAAAACTGAGAAGTAAAGCAACTTCTTTTTTCTCCAATGCAGATGGACCAAATTGTGTAATGCCCTTCAAACTCCCCTGCCAGTGGCATGAATCCAGAGGACCTCTGTTGACAGGAGAGGTATTATCAGGAGTACCATCTGCACTCACTTCCATGTTAAAGACAGCTCTTGAATGGATGGATATGGCAGTGAATTTGCAGCAAAGCTTGGAAGGGTAATTTAATGTTTGCATTAGGTTCTGAATTAGGCTGCTTTGCTGTTCTCTAATACACTCTGAAGTGTTTACTGTTCTAGCCTATGCTAAACTCTCCTCTGTAGGCCCAGATGAGAAGAACAGGGAGAGGTATTTCTGCTTGCACATTTGTTGTGCTTTACATCTTGCAATGTTTATGGCTTTGATGTGACTTTTTAAGGAAAAGCTTACACTGGGCTTTGCATGGGCAAATTTGCCACATTCTCTCACTTCATGATTTCATCCAAACCATACTCCAGAAGTTCTGGTTTTAATATCCTACTGCATTTTTTTAGTTCAGAATCACAGAAAAATCAATACACAGGAAAGCAACACCCTCAGACTATATAGAGTTACCCTGTTAAATTACCATCTTCAAGCTCTCTTGATCAGCTCTGATTTCCTCTTTAAACCCCTTTAAAATCTCTTATGAGCTCAGGATATCACTGTAGAGGATATCACGCTTTCAAACATGCTTTCACAACTGCTTACAGTTTCAAGAGACTTAATAACAAGCAGCACTTCCCCCGTCTGGGCAGCAGAAATCTCTCTAGCAAGGCAGGGTGCCTTCCTTGCCTTGACTTTCAAAGAGAGCAAAAGCTTTGGGAACACCCAAAGACTTCTGTGCTGCCAAGTTATCCTGGATGGTGCAGCCCCCTCCATATGTATGAAATAAAACTCTTAGGGGACACCGTCCTCTTGGCAGTGGGTGCATGACATGCAGAGGCATCATCTTGAATAGGGCATGTTGTCCTTCAGGTTCAGACATTATCTTAAACCTTGTCTTTCATTTGATTTGAATGATTTCTACATATTGGCAGGCAAACAGCTGCTTTGTGTGTAGGTGTCAGGCAGGATAGCAATTAACTCCTCTGGTTAGGCCAGTAGAGCTTCTAAAATAATTATGCCCTCCCTTCCCTGCTCTCTCAGCATCTCCCTCCATTTTCTGCAAGTGCCTTCCACTTTAGTGGTCTGTGCCTTCTGTTAACAAGTAATTTCTGGTCACTTGAAGCTGCATTTGTGCTCCAAAGGGTGCAGGACACAGCAGAGCTTGGAGATCCAAAAGGCTAGCAATAAGTTAAGACAGGAGAAATTCAGAGTGGCTAAAGTTAATGCAGCTGGAGCAATGGTATAATATGAAACACAGGTAGCAACAAAGTAAACTAAGTGTAGTAAGAAGTCTGAAAAGTTATTCAAAGAATTGTCATCTCTATAAAAAGCTATAAAAAGCTATTGCAACAGGCAGCATTGAATTGTTTATGAAAGTATCGGCTGAAAGGACTAGAATAACAGCCCGTAAGTTTCAATGTTGGAAAAACAACAGCTGAAAAGACAGAAGAACAGATGAACCAATTTAAGTGATGTCTTTAAATGTTAAATGACTGACCAACTTAGGTCAACAAGTTTTACAAGCAATTAAAAGAAAATTAAAAAAAATTAATAACACAACTGTGCAATTACAAGACGCTCCTTTGCAGTCCAACAATGAGATGCAATATGAGAATATACACCAGACTGCTCATCGGGCCACCAGGAGAAGGAGTGGCAGTTTTATTAGTCAAATACCTCCTTTTCATCCTAAAAGCTTGGTGTTTGAAGATGGCAGATATATTCTGATCAAAGGCTTCTAAACTGATAACTTAAAACATACTGTTCCATGAAGGGACAAGCTTCTTTCAATTCACTGTATTTTTAAAAAGAATTTTTAATAAAACTTAGAACAGAAGAAAAAATTGTAGTCAGCTCATTAATCCAGTCCTTCATAGAGCAAAGTGATCAGGATTTGCAGATAGGAAGGTAACTTACAGCTAGTCACCTTGTTAGACGCTGGTAATGTTCCAAAGGTGATAAGTTCTTAACTCGGGGGATGCTCTTACTGTTGTCAACCATGTGATGCATATTCAGGCACTGATGTACTCCCTATAACTAGCAGCCTGCTAAATACAGTTACTCTGATCTCTCTGGATGTAATCATCTGGTATTCTCACTCCCTGTACCTCATTTTGAAAGATTGAAATTATATCTAAATATATTTCTAAATATATCTTTACATCTAAAAAAACCCCATTAAACTCCCTGGGATAAGAAACCTCGGTGGGTTGCTTGAAAGGCAAGGATAAATAGTGAAGGTACCGGTAAAGCTTTTCATCTTAAAAAATCAAGAGCCATTGAAGGAAAAGCCTGGTGAATCCCTCTGAGTCTGAGATAAACAGAAAGTTACTAAAACATTTTGTTAAAATATGCATAAATCCACAGGGGTTGGAGGGACTGGATTTCCTGAAAATCTGTTAAACAGAACCAACCTAAAAATGCATAAACCAAAACATTATATAAGGGAAAGAGCTTTTTAAAAAGTGGATAATATGGCAGTTTCTTCAAAAGGGACAGCAAATGACATCTGGTAACACGCTGAGGAGACGGAAAGGTTTTATTTATTGCAGGTCAGCTCTCCAAAAGCCAACAACTTTTAAATTGCTTTAAAGACTCCCTCCCCACAGATTCAAAAAATTGAATATATATATATATGTGTAGAGAATTCTCAGATAACTCACTTAAAAGAAGGAAGTGAGTCCTATCACAGAATGTCTGAATGCAAAGAAGGCAGAAGGAACAGATGGGTTTATGACCAAACACAGGTCCTTAGATCTATTTATCAGTATCACGTGCAATGAAAACATACTTTCTCTTCCAGAAGAAATAAATCAACTAAAATTTTAAAACCCAGATAATTGCAAAGCTTGAAAGTTATACAGGTTAAGTTTCTTGTCTCTGGATGCAGAAATAATTAAGAGGAACTTATAGTCATGGCCTTAAAAATATGATATTGAAGATATGTTGAGGACTGGCACTTACGCTCTATAAAGATCCCACAGCTCCCCAGAATTTCTTCCAGGGGAAGACAGTTGATGAAGTCCTGCTGGTAGCTGAAAGCTGTTCATTTTGGCCATGAGAAATTCAGAAGAATTTTCAAAATTGAGCAACTGAGGGACAAATCAGAGGCAGGAACTGCAACAACTCTTTGTGAAACATTCAGCACAGGATGCCTTATAAGCAGTGGAGATACAATTCAGCTTCTATACATACAATTATTAGTCAAGAGAAAAAGAAAGTGTTGTATTTCTGCATTTAAAAAAAATAGGCTCAATACACAATTATTGTGGATTAAAACTTCAGTGAAATACCTGTATGTCCCAAGTCCTCGGGAACTTTAAGAAATGGAGTAAGATCAGGGATTTCTCATATGGGACAGAAAAAAAATAAATTGTGAAAATTAATATACTCCCTCAGATTCTTTTCCTGTTTCACCACGTATTTGTATGTGTACCAGACAGCACTTTAAAGACTTAAAAAGCTGTTGTCATTAATTTCATCTGGCAATAGACAGAGCCAAAACCAAACAGTTCCATACTATGAAGGCCTCCCACAATGGGAAATCTTACAGGGCTGAAAAGCTAACACATTTTTGCAGAGCTCAGTTGAAATAAAGAATTTGGCTGAAGGATGCTTTATACTTCAGGACAAAGCCATATTTGTAGGCTAATTCAGAATGAGAATGGTGTGAAAAAATTTCTGAAATGAGTGCTGCATAAGAAAGAGATTAAGGACTAAAACAAAAAATTAAAGCCACCTCCTTGCTTGGCCTTCCTTGAGATAAAGATAAATAGGAAAACAGTCCTTTCCCTTCATCTTTCTCTCTTTACCATTTTAATAATCTTAAAAATAAAGAATTCTTTACTCAATCCAATGTAAATTTCTGTTTGTATTATGACAGCTGTCATCCATTTAAATTAACCCTTTTGAAGCCAGATATCAAATATTGTTTTAAAATTCATGGTAAATTAAGAGGTCCTCACTTCTATCAGCAACAGCAATCAGCAATAATCATATAAGAGCTCTCATGTGACCTTTCTGTACTTCTGAGCAACTGATGTAGATGAACTCAACAAAAAAAATTGAATAATTTCTAAAACACATGTAATTTTAGTGGAGAAATAGATGCATCAGCACAGGGAACAAGCAAGTGAACACATAAGCTTCCAGGCGTGATTTGCTCAAAAACAACCTCAATAAAAAGATAGTTCTATCTATGTATCTGTCTCAGTAGCAGTTCAGTGTATAATCTGTGGCGGTGACTTTTCCTACTGGAGAACCTCTTGAGATACAAGCTCCTTTCCTGTCATCCTGGGTTGTGCCAGGGACCCGGGATAACAAAAATATTCGGAGAGGACTTGACCATAGCCCTAGCCCTTGGAGCAGACAACAATAATCCCTGGGACCTGCTGGGCTGCCTACTGCCTGCTCCTTACATGGAGTTCCCTTGGTGCAGAAGGAACAGAGGATATCCCTCTTGCTGTGAGGCCTCAAGTGTGGAATGTTCAAACCTGGAAAATATCAAGTCTCATCCTTAAACTACCCTCTCCTTTCCTCCTTAAAGGTGCAGCTGTCAGTTCTGGGGCACCTTGGTACCAGATGGAGAAGCCCATCAGTTCACATTTTTAGAAATTATTCAGGAGAAGAAAAAGTGTTTTAAATCTCGTTTCTATTGTTTACTCACACAGAAGGCAGAAATTTAGCAGGTAGCAAGCCCAAATTCCTACCCACCTTGTTTGTATGAGTGATATTGAATATTTATATATTACACATGCATTGTTCACATACTACTTTATTTTTGTTAACAGGTATGGTTCTTCCATTAAGTGAATTGCATCATGTTAATGTTCTTCTGTATTTTGAATATCCTGGTTTGCCTTTTCTGCGTGTTTCAGCAGTGTTTGGACTGGGGTTTTTTAGTTGTCTAAACAGGAAGTTGTCTTTGGTTTTGGTTTTGGTTTTTTTCTTTAATGGAAGGTAAAATCTTAGGAATGATCATGTGTCAGATCATATCTGGGGAGAATTACCTGAGTAATGTCCCTGTAGGAGAGATAGTCTCAGAGAATGAGAATGGTGAGTTTTCTAGAGAAAAGCATAGAAAGTGGATTCTGAAGCAAAAGGGAGAAGCTGGATAGTTGGGGGAAAGATAGTAAGAGATCAAGTGAACAGAAAATAGCTGAAAGCAGCCAGGAATAAGCAAGAAGGAGAAGGGTTGATGTACCCAAATAAATTGTTATTTCTTCCTAGTCAGCCAGGTACATATTTTACAGAAAAGGTATGTCCAGCCAGGAAACCTCTGTGCTTTTCATCCCAGTTTGCTTCTCTTCAAAACACAGAGTGACTAGGAGAGATCTTAGAGTGTCTTAATGGACCAAGGAAGTAAAGGGCTCTGGATGTGCAAAATCAAATTCAAGCCTTTAACCCATGTCTTAAGCTCTTGCAGGTTACTGACAGGCAGTCATAGTCACACAGAAGAGATGCAGAGCAGTCTGACCTCTGTATGGCTTACACTGTCCAATTCTTACCTTTATTGAACAAAAATAAAAGGAATTTATCTCAGATTACACAGATAGTTCTAATCTCACTACTGTTCTGCACAAATGACTACTGTATTCATACTTCTGTCTTCCCAGGTCAGCCTCACATAGTATCAACAAGGGAAAATTTACTCAGGTCACTGGAACTGATTTATAGCCACAAGAATGTGGCTTTTGGCTTTTTTTTTTTTTTTACTTTATGCTACTTCCCCTTTATGGTAATTTTTTTGAAGATTTTTTTCCTGTAATGTTCTTGGGCTTCATGTGCCTGTTACTGCAAAGGCAGATACAGCAGACTTCAAAGGCCAGTCCAACGGCAGTCATGGCTTGCATGGTATGGGTTTGGCCTGCTGAGTTCATGAAAGCAAAGCTTCATCTGTTTTACGGATTGGGCTCTTGACCTGCCATAAAAACAAATGCTATCTTCTGCAGTTATTAAATGGTAGACTGTTTCTTGTTACTACTGCATTATACGTGTCTCTTCCATATGCCTGTCATTAAAAATAATAAATTGGGTTCCCTTATCTCGTGGAGATCTCTTATATTCCCCTCCTGTTTTGGTCTCCTGTTCATTTCCACATAGTCTTGCTGACAGACTCACACAGTCTAGATTAAAACAAAATGCAGCAACCTTTTACCCTCTGAGAGCAGAGGCCCAAGCAGTTCACACCTCCATCTGATGTTACACTTAACCAATAGCACTCTCTGAATGCACAAGGGAAGCAAGGCAAAAGATCCTGCATTATATAAGAAATAAATTTGAGTACAAAGATGGTATTTGTGTTGCTCTTTGTTAATTAATTCTGTGTGTATTCTTCCTATGCCATGAAAGTGCAAGTGTCTATTTGTACCATGCAATATCTGTTCTGATGGGTTACCAATTATCACTAACATATCCAAAGCAGTCACTCCACTGACATACTGCTGATTCTTAATAGTCTTGGTCCTCCACACCGCGTTCCTCATGCTTCCCCCAGTGAGCATTACACTTTGTAGTGATTGCACCCCAAGACACAGAATTGTTTTCCAACCTAACTCTTCAGCAAATAGTCGCACCAAAATCAACAAAACTCCTTCTACTTTTATATGTAAACTGATTTCAGGTTTCTTTAGTGAAGGATGAGAATTCATGGGTCTTGGTGCATCAGAGATGTCCAATGTTCTGCCCCACTCCAAGAAACTAAAACACCCCACTGATTTTACAACTAACATCCATTGCAAATAGTGACTTGCATACTTTTCAAGATAAGTAATCATCCAAAGGCACTTTCTGTCTTGAGGATTTGTCCTTTTTTATCCTTTTGTTATGGGCAGCTTAATTCCTTAGTCATAAATTCCTCTTCTCTGAAAAAAGGCAATTTTTAAAGCCCTCAGTTTCTCTCAGTTTGAAAAAGTACATGATGCTACATTTCAGACTACTTTTTATTCAAAGCAGCATCAAAATATGAAAAGTAAAGCCTCTCAAGATGTGTTACTGATCAGTTGGATCATCTTTTTCCTTCATGCTAGCCACCACAATATTATTTTTATGTCAGGAATGGCACTGTCTCAAAAGTTCTGCTAGTCTAACAAATGAAAAATTGCTAAGAAGTTGTGCTGATGAATATTATGTAAATTCATTAGATCTGTGCATGTGCTGAGATGATATTCAGGAATATGTCTCCACTTCTGTATCACTGGCTGCCTTGACTCTCTGAAAAAAGAACAATTAATGGACCAAACCAGATGAAATTTTTCAATGATTTTCCCTTAAAACCAACTAAAAATTTGCCAGACATTCAATGTTGATTTATTACTTTCATTTTCATATATTGTTTTCTTGCTCACAACTGTACTTGTGTTTTCAGGGTGTTTCACGCATGACTCATAAGTTCAGTCCCACTGCTGTCCGATATAAGGACATCTCCTATTAAATGTAATTAATTGCTACCATTAACTGCAAGAAGTGTAGAAGTTGGCTCACTCACAGTTACATAGAAATTCATTTGGAAAATGTATAAAAAAAACAGTATCGGCGGTTTTAGCTCTGTTTATATTGAATTCATCTGCTGAGCATCCCTTTACATTCCCACTATGGCATTTCCATGCATTGTTCTACTCTCTCCCCAGTGTTCAGCTAGAAGGACAATGGGAGAAAGTAGTTCCACATTTCCATCTATCTATACACAAATGGAGTCAGCCTGTGCATTCTTTCTTTTCTTATTTTTTCCCCCCTCAAAAAAGCTCCCAGGGCAGGAAAGGAATGCTGGATCAGGCCTGTCCATAGTTGTGTGTTCCCTAGCATCCCACAGAGGGATGTTGTTGCTATTATTTTAACAGCAGATCTCTGCTGTTGTTGCTATTTTAATGGCAGATTTTAAAGCTTCCGCTGACATTGGTACAGACCCTAAAGCTCAGCTAGAGAATCAGAGGTGGTGAGCAGATGGTGATACAAAGGAGGAATGTTGTATCTATATATATACTGATGAAATTCATATCCAGTGTTCCACACAAGAGCCAAGAAACTATACTAAACCCTTAATATGAGTTTTAAATTAGTCTTAGGTGATAAATGGGTTCTTAATCTAGGTTCCCTGTCAGGGAGATTTTCACTCAGAGGGTGTAACTATTTATGTCAAACCACCAAAAAAAAATATGAAAGGTTAATTCTGTATTAATTATCATTAGGAAAATGTTACCATTTACCAAATAAGGGTAAACATTTCATTCTGAGTTGTGAGGGCTTCTAAAACAGTCCGAGACAAGGAGCAGTGGGTGAGGCACAGCAATCTCCAGGGAAATGCTCCTGATTGGTTTATCACAGTCAGCATGAAGGTACTGTTACAGTATCTCCTTCTGGAAAAGTGAAGTGCAATGTCCTTTAAACCGAGGTGCCAAAGAAGTCTGCAAACCACCTTATGGACATCTGTGTGAACCTGCAGTCTTTAAACCGATAGTTTTGTTTTGATGTCCTGTTTATACCTTCAGGTGCTAATTTTTTTGCTAATTGTGATATACTGATTTTTGTTAGCTCTCTCCTTTTCAAATATTGCTGAAAAAGGAGAGAAAAAGTTGTTTAAAATACCTATGTCAGGAACAAAAGGGCACAGAGAATCAGTGCCTCTCAGCATGTGCATAAGCATTGTGCAGTTGGTTTGGTTCCCTAAAGTGGCACTAGGATCTGAAAGCTGAAGAATGAAACTATACAAATGACAAAAAATGTGTGAAAGTGTGGAACATTATTTTTTCACCATCCTTTCATAAGCACATAAAATAACCCTAGCCTAAAGCATCTCTTTTGAACACTGCATTATAAAAAGTAAGGGGACAGATTGTCTCCGTGTATCAAACATTTTATCTATGTGCCTCAGGAAATTAGGCTCACAGAAGGCCATCAGCTGATCAATTTTCCTTTTTCCCTTAATATTCTGGACCCACTCAGCCAAGCTTACTCACTAATCAGCTTCAAACAACTTTGACAGAGGGATAGATGTCTCAAATGAATTTACAATTCACATTTTGTGAAAATGAATGACTAAACAAATTAGCACCCTCAAGAAAGAGGCTATCTTGGCTACTTGCTCTGTGTGCTCATCCCAACAGAACATTCTGAGACAGGAGACAGATGGAAAAAATACTTCCCTGCGCCTGGCTGTAGCAGAAGAGTTGGAACTGAAATTGGTATGCTATGGGATATTCAGGGAAATGTATGTGGAGCTGAAAATGTTGGTAAACAACAGGATACAACCATTGCAGAAGGGGCAGGAGGAATTAACATTTCTGGTGACATCAGGACATGATGCAAGTCATTTGTCCAGCTTCTCGCAAGAAGTTTCTTTCTCTCACTAAAATACTCTCTAAAAGTGATCAAGAGTTCAGTGCCCAGAGGAGGAGCAAAAGTAGACCTTTGGAGTGGAAAATGTTTATAAAATCTTACTGAAGTTCTGCAATGTGGTCCTTCATATTTTATTTTACATGGTCTAAATAATGACATCTCTCCTGTGCTCTACAAATGACTCTCAGTAAAACAGCTGCACCAGCATGCAAGAAGAGAGTAGAAGTAATAAAGGTTACCTCTCTTCTTCATAACTTTCCTGCAACTGAAGTCCAAAAACTAAGTAACAGCAAAATGCCTCTCCACAACTTTTACCTCACGTTAATAGCCAGAAAGAGAGATAATTTCTCACCTAGCATCTCAGTCTTCTATCAATCCCATTCTTCCTGTTGGGTCTAATAGCAGTTTATGCTGTGACTTTACTGAGCTCTGTAAGATGACAGCAGGTTTGCAGTCTTTATCTCAACCTGCTCTAGCACAAAGTAAAGGTAGTGCATTATGGCTAGACTAGGTTTTTCAATTATGGTCATGCATGGCAACACCATACTTTAAAACTTCATAGTATCTTTGAAGGCATGTAAATAATTTAAGCTCCTTTTTTTTTTTTTTTTTTTTTTTGTCCCTAAATTCTGGCTTTCAGGTTAAAGTAAATGCCTAAATTGCATCCGATCTATTTTCCAGCAGGACTATTTTTCCGATAAGGACATATAAGGGGTCACAATTTAATTTTGTTCAACATTCTGTCTCAGTCTATCTTTTGTTGCCACCATAAAAGGTGATTTAATAAATACCGCAATTTCTGAACAGACTTAAGTTCCACCATCAGAACTGCTAAATGTGCAAAATAAGATCATGCATGAGGGAAATAAAATTGAAATCTCACTGGAGTTTAATGGCAAGCAACAAAAGGGCTTGACAGTTTTACATTGAAAGGAAAATACAGGATGAAAATAAAGAACCTGATTCTTCACCTCACAACTAAAATAATTTCAATATATACTATTTTAATAGTTATTTCTGCTTAAAACTATATACTTAGAACATGAAAAATTACATTCCTCTCTGAAGGGTCTATCCCTTACTAAAGCTACACATCAATTCTAGCATTTTATAATTGAAGTATTAAAAAAATACTTTTTACTCCATATTCTCTACTGTTTATTTTGTGCCACAGACAGAACTCTTTACAGTTTCCATTTCCCCTACAATTAGGCACTGCTCCTACAAACACATGAATGTGAGCTCACCTTTCCTTCTGGGAGGGGTTTGGATGGGAGACTCGCTGCAATAAAGGACATGAATACATTTTGGCAGGATCGAGGCCTCAGATAGCAAGGAGGAAACTGGCTAACAGAAACCACCTTTGCAAACATAAAGAGGGAAAGATCCCAGGAACAAAAGTTAAAGTTTTATACACTTTTAAGTGCCAACCAGACTATTTAAAGGGAGAAGAAACTGGAGAACAACAGAATTGATCTTTCTTTTTTAAATCCTAGTTGAGAGTATCCCTTTAAGGATTAATGGTATGGCACAGCCCAGGGTTTGCTTCATTTGGCTTTGACTAAACTGTTATTTTCTTTTGCTAAGGGATTCAGTGACTGGAAGTGCAGCTTTTTCTTCCTCACAGCTCTTTGCTTCCACATTGTCAAATATTTCTCCTTCAGCTTTTGCCCTTGCCTTGTGCATGGGATGTAAATGATGCAGGAATTTTGACTGATCTGCTTCAGCTTAGCAGTGATAATCTTAGGCAAATGCTTGCAATCTGTCTTTCATTAAAAGAGTTTTTTGCACTTCTGTTTAACAGAGCGAATTTTTTGAACTGCCCTTCTAAAGGAGGATTTCACATCCACTTTTGCCTGGTGGGAAACCCTTGCTAGCACAAATATATCTACTGAGTAAAGGGGAATGCTCTTGTTTTTGAGTGGTTCACACCAAAGACAGCAAACAGTTCTACCTTGAACTTCTGAAAATTGCATGCTTGCTGCCAACTTAATTGGATAAATCAATACAGAAAGCAATGTTTCTCCCACTAAAAAGTAAGACATATTTTGCCGCTCTATGTAAAAACAGGTGTGAAAATTCCATTGTAAAATGAAAGTAGCTTTCATTATCAAATGTATGAAACCTCTTGCAAAGCACAACTGTCTTATTTTTAGCCACCAAATGGAGCACTGGTATCTAATACCAGTTGCCATAAAAAACTGTGAAAAATATGAACAGAGAAGACTGATATTTCTAAAACACGTAAAATATGTTAAATGTTTATATTTGGTATTTTAGTGGCCCTAGAAAAAGATTGCACTACATTCCTATAAAAAATAATACCAAAATATTAGTATAATATGATACATATATCATACATATACATGTAATAATATATATTATATATACATGTACATACTATAAATGTATCTATCTAGAGAGAAACTTACACATGCACACAATGTGGAGAAAATATATAGCAAGTAAAATGGGACTTGAACTCTGACCAACATTAAACAGACACTTTTTTCTGAGCTGGTAAGAGTAGGTGGAATGTCTTCCCTGAAAAAAAATCCTCAGTTCTTAAACAAAAAAAATCCTAGACCAAAAGCAATAAGAGCGAGGGAGAACTATATTCACTAAAAATGGGGAATATTAAATATGTCATTGTCACTGTTATGCTTTTAAATACCGTAACAGAATGGGCTAGAGTTCTCGGCTGCTTACTGAATTTGGCCCCAGCTGGGTATCTACACACTCTTGTGAAGTGAAACAAAGAAACAAATATTTTAAAACAGCTTTTGAAAGCCATGTCCTTATAAAAAAAGTAACATTTATATCTGTGTAAGGGTAGTCAAAATTTAACGGAAGAAAATGAGAACGTTAGATCTCCAATTTGGCAAATGCCTTGTACAAGGGACGCAATCACAGACTTATTCCTGTGCTTTCCTTACTACATCAGGATGCACTTTGAGCTAACAATTTGAATTGGGAATCCTGTTATTTTTAATTGCCATACAAACTCTGCAAACTAAGCCTTCAGCTTCTGATTCTTCTGCCTTTGCAAATAAGAAATAACTGCTTTCTGTTTCTTAGTTTACTGTTAAAATACACAAGAAGAAAGGGTGTTTTTTTCCCCAGCGTCTTAGACAGAGGAAGCGGAAACACAGCTCAGGGGTTTCTTTTTTTTTTTTTTCCCCCACAATATATTCCTTTATAAATGACAATTTTACCTGTAATTCATTGTGCACTGAAACAAAACAAAGCTTCTGTTCTGCTTCACAAAACTCTACTTTCATTATTTCTTCATTTAGCGTTTCCACTGTACTGAAATTTGAGTTCCTACTCAAATATCATTGACCATCCTTTTGAATTTATTATTAAATTATGTCAAACTCAGACCACAAGTAAAATAATGACAAACCCTGGTTGAAGTCCCTGTTTCCCCTTATGGTGGAGATACCCAGGAAGAGTTATGAGCGTTTGACCCGCCATGCTCAAAGAAGCAAAGTCTGGCATGTGTAGTGAAAATCACATTTTAGTATGTATACGGGAAAAAATTTAGCCAACCACAGTGTAAACAGTTGGTGTGAGTGTTGTCTTATTAAAGGAGGGTGACTAACCAGCAACACCTTCAAAATATTATTCTTTGTACAACCATAACGTCCTGAAGCCCTGGATGTGAATTACTGCCAAATGTAAGCAAAGAAGACCATCAGGTTGTCACAAAGAGTCAACAATCTAAGTACGTGCAACGGTTCAGATGCTAACAATGAATCACCTCCTGCTTTAGAAATAGAGCTGGACAAACACCCTGACGTACAGGAGAAAAGTCATTACTCAGACAAGTTAAAAATACTACAGCTGTGAATCTGGAATAAAGAAAAAAAAGGAAGCAGGAATAGGAAAAAAAAAAAGACAGAAAAAGAAACACAATTTTAAGGAAAGAAATAAAAAATAACTAGTAGACACTTCATTAGGTGACCATAATAATAAGCTTTTTCTTCCCATTTATCTGCACAGCAAACATCACCGTATAAATGTTACAGCAAATAGCAACTATACTATAACAGATGTAATTACGTATATTTTAATTCAAGACTGTCAAGCATTTTCATGAATACTCAGTAGTTGTTTGAATATTCATAAATGAAATGATGGAGGGTCAGTTCACAAATAAATATTCTCATTCAACTACAAATAACTGTAGCAAGAAATCATTGCTACTATTTGCTATCTTCATTTAAGTTACCAGGTCCTAGCCAGCCTGATATTTTAAAAAAAATCCACCTACCCCTTTCCTCCACCCATGCCCCTAGGAAGAATACACAAATAAACAAAATAATAAGTAGAAATTTTGAGTAGAGAGGGAAGATTGAATTATCTGTAGTACTTGATTACCATAAGTTGAGTTTAATTATGTCCTAAACAATAAGAAACGTGCTACACATTAAGTAGCAATTAGAAATTGCCTCTAGCTATACCTATAGAATAAATAACTTACATTCATTGCAATAATGATTAACATAGGCTCTCAGGCATGTCAAAAACTTCTGTATACTGAGAATTTAAATATTAATACTGTAAAGCAATGAAACATATGATGCTTATGTGCAGTGGAAATCAATAATGTACAGCCAATGCAACTGCATAATCAAATAGACTTAACTTCATGTGTAACATCTATTGACTATAAAAAGGCTGAAGGCCTGAATAGAGTAGTAAAACTTGCAAATAGGATTTTAAATATTATTCTAAAAAAACCTGTGCAGTTTGCTATAAGAGAAAATATTTCCTCTAGAAGAGGCTTTATAATCTTTCCTAAAATTCCTAACTTCTTTGCATTAAACCATGGAGAACAAGGACCATGGGAAGAAACCCTGCTTTTTTCATGGAAACTTTGGCTTATTCGAGAGGTTTTCTGTTTCCCCGCTCTTACATATCTAAGCTACACCAAATTATTACATTTACTCATATGATGTGCTAAGTCGCCTTCAGAAACCATTTCGAACAGTATGTTTCTTTTATAGGAACCATACTACTCATTAGTCTGGAAAAAAAAAAATCTGGGAAGGTACCAGATTCAGGGAGAAAGTCTGAAAACAGTTTCTAATTTCTTCTCATGCCGAGAGCAGCCAGTGGGTAGGAAATGAAGCCCTGAACTGCTCCCTTTCCTGCCTCATTCTCCTCTCCCTTCACAACGGTGATTTCCCTTTCTGCCTGGTTTTCTTCTCCTTTACCCCTATTAACTCATCTCTTCCTGATTTCACCATCATTTCATTCCCAGGAGGATAATGTACACACACAACTGGTGTGTTATGTCCCTTGTCCCAGCCAAGTGAGCCCCTCAGAGTAAGATGGAGCACCCAGACCTCATTGAGGCTGACCTACAGCACTCTTACTCTTTATCTGCTATTTTTCTATTGTTTCTCAGCCTAAGGATGAGTCAGCACCTACAGAAGGCCACAGACATCCCAGTCCAACTGGTGGCTGCGAGCGCAACCATAGACAGGGCATCTGACACTGCAAAAGGATGGAGGCAAAAAATGCCCCAAACATTTTCCATCTCCTTTTGGGTCTGAACTGCTTTTATGTTAAAGGCTGTAACCATACCAGATTACTCGTTTATGTGTCCCAGATGTACTCAGTTCAGCCTCCTTCCATTTTTTCTGAAGCAATTATTCTCAAATTGTCGCAGATAAATGATGCTCAACACCTTAATGTTTTGAAACACTCTTAATAAACACTGATTCACAATCAAATCTTTCATTCCAAGAAACAGAAAGAGGGGTTTTTTTCCCCTGATGTTGCATTATACTATATTTTCACAAAAAGCTATTAATTATGATCCATTTCTGTGACTGCACACTGCTAGGCACTTCCACAGTTGCCCTCCCTTTCCCCAGCCCCAGCACAACTTCCTGAGTTATGGAGTAAACAGAATTACTACATACAGAATAATCCAAGCAGTCTCTAATCTCCATTAGAGTGTAAGCTTTCTGCTGCTCCATGAGCCTTGCAGGGACCTGCATAACAGAACTGTGATGTTACAGGCTTATGTGGCTAACACTCCCAAGCATTGAAGTGAATAATGTGACTAGCTTGCCATGAGGCAGATGGAGACTTTGCTAGGATTGTTTGATGGTAAATGAAGACATTTTTTATTTGCTCCAAGGAGCTTGGCACAGGAAACCCCCAAATCCTGCAATAATAAATCTTCTATTTATCTCTTAAATTCTGGAGCAAAATAAAAACCATTAGGCACCCACACTCATGGGCTGTATTCTATATTTCCCTAGCTTCCTACAGCCTTCTGGTATAAAAAAAAGATTAAGTTTTCTTAAGCAAAAAACCTACTTCTCAGTTTAAAAATAACAGCCTTGCTGTGTTGTATGGAGCACTGTTTTATTGTATTACGCAATGACAGGGCAGGAGCACTTAGAAATTGCAAAGGCAGTCATAATCCAGAAACCCGTATCTGATCTGACCTGATAGTTTTCACACCATTAGGCATTTGCAGTAAATCTGAAGAGCAAATAGGATCCATCTACAGCATAAAAGTGATCTCCCAGGCATTAACCTCACTGTCATGATTATTTTACTCCTGCAGACTGACACAGTACTCCAACCGATGAAAAAGGAATCCCCATTTATAAGTCAAAATTATTCCAGTCCTGACTGTTGTGCTGAGGGGGAGGCTGCTTTCTGGCTATGGCTGTCTGTTTAGGGTGCCTCAGAGCAGAAATCAAGCGAGAGGCCAAGATCTCCGTGGCAATTACATGTTCTTAACACCACTGAAAATAAGGTCACAAAAGCTGCACCCTTGAAAATCAGCACCATAAAACCCTTTGAAATGCAGATACTTGGCGTCTTACAGAATCAGGCCCTCCTTTAGCAGCTGTCTCCTAAGGGTGCTTCCAACAACCTTCACACTACCATTTTATGCAATGTCATAGGACACTTCCAATGTCTTTATTAACTAAAACAACCAACTCAGGGGCAATACACAACTTCACAAGAGAATATGTCAACTTAAAATTTAAGATTACCAATCCCAATTGTTACATGATATGATAGCAGAGTCCAGCAGAACCTCAAGGCTGAAGTTTGCTTTCCAAAGAGCCAGTGAGAGTGTTTCCATTAAGGTCTGAGAAGGTGCAAAGGAATACTCAACATGTCTTCTTCCAAGATTTTTTCATCCTGATAAGAAAGACTGCTTAAAGTACAACAAAAATAAATTTGCATTTTTTTCTCTGCAAAGTGATCCACATTCAAAGATGAAAGAAGGATGACAGGGCAACACTGGGATGATTTCTACATCAAATGAAGTGATACTTGTAAAAGCGATCAAATGTGATGACAATAACACCTATGAACATTTAATAACTGACCTTTTAATAGGATCATCAGAGTAGAATTGAGGACAATCCAGTGTGGCAATTAGGTGAAAAAAAAATTCTCTCTGTGAATCTCTCCATCTATTCCCAAAGCCCCTTCTTCCTCACAGACTCAGGCATTTCAGGGATAAACCAAGAAGAACTTATTTTTGAAGACTCCCTGATCTTCTCATCATATGCACCATATATTTCTAAATGTTATAACATATTCTTTGCTAGGATTATTTTCTGTGCATAGGCATCTTCACAGATGCTGGCATCATAAGATACCAGCACTTCTGATATCTTATTTAAGGATACTGCTATTAATAGTGCAGCTTCTTAAGAAGTCTATGATGCACAGTTCTTCACTCTTATTAAAAGCAAAGACACTCTGATGTCTTTAATTTTCCCCTTAGTTTTGGGGCAGGTTTCTGATCAGGGACTTCTCTATTTCCTGAAGCTCCTGAAAGAAGAGACTTGGGTTTGTTAATTCATTGGTCATGGGAAAAACGTCAATGCTAGCCAAGAGTGCATCCACACCCTGAGTGTAGTTAAAGAACTGTAAGCCATTCATAACTATTCTGTGTGCTCTGGCCCACTGATTTTCAAACAATTTTCGCTGTGGCTGCATTCATATAAATATGCTGATTATTAATATGATTTGTGTCCATTTTTAACCAGTTGGTTAAGTACTCTTTAGAAACTCTAAATTGGTTCTTTTAAAAGTGGTTGGCAATAATTTCTTCCCAAGCTCTTTCCCAAGAGCTACACATGTGAACATAGCTCAAAATGTCCATTTAAAAATACTGGCAGATTTCCTTCCCAAAAAGCAAAAGCCTTGAGAAGAATGAAGAGGTGCCGAGGCAGTGAAGTGAAACCATCCACTATGACAAGGACTGACTTCTACTGTGTAAGAGTTTAGCTGAACTTTTTATATATAAATATATATAGATAGATATAGATATAGATATAGATATGAGAAATATATATATAGTGGGTCAACCAAGAAAATACCTCTTTGGAGAAACGAAAACATCATGAAATCCTGAAGAATTTGGCAAAGAACTTTGATTTTTAGAAGAAGAAAAATCGGGAAGCAGTTTTGAATGTCCAAACGCTTTAGTTGAGTACTATATACAAATAAAAATGCCTTCTTTTTTTTTAACTGCAAAATAATTCTATAATTTATTTTAAAACTACTTTTTAATTAAATTAAACAAGGAGATTTGAAATCTGATCTTAGAAGGGTTGCATAACTTACAAACTCTCAGGTAGTTTGATGATACAAAAATAAATATTTAAAGGCTGGACAAATCCTGTTTTCCTGATTCTCAATGAAGTTAAAAAAAAAAAAAAAAGCTTTTACTAAACTAAATCTAAATGAATCTCCACAATCTTCACTTTTTTTCCTACTGAGTCCCTAAGTGAAAAATCCTCCTCAGAGTTCCTCTGTTGCTGTGAATAGGTGTTTTCTGGCCTAAGATATTTGTTAGGTGAATCGTTCCCTGTAACAACTTTAAGGTTGCGTTTGTAAATAAGCAGCAAATATCAGACAACCCACTGTCATACGGGTCTGACTCTGACTATCCTTTCACCATCTCCAAAATACAGTCAGATCAATAGCTCAATTGAGCAAAGGGTACATGGAAATATTATTGTAAATATTATTGTAACAAGTGCTTTTGTCACTTCTTGGATTGATTTACTGATTCATTGTTTTCTGACCTTGCAGAATATGCAATTAAAAGATGCCTCTGGCATGAATAATGTTGCTAGAACTTGAACTGGCACTACATTTCCTCTCAGAGTTTTAGAAATTCTTAACCTGCTTTCTAAGATATTCCAATTTAATTTTACCATATCACTATGTTATCTTTCCCTAGAACTTCTCAGCAGAGCATGCTACATCTTTTAACACAAGAAATACAATGGGATTGTATTTTGAGACAGCAGATGTTTCACAGGCATAAAGGTTGCAAACCTAACCTATTTTAAACAGTATTGGATATAAGTAACAAAAAGCTACACCTTTTTTTCCTCTGGAAACAAAGGTGTCTCAGCATTGCTTCATGATACTCTCTCCCTCTGGAAACTCTAGCTCAAATAAAAAGCCAGAAAAGTCAAATCTTTCCATGTCCTGCTCTGCAGAGTTGTTCTGGGCAGGATTAGGAACTGGAGCCCTGGGAAGATCCCAGTTGCCTGCCTTTCCCTGTGCACCCGGGTGCCCACTGCTGCTCTTCCCAGTGGAGCCACACAGCTCCCAGGCTGAGAGACACCACCAATTTGCACATATATCCATCCTGCTTTTGCTGACAGGATTTAAGCATAACTTCCCATCCCATTAATGCAAAGTAATTGTACAATTTAGGAGGATGTCAGAGAGTTAAGAGTTAGCATAAAATCCTGTAATTCCACCAGCAGGCACTAACACACTCAGCCTCTCCAGAAAACTCTCTTGACTTCTGAAACACTGTCAGTTTTAGAAAATCTGAGCTTTTTTTCATTGAGCTTGATTTTACATTGTCAGTGTAAAGTACAGATCTCAATATGGAGTGATTTAAATCACATTTGAATGAATTTTACTTGCAAAAGGAACTGATGTAAATGCCACATGATCGTCTCAATACATCCAGGAATTTTCTGAATATTCAGACGAATTTTAGTGCATTATTTAAACTAGTGTAAGCTTATTAATTTAGATGAAAAGGAAAGAAAAAAAAGAAAGGTTAAAAAAAATGTTTTAACCTTTGAAGGCCTAAGACTGAGAGCAAAGATTCATACAGGAATCCAATTAATTACAATAGGAATAGAATCTGTTCACACAGTAATCTGTGTGAATAGAAGTAACTCAAGTGGCACTGGCTGTGTCGTAAAACAATGCAAATGCTCTTTCCTGAATGTAGAGCTCTTGGAAGACAACTTTCAACTTCTCCATCTGAAAAAAGCATCAGTTTTCCTTGAAGACAGATACAGATAAAGCAGGACACTTCTGCCTGAGGAGAGGCTAGTTAGGCTGATATTTGATATAAGTCCTCAGTCCCAAATGGGAGGAGGGAGAAGTGATTGATGGTTCATAAGGAATTACTTGACTTTTTCTTGTAACAGAAGCTTTTTGGATTCTCCCGAAGTTCTTGTCAAAGACAAGAAACACCTTTTGAAATAGCAGTTTTCCCCTTCCCAACAGATGGAATAAACTCTGTGTAAAAAATGCTACAGATTTAAAATATGTATGAAAGAAAGGAAAAAGTTGTTTGACAAGCTGCCCTTTTTCTAATGTTCTGCTGCTCTGTAAGGTTTGTCTCTATTTCTCTATTACCTGCCCTCTTAATACAGTGTGAGCAATTCACTTCTCTGCAGGAAGTTTCACAAACGAAGCAGCAGTTCACCAATTCAGCAAGACGCATATTACCGCAGGGACAAATCCTTCTCTCTCTCTGTCTCCCGCGGCTCCAAGGTCAGAGTTGTATGAACTTGACTAAGACAACCCTTTCCCGAGTTCCCGCAGGGCTCTCCTGGCTCTCATCTGGACAGCTCCATCTGCCTCCTGCAATTGTCTCCTCTGGGAAGGGCGAGAGCATTAGCTCTGCGGCTAGAGTATGGGGGGAGCAGAGGCATTACGAGGGTCAGATTTTTGCGTTTCCTTCCATCGTGTACACAAGGGAGCAATGGATCTGACCTCGGTATCCTCTCTTAAAGAGGAAAACTGATGCTCCAACAGGTGGAATGAATTCATACAATCCCAGTCACACACAAATTTGTTAGAAAGACTTCGCATCAATAACTCCCAGTCCCAAACCAAAGGCAAAACTGACAGTCTCTGTCTTACACCTCGTTGTTACACAGCACTGCTCACAGGCGAGCCTCAAGGACCACGCAAAGGACGAATGTACACCAATGTGCTCCACCTCAGGAAAGAGACAAGAAAAAGTTCTCTGCCAGCACTTGAAATCCTAGTTCCATCCACCGATCACTCAAACAAAAGCTGAAGTGAGAAACCAAATTAAGCCACACCCTATTTTCGGGTTTAACAGCCACTGCTCAAAGAACTGGCCTTCATCAATATGAGCATTTAGAAGCAGAGGTACTGGAAAAAAAAATAAATAAAAATAAAGACGGATCACGTATGATCAATCACATTTCTCCTGCTCTTTTTGCGTCTTCGAATGGTTAGGTGGCTTCCGCACCCCCGCCGGTGGAGGGGTTTGCCCGGGGGTAAGGAGGAGCAGGAATCCCGCGGCGGAGAGGGATTGGGATAGATACCGGGGCAACCTGCCTGGAGAGGCAGGAAAAAGTGCCTCAGTTAAAAAGATGGAGGTTTCACTCTTGACAGCCACGGAAGGCGTTGTCAAGCTCTCAGATCTTAATCTTAAGGATAAGTAGCTGTAATAAACACATTGTAGGTCTTAAAATGTGTGCCGTGTTGTTTTCTCTCGTTGCAAAGCCTCCCAGTAGCTGGCTAACGTCGATTCAGCTAAACATAGGGAACGAAAAATTAAACTCTCAACAATACCTTGTTTGGTTTTGGTTTAGTTTGTTGTCTGGGGGGTTGTTTGTTTGTTTTCATGTGTTTGGGATTTTTTTTTAAAGCACTTTTAATATATGCAATCAAAAATGCCAATAGGATGTGTGATACAAGGACTGCATTGCCAAAATTCGTTCACAAACTCGCTCGCGGGTTTCTTTGCTGGAAAAAGGACTGTCCCAAAGGCGAAAAATTTCATCTTTTTAGCAGCACAGTTTTGTTTTGCTTCTGAAGCGCCTGTTGTCTCGCCGTGAAGGGACCCCGACCCCTTTAGGGGAGCAGCCGTGTTTCTGTCGGGGGAAATGCGTCCGCAGGGACACGTTCCACCTTTTCCCACAAATTTAAAAAAAAAGTCTTAAATTTTCGGCGAGGAAAGGAGCGCGCTTGGCTCTGCCTCGGTCCGTCCCTGCACCCTTGGAGTGGCGGAGGGAAGGGCCGACGAATGCCACCGCCGTAAATGACAGTAAACAATACGTGCATCAAGGGAGGCAACGCCTGGTCCCCCCGTGACCTTTCCACTACTCAGGTTAAATCTATAAATACCCAGAAGACATCCGAGCCCATTGTTTTGCTGCCCTCTGAAACCAAACCTGCTAAGGGGACGGAGGGGTGCCCCTCCACCCTCCTCCTTCTCCTCTCTCCTCCCGGCGGCGAGAACCGAGGACCGTCGGAAGATGTGGGGAGCCCGCCCCAGCCCGACGGCGGGGCAGCAGCTGGGGAGGCTTCACCGAGCCCCGGGGCCAGCCCTGTCTCCCGCCGGCCGGGCAGCGGCCCCAAGCCCGGCGCACCCCGAGTGGACAGGGTGGGGGGAGAGACAGTGAGAGCCGCTGTAATCCCGAATTCCTTTTCACAACCTCGTGATTAGAACCCGAACGTAATTAAAATCCAGATTTATCCTCCTTTTAAATGAGTCTTGTAAAAAAGCACATTAACTCTGGTGAGAAGATTCATGACTGAGACATAAATATCTTGGATATTCGGGAGATATTTTTTTACAAACCTGGGGGATTTATCCTATTGCTTTTCTCACCATTCCCCACGCCACACCCCGACCCGCCACCTCCCAGTCTACCATCTTCTCCCGCAGGAAGATGAGGGCCCGGAGCGGGGAGAGATCTCTCGGGGCAATTCGGTATAGCCAATATCACCACTGAAGGATTTGAGCATGGTTGTTAAATGGCACGGAGGGAGGCAGGGATTCCGCCAAAACGGGGAGACAAGGAGTGCTGTCTCCCACGCACCCCCCAGGCTGCGGTTTGTACACGTCCCAGCACAGCGCCGCACCGAAAAGGGCGAAACCTCAACACCGGGAGAGCAATGGGGTCTCCCCGCCGACACCCCCACCTCAACCCCACTCCCGGAGGATGGAGGGGAAAATCCCCGGGAGACGTGGCCAGCGCGTGGGCGACAAATCCTGATTACCCGCCTGCACGGAAAAGATCTGTAAAAGTGGAGAGCGAAGCCTTACTCTGCCCTTGGCGGTGTTTAGTTCCCCGCGGCGAAAGGTTTTCAGACCCTCCCAAGCTGAAATGGAGGGACTTTATGCGAAAAGACCGATAAATGGGGGTAACCTGATTTACTTTATCACACACAAAATTAACACATAATTCCCCAGCCCGTACTGTACTACTTGCGGCCCCTCTGTAAGTACACCGTACCAATAATCCTGCCAGCAGAAGGAACAGCCCATCGCTACTCGGGGGCAGCGGCTTTCAGCGTTGAACCTTTGGGACGCTATAAAAATTCCCCTTTCTAATTTTTTTTTCTATATCGTCGGAGATTTGGCAAGTTTAAAATACTTTAGGTGTAAAGTTTGTTCTTAATTAGGTCTTGTAAAGATGGAATTTGGTGGTCATTATAGAGCCGCTAATCAATTTTCACCCAGCAGCAAAGGCACACCGCGGAGGAATTAGGTTTAATGAAGTGACTGTGCAAATTACAGTCGCGGACTTTATTTAAAGTCTATCAACCTCCTAAAAATGATTTCTCAAACTGTTCTTGATTTCCTTTGCTTTATGAAAAACATCACGTTTGCTTTCTGAGGTTTCAGGCATTAGTAATCATTCTCTCCCACTCTCCAATCTAGCGCACGGGGAGTTTTCCAATTTTCCATTTCGTATTCATGGAGAAATGAGCAAGTTAAACTTTTAGAGCATAAAAGAATATATCCTACTGCTGCTAAAAAAATTAGGAAAAACAGTTTGAAAAAGAGAAGACCAATGGACAGATCTTCTCTGTTATTAGAAAGTGGGTTTTTGTTGTTTGTTCGCGTATTTATTCTTTTGAACAGGGAAAATTCTGAAACCCTGAGCAATTTTATTTTTTTTTTACTGGTTGATCGCTACTGTCCCCCCTCCTTTATGTATGTCCCTCCAGTGAGAGACGCGTCCCTGGAGGCAGATTTTACCTACTTCTTAAGATCCTCACCGGGAAAGGTTGTTGTTGTTCAAAGCAAATTAAAATGCGGTTCCTTGAGAGCATAGCGGGGAGAGGTCTTTGGAGTTCTCGGTCTTCAACTCCGTTCAAAAACGCCTTAAATAATTTTTTTACAGCAAATATTTTTGATACCTCGATCTCTAATTCTTCCCATATTTTTTTTCCTCCTTTTTGTCTTTTGTTTTGTTTTAGGTTTTTTGTTTGGTTTTGTTTGTTTGTTTGTTTTATGCCGGGCCTTGACCACCTGATGCTTATTGATAACTCAGGGAACGTTTCACAAAATAAAGAAAAACAAATTTTAAGAGGTGTTTTCTTCTCCGAGTGCAAGGGAGTGGACTTGGCACAAGTGGAGGAAATTTCTGACCTTTTTCTTATAGAGTTGTGCAAAGAAATCGCTTGACCTTTTTCCCCCCTCTGAATATTAAAAAGCGAAGAGAAATCACATAAAATTCGTTTTCTCCCCACACTATTACTGTAAGAGCAGGACCTCTCCCTCCGTCCTTCCCTTTTTAAGGCTCTGAGGAGCGGGGCTTGGGGACGGCGCGGGGGCAGTGGGGATGGGAGGCGCGGGGCCCGCCGCGGTTTCACCCCCGGGGTTGTCGCGGGTCCGCGGCTGCTTTTTGGCACCGGAGGCTTAGGCCGGAGAGAAACGACCGGGGGCGAAAGAGGAGACCCGGGGGGTTCGCTGCAGCCAAATAACAACTCCAAGCTACTGGATCCCTTTTAAATAAAAATAAATAAGCAAGAGTTTAAAATTAAAAGTACAGGCACGAGGAGAGAAGTGTCGTGCTCCCTCCTCCCTAACCCCGTGTCGCCGGCCAAGGAGCCGCGGCCCCGGCGCTGCTCCATACGCCCCGGTTCCAGGGAGGCGCCAGGCTCGGTAGCGGGGCCGAACGCCTCGGAGTCCCTCTCCCACGCTGAGGCCCTTTTCCTAGCCGGGAGCAGTAATAGAGGGAGGAGAGGGTAGGTCTCCCTTCGCCGTCCCCCCACGCCTCAGCCGTGTTTTGTGCGCTCCGTCCCGGGAGCGGAGCGAGGCCGCGCTGCCGAGCGCCAGCGAGCCCGATCCCGGGAGAAGGATCAGGCCCCCAGCCCCTCTGTGCCGGGCCCAAACCCGGTGGAGGTTTCGGGTGGGAGCTCGCCGCAGGGGTGTGTCGCTCCGAGGAGCCGGCGACACTCGCCTCGGCACAGGGCTGATCCTGGGGGCCCAACTCCTCCACCGAAACCTCCCATTGGAGCCCATGGTCTCCGCGAAGCGGAGTCGGAACGAGGAGAGGTGCATGTCGCACCCCACTCCTTTACCCCCGACCCACTCGGCAACTCCGTGATCGGGGGTCAGGAAACTCCGGGACAAGGCGTAACGCGTGTTCCGAGACGCCCGGGAAGGACTATCGCGACCGACAGGCACGGATAGGGAGGAGAGGGGGAGAAAGAGGAAGCAGAGCGGACACGCCGACCCTTCCGGGATATCATGGAGCTGTGAGGGGGAAAGAGAGACGACAAGTAGGAGAAAAGTCCCCATAAACTGAAAGGGGAAAAAAAATTCAAGAAATCTCCGCAAAAATCGTCCTTCCTTTTCCTGGACCCCCAGTCCCGGATGTTTTCCAGGACACGCTGCCCGGCACTGCTCTCCCGGCGGGCAACTCCCGGATGGGTTCAGCGGCTAGCGGCGGGGAGGGAGCGGGGCGGACGGGGTGGGGGGGGGGGGCGAAGAAAAAGGAGTCGCACTAACCGGGGTTGAGGTCCAGGCACTGAGTCGGGTCTTCATTGTCCCCCAGCTGGCCATTGGGGCTGAGGCTTTCCATGGACAAATCCAGCCCCTTGTCCTCCCAGTCTCGCAGTTTCCTCTTTTTATTTGTCCCGATCAAGGCTTCTACCGAGAAAGCGTGAGCTCGGGAGCTGAGGGCCACCGCCGATCTTCGTCTCTCACTCATCTTATCCCCTAGCCCCGGCCCTTCGGCAGAGGAGCGACCAGTGGCTGGGAGCGTACAGCTCGGGGGCCAGAGGCAGAGCCTCTTGCCTCTTTCTCGCCCCCACCCCTCCCCAGCTGGACCCCCAGAAGAACTAGCCCTCAGTGTCCTGAAAGAACTACATGAAGCTGCAGATACTCCGCAGGCAGAGCCAGGAGGGTGTGCTCAGCCTAGGTCCCAGCACTTGCTCAGAGGGGCTGCAGGCTGGATTTTTCTTTCTTTTTTTTTTTTTCTTCTCCCCTTTCCTTCTGTCTCTCTCTGATTGATCCAAACTTCTGGGATTTTTTTTTTTCTCCAAGAGTTAGTCAGGCTGTGTGCGCCTGTCAAGGAGGAAAAAAAAAAAAAAACCCAAACCTGTCCCCGGCCAATAGGAAGGAGAGCTCGGGAGAGACCCAAAAGCTGAGACCCAATGGGGAGGGAAGGGAGACTCGGGCTTCAGGGAGAGGAATTTTGGCCATCTGAGTCCTGGAGCACCGGCCGGGAGAATTAACTGTTTGAAGAACGGGCAGCCAGTAGGAAACCCACAGCTCTAAATACAGAGAGAGTAACAACTCCAGCATTTCTCTCCGCCGTACCCAGGTTTCCCAGAGACTGCTGCTGGCTAATCCCCACGCAAAGTACCCGAGAGGGGTTTTACCACCCAGCGGTACCAGATGAGAGGGTGTTTTTAGAATTCATCTATGCCATGTATTACTTGCGCTTGCCGGTGGAATCGGTGTTGGCCCGGCAGAAGCAACGTCTCGAGGGGGTTGAAATTTCACTTCAAAACGATGCGTGTCCGTGGAGCGGCGGGGCTGAGCGGGCGGCGTGGGCTGGTAGAGAGACTCAGACACCCCCCGGCGGTGGGAGCGCCTTCTCTTTGGGAAGGGGTATTTTTTTTAAATATGTAAATGTATTTTTCCCCTTTCCCGCTTCTTTCTGTCACTTTAGCTACAGCGAGAATAAACCCGCTAGGTACAGATCCCGGCCGGTTGCCTGGATGATATTCAGCATTTTATTTCTGTTCTCCCGTTCACTCTGCCCTGAAATCCTCCCGGCTGAGGCGGGTCTGCAGCTGCTCCCACGCCCCTCGGTCACGCGTGGCGCGGGGGGGTGCTCCCAGCGAAAAGCAACAAGCGCTGCTTTTGAGAAGGTGACGGAAGCGTGTGTTTTCATTAACTGATCGGACTCCGGAAAAATAGGTGAAGTCAAGTAAAACACTGTATAGCGAAAATACAGCGGGGAAAGCCGCGGAGGGTTAATTCGATCTCGAGAATCGAATACAAGTTCAAAATAAAATATGAATAATTATAAAGTACGGAAGAGAATTAACAGGGATCGAGCCACTGTGGAAAAGCGGGCTAGAAGACATGTCAAATTTCAGGCAGCGATTTTTTGTCCGCTATTTCTCCGCTGCTCCCCGAAGGCACAGAGTTACTTAGGGCAACGCCGGTGCAAGAGGGAGATTTTACGTAGATGATTTTTTTTCTGTGGGGCTGAACACAAGTGGAGGGGGCACACGTCTGAGTGTAGGGGGAAAAGACACTTTCTTTTGCTCCCAGAGTGAATCCGCGGCTCCCGTGTTTGCCTGGTACGGCGGGGCCCTTTCAGCCCTCCCTCCACGGCCTAAAGCGCTGGCTGGCAGCAGTCCGCCAAGGTTCGCACGCACGGCAACAGATTTCAGATAAAAAGAGCGAAAGAAGCCATTGTTATCCAGGGCTAGGAGCAGGTTTTGTGAGTCCCCATCACCCGCGGTACACCACTCATCCCCCTCCCCACCGCTCCTTTCCCCTCCCCTCTTGGTACATCTCCTTGACAGGTCATTCGCCGCGGGCTCAGCACAGCGACGCTGCCTCATGGGCTGTTGTGTGTCCTCCATCCTGGTACTGCCAGTTCCCGACTCCGCAGGGAGCCGTGCCGGGACGGGAGCTGAGGGAAGAAGGGAGTGACAGCGGCAGAGGCTTGGAGGCAGTCGACAGCGGGACTGAACGAAGAGAGGGCATTCGGAGGAGGGCACGTGTTTCCAGCGCGTCCCCCGGTTGTGTGTCCTTTCCCCAGCGAAGGATGTAAAACAAAACAAAACCAAACCAAACAAACAAAAACAAACAAAAAACCAACACCAAACAAAAAAACAAAACCAACAACAACAACAACAACAAAACACCAAAAAACCCACGTTTCCCTATTTCTGAAAGCCTCGGAAACACTTGCCTCAGAGACAGACACCGAGGAAGTCTTTTAAAGAAACTGGAGGAGGATTTTAGAAAAAGAGCCCAAGAAAACAGCGGATTATTTATAGCGTTTTAGTGAGAAGAAACGGTGCTAGAAATGCAGGGCGATTGAAACGAAATTTGGGGCTGATGTAAGAACTGAGAAACACATTTTCAATAACGTTAAGTGCGGTTTTACTGGTGACCGATTTAAAGCAGCCTCGAACTCTTTTGGGTCTCCTACACTGGGGCGCTCCCCTGTGCCGTCCGAGGTCTGCAGGCTGTGTCCGAGCACTCCCTGGCCCTTGGCAGCCGAATACCCTCCGCAGGAGCGAGAAGAAACAGAATGGAGCTTCTAAGCCAATACGGCCCCTAATTGCCCGACCCCAGGGAGCAGACCTTTTTGCCAGGGACAGAAGAGCAGGTCCCCGCTGTCCCGGACACCGGTCCCGGGACCGAACGGGCACACGGCGGGAGGCGACTGCTCCTTTCCTTCCTCCCTGCCCCTACCCTGGTGCCTAGGAGGTTTTTTTAGGAGATCTCGCCCTCCCTCTGTCCGTCCGCGCCGGGCGGTGCGAAAACGGTAAACACAAAGGCATTGCTGCTCCGCAGTGTGAGCGGAGGGAGAGGGCAGGCGCTGCAGCGACCTCGCGGCCCCACGAGAAAGTGCCGGGGGAAAGTGGAGGGATGGGGATGAGGGGGGCAGGGGGGACGGAGAGACAACGTTGCCCGCTCCCAGGGCTCGCTGCCCCCTGCGCTGAGAAAGCTCGCCCAGAGAAAATCCCCTCTCCTCAAGTCGGGGGATGGGATTTCGGTAGAGCTTTTGGACGAAAATGGGGTTGAGCAAAATGCATCCGCGCTGCGCCGCCGGCACCCGGTCCCCGTGGCTCCTTTCAGCCAGAACGGCACTGGAGTCAGGGTCCCCTTTCCCTGCGGCAAGCCGTGTAAACCTGGAGTCTACCAGAGGCATGGGCTTAATCTGGATTCAGATCCCACTCCGACCCCCGGCCGCCAGAGATGAATGCGTCCCTTTGCCTGGTCTTTATTCCAGACTCTCACTCGCAGGGGTAGCTACCATTAAATCCAGGAAACTGCTCCCTGGAATAAAGTGGCAGGAGCAAGGGTCGCAGGGCCAGGCCCTGGGGTTTATAAAGAAATCATTCACTCCTGCTTTCCAGTTGTCGCAGAGCGAGCTCGAAAAATATTTGTTTATATATGGAAATATTTGGGGGTGGGGGGAAAGAGAAATAAGGGGAGTCGGTTACGAGGCGGGAGTGCTGTCCAGATGTGCTGTTCACAGGGACTGAGCCAGTTTCAAACCCTGCTCCACAGCAAAGAAAACTTTTCCTAAGGTCCTTTATCCAGACCTAGCCCGGGGATTTATTATTATTATTTCTTTTTTTCAAAGTTAGTAATTGAAAACAACGTTAAAACCAGTCAGCGGGTGCGGGCTGAAGTCTGCCTGATAATGTGAGAGAGTGATTTACTGGACTTTAATGCAACGTCGATTATCTTTTAAAACGGATCGGAGGATTTGGAGGCTGGCTCTCTCGTAAGAGGCAAGTTTAAAGCGAACACAAGTCGCCGCTTGGAAACACGAGTGAGGTGATGTTCCCGTGCTGCGCGGGGTCAGTTATAGTGACTGCGGGAAAAAAATACGCCTGCAATTTATTTTTATGGTCTGCACAAATAGTATTGTTGTGTATATTAACTAATTCATAATTATACCCCTATTATGCTGTCGATTCGTTCCCACTCCCTTTCTCCCGGTTTTCTCAGGCTTTGAGAATTGAACCACCGCAAAATATTTACAGTCTCAAGTGTTTTTAAATGGGCTTTGTTTGTGTTTTACAGAATAAAAATCTCCATTAGTGTTTAAACAAACACCATGCCAGTGTCTTAAACCTTCCAGATGTTTGCAATAAAATGTCAGGTTTTGCCTTTGGGACTCGAAATAAAATTTAACTACCTTCACCCTGTAATTATTCTCTTAGCTCTCCCTTCCTATATTTATCTGCTTTCTATCAGGACAGAAAAAAATCCGATTATGCATTTGGACTATAAAAAACAGCAGCTACTTTCCCTCCATTTTACCAGGACTTCTTTCCCGCTTGTTTTGGCACTGCAGACCAAGGCACGTACATTATTTTTGTCACTCCTGTTTTCGGGGAGGCAGAAGGACAGTAGGCAGATCAGAAACGCATCGGCACGTTTCCTGGGCTTAAGGCAACAAAATGCCCCGTGCCCCTGGTCCTCTCCCCCTATTCAGCCCCATCCCAGCCCCAGTGTTCCCTGTGGGAGGCGAATCGGGAACTTAAAATTATCCTTTAATTTCCACCAGCTCCGGGCGTCGCTTCTTCGTAGGGACTAGCCAGACCTGACTGCATTTCGGAGCCTCCCCGCGGAGCTGTTTGGAAATAGGCAATTACGATGAATAATTCACACAAAGCAGTTTTCTCTCGCAAACAAAGACCAAATTCCCGGCTAGAGACCCTTCTGCCTTCTCAGCTACTGACTTGAAACAACACAGGCAGGGTTAAAAGCCACGCATTTGTGTTTACCACGCCAAACTTCAGAACAACCCAGAACGATAAGCCGGGGACTAGATGATCTCTCTTCATTTGCCGCCTACAAACCAGCTTCGCCTGCCTGTCAGCACGGTCGCGGAATTTCTGCAGCTTTCAGCTCTCGCTACTTGGGTGAAACCCGCGTACGGGCGGGCTGGTCTGCTCCACGCTCCCTGTGTGCTGCAGCCCCCGGGCAGAACCAGGGGGGTGCTCCCGCCTGGGACACCCCGCTTCACACCTACGGGCGCCCGGACTCAATCCCGGCTCCTCCTGCCGCCCGCTCTTTTATAAGATATTTGTTTCCACCCCTCCCTTAGATTTTCTCTCTGCCATGTGCTGAGGTCTCTACTGACAGGTGAATCCGCCTAGCTGCAGCTCTCGGATGGAGAGAGGTAAGAGGCAGCTCCAAGGAGGGCAGAGGCTGGCAAGCCTACCGAAAAGCAGTGCAGTCCCCCCCAAAAAAAGACTGCGAAAATGAGGAACAGAGGTGTCTGATCAGCCATGCCAGCTTGTCCACAGTTTGACACCTACCACATTACCTTCCTGACAGACTTATTTGCACAAACACACACTTACCCACCCTAGAAGAGGTGGCAAAGCGAACCGAGGTCGCCCACAGGGGGAGGTTGGTGCCAAGGAGAAGGAGGGTTGGGCTCCGCTGTCCCCGCCCGCCCCTGGGGGCTCTCCCGACCTCATCTGCAGTGGGTCGCTGAGATTTCCTCGCGGCCTCCTTCTTCCTGTCCCTGCCCTCGTTTCCAGGTGGACTCGGGAGTGGTGTTAGCTGGCAAGAAGGGGCTGGGAGACATCTCAAAGCGGTTCATAGGTCTGGGTTGGGGGATTTTGTTTGTTTGTTGCCTGTTTTTTGTTGGATATTTTTGTTTGGTTTGGGGTGTTCTTGGGGGGTTTTTTGTTTCTTTGTTTTTCTCCCAATAAATAAACTGCCCTTGTGAAATTTCAGAGAAGGTCTAGAGGGCTAGGGGACCTCGGAAATAGTGGGGGAAAGCTGGCAGCGGGACTGTATCTAGACAAGTTCTAGGACAAGAACTTTAAACAGATTCCCTGTCCGAGTCAGGGCACGAGAGCCGGTCCCAAAGAGGCTGTCTGCCAAGCATCTCTGGGAGGCCGAGGGGTTCAGTCCTGCCGTGCTTGGACTCAGCACTCCTACTGCTCCCACCCAATATCGGGGCACTTACGACTCCCCTATTGTTCCACGCGGCGTGGCCGTAGGAATACAAGGAACAACGGGAAAGCTGGACCAGGACCAGGAGTGGAGCAGCCCACGCGCGAGTCTCGGCGGGTAGATTTTAGACTAAGTGTGACTGTTCTCATCAGGGCATCTGAAGAAATCGAAACAATTTCACGCGGGTAGCAAACAGCATTTACACAAGGATGCACTGAAGAGCTATTTCTTCACAGATTATTGCTGGTATTACAGTTTGGGATAGTCTGAGGTCTTGGAAATTTGTTTTGCCTTCTTTTATTTTGGACTATTTTTCCAGCCCAAATGCAACCCTCAGTTCCCAAACCTACAGGACTGAGTGCAATGAGTGGGAAGATGAGTGGGCTTCAACCGCACACAGGGCTCAAGGTCCCTTGCAGCCGTCTCAGCCAGAGCTGCCGCCGGGGAGGAGGAGCGGGAGAGGCCAATCGTGCTTTCAGCTCCCCCGGGTTCAGGCAGGACCACCTGGCAGCCGTGTTGCCCCTTGTGTCCCGCTCTTGTCCCCACATCTCGCACATGCCGGAAAAGCCGCGTACCCCAGAAAACGCTGCAGGATTTGAGCACAACAGTTCTCGCATGGGGCGCTGGAGGCGGACAACCGGCCCCTTGTTACCGGCACGGGATCCAAAGCCTGCTTTTCCAGCGAAGAAAGACGAGCTGTGCACAGCTTTTCAATGTGTGTTGGGTAAAAAACATTAAAATATATGGGGATTTTTTTCCCCCCTTCAAGAAATAGTTCTTTGAACCAAGAGAGGTGTCTGCACTCCCCTACATCATACATGATGTGTTATACTGTAAAGAACCCCGTTTAGGGCCGAACCCAAAACACAGCAGACTTTAATGAGACTATTCAAAAGATCTGTGGCCGCAGGATGTAATTCTCCCACTATGAAAACCAGAAGTTTATCCCGGTGTGCTATCAATGCTAGGCACCACTACAGAAGGAGGGGAGTGGTCTCCGGCCTTCTCACGAGCAATGTTAGTGGCACAGCTCGGGAACTTCAAACACGGCTTATTTTGACCCACGTGAAACACGACTGCTGTGTAAAGCAGGCACGTCAAAAACGCGGCTCCAGACCCCCCGAAAATGCCCATGCCTCAGTGGGCTCCGACCCGGGCTCCCTTTCTGCATTGCAAACCTCACCTGCTCGTGCTCCGCACCCGGAATTGACCCAGAATTATTATTAAGCAAGCTTTTATTGGCTTCTAATACTGTTTTTATATAGTTTATAGTAACCAAAAAGCTGCCGGGGACTGGGTTCTCTCAGGACAAAATTCTGTGCAGTGGCGGGAGGAATTTCTCCTGTTGTCTGTGGTCCCTTTTTTGCTGTTCGACCTGCATGCCTCGCAGGAATTTCTCCCGTCTAGATGATAGAAACCTTGAAAGTGAACGGAGGGCAACGGACGATGGCACCGTGGAACACTCCCTGATCCAGCTGAACCTTTATCACTCCGTCGGCTCAGCTTCCTCGGCTCCCCACAGCCCATCCCGCTAATCCCCCGCAAAGCCGTGGAAACCCAGAGATATCCCCCCGCTCCCGCCTCGGTGCCGGCCGCATTCCTGTCGGGATCACTTTCTATCGCGATACTATATGTGAAATTATCTTCTCTCTCCATGCGTCTGAGGAGCAGAGACCGTTCAGCAGCGAGCTCGGCAGCGTGTGCGATGCTCGCCCCGCCGCAAGGCCTGTCTCCCTCCTGCCCTGTGCTCGCCCTCGAGGAGCCCCTGTCAGAGTGGGCAAGGAGTCGTCCCGGGTCAAGGAGCGGCGTGTGGCATCCAAGGAGGAGAAGCCCGAGGGCCGAGCCTACAGCCCACCCCTGGGAAGCAGAGTCCACTCCCCAGCGCTTTCAGGGCTGGGGCCGTGACGCCGGACACCGGGCCGGGCCGGAGAGTGGCTGGGGTCCAGTGGGGCGTCGGGGGCCGGCGGAAGCGGGACACCAGAGCCGCAGACACCGGCCGCCCTGCCCAGCGCGCCCACGGAGCCCCCTCTCCCTTGCCCTCTCCCGCCAATGCCGTCTTTCATCCTCTCGCAGAACATTATTTCGAGGAGGGGGTGCTCAGCAGCCAGCTCCTGTTCGCGGGGACATCTCCCTCAGCAGGGAAGAGCGGAGTCCCCCCGATGGCCGGAGCGAAGGCTGGAAGCCCGGCAGCACTTCCCGAGGCTGCCCGGCGTGGGCGCAGCAACCGGGAGGTTCCATGTGAAAGCAGCACGGGCGGCTCAGTCGCGATGGGCTCCTGTTTTGGGAAAGACACTGCCGGCAACAGGCGTCCGCTCTTGCCCAGCACGGCTGGCCAGAGGGAGAGGTGGGAGAGCCAGATGCAGAGGGGACAGCAGCTCGCCCACTGGGAGAGGCAGCAAAGCAAATTGAGAGTGGGATTCTGACAGTTTAGCACAGATCGGGGCTTCATCTTCTGGTGGGTGAGCAGCCAGACTCGCTGCAGGGCAGAGGAGTGTTGAGCCGCCTACATCCAGCCACTCCTCGTGCGTGGGTGGCAGGAGGCTAAATAGGTACTCCTGACTTCAGGCTTCAGTCTGGCGGGACCAAAATGACGAGAGCAGCCGCACAGCAACCAGACAAAGCCAGCCTGTGCCACACTGCAGACGCGTTCGGGGGAGTAGGGATTCTGTCTTTGGAAAACAAAAACACAATAGCAATTAGGGGCTCATCTGAGTGTGACTGCTTGTTTGGCAGAGACTGACCGGAACCCGGAGGCTTTCCCCTCGCCAGCACACATATTCGCTCCCGTTTCCCTTCTTCACCATCCATGCAAGAGGTGTCCCGTCCCAGGAAGGGTCTTCAGCTATCGGTGCGAGACTCAGGTTCTGGGTGCCCCCAAATCACCTGGGGGCTGGGGCTATGGAGACATGCACACGGGAGACAAGTGTGACCTCCTTTAAGATAGCAGGGCCGAGCAATAGCCTCATAGCCAAAAATGCCTCTGTAGCAATCCAGATTGGAAGTTTTCCTCTTTACAGATGTTTTGTGGCATATTGGTCTATTTGTTAAGATTCCCCTGTGCCTTGGTAATCCTGCCCTGCCATATTTTACTCGCTCTGCGTTAATGTGGTTTCTGCTCTTGCCTTTCAGGATTATAAAAATCTCTTCCTCTCCCTTCCTCTCTTTTGCCTCTATAGTTGGGTTTCAGAGAAATGTTGGTTAAACCTCATCTGCTGCTTTCTTTCTCCTGCGATGGCAAATTCGGCATCATTTGTGGACTTGCCCAATGCAGACATTGCATTAAGCAGTATTTCAAGGCATTTTATTGTTGCTCTGCAGTTCTTTGATGTGGTCTATAGGCACCAATTGTTGATGTCTCCTTGCGATTCCTCAGTGTCAGCATCTCATTTCTGTTGCTTCTTCCTCCCCCCCACGCATTTCTCCCCTTTTAAAAATAAGAGTTTTGGACGCTCACAACAGATCCCACTATCTCACCCACGAGTCACTGCTGTCCAGTTTGCCAGAGGAGAGCCACTTCTAGCAGTACCAGGCTGCCCACTACCCTGGAGAGCACAGAACTCCCTGCCCGCAGGCTGCAGTGGGCGGTGGCTGTGTGCCTGGCCGCCAACCGGCAACTCTTCTGTCCCCCACGGGCACCTCGCCTTCCCTCTGCTATGTGTTGCTCTCCCCTCCCTGCTGTGGAGGAGGCAGAGAGCGGCCTGCACCGCTCAGAGGAGCGGAGACTACGCCAGCGCCGGATGCTCAGCTCCCGGGGCTGCCCAGGCAGTGACATGCCAGCCCACATAGGGACCCAGCCTGCGGGGGAATGTCCACCTGGGCCCTTTCTCCAGCGACCGGCGGCTGGAGCAGTCTCGCCCCTTGGCTGCAGAGGAATCAGAGCCAGAGCTTCGTGCTCGCATGGGTCCAGGCAACCTGAGAGTGAAATCCGGCTCACATGCGGCTGCTGTGGGTCCGTTTCCACCCGCGCAGAGGGAGAAGGGCGTATCTCTGCGCGATCCGAGCGGGGTGCTTGCCAGGCACGGCAGAAGCAGAGCCCAGGTTGAACTCCTTTCAGTGCGGGCACCTGGGGGACTTTGGAAACATCCCCACGGGGGCACAGCGGACTCCCCAGAGAGCCACTTTACTCCTTGTGTGGTCTGCAGGGACAGCGGGTTGACCTGGAGCGGTACCTTTGGGATTGAAAAGCCAGGCAGCGGCCGTAATTGCCCAGCAAGAAAACCACCCGCGTTCACCACCGGTGATTCAACACGGCCCTGTCCTTTTAGTGAGAGAGTGATGGGGTCGGTGCCTCTCGGGTCCACCACACAAACACATTCCCATCACCCTTCCTTCCATTTGATTTCCCTTAGCAAAATATACTCCTGACCTCCGTATAGGTGGGTGTCCCGGGAGTCAAACCCTTAGGCAGGTGAGTGTGGCTCGGACAGCGAGGGGGTGGCCCGAGAAGCCATTCCAATCCCTCCGAGAGAGGCAGCTGTCAGCCTGCTGCTCTCATCCGGCCAATCTCAGTATTGCCCCCGCCAGCACAGCGGCCCCGGAGGCGGCCGTGACCCTGAGACTGGTGTGCCTGTCCAGGCTCCTCCGGGCAGGAAGGAGCAAAGAAGAAAGAGGCAACCGGTCGGGTTGGCTTTAGTAACGCCAGCCTACTCATCGCATCCCTGAGCTGAGAGCGTTGCAAGGCACATAAGGCTCGTGGTTTTATCTGGGGCAACGCATTTTTAAGGAATGCTCAAAGAGGGCTGGCCATGTACCAGTAAAAGCAGAGGGGGTCTCACACATTGGAGGGACAGGCACTGATCTCTTCTCTCTGGTGACCACTGACAGGAGCCGAGGGAATGGCCTGAAGTTGTGACAGTGTAGGTTTAGGTTGGATATTAGGAAAAAGTTCTCAACACAGATGGTGGTTGGGCTTTGGAACAGGCTCTCCAGGGAAGTGGTCACAGCACCAAGCTTGACAGAGTTTAAGAATTGTTCGGCTAATGCTCTCACGAGGCACCTGGTGTGATTTCTGGGGCTGTCCTGTGCAAGGTCAGGAACTGGACTGCGGTGATCCTTGTGGGTCCCTTCCAAGCCAGTATATTCTATGACTCTGTGATTCTATGATCTTCCTCCTGCTCTGATGAAGTGGGGTCAGGACCACCTGCCAAGCCGGGTCCTGGCCCTCACACATCCCCAGCAGTGGTTATAATAGCTCCTGGCCTCCTCGAAACCCGACGTGGGTGCTCCTCTCTCCGTGGCATCACGCCCCTCCACCAGATTCGGGTAGGTACATTAGAGGGAAGGTCCCTATCGCACGCTCAGACAGCCCCATGTGAACTGGCAAAGACTTCTCCCTTGTGAACGAGCGGAGACGTAAGACTAGCCCTGAGCAGATGCTCCGGCAACCAGACTCGCTCGGAGAAAAAGCCCCGTTCTTCCCCGCCGCCTCATTCCTGTGCTCTCGGCGCTCACTCGCTCCCGCCTCCCCGGGCCTCCCCGCGCGGCCCGATGACCTCATCCTCGGCATGTTTGCCATTACGCTTTGAGTTACCCAACCATTTTTTTAAAAAAATTAAAAAATATAAATTGCTGCTTTGTGAGATCAAAGTAACGATTTCTGGTGCATCTGGAAACTGGAGAAAAAAATTGGAGCAGCAACAGTTGCACAACTTCAAAGTGTTTTTTAACAATGATTTTTCTCCTTCCTCTCCTCCCCAATCTTTCAAGCATCAGATAAAGACAATGGGATCCGTGGCTGTTTTCCAAAGAAATAACCTGCCTAAAGGGCCGCACAAAATCTCAAGTAGACAGGAAACACCTTACACGGCTTTCTTCTTTCGATCAAATACAAATAATGGGAGATTCGACTTTCTACTAGCCCCAATCCCGCCGCTACTAAACGGCGTCTGCGGACTGCCTTATAACGTGTAGGGAAACGAGTTTCAGGCGCGGGCTACCACTAAGTCTTTTTTCTTTTATAGAGGTTTCTAACAACCCAACACATGCCCCGTATAACACAGCAGCAGAGTGTAACCCAATAACTTGCAGGGAAGGAGCAGAGGGCGGCGGCGAGGGGAAGATTTCACCAGCAGACACCCTCGGGCTGACAGGGGATGCAGGGACGGAGAGAAGCAGGTCCCGGGAGCGCCAGAGAAATGATTGTTTATTTGTAGGGATATGCCTGTCCCGGTACCCAAGGGACAGTGGAACCCAAGAAGGGAGCAGAGCGGGTGGGGAAACCGCGCTCTTCTTAAGCCCCGCTCCCCGCCGGGATCATTTCTTCGAGTGCTCGGTGGCCCTCAGTGCCACCTCTTTAGTGTTTCCAAAGAGAAACACCGTGACATTTCCCTCCTCTCCTCTTCTCCCCCTTGTCCCTTAAGCCCCTGGATTGAGGCGGGACAATGCTCGCAGCGAAATGCTGAGGCCGTAAAGGGCAAGCCCGCAGAGGCGGCGGCTCTAATGGCTTCGACCCTGAGCTCCTGACCCGGTGCCTCCCCCACACTTGTCCCTTTTGCCCCCTTAACGACTTCAGGACCGTGCCTTTGAACTTGGAGGAGAGAAGAAACCCCCGTGGGCTGGGTGGTTTCCTGCGAAAGGGAAAAAGCCGATCGTGACTCCTCAGTGTCAGGAGATGTATCCGGAGCCCCGAGAACAGAAAACTTCGCGAAGTTTTTAAAGTTAATGGGCAAGCGTAAGAAAGCAAAGAGGGAGAAGGAATCACCCAGGCACCGGCGGAAAAGAAATGGCAGCTCTTTGTCATCTGCTCGGGGAAAAAAGAGCAGTTTCCCCTCGTCGCTAAAAAGGCCGAGTGGGGTCAGCAGGAGCGAAAAGGCAATGCGCTGCCGGGGCAGGGGCTCTGGGCATTTAGTTGCGGTTCTGCAGGCGATGCTTCCCCTCTCAATGCCTACTGCACCGGTGGTGGAGCTGCGCAATCCTCAGCTCCGCTTCGTGGTCACGGTCTCGCCCGCCGCCTCCCGTGTCAGCCCGGGGACACCGGCATAGGCCCCGCCGGCAGATGTGACACCTCTGGGTCACACCTTGCCCCCTCCGCCCTGACACTGGGCATGCGGGTCGGCTTATGTAGTGTACGCTTTACTGACCAACTTTTATTTTAGCTGCGTCTTCTCTGGTTTTCGCATTGGATTTTTATTCATTGTTTTGATTTTAAAACGCACGGCTCGAGCGGACGCCGTCTAGCCGGTGTTACGCGATTAATCCTCTTTGCGGCTGCAAAGATTTGCAGGCTCCCCATCCCCTCTTTAGGTTTCACGACCGATCTCCGGTGACTTGGTTTCCAGGTTTGCACGGCGCGGCTTATAAACGATGCTTCAAAGGCCGCCTTTTCGTTTTAACGTTAGCATTGGAAAACAAGTTTAGCGAACACCTCCCAGTCCCCGAGAGATGGTCACGGTGAACAAGCCCCAAAGCCTCTCTGGAGACAAGACACCTCGGCGGCACCACATAAAGTGTGAAGACCTGGTGTCCCACCAGCTGTCGGGAGCTTTACAGCACAATCTCCTACGGTTTGCAGCCGTAAACCCGTGCGGAGCTGCAATAAGAGTTCGACTCTCTAAGCCTTTGTGCTCTCCCTACAAATAATCATCATAAAGAGCTACAGAACAAACGTTTCGGAGTCGGGATCTCCGCAGCCGCAGAGCTTCCCTCCTACACAGTTTCACGGCTAAACGCCGAGCGGCTCATCCCTTCGGAGAGCACCTTTTCTTCAGCCCATTGCCATATTCCAAAATACTTTCTTTCCAGAAACAGAGCTGGTTTGGCGGCACTAACTCTTCTGGTCCTCTAACCCTGATATGATATTTCGAAAATGTTCGTCTCTCGTTTGCAATGGCAGATACATCACAGAATAGGGGGAGACAGCAGGGGGGTAAACGATTTCAGAAATCAGCTCATGTTTATTTCCAGAGAAAAAAAAATCCAAACAACAAACAATCAATAATAAAGCAGAAACCTATTTCAAATGCATCTGGAAGATCAACGGTATCTCTTTTCACATAATCAGGGGTTGACACCTCGTTTACACGCTGCCGCGGCTCGAGAGCTTTTTACGACTCTGTTCGTATATATAAATACAAATACATTTCCTTGAGAGAAGTCCTCTGAATTTTGAGTGCTGTGACTGGGTTTTGGTTTGGGGGCCTTACGCGTTCAGGAGGAAACTGGGTCTTTTTTTGTCTCGTTACTGAAATAAGAACGAATTCAGGGGGGCTTGGGGCCAAACCCACCCAAAATAAACAGAAAAGGTCTGGACATAAACTTGACTACTCAGTGATTTGACCTGGGTTGCTTGCCCCGGAAAGTCCAGCCCCAAAGGTAGACAGACGGACAGATATATGGACAGACTAGCGGGCAGGGACATGAACAGATTTTGCAAGTTAGAAAAGGGAGTTTGAATTCAGCCTAGAAAGGGATGGCACAGTTCTGAGAGTGGAGTTCACTCGGATTCGTTTATTTGGATGGAAGTATACATCGCTTTTGCAGGCACTGCTTTGCTAGAAATAAAACTGCACCGACACTTCCCTGTCTAGTTCAGAGGAAGCAGGAGAACGCGGAGTAAACTGTTCCTTATCAGCTGAACTTAAAAACCACACTCCAGACAAGACGGCCTGGCAGCTGAGACACTGCACAAACAAGGGTCACAACCAGGGGCTCATACTCACCCGCTCTGCCTTGCCAGCGGGTCGTGTGGAGACAACACTTCTAGATGCCTTCAAAGAGAAACCGGACACTGACACGGCAGTCTAACGCATTCACACACACCCACAGCGGACGGTCCCTCCACCCCCCCCCCCCCACCCCCCTACACACAGAGCGACACACGCGGCGTGAGAGGCAGGAGAGCCCCTGGGTGCAGGCTCCAAACTGGGATAAGTTTCGGGAGCGGCGCGGGGAGCCCTCGCAGCCCCGCTGCTCTCTTGGGGCCAGGAAGAGGGGAGATATGCTGGGGCTCGGCGGCGAGATTTTGTGTCGGCCGCGGGGTTCCCAAATACGCCTCCCCAGGGGGGCAGTCCCCGGCTCCGTCAGGGCTCCGAGGAGGTCGTACCTGGTTGGTGGCTGCGGGCAGGCAGCCAGACAACTCCCCCCCTCGCTTGCCCTTTGCCTTCACCCCTGCAAGGTACGCTCGCAATGCGCGCCAGACCCACGCCCACAGCACTCCCGGCTCTGCACGCATCCTCTTTTATAAGCAGCTCCACACGTACCTTCCTTCTGTAATTTTTCTTTATATATGTTTTTTCTTTTTTCACACGAGCTCTTAACTCTTATTCTTGATCTGTTTGCCATGACAATTGATCACTCCGTGCTTAGCCTATTCTCAGCAACAGCAATAAGAAATTTATAGGGAATTTTTAGCTCTGTCTTAACGATAGACTCACTTCTTCGGAATCGACATTTGCCCTAGACTTAGTTTAATCTCTCTGCCCAAAAAGATTTCCAAAATATCCTATACCATTGCAGCGCCTTAGAATGTGCAAGGAGTCGAATACATATAAATACTCCTTTCTCGGCTCAAAGCTGCCCAGCTCGCAAGAATCGGGGGAAAAAAACTAAACCATATGTGTACAACACCACATTCTGTATTGCACTATAGGATAAAGAGCTTCGCCGCATTGATTCAATGGAATTCATTAAAACGAAAGCCCGTGAAGATTATATCCGTTTTGGGGAGGCAAATGCTTGTTTTGAAAATTTATTTCGGACACAACAACGCCTGGTGAGAGTTTGCCACGCATTAAGAGAATCGGTGATGTGTGTGCCTTAGCCACCTGAAATAAAAGAGATTGAAAAGATAGTCAGTGGGGCTGATCCTTTGGATCTCGGGAGAATATAGGTGCGGAGACTCCTCGCTCGGGATGAGCACCAGGAGGGCAGGGGAGAGAGACCTGCTGCTCCGAGTCGCCGGAGTGATGCACTACCCGCCCTCGGCGCTGCAGCGCCGAGGGCTCCAGCACCCGGAACCTCTGTCGAAATCCGCAGGGGGATCGGCAGGACTCGCCAGGCTTTGCAGAGAGAAGAATGAGAATGTGTAGCGGGATTTATCTTTGGCAACTAACGAGAATGAGTAGCTGGATTTATCTGTGGCAACTAACGCTGCACCCTGCACGGAATGGTGCTGGGTGCACCAGTCTTCATTTCTCGAAACGTACCATCTCACTAATTGTTTTCTATTTTCTTTTCTCTCCTAAACTGGTTTTCGTTGTGGGGAAGTTGCTGTAATTTTCCCCGCAGAGATGCTTGAAAGACCGAGCACTGCAGCCCGCCGCTGTTGCCCTCTCCCGCTTGCCCCACGCACGTTGTCGCCGGGGTATTTCCACGTGAACCTTGAGTTTTGCCTCTCGCTAATCCCAAAGTGCTCAAACTGTGGGCAATAATACCTGATGGGGCGCTCGGTAACCCGCAAATTAATTCCCTGCCTCTGCAAAAGACGCTCGCTTTGGCCGCAAGAGGATGAAGGCAATCACTGCCCTACATTAAGCCCCCCTCGAATGTCCCTGAATGGGGATGCAGAGGCGTGTGATTCTGCCCGCCCACGGGCTTGGGGCCCGAGGAGGACAGCAGAGACGAAGGGCTCCGGACTCGCCCCTTCCTACATCACCTCTCCCGCCACGCCGGGGCTTGGAGACTTGCAACACTCCGACTCCGCTGAGGCGAGGAGACGCAGGGCCACCCGAGGTTTAGCATCGCATTGCAAGTCTGAGAGAGGCTCAAGGTTGGGATACACAGGCATGATCAGACGTGGCTTTCCAAATCCCACGTCTCTGCTTTTTATTCAGAAGGAATATTTAACTAGCCTCAGCAGAGGCAGTGGGGAACGAATAAAGCCAAGAAAGAGAAAAAGGTCGTGTATCGGAGCTCGTATTGCAACGAAAGAAGGCTGGCTCTGTTCTCTCTGCAATTAGCAGGATCAGGTGTATTTTGCCTTGTCGCTCCTACTGCGGACTCTTGAAAACAAAGTAATGAAAGGTTTCCCGGTCAGCGTTAGCAGGCTTCTCCCTCCACGTTATGGAGGTGATGGCTTGGGCCAGTCTTCGGCTCGTCTCGTATTTTTTTGTGTTAAGGGAAACGGGAAGGGCTTAGTAAGTAACTCCCGATGAGCAAACCTGACCGCCGCTGCATAGTCCCCTCACGTATGTTTTTAACCACTCGGCCACTGACATCATTCCCAGCCTCCGGCTCGCATGAGAGAAAGCGCTGGGGAATAATCGTGGGGAGAGGATAGACCGAGAGGGACTGGAGTCACCCTCCTCTCCCCTGCAGGGCTTCACTGCCCCGAAAAAGGAGCAGAGGCTACCCCTTTTTCTGCTCTGAAATCTACCTGAGGGCGAAGATCGAGCCCTTCCGAATGCTGAGATACCGGGATAGCCTTCAGCGCTGGGGGTCTGTTCCGTGCAGTAAGCAAGCACCGCCCCAGACGGAGAGAGGGATAGAATAAGAGGTTCAGAAAGGCCTTTGAGGCGCAACTTGAGCGTCAGGACGCCTCCTCCTCGCTTTTTAATGCTTGGGAGCCCAGAGGCTACGGGGGAGCTCGGGCACTCAGACCAGCCCCTGTGCAGAGCCGAGCAGTGCCGCGGCACCGGGCTCATGGGAGACTCCCTCACCCAATCCGCAGTACGGGCTGAGCCGGGCTCCCTACCCTGGAGCACTAGTTTGAAAGCCTGAACTGCATATCCTCTGCTCGGAGCCCGCTCCCTCGCTCCCGTCAGAGCAGCGGGCCACAGGCAAAAGCAGTCCACGGCTCCGTGCCACGAGAAAACAGGGTCCCGGGCTGGGAGCGGGGGATGATGATGCGTGTGCCCCCCACGCCGCATCCCCCCGAGCCTGCGGCTGCCCCCTGGCGCCCTTGGCCGTGCACTGCGATGCCCCCGCGGGGAAGCTCCTTCTCACCCACGGAGGCCGAGCAACCTCCCCACCGCTGCTTAACTCCTGCAACACCTTCCCTGCCAAACCAGTTTGCTCCACTGGCCGCTAGTTTCGAGGAGGGGAGCGGTGGGAGACCCTGCAACAACGCCTAGGGATACCCTTCTCCAACGAGGGGGTCAAGAGCAGAGGGACCAGCTCCCTAAAAAAAAGTCAAAGCCTAACCCAAACTATTTACTATTCAGGAAATTTAGTAATTTCCCCCCCCCTCCCTGTAGTGGCATTACCCTTCTTTTGATATCAGATCCTTGCAGAGGCCCTTGCGTTCAAGCTGCAAGTAGGAGACAAAGATTAAGGAGCTGCAGCGGAGATTGTGGTGTAAGTTTCTTTTGGGATTTTTTCAGGCATTTTGCAGCAGAACAAAGAGTATCAAGTTGGAAAGCAATAACTTACAGGTTTCTGCAAAGCAGACAACTTTTATGCTTTCACTGGATGCATTATTTATTACTCCATACTGAACTATCTGCCCTCCAGCACTTTTCACTGTATTTATTTATGCCACAAGAACCACTAACAGAGCATCTCAGGAAGAAACACTACAACTCACTGCCAAGTGAGGGCATCTTCAACTGGAAGGCTTAAAATGCTTGACATTTAGCCTCTCAATATCCATGTAATAAAGTCTCCCATGCCTCATTCATAGTGAAACGGAGGCAAAGTACAGTTAAGTGATTTGCTCAAATGCATCAAAGAAATAAAAAGTAAAACATGTTTTTAGACTTTCTTTGCTTAACCATAGAGCAAAACTCTTATTTGCAGAAAAACCAGTAAAAGAACAGAATACTGTAAGGCAGACAACAAAGACCCAAATCACATTAAGAACAACATATCAAATTAGCCTCGCTGATGCACATTTAATTGTTATCTATGAAGCTGTAGCAAAACATTCTGTGAAGCTGATAGGGAATATTCTCTATTTATTTTCATTCTCATCTGCAGCTACATTATTTTTTTTTTCTTTTTTAATTTCAAGAGAGAAACCTAGGACATAACCTTACAGCATCCATTAATCTCAGGCCACCCAGCGATCTCCCTTGACAAAATACTCAGCATCTACTGAAACATACTTATGAACCACAAAGACAACATTCACACTTCAGCTAATCCATCTCCTCAAAGGCAAGCAGAAAGTAGAGTGAAGCCCCTTTGAGTCAGAACTTTGTTGGCTTAAATGAAAAAAAAGTTTCTACTCCTGCAAGCATGTGATGCTGCTAAGTGGATTAAAACAGCAGCGATGCTCATCACCTCCATTTTGCTGTCAAGCTATACAGATATATTGTAACTCTGAAGCCTATTTTAACAGCACTGTGTGTCTGTAAGCCCCTTAGAAGTAAGTCCACTGCAAAAGCACATTTCATCTTCAGTGGAGCCAGAACAACCCACATACAAGTCAGGAACACACCTGAATTCACAGAATTACAGAACGGGTAAAGTTGGAAGGATGATCTGGTCCAACCTCCCTGCTCAGGGAGGGTTGTCCTAGAGCACATTGCACAGGATTGCATCTAAAGGGTTTTTCAGTATGTCCAGTGAGGGAGATTCGACAACCTCTCTGAGCAATCTGGTCCAGTGCATGGTCACCTGCACAGTAAAGAAGTTCTTTCTCATGTTCAGGTGGAACTTCTCATGTTCCAGTTTCTGTCTGCTGTCTCTCATCCTATTACTTGGCACCACCAAGAAGAGCCTGGCTCCATCCTCTTGACACCCTCCCTTCAGATACTTACAGACATTGATGAAGTCCCCTCTCAAACATCTCTTCTAGAGGTTGAAGAGGCCCAACTCCCTCAGACTTTCCTCCTAAGAGATTCAAGATCTTCTCAATCCCACCACATCCATGGGCTGTTTTGGCAACAGTTATTAAACATCAAAACAATGCTTTTCCAACAGGTCACACCAACACTGCACAACCTGTTGCCTTCATGCAGCACATGTAGTAAATTCATCCACTTTAAGGGAGGGGGTGGGGGTGGGGGGATGTTCATGTTGCTGAACATAAATCAGGAGTGTCACAGTTTGGATCAGTTTTCCAATGGCAGCAGCAATCCTCTTCAACCAGTAAGGCCCTTCTTCCTTGCCTGACAATGTGCGTGCCTAGGGAACATGCTACCTCTGAGACAGAAATGGGTTTAGTCATTCATGTCCAGTGCATCCAGTCTGTGACTATACAGTAACTTTCCTGCTTCTTGCGAAGTACTCTTGATGTGATGGGGAGAAGCCTTCTGTGCACCAAAATTATAGTTAAAGCATGGTTCTTTGAGATGCCTTGTTCATGTGGATTCCACATATGCCCCAGGAACATATGATTGATTAGTTTAAGAGACACAACCACTGAAGTTCAGCATTGCCTCTGTACATCTCGCTTCTTGTTGGAAGAAAAAAGTGTAGCCTCCATTTAGAAGAAGAATCTTGGGAGTAACTTTATGACCAGAAAAGATGGAATGCAGAGCATAGAACACGTGGCTAACATGTCTTGAAGAACCAAATAAATACCCAACCTTTCCTCCCTGAATATCCACATAACTTCAACTTTGAGGGTGTGCAGCTATGTCAGTAACAGATGAGGACTGTCTCAAAATAATGAATGCCACACTGCCACTTTCAGTTTACATATGGCCTACAAGCCTAAATAGAAAATTGCTTATTTTCCCATTCTTGCTGTAGGAACATCTGCCAGACAGGCCATAAAGGAGTAAGTGTAGGCAGAGCAAACCCCAACCCACTCATGGATCTTTCTTGGCTTGAATACTCAAGAGGCACTTACTGAAATTTTTGTTATTCATTCTGCAAACACCACGAAGAGACTTTTGAAATACATTTGAACAACTGTTTTCCAGCCACAATAAAAAGTCAGTCTCACAAAATTCTATTTACAGACTTTACTTTAGATTTTACTTTACTCAGAGTGGTATGTGGCTTAGGGAAGGAAGCATGAAGGTAAACAGGGTGAATGAAACCAGAAACGGCCTACACCAGAAATTTTGGATAACACCAAAGAGTAGCCTTGTTTTGCTAAGTTTCATGTGTATTTAGCTTAACTATTTCTTTCTATAAATCCTGGTCCAACAGGAAAGAAGCTTTCACAAAAGATAGTAGAGAACATAAATTCAATGTTTCAAACTGAGGTTTCATTAATTTTACCAGCACGTGACCATCATTTCACATTGCTGGATGACAGTAAAGCCACACCAAACAGAAATCAAACTGATTGAGTGTCTCGGATACACCAGCCTGTGGGACAAGTGACACTGACCACACAGGATCTTGCCTGTGCTTTGTACAACCCTAAGTCCCCACCTGAACTGTGAGCATGTTTTCGGAATGGTTTAGGATCCCAAGAGAGATGTGGTCCTACCTTGCTGTGCCATAAGCTGTTACTTTTCACCTGTAAGGGTTAATCCAGTAACCATTCAAATTAGACTCATACTGTCTTTACATTATTGTATCAAGGAAGCAGATGGCTTACTTTATGCCATGTTCAGCCATGTGACTTCTCATGTCAGCTGTATGAATGAGGCTAAGTCCATGCTATCACAGGCTTTATAAAGCAGGCTTTACAAGCATGCTGTTACTCCCCAATATTTAATAACTTTTAAAGATTTCAGTACTGGAACTCTTGTCCTGACATTTCATCTTGCAGATACAGCAAAAATAGCACATCTGGAACTGATTGAGCCTTCTGGTGTGGCACAGATTTGCTGTTCCTGTCTCATGGCCATGTTGGAGAGGTGAGAGCATGACAGCACAACAGACACTAAGCTCCGTGCTTAGTTTCATGTCCACAGGTGGCATGAGACCACTCATGTAGTGGACAATCTCATCTCATCTCCTGTCATGGTGTTCTGTGACAGCAATTTACCACAGCAGATGTCCGTCCAACTGTTTATTGTACCTGGGCACACGTGCTCATCCCTTTGTGCAGGAGGTTAGCATTCAGTTTTATACAAAATAATTGTGAAAACAAAGCTGCTGCCTAAAAGTGAAATGATCAGTGAATCTTCCATTTGCACGATAGTGTGGAACTGTTGCAGGTAGAATGATTTCTCATTGACACAAAACAGAGTAAATACTCATCTGCCAAACCTTTCATTAGCGCAATGAACAAAATGACAGAAAAGACAGTGAGAATCAGTACAGAATCTTTTGTGGCAATAAATTTTCCATTCCTTCAGCTGTCATTTAGACAGGACTATGTGATAGAAAGCTTGATTGGGAATTTAAAGTTTAACAGAGGTCTTCTCTCACAGCCTAATGAGTTAAAAAAAAACCCCAAAAATCAAACCAAGACACAAAAGCTTTAATTAGATCAATTAATGTCACATATGATTACAGTTTTGCTGTACTATTTTCCCTGAAACTGGCTGATGCAACCAGTAAAATCCCACTACGTAAGGGACTTCTGAATTGATGAGACATGCCTGGGTCCTTCCAAGTCTTTTTACTACACAATACACCGTCATTATTCTTGCAGCTACTGTCAAGTTTACCCAGAAAGAATGAACAGATCAAATAATTTAAAGGAAATTAGATGGTCCAACACAGCAGAAAGAGGGTTTGTTTTCCTGTCAAAAACAGATAATATATTTCCTGAACAGAAAACCTTTTCCATCAGACTCTCTGTGCCAGCTTGCTATTTCTCTCTGTGAAGCAGTCAATCAGCCATAAACAGTTTATGTTTAGGCAGCATACAGGAACTCAAATGCGGAGATCAAAATGGTGAAAGATCCATCTGTTGTCCTGAACATAAATCTAACCAAGCTGGACCACTGAAAGAGCACGCTCATTAGATTCAAAACTCAAACCCGCTGGGGTCCATATTGTTGCTATTACCAGAACCACACACAGACCTTCACTGAGTTTTGTCATGATCCTTGAACCATATGGATATAGAGAATGTGCATCAGAGCAGTAATGAAATATATGAATGAGTCATTCAGAATGGACCTCTGGCTCTTGCTGATCCTACAGCAACTACTGAAATTGGTATTGTAGCTTATAAATAATAAACTGTTTTGTGAAATTCCCATTTTGGGAAAACACCCAAAGGCTTTGGATCTGAGGATTAGATTTGGCTTTGGCTAATGGTTTCCCAACAGATTTCTGCTGTCATAAACATACAGCAAACTGGAGACCAGAAAAGTTAAAAGTTTCATGTCATAGTACAGTCCTCAATAAATCAGATCCAGAGTTCCTACATAAGATGACATAAAGGTTTTCATTAGTAGTATTTACTACTGTACTGTTGTCAGGCCCTGACCAAGGATAAGAAAACTCTTGCTTCCATAACCAACAGTCCCAGAACATTCAGATGCAGGTCAGTCCCCAAGGATCCCATTTTACTGTTCTTCCTTAGACTTTCAGGTCCCTCTTATAAAGTCCTTAACCTTCAACGGATGGCATAGATAGTCCTGAAGAGTTTTGATTGAATTGTTTGTAGATAAACACACACCGAATCAGAACTATGCACAAGGCCTTCTGGAGAATATGAGAAGCCAGATCACGGTGTTTGGAAACTAAGTATACTTCAACCACATAAAATTCCAATATAATGTATAATACACGTGCAGTCCAGTTATCTGAGGCAGGAATGTATGCTGGAACAGTGTCAGAGTTAATTTACGAGGTCAATCACAATTTGGAGTCTCTGCTGAAGAAAACATTGTTCCTGAATCTAAAATTCTCAAAATTTGAGAGCATAGAACTGAGACTCACTCTCAGCATCTTCTGATAAGTGATGACTTCCTAGGAACCACTGACTACAAAGATAAATGTCTCAAGTATATAAATGCTTTAGTTAGGTCTTTGCAAATTATTTACTGTGGAGTTGACCTTTTATCTCAAAAGGTAAATGAAGTTTACCAGGAGATGCTATGTCTGATACTGCTGATCCAACCACTACATATGTGCTTCAGATGCACTAACATACAGGAATGGCAAAAAAGGAAATTTTGAGACAAAGACACAAATTACTGCACATATTTGAAATAAAGGACTGTTGTTTCAGCTTCATTTTCTTCAAAGAGAAACACAGCAAGGGGTAAAGATAACCTCTCCACCTTTCACCTCTTCTTTCTTCAACTAGGAAAGATGTATTTGGACTTTTTTCTCACCCAGTCCTGGAAGAACACCTAACAGTGACTTCCACAATACCACAGGGCATGCCTATACTAGCAGTGCAGCTGAGATCAGGAGCGGGCCTCTGCAGAAACTCCCCAATGACCCCACCTATTGCCCTTCACCTGATATCACAGAGAAGTCTCAAAGAATATGATCTGGATAAAAACAAACAAGAAAGTGTGTTTCAGGAGAGCATCTACTGCACTCCAGATGTAAACAACCAGTAAGTCTCCAGCACACTGGACTCATTAGTGTGAAGCAAATAATTCTGAAAGAGATAGCAACAAGTCCTCTCCAACAACTGTTCTCTAAACAGCCGCTCTAACTCATCTGCACTACTTTGCTAATGTAAACATTGTCACAGAACATCATATAGAATGGGTGCTTACAAAAATGTTCTGAAGAGGAAACATGGAGGTAGAAGAAGAATGAAGAGATCAGAGCAGCTTGGAATCAAACAACTTTTACTGCTAGTACTGAGCACACATTGCTTCAAGTTCAGCTTCTTCCTGCCAAACTCTTCCCAGACACCAAGTAAAGGGCTCAAGAAATGAAAAGAGGCAGCCAGGCTTGGTTCAGCTAAGTAACCTGAGTGCCAAGACAGTTAACTTTGCAGAAAAGCCATGCTCTAAGAAGGCTGAAATAGGCAACAGATACCTGCAAACATCTACACTGGGATTATTTCACTGGGCAAACACAGCTTTTATTTTGAGAATTCCTCCACAGGAGCAACTACAATAAACAGCTAAGTCAACAATCAGTAGGTGAACATACTCATTTTACACACATTAACTTTCCTGAAGCTGAAAAAACAGGTATATTTCCTTACTTGAAGGAAATAGGTCAGGTAAATAAGCTTTGTTTGACTGACGAAATAGAGTGAAGGGAAACCCCCCCCCAATATATTATTGAATTAAAAGGAGACAAATTAGTGAATTTGTTTGAAATACTCCTAAATATGTGATGCATTAAGCCCCTGCCACAAAGAAAAGGCTCTTTTGAAGTTTTTCTTCTGCTTTACCTCCATGATTTTCTGAAAAAATCTAACTGTTTTGGAAAGATTGCTCCGAACAGTTTGAATAACAAACCAGAAGTGCATGTTGATGTTAATCCCTTCCATGAATGCTCCTATTTCCTTTCCACTGCAAAGAAGGTGTGTTGAATGGCAACCCTATATGTTAGGTGATTTCAGTATCAGAAGTGCAAAGGCACCTTGAAACTATGATTTGTCTTTTGAATATATGCTCCTATCTTTGCTAGTGAAAAAGAGGTACAGGTAGATACTAGTTAAAGACTTTCAGTGTCTTCATGAGCCTCGTCTCAGGTTCTCTTAAGGAAGATATTGTGGGACCTTTGCAGAAATCGATCCATATTAAACAGTGCCACTGCAAATACTTTATGCCAAGTCAGTACACTGCAATAACTGTGCACCTTAGTTTCTTGTCTTAGTTTCCATGCAGACTAATGCAGCTGTTAAACACTTTTGTAAAACTACCTAAACACGCACAGTTGTAACTGTGCATGTGAAACCATGGACAATTCCTGAATATACTTAATTCTTTCCAGAGGACACTACCTTGGACTTGTCTATACTGAGTTTGGTTTCTGACCATTCTGCCTCCATCCATTCTGCTTCTCTAGTCTTGACTAACTTTAGAAAAATCTGTCATTATCAAGTTCTTCCACAGCAGTTCTCTTCTTCAGATCCCTAACATATAAATACAGGTCTCAGCACAGATCTGGAGATGCTCAGTTCTCAACTTCATGTTACAAAAAATTAAATATTTCTTTCTGAATCAACTCGCTCTAACTAAGTAAACAGTGTCTTTTTAAAAAAGGCAAGCAAACAAACAAACAAATTGTACCATGTAGAAACACTCCCTCCTCCTCTGATTTTACTAGCTCAGTCATGTAAGACTGCAATCCTTCATGACAAATGCCACAGGCATATATAATGGTTATGAGCTGCCAGAGCACGGGGTTATCTCAATTTACATTACAGTATAGCAATTTCAAACACAGCAACATGAATTGTAATGATACAGTTAAATATGCTGGCACAGGACCAGGAGGGCTTTCATTACCTTTTAACATGTACTACTACCCTCTCTTCAGAACATGGTGTCTCCTTTTGGCAATTCCCCTTTGCCACACATTCCCTGACAAATGCCATGGTCTATGGGTCCCAGTCTGTGGATCTTGTGAGGCCTAAGATCAGTGCAGGCTAATACCATTCTCCCATCAACAGGCTTTCTTGAGGCTCAGTAGTGAAGACTCCATAAAGATCTATTTAACTCCATTCTGGCTCTGACTTCAGAAAATTGCACCAAACAAGTAATTTTGTAAACTTTACAGAAAGTTCTCTCATTCTCAACCTAAGATTTCTTTTAATCATGATTATGTCTTCTCTACACCTTTTCTAAAGCAATCCTAGACTTGATGCTGAACTGAAAATCCTGGAGCTCCCTGCTAAACAGACCAGCAGGCAGAATAAGAGCAGCTGAAGCACAAAATTTGTCACTGAAGTACCTTAGACCTGACCAGCAGGATGACACAGGTGGCAGAAGTGAAATTCAAATCCCTTTTCTGGATTCTTTGGAGTGCCTATCAAAGAAGTCATCAAGCACAGTATTCAGTGAGTTTTAGAGAGACACACTGACTCACTTCACAGAAACTATGTAGATTCAAAAGTCACACGAGATTTGAAGATAAGATAGGGTGAAGCAATAAGTTCTCTCTTCATCACCCTGAGCATTTATTTGGAAGTCTCTGCTTTTATTCTGATTATCCAAAACATGTTCAACCACCATATCATAGCTGAATAACTCACAGTGGGATGAATTATCCATTCAAATTCAAATTCAATTTCAAATTCAAATTCAATTAAAAAAAAAAAAAAAGCAAGATTACATGCACAGCTAAGCATGTTCTTGAAAGGATTACAGATCTTTCTTCTAGATTCTGATCACCTCACCTATACTTCAGCTTCTTGCAGCAGTCAATGCAAAAATCCAAAATTCCATATAGGCAACATTATATTCTGCTTTTAAACAATTTTTTTATGAATTGTTTCTGCCCTCCCTCTTTGACTATCTAGACAAGCTTCCTGATGGTCCCACTGGAAATATGCATATTTTTTAATGCAACCACCTTCAATGTTCTACTTGGATCTTCCAGGAAAAAACCCTTTTGTTTCAAACCAAAATGATTAATAATTAATAAATGATTTTGTTACAAATAAAAAAATGTCTGTCCCATGATACAAAAGTCCTTTCAACTACTTGGTAGCTTCTATTGAAATCCCACCAGTCTTCTTATTTCTTGATAGATGGGGGCAGCCAGTTCTTTGGCTTTCTCTGCTCCATCCTCTAAAACCTTTATCAGATGGGACTTATCTTCCTGGAGTTTCTTGATTTCATTCCTGATAGGTGCAAATTTTTGAATAACTGACTCTGCTACTACCATTTTGTAGTGGGCAGTGTCAAGACCAGTGGCTTGATTCAGCACTTCTTTGATGCTAAGCCCTGTTACTGCAGCATGAATGGACACGAGATTGGAGACACCAGGGCGACTGGCTGGGTCATAGGTCACCTCAGAGGTAAAGTCAGTCACAGCTTTGCGAAATTTCAGCACTATTTCATCAGGGCTGTCTGCTATGTTAACAGTAGCTAACTTCTGTGGGTCTGACTTGGACATCTTCACTGCTGGATCTCTTAGGGATTTTATTTTCTTTGTTTCACCTTTAAAAAAAAAAAAAGAGCAATTATGAATGCAGACAATGGTTTCTTATGACAATTGCTAAAAACACGATGAAGCTCTTTATCCTTCCTAAAAAATGAGTTGTGAGCACAATCACTTATGCACTATTTAGTCCTTATGTCCTCCCTGTCCTTCTAAGAAGCCACCTTTGACCTCCCATAAACTAAAATCTCCATCTCTCCCATTCTCACTAAGCAGAAACTTCTGCTGGGACTCCTCCTAATATTTTTTGTGGCTAACATGCTGATTTCCGCCCCAAATTCCTCCTCCCTTGTATTCCTGGGACTGGGACCATGTTACCTGGAGAGCATGGACTGCACATTACTGAAAGGTTCTGAGCAGTGGAGAAATGGATTAAATCCACTGGTAAAAGAGACTCTCAGAGTAGTTTATCTCCTTACTTCATGAAACTCTTCCACCCAAAATCTCTTGGTAATTCTCCTAAATCTCAGTAAAGACAGTAATTCAAATTCTCTAACTGAACACTAACCAGTTCTATTAGAGATAAAGCACTGTTCAGATAAGAAAGCTGTAGGTATTGCAGAAACTGCTAAGATATATGCATGTATATGAAATAGAATAGTAGCATTAGGGATATATTGCAAAGTACTTTAACAGCATCAACCCAAACCATTTCAGTCTTTCACCAAGAAACATCATTTACAGAGTACATAAAGTATCACTGACCGAGACAGCATTCACACCACTTGTTTTTAGACACCTAACACAGCCAATTAAATTACCTGCATACTCCTCAAAGATGGTCTGTGTACTCAGTGAAAGGATAAAGGGTTTGCCAACGTACAATTCAGACTGTCCCAGAAAGTGCTCTGTTCTGAATCACCTTTTGGCAAAGTTTGTCTCTTTTCTGTAAGTTTGAAGGAGCCCAGGTAATCCCACTGCCTACAGTTGATGACTCTGAATAGGTCCCTAACTTCTCCATTCATCTAGGATATTTTGTGGGTTTGCATATACTTATGAAGGAATGCTTTTCATAAGCAAAGGGAAATGTTTCTTGTCTTTTTTCAAATCAACCTTTTTATTTATTGGTAAACAGTGTCACCTGCATCACAGGCTACACTCAGCTCTTCTTTATAGTGCTTAGTATTCAACTACTCATTAGAAACTTCAGTTTGCAATACCTAGTATTCACTAAACTCCACTTTAAGTCTAACACCATTTATGTCACTAAGGCTTGAAAATTGAGAAAGGTTTACTACTGCCTTTCTTTTCTAAGGTGAGAACTCCTTGCCCTTTTGGGGGCGAAGGTCTCTGCTGTGCATTCCTCTACATTACTTACAACAAAGATGCAATGCTTCTTCCTTGCCCAATTCTTCACATTTCTTAACAAACATGCCATTTGCGCCATCTGACTCCTCCTCACCCCCCGGCCTATGACCTTACAGCTCAAAAATGGCTGAGAATATTTTCCTTATAAGTCTTCCTGAGTCTAAGATCAAAACTCGAAAGTCTTTAGCTCTGTAAGAGACATGTGCTGAAATACACAAGTATACATTAAACACCCCTAAAAATTTCATGAGCACTGTACCAATAAACCTACAGCCTGCTTAGTATGCTTAATGTAAACATCTACCACTTGGACACTGAAGAATTCTGCTTGCTAGACATCTCTTGTCTTGTTGCTTACATGTCTCCTGAACTAGAAACACGGAGCAGAGACCCTACTCTTAAGAAGTCCAATACTCAAAGAGCAAGGCTGACTGGCAGCAGCAGAGTTCATCTGGCCCCCTGGACTAAAATACCAGACGTCACATACATTCCTCTACCAGGGATTTGTAAAGCCTTATGTCTGTCTTGGGAGTTCAATTTCACAGCCTCTAGTCTCTTGTCAGTTTCTAATTTTCCACTCCCTTAGCACCAGTTTGTAACCTTTTGTTGGTCCCTGAAACTGTTTCCACAATATTTAAATCCATCTTCAACCTCACAGTGCAGTTAAGGAAAAAAAAAATTAACCAAGACCAGCTCACTTAAAATGGCTTTGGGCACAGGAAAGAATTCTCCATATTTCTTGTTGAAATGTTGTGCTATATCTTGGGCCAGTTCCAGGTGCAGGACTTGATCTTCTCCAACAGGAACATGTGTTGACCTTTTAATAAAAGACAGATACAGGAAACTCAGCAAAGCTCTCTGGTTCTGCTGAAATGTTACTCAAGACTGTCACAGCCTCTGCCATGACTGAGGGCCAGATTAAGCCAAACACTCAGTTCCAGCTAGATATAGGTGCTGTGGGAACAAGACACGGGACTGACCATATCCCAGGATGAGTCTGCATTTTGTGCTGAACTGAAGCACATCTCCAAGGGCAAAAATAGCCATTCACGAAAACATACGTGCCAAAGATACCTGTAAGAGCAACTCACTAAGCTCAAAGAAGGGTTTTTGTAGCATCTCCTCCTGTCTCTTTAGAGATCAAAGAGAACATGTTATAGTGTGCAAATAAAGCAAGAAAGATCTGCAAGGCATAACATGCAAGCACATTGTCATGTCAAGTTTCAGGAAAACATAACTGCTGTTGAGAAGTTAGTACAGAGGATGTACCAAGAGAAGGAAAGAAGAGGTGGTTCTTTCTCATCAGTCACCACTGTATAAGTATCAAGCGGGTCAGTGCCGTCATTGTCACAAGTGTTATCATTAGAAGATTAGAACTGTCACATTCAAAGGATCATTTGATCTTCTGTATTGAACTCAATGACTTGAATACACTTCTGGAGGAAAACACAATCTGCATCAGGGGACATGAGGAAGTGAAGAATCCATTACTTCCCCTGGTGATTCTTTCCCACAGTTAATCATACTTGCTAAAAATGTATGATTCTTTTAGATGAGGCTGACTTGAAATCTTGCCAGCTTTTGATTACTCTCCCAACTCCAGCAGATTTATTTTTTTCTAAGGCTTGTGTGGTATTTAGTTCTGAATCCTGGATATATTCCAGAGTAAGGAAGTTCACTGTGCATCTTCTAAGTTCCCAGAAAATTGCAGTTCAACACGGTACTCTTTCCTTCCGATTCTGAATTACTGGGCTGACATCCAAGAACCAATTTGTCCACCTTTATTCCTCACCAAACAGTCAGCAAGGCAACCTAAAAAGAGTTACAGTAGCCAATAGGAAATCACAGTGGCCTATAACTGAGAGAAAATCAGTTACCATAATCAGTATACTTCAAGCAGGTCAAAAGAAATGTTTCCATATGTCAAAATGGTTCCATACTCACAAAGTTTGCCACTAAACAGAAAACATATTATCTCTTGATGTTATTTATTTTTTTTTAATATTTCTGTTCTGGTGCTGTTTTTACTCCTTTCTGCCATGTATTTACCTGCTGTCCATTTTCCTGTCTCTTTGATCCTTGGTTCATCTGAGTTAGTACTGTTTCTCTCCCTCCTCCAGCTCTAAATTCGTCTTCATGACTGCCATTCCCTTTCTCTGTTTCCATTTCTCTCTAATTCTTATTCTTTACAGTATTTTTTTTACATTAAAATATTTATTATTAAAGATATTATGTCAAATTTCTTCAAAGTGATAATCTTTTTTTCTTTCACTTGTTTTGTGCTCTGTGTGGACAGTCTGCTGTTAGTACATATAGTAGCAAAAAACCCACTGGCATCACTAAAGAAATAGGAATCACATGATCTTATTAGAGAGGGAAGAGACATACATGGTTGAGCCCAATCAAAACAAGGTGATTTCTGACAAAGTTCTCTAAATTTCACGCTTAAATAGTGCTTGACAATCAAATGTGACTCACTGCTAGGAAGATCATTATAATATTCAAATTCATTCTGACTTTTGCTTGCTTCCCATTATTTTTACTTAAATTTCAGGTGATTAGAAATACCAACTATTGGTCTTCTAACACTACTGTTTTCCCCTACTATGATCACTTACAGTGAAGTGTATATAGATACATTTTTCTGAATTAACAACTGGCTAATCTTGGCTACTCTGTCATAAAGTCCCTTTCCTCATAGTTCTGTATTACTTCGCTGTCCCAACAAATAGTCTCAACTTCCCTTCAGAACAATGCCACAAAGTACATATGCTCAGAACATAAAAATAATTAATACATAGTGCATTGTCTCTAACATTTACTTACTGAGACAGTTTAATCATATTATAAAATACAACCAGTCACAGAGATGTTCTATCAGCGAGGCTACAGGCTTAGGCATGCTGAGTCACCAGTCTCTCATTAGGGGCTATTTCCATTGCAGCACACAGTACACCACAGAGAAAACCGAACTAGCCCAGGTACTACAAGGTGCAGTCAATTACTCACCTTTTTTCATCAGTATGAATCAGTCTGCACAGAATCCCACACTAACAGTGGTGTACTACATACAGACAGTTTAAGTATCTCTACAGCACACTGCATAAAATAGAGCACAACTACTTAAAAAAAAAGTGTATGTGTGTGAACATGTAAGATGTATAATTAACATCAATCTGTTATAAATGCCTAAGAATTATTCTCAAGTGACCAGCTTTTTCTCTTTACAGCCCTGTCAGTGGCTTTTCAGTCAGGCTACATTTCAACCAGCTACTTCAGAGTCTGTCATCCATTTCCAATCTTCTGATCTAATCACACCCAGCTCTCCCACTTAATAAGTTAGCATGTTGACCTGACGAACATTCATTCTAATGTAGCTGAACAGACATTGCCCATGGGCTCACATTCTGCCTCTTACTTGTACAGCAAAATATCTGCTGCTTGAAGCACAGGGTAAGTCAACAAACCAACAGTTCCTTCGCTATTCTGGCTGGCACGCTTCATCTGTTTGAAAAAGAAAAACAGAGGAGTCACGCTTTAGCCTAATGGTATCAAAATCTGTGATATTAATTAATTAGAATTCTGACTAATTGAGCAACTTATTGTTTAACTCTAGAGAAGAGAGTGTCATATAAAATCCATTCCTTATGAATGCATATATACATTCTGTTTTATGCTCTGTATTTATGAATTTCCCTACACTGCTCCGATATTGTAGCGGGAAGAAAACAGAGCTTTGTGTTTTCTGTTTGTGCAAAACATCAGGGTGGGTTATTACACTTAATGTTGATAAACCCTACTTTTTAAATAACATTTTCAGAAATAAATTTTTGAAACACTTTACAATAGAGATTTAAAGTGTATATAATACCTGTGTTTCACAGGAAAGGAATTAAGACAGTGATCACACACAGTCACAAGGACAGTCTGCAACAGCCAGGAGAACCTGTAACTACAGAGGTAGAGTCCAGTGTTCTCTCTGTTAGGTCACACTGCTCCCCATGATTCACCTAATATCTTCAAGTCCTTTACTGCTTTACAATATGAATCATTTAAATCAAAATAGGCTACAGATATCAGTTATGTTCTAGCAATGGCATATCTATGTTTTGCTTTTAGCAATAGCTAAATATACTAATCCCCTTGAAATCTTAATTATTTAATTAAGACTGTTCAAATCTATTTAAATTTTTCTCACTCTCTCCCACAGATCCTGTATTCTGTCTTCATCTCTAAGTGCCTAGGGTTCAGGGAACTTAATTTGCAAAGCCTAGCACCTGTAACACCTATCTGTAGATTTGGAAAGTCAATCCAGTCAAAGTTGGATTTAAGAGCTTAACTTTAGAACCTCAGGTTTTAAAAGGTTTGCTTTAATCTATGCCATGCATTAATGCTGGTTGCTGTATTTAAGTTTTACTGGTTTTATTTAATTAAGAAGAAAAACAGGAAAAAAGAAAACATCTGGAGGTATTTAAGGCTGCTCTGAACTCTGCAAGCCAAACTGCTCTTAAGCTGCTGGGGTTTTTTTCCCTTTTTCAGATATTTCTCTCTCCTTTTGCTTTTTCTGCTTACTAAATGCCAAAATAAAATACAAGGAAATTAAATGAAAGAACTGTTGATGCTGTCATGCTGATGCAGTACTAAGATTAAGAAGATGAACATTTGAAACTTGTAAAGGCAAACATTTAAGATACATTATCACTCAGCACATTTTTTATATTTTTAATTTCTGTACTCCTCTTGCAACATAGGACTCTTTTGAACACTCTTCCATAAATTCCACAGAACAGCCACTCTTTATGGTGGAAAAAGAAAAGCTGTTTATGGAACTCCTTAACCAGCTAGGCTCAAGGTTTCCACTGCAATATCTTGTAGTAGTTTTGCATTATTAAATAAGAATTGAAATTATTGAAATAACACCAAACATTCTAGCTAAATCAGTTTAAACCAACCTCACATTTAGTACAGTTTCTGCAAGCTTCTGCCAATAATATTATTGTGTAGCTTCCAGCAGGAAAACCTTCACTGAGAGCAATAGACCTGGAAAGATACTCACCCCCATTCCACCACAGGACTACAGAACTACTTAAAGCAAGGATAACCAAGTTACAGTTGGGACTTCACAGATAACAAGTATTTCAAGGACAACAATTCTACTGAATTCCCACATATTTCCTTTCAACCTATGAAACTGTCCATACCTTCCACTGGGGTAAACGTAGCAGACGTGGCACATTAGTTAAGCACCCAAGAATCCAGGCAAGTTCTGCATGCTCAGGAACCTGAAAGTACAAAGCCAGAATGTATTTTAATCTCCTTCATTTATATGCACATTTTCTCCAGATCAATAAACAATATCAGAGACCAGAAAACAATTTTTTATATTATTTTTTCAGTAAGGTCAAGAGTCAAGCTAAGGGAAAATTTTAGACATTGCCAGGATTGAATATCCTACACTCAGGTAGCACAGCAAGGTTCTTGATCCTATCCACTCCTGTTCTAAATAAGAAAGAAAATGCTTTAGCAATAGCAGAGTTGAACGCACACGTAAACTAGCCAACTGCTTGCCACTGTGCCATCAGCCATCCCCTCTGCCCGTGGCTCCAGGAGCCCCATTTAATCTCAGGCCAGACTGCCTCTAGTCCTTACCTGAGCCATACTGCACCACAGCACGTCTGGCAGTAAACTATCTGCAGGTCCTTCACAGAAGCCTGAGCTAACTGCCAGGCAAAAAGAAGAGCCAGGCTGCTCCACAAGGCTGTGGCTGCAGAGACATGAGCCAGGCAGGAAGTTATCTCCCCGACCAGGACACAGATAGGGCAAGGGTGGTGGCAGTGACAGTATGGTGACCAGCAGAGACAGAAAGGTAATTAATCATATCTGAGGATAATCCAGGGAGTCCAGTGAGAAAAGTGGGGCAGCAGGGACAGGGTTGAGCACAGGGACACTGTGATGCACCTCAGGTGAAGACAAGGGGCCTGATCGTAAGTGGAGCTCTGGGGCACTAGGCAGAAAGTACATGGGTGGAGGGTCCAGGTGAGGTTTGTCAGGGTTTGTGTGCACCAAGAGGTCTTAATGATCCTGACCTGTCTGCAGAACAGGGATAACAGGTGAAGTCAAACTACAGGACAGCCTGAACTGAGGCTTAATTTGTCCCTCAGCTCTGCAATCCTATCAAAACTAATACTGATCTCCAAGTGAAGGAGGAGGATCAGGCCTCCACATAACCTTTGCTATGAGGGTGGTTTAAAAAGATAAAAAAAGATCCCACTTAAGCTCATACAACCAAATCTTCATATAACGTTCAGGGGAAACTGGTGGTAGATAAATTTTAATAGTTTCAGAAAGACATTAGACAGTGATTGCCTCCCTCCTGCTAACAGGAAGACTTTCTACAGGCAGAGATAAGAAATGTGTTGTGTCAACAACCTACACTGAATGAATTCATGTTTAGCTTCTTTACATACACCCTTCATCAGCTTTTGCATTTCAAATATTCATTTCTAGACTAGTAAAGAGGCAAGCACTGTTGATGCAGGCAGTGTTCTTTAATTTCTTTCCTGTCATTTTGTCTATTGTTAGTTAGCTATATAGACGATAATCATCAAAAGAAAAAAGTGATCTGTGTTTCACTCCTTTGTTTACACATTTGATCCACTCTTTTCAATATTGGCAGGTTTGAATGTTTAAGAGCATGCTGTCTCGAGGATGTCCAAAGCTTTGTGCTTGCAACATGACATAACAACCCAGATGGAAGGCAGTAAAAAGTATTTGTCAGCAGGTAAGAATTACTAGCATTATTAATTGAAATTCCTTTGTTGTCACTTTTTAAATATAGTGATTTCCTAGCTAGCAATCACTGGACTATTTTTGTCACCAATATTCTGTAGAGGTATCTGACCTCAAGAGAACATCTCAGTGGTTAGACATGTGAAATATTTCAGGTTGATTCTCCTTCTCTTCTTTCTGCCTTTCCCACGGTTTTATTTTTTGTAATTTCCTCATGCTTATTTGACCTGCAATCCTCTGTGCACAAGACGAAGTGCAGCAAGATGCATCAAATATATCCTCTGCAAGACATAAAGAATAAACTGAACTTTATAAAAAATACTAAGGTCAAGACTCCAACTTCATTTAGAAGGAATCACCATCTGGTTCAAAGCGGTTTCTCATTTCTTTCTTCTTGTCACGGATAGAGAGGAGATGGTGTCTGTTGCACTTGTGTTGACAAGGACTCTCTTTAAAAGCTATGCAGGCATTGTTCAGCTCTGTCACACTTTACTTTGACAGTCAAGACTGCACGTGTGTTTCACTGGATCAGTGGATTTGACATTACACCACTTACAAAAATACCAAGTGATCTAAATAGCATTTGTGGAGTTGAAAACACAGTTCTGGGTCCTACCAAGTTATACTCATTTCTAATTCTCAAACACGCACAGTCCTTTCCTAAATAAGACTAAAGCACCAAATACTGCGAGGAAAAAGCCTGATAAAAGGCGGAGAAAATATATCAAAGTGCACCAAAGGGTAGTGACTTCAGTTGGAAAAAAATTCAGTATTGGAGCCTAATGAGTTAACATTCATCATCCAAATTGCAGTAACTGACTGTATGTTGGTGTGTGAATCAGGAGGTACTAGGATTAAATCACAAATCATTTGTCAGACTAAATCATGGTTTAAGCTACTGTGTTTTACTTGGCAAGAGGGGCAAGTAATTGCTGCATTTGGTTGGTCACTATGCATCAGCTCAAATGTTACTAATTTAGCTACAGTATTGCATCAGTTTGATTGGACAAATCTAGATACAAAGAACCTGGAAGACCTGAAGATGTATTTGACACCAGTAAAATAAAGGCTCCGTCTACTCTTCCTTCCACTGAGCAATACCAATGGATCACAATAAGGAGGGGCCATTCTCTCAGACAAACTCAATCAGTTTCTTGCTGCAAGTCCGTTTAAAACTATGAGCAAAAATCTTCATTAAACACCCAAAGTATAAGAATGTAAGAGGTAAAACTGTACTGGAGCACAACAAAGGCAGCTGTAGCCTAGTGCTCTGTTTCCAGGAGTAGCAACAAGAGATGGCATTTACAGCGAACATGTGAGACTACTGCTTCCTACAGTATCTTCCCCTCATACTTCTCCAGCGTCCATAACTGTTGTACTAGGGAATATCAGAAGGTATTATCCCTGGCCCAGTCCTGTTAGTATCCAGGTTCTCCATGAATATGTCTAATCCCCTTTTGAACTGGTTGATACTGCCCACTTCACAACATCAATAAGCTCCAGAGGCTTAAACTGGATGTGGAAAGAAATACCTTAATTTAGCCACTAATGTATCCATCTTTGCTTACTGCTTTTGAATATCTGTTTCTTGTATTGCACAATTTGGTGAACAATTTCACATCCAGCTTATTCAGTGTTTTTCTGATTTTGTAAACCTTGATTGCACATATGCCTCAGCCTTCTCTTTGTCAAACTGAAGCATCCCTGACTTCTGAATTTTTCCTTTTAAGGCAGCTATTCTATCTCCTGTTGCATTAATTCCTCTTCTTTGTATTCTGTCTAGTTCACTAGTTCCTTCTGGAGATGTAGACACTAAAGCTATACCCAATAATCAAAAAATGGGCACACTACGGTTTTGTACAGTGATAAAACATCATCTCTGCCTTATTACCAAAACCCTTTCTGGTGATATGGTGATGATGATGTATTGTTGGTGTTTTTGAAAATTACTTGTGCTCAGCCAATGAATTCAGGTAACACCAAGGCTGCACATTTGATGCCTGTATGGACCATTCCCTTATGAGCTGGACTCAGTGATCCTTGTGGGTCCCTTCCAACTCAGAATATTCTGTGAAATTCAGATACATAAATTTAGAGAACCACCAATGATGACTCCAAGACTTTATTCCTTCATTGTGATTCAGCTCAATACTGTGTAAAAGAAAGTTTAGATTACTTATATCTAGATGCTTTTAAACATTGCATTTAAAGCTCTTCTACCCCTTATTTGCCTACCCACTCTGCTTTATGAATTCTTTTGGAGTTCTTTTCCTTGGCATAGCATTTGGCTACTCATAAGAACTTAGCATTGCCCATGAACTTCTGTTCACTACCTTCTTGAGGTCATGAAGGAAGACATTGACCAGAATTGCTCCCAGCATGAATCCCTGAGGAATGTGAGAGGCCTTTTACTTGCCTTTTTTAAAAGGAGTTCACCTAAATCCTAACTAGGACTTTAGCTAACAAATACCGAATACCTCAGTATAAAAATACTACAAGTGATAGGGAAACAGCATTACATCTCCAATGAACAAAAGTCACAATGAGTGACAGTTCCTGAACTGTATGTCAAACCAAACTCCAAGAATGTCACAATCATTGGCAACTCTGAGAATCAGGTGTCTAATCAATTAAATCCTTCAGGTCAGCTTCAACTACTTTTGTGTCCTGAAAAAAATATAATAGCCTGTTTTCAATATAAATATTATTTTCTCAGGAAATATTTCTTGCAGATTGGCTGAAAATATTTGGAGGACTAAGAGTCTTTTAAGTCCTCTATTTATTGTTTCCCTTACAAAGCCAACTATTTCCCATTAACAATTTTCCCGAAAAAGCTTAACCAAAGCCACATAGTGATCCCTTCCTTTATTAGATAGCCCAAACTATAACCTTTGCTTTGCTCAGTAAATACATCAAGTTTCTCTCTTTTTACATGCTCTGTGCTCTTTCCTACTTTAAAAGTTTTCTTTCCTAATCTCTTCCAAGTCTGTAAAAAGCATCAACATTTCTCAAAGGGTCGAGATGGTCATCTCTCTGCTATTACCAGGGACACATTTTCTCCTTCAATCTTCATTGCATTAAGCAACCTCCACAACCTGGCTTACTAATCAAAGAGTTATTTCCAGAGCAAACTACTTATATTCCTTTATTGTGGTCTGACAAGCCCAAGTCTGCACAGTCAGATTCCTTTTATTTTTTTAAAGCATAATTTTGCAGAGGTGACTAGTTCCAAATGGTCATGAGCAGTTATCTAAAAGGCAAAAACACTGCTGTTTCTTCACCTGGTTGAGTATCCTGCTTCTCCCTCTTTAAAGACAAATAGCTTCTTAATTATTCACTTGTGTGGCTATTTGAAGTTATTAAACTCAGATCACAATTTACACTTGGATCATCTCTGGAGCACTTTATGCTTAAGTACAATCTCAGGTCGTCTCCCGGCAGACCTGTAATTTTGTCCTGATCCCAGCTGTTCCCCACCAAATTACTGTGGATATTCCGTGGCCACAGCCACAGCTGATGATATACACATGAAAAACTGATAGCTACTTTTTGTCCAAATAGTTCTAGATGACTTTTCAGGCGGAGACATACAGCTGAGATGGACAGCAAGCAATGGGATTCAAGAACAACAGTGGGAGAGGCATGGATACTGTACGATTATCCGAAAGCAGGCAAATCAGCAATACTGGACATCAGCTTTCTCAGGTTATAATACAAAGTTGTGTGTTGGCAGCTGGAGTGGCTTCCTGCAAAAAGAGATGCAGTGGTTTCATTTTCAAGATGGACTCCCTCCAGTAGCAACCTATAACCCTTCTATGTAAGGCACTGCGAATTTGTTGTATGTCTACTATGTGGAAACAGTTTCCCCTCAGCAGTGGAATTTCATTAAGGGCTACATTTTAAATGGGCAGTAAATTTCAAAGACTTTGACAGTGTAGAGGACAAAGACAGAGGTCTGTGGAGGTAATTTGGATAGCTATGTACAAAAACAAATTTGAAAAGAGAAGGGAAAGTGTCCTAAATTTAAAAAGAAATTAAACTTTTTTTTAGGACTTAATTTTCTCTTCTAGAAGTACCAATTAGTGCTTCCAAACAATTAAAGAGACCTTTTCCTAAAAGCAGATGCTGTCCACATTTATTTTTCTTGAATAAGAGGTGAAATTTTATTAATGCCTCAGGTTGCAAGTAGTATGTTCAAGATACAGAGATACATTACTAAGTATTATACAGCTAGAGAGAATAAAGGTAAAAACAAGACAAAAATAGACTGTTGTTGAATTGAATGCACACAGCAATGGAACACACAGTCGGGTACTCTTATGATAGAAAATTTGACAGTATCCCAAACTCCTATTCAAAGAAATAAGTCAAGAGTGGGTGGAATAAGTTCAAGGTCACAAAGGCAACATCTGACTTAAAGAACATGTTAAGCAATGCATTGAACTGGGGGGGTGGTTATCTAATTATCTTTGGTAAATCTGTCAGTATTTGCAGCTTTCACCTTTACCTTTGAACATTTTAGTCACTTATTTATTTTTGGCTAAAACCTACAAAAATAAGATCTGTCTCTCCTTTCTGAAGAGCCTGACCAAGAATACTGCTACTGAAATCAAGTTTTACTGGTTATAAATCCTGACAGAGCACAGTAATTTGGCTGGAACAACCTTTGCCTTCTTTTATTTATTATGAAATTAACTTATTTTCAGAAACATTCTCCTAGTCTAACCCACAATACTGTTTGAATAATTAGTTTGGTGTGTCCAGAAGACTGGTGGAGAGAGGAACATATAACAGCTACATGACAGTATGAGATAGACCAGGTAAATTAAGGAGAAAGAATAAAAGAAAAACAAATCCTACTGAACCATGACTCTTTTCTCATTGAGCTCTAGTTATGTCTAGTCCAGTCCTGTGAGGGAGAAAACAGGAATGAGAGAAGCAGAATAATTTGCTAAATTAAATAGTCACATACTTCCTCTTATGACAGGAAGTTTTCAATGGACCATGCTAAATTAATGTACTTAAATGAATTTATAAGCTATGATGCAATGGAAGCTTTTCAGCCCCTCTGAAAATTGGATCAGTAGTGTGAATGCATTCAAACTCTGCCCACAAAACAAAGCAGATGAATAGTTCTGGAAAATAACAGCAGTGAAACAGTGCACATATTTATATTGTCGTATTTTGGCTTTTGGAGTTAAGGCTAAGACAAATTGGCAAATTCCCACCTCCCAGAGTTACTTCTTCAATTTGCTTGCACACTGCAAGCATACTGCAGCTGATTATACTCAGAAAATAAATCACTCCATCCAAAAGGCTGAAAACTGTAATCTTCCACCCAGAAACTGAATGTTATGTTGTCCAGAAACTCACAGGACTCCTCAGAGAAGTGTTCATGCTGCGTATCAACCACTGCCTGCTGAATCAACTCTGATGGAATTTTAGTTTCTCTTGGGACATTTAGCATGTGTCTACTACAATAGGTAGATGGACAGGAAGAACAGTCTGAGACCACATAAAAGCAAAATCAAGTTTCTAAAATTGTTTTAACTGTGAAGCAGATGAGATACAAGATGGTCATGGGTAAGAACTGAAATGTTATTGGTACCCACCAGGAATCTGAGAAAATGGTTTATACCATATAAGTTTACCATGTGTGCAGATTGCGTCCTGTCTTCCTTATTTCCCCCTCCCACCCCACCCCACGGTCCTTTTTGTTTCTAATAAAACATTATAAAGTTTATGAAAGATGACTGCTACAGCTTTTATCAGTTATGGTACAATTTAAGGAATATATTTTCTCTTTCTTCTAATATTCTTATGATCTGTTGTGTAAGTTACTATTCTGTTACTTTTCTTTTATGCCTAGTAGGCAAAGGCAGCCACTTAGAGCATATCTTGACATTATTTTCTAGAAGAGCAAAGAGGTTTTCATCCATTTTGCAGCCGTACTCCAAATAAAAATGCATAATTTTGAAATAGGCACTTCATTTTTATTCTTACTGAAATTGTCGCTCTTCTATAACTTGTCTATTTAAGAAAATATAATTAAACAAGCTGTAACAAAAGAGATTCTCTCACTGGGAGCCCATTCTACTGTCCAACATATTCCACAATTGTGTCTTCCCAGATACTCTAATTAAATGTGCTTGTTTATAACCCTTCACAGACAATGTGGTTTCAAACACTACCCTAATAATTCATCATCGCCCTTCTTGCTTCTAAATATTTTCAAGATATCATCACTTATTCTTAGTATCCACTAGTTCTCTAAGCTGCAATTCAAGTTTGTATATGGCAATAGAAATGTGGGAGGTATTTGGTGAACTGAAATTTATGGAGATCAAATATACAACCAGCCATTAACTTATTGTTTATACATGCTACAGAAAAATCTAATCTACAAATGGTAAATTCTAAAGCATATAAAAATGATTTTCATCAAACTAGCGCTTTCCATTTATAGCTCATTTAGCTGTAATTTACCCAATACACAAGAACATAGGCCATATGCCCTCTAAACAATACAATAAAAATCAGCCTACACAAAATTTCTCTCACTTCTATTTCAGTTTAGTTGCAAGGCAAGGACATCACTAAAATCAGTTGTGGCACTCCAAGTCAACTTCACCTGTGTCCTTATCATAGCAGCACTTTTTGGATCTAGTATAAACGTGAGAGAGATCTGTTCTCACCAGACTTTTCCCAGCAGTCAATCTGTGATTAATACCGTTCAGCCTTTTGTCTCGTGATTGTATTGGAAAGGATGATAAAATGTGGAAAAACTCTGGAGGTAGGTATTTCAGATAACTCTAGATTAGAGATTTAATCTGCACAAACTTTGCTGTAAACAAAAGCCTACTGACAGTGAAACCCTTACCAAATGCACATGCCTTGTAAGAAACAAAGTTAGCAACATTTTTTTCACATGTGGCCAACATATTCCAGAGAAGCAACACAAGCAGCAAAGTACAAAAAGAGAAGTCAAACAAACAACAACAAAAAAACCTCTTTTCCGCAATTCTAGACCACTCTTGCCCAGGCTAATCCAGAGAAAGTGAGAGGACACAGCAGCACTAGTGTCACATTAGTGACTACATGAGCAGTTCCCCAGTGGGGCTTACCATTACTTACCATTTTGCAGTGCAAAAATTTCATTCTGCCTTTACTGATACAGAATCAGGGTACTAACAGTCATTAGTTGTAGTGGGTTTAGGTGATTAAAAGTTCTTAGGTCGTAATAATGATGTTGCATGATGTTTGTTTAAAAAAAATGAATAGAAGCATTAATCAGAAGTAATTGGAGTAGCATTTCTGTGATTTACAGGTTTGGTAATTTTCTACACAGAACTCAAAATAAAACAATTATTACAGCACGCTAATCTGCTGAGACTTCTCTCATTTATCAGTTTGATCTGGCATTGAATAAAACTACTTTGCCCATAACAAAACACATAAACCAGTTCTCTATTTGCAGCTGGATTTTCACTGCTTTCCTGATGACCTCTGGAAGTACAACCTATTTCAGTATACAACCAGTTTTGGTCACTGTGCTTTACACTTCAGCCAAATGTTTGTAAACAGAAGTGTGGCTTTTTAGACCACCCTTGGAGACTGCTAGAGTGGCTGAGAAGGAGACTGGCTCCTTTTTTTTGAAAACTGAGCAATTACCAATCAAAATGAAGCAATAAACTTTCTTGATTAGCAATAGTTGCAATCCATCTTACACCTTCATTTTTAAGAACAATCATCTCACTATTATGACATTCCATAACGTACTATTTCATTATCATACTAAAACAATAATCACATTAGCAAGGTTCCTGTCTCCTTTCCTCGCATCAAGAGCTACACCCAGATATTCCTTTTAATTGCTTCCAGAGAAACATCTGGTCCTGCTGATGTAAATGTAACAGACCACAGTCCATCTCTGGGTGTACCTGACCACTACATACAACTTGAATAGACTCAGTTTTGGGAAGCTAACAAACCACTTCAGCCTGAACCAGTACTGAAACAGTCTGGACGTGTAAACAACTGTAGTAGTCCTTCTGATGGCAGTGTGACAATAAGCTTTCAAAAGCAGGCTTGAATCAGCCAGTGTGGAAAGTTGTACTGATACATGTGTGATAAGTATCAGTAAGAATACTGTTCAAGACATCAGACATGGCCCACACATTTAATCTAGTGGTTTATATTAAATAAGAAGAACCACTATTAGATCTCGACAGATAAAGACACACAGAAAAATGAATATAAAAAGGTAGTCTATTTAGCAGAGGCCACCCTAACCACCATAAGATAAACCAGAATCATATTTGGTGGAAACTTTCATGTGATAAAGTTGAACAGGTTCAAGTTTAGCTATCTAAGGTTTTCAATGGTTGTTGGCTGTATTGGTAGAAGCATCACTGTACTGTAGAAGCATCATGTACAGTCCTGTCTTCCCATCATTTGCTGAGTCTGATACTTTCTCTTTGGGGACTCAAAGACTCAATCTCTGCCTTATCGTATTGTGAAAGATACAACACACTTTCTCTGGCTGACTGTAATGGGAAGTCTGTGTGTTGGCTTTAGCAAGACCTGGAACAGCACTAGTTTAGCCTTTAGGCTTGTAGGAACATACGAAAAACAACATTGGAATAGATCAAATATCCATCAATCAACAACAACAAAAAAGAGAATACAGTACAGAAAAGCAAGAATACTCTCCCATCTGTGGTTTCAGCACTTGTTGCAGAGGTAGTACCTCAGATATGTACAGTCCCAAAGTGATTTTTTTAGATTCATTTGTCAAGTCCTTTTCTGAATTAATACCTATTCCAGTATGTAATGTATCCTGAGACAAGGGGTTCTGTAGCCTGATAGTGGATTTCACCAAATGGAGCATTGTTTTGCTTGTGTTGAATCTACCAAGTGTTAACTTGTTTTAATACTTGTCAGTTCATATTCTTCAGTGGATAAAACAACTGTTCCCTATTTTCTTCATTTCATTTGCAGTTCTATAAATCTTTACTTTATGCCTCTCTAACCATAACCTGCAAATCATCTCTACTCTATGCTGAAGAGTTCTCTCTGTGTATCTAGTCATTGATCCTGTGTTGGAACTAATTGACTTTTTCAGTTGCTTGAAAACAAGAAAAAAACCCAAAGCTTCAGACTGGTTTTTATTGCATCACTGGCTTATAACTCACTTTGAGATTATTCCAGTTAATGTCAGCCTCTATGATAAAGTTAAGTCAGAGAGCCAAATTAAAAACCCAAACTGGTAAGTTACTTAAAATGTTAATTGGATTTGGAAAAAAAAAAAAGAAAAAAAAGGATGGATCAATTTAAACATATCTCCACTAGAATTCTGAGTTAATCTGTTTGCGTTGGTTTTATAAATACTGACAAAAAGTGAAGCAAGAAGTATACCTGTCTTCATCATTTCATTATCCACCAGGGATAGGGAGCTATGATTGCCGTTTGTGGTTTGACAACCACAGGAAACTCTGGCTGTTATGAACCATGTTCAAAGGAGAAATGTAATACCGTTTCATCTTATACTGATAAATTTCAGACCCTGTGCACATCACCTTTGCAGTTCTGCTGCAAGCTGGGCATCCTTTTAAGGACATCTTCACAAGAGCGAAAGCTATGGAACATCTGTCTCTGTGGGAAATTACAGAAATTTGCCAGTTTAGAGTCCGTAATAGAAAGTTAATCGAGGAAGAAACTAAGTTGTGTCCCAGGAAAATACAAGCATGTGATAGACTAGAGTGACATACGCGAAGTAGGAAGGTAAACTCAGTACCCTTGGGGGTGGTCAAGAGAAGCAAATAGTTCACATACGAATTATCAGATCAGATGGAAAAAGGTGCACATGAAAAGCTGGTTATAGCAAAGAAGGGAAAAAAAAAATTCCAAAGAAGAGGTAACCTCCTGATAATCCTAGTGGAAATGATACAAAACTTACCATGCAGATCACCTGTTGGAGATACTGTACAGCTGGCAGAATAAGTGGCAAGAGCTGATACAAAACCATGTTTTACTTGCCTTTATGGTTACACACACTACATTTATGCTTCTATGAGTTAACCTTTTGCGACTAAAGTGAGATTTACAGAGCTAAATTAATGGTCTCCAAGCAGGTCTTTTCAGTATTTTACTCATAACCTGCACAAACTCCAAGCTCTGCTTCGGAAATTTACAGCATGCTTTTCCCTAAATGGATTTCTCAGTCATGGTTTCAGCCACTTCAAAATCGCAGCAAAGGATAAGTTTAAAACCCAACACTTTCTAAAACCAACAACAAACAACAAACAACAAAAATGTTAAAACCCAACATTTCCTAGGACCACTAACACAAAGATGCTAAAGGAGTTCAACAATGCTACGCTCCACATGTGTGGAAAGCCACTTAATGAGAAACAAATATAACATAACAGGAGCACTAACCAGTGACTGTCGGAACAGGAAACACTTCTTTGGGTCAATACCACAGGCAAGGATGGCAGCAGTGGTGTCCAGTATGTTCTGGCGCAGGACAGCTGGCTCCTTGGGCATGGTGAGAGAATGCATGTCCATAATGCTATACAGCACTGAGCTGCACTCCTCCTGCAGATTCAGCCAGTTCTGAATGGCTCCAAGGTAGTTCCCCAAATGAGGTGTCCCAGTTGGTTGGATACCAGAGAAAATCCGATCCATGACCATATTCTGTGGCAAAGCATTCATAAAATTAACTCACACCTTTTTTAGACAGATTCTTGTATATTTTAAAGTTATCAAAAAGGCCTCATTTACGCCTGTCTCTTCTCTCCTCATGTAAGTGCATTAAAGTATAAATTACCTCAGGATTGATAATTGCAGTCAGTCAGTTAAAATACTCTCTCTTACTGCAGAGAGATTGACAACTACCATAATTTTAAGCTATCAGACTGCATATGCAAAAAAACTATAGCGGTAAACAAGATTGGTGAAAGGTAGATCTCAGAAACAAAATGATAGATTCTTTCAGCCTCTTTTGCATTGAAGCTGTATGTTTCTCTTTAGTTACTATATCTACACTTTAATTATATATCCACTCTGATATAGAAACTTAGGATCACGGTGTAGAGAAATGAAAACATTTTTGTTATGAACTCATGCAATGTCCCAGTAGATTGGCATCTACTCCACGAACACTGAAATCTTATTTTTCTAGCTGCAAAGAACATTTTGAGTGGTTCCTGAATGAAACCTAGTCCTTGACCCAAAGGTCAAAGAGTAATGAAAGAGATCATCAAAGTTCTGGAACTACATATCTTGGCAGCAGTAGTGTTTCTAAAAGGGCTCTACAAAGAAATACTGCTATAGCTCAAGATCACACCTGGAATACTGTCCATGCATCAGGACCAGTAAAATGTCAACATATGAAGAGACTTCACAGGGAAACAGAAAAAAAGTGACTAAGCTGAGATTGTGAGCAGATTAAAAAGCTTGACACATGTATAGCTTGGCTATGTGACAGTTATCATCTTAGAAAGTTTGTTTTCCTGCATCCCAGCCCTCCATCTAACCATTTTCTCAGAGCCCCAAGCTGTCAGCATATGATCAATTACCTCCCCGACCTTTCCAAAGAATTCCACTATATTCAGAAGTAGCTCAGTAATGTTTTATGTGAAAATGCTTGTTACATGCCAAGTTGTAAGAGTATTCAAGACTGCTCGACTTACAAATGAGGGTGCCCCAACCTCAGCAAGAAGTCCTAGTCACAAAGCTGCACAATACAAACCTCAGACTCTGCTGTGTAGCAGGAATGTCAACTTAATTATGCCTGTGGCTGCATGATTTTTTTCTTGCTAAATTTTATGAACAACATCTATAACTTAGCAGGAAGAATTTATTTACTGATGTAGTCTGTTTTCTTTTCTGTGAATCTCTTACAAATATGTGTGGGAGAAAAAAAAGTCATACAACTATTAAACCACACAAAATGGCAGTAAAAGTCAACCCCAAATACCATTATTTTTAACTATTAAAAAAAAGACTTCAAATTGACTTTATTCATTTTGACTCAGGCTCAAGAAAAATTAATGAGAAAGTGTTTCCAAGTGGAATACATTTTTTTTTTTAAAAATATGATCCATAGTTCAGAAAAGCCTAGCCTATTTCCTTCAAAATTTGCTGAAAAATTCTCTGCTTTCAAAGTAAGCCTGTTTTTCAGATCAAGACAATTTTCTTATCCAATGTTTAAGTGTTTGTGCTGACAGGCAAGAGCAGGTTTGGGCTAGCTGCCATGCTAATTTCTCCTGCTCACATAAATGCCTACACATTTATGTCTTGGTGGTAACCCCTTCACCCCATCCCAAATATCTTCTTGACTTCTAATATATTCTTGAGTCAGTTTCTAAGTGCTCTTGGAGAACCTCCAGCACAGGAGCTGCAAGGTAGTCACTGCAATGAAAAGTACACTCTTTCCTCCAAGAGCAATTCCAACTTCCAGTCCTTGTGCTCCAGCCCTTGACCATCCATGCCTCTTTTCTTCATTACACAAAAATGGAATTATGCTACTCAGTCTCGTTTGGCATTTGATCCCTTGTTTTTCTAGGAACCTGCATCAGGACATTTCTCACCACTCACCTCCCACAAAGCTACTACCTGGCCCAAGGACTGCAGCCAGCTTCTTGTTAACACTGAGAAGGGCCAGGTGCTCACCTACAGAAGGAGGCATACAGCATTCCAGTGTATATAAATAAGGTCTTGTAGAAACTTGGGTAACTTGGAATACACTTGGCTTCAGAGCTGTGCTTCTATTACTATGGGCTTACACAGCAGTTTCTAGGCAATCCAACAGGTACTCTACAGGCATAACACTTGTTTTTTGATTCTCATGTTTCTGCTCTTCACCAAGAGAATAAGAAGTCCAGACCAAAATTAGATGATGACTGAGATGGTGTCCTGCCCCTACAGGGATCCCAGAACAGCCAGTTCTGGGCAGTTCTTGTCAGAGCACATAACCTCATCATCATATCTCCCCTCAGGACAAATCCTGATACTCCTTCCCACAATTATTTCTCCCCATAGTGCTGCTTGCTTTCCAATGTCCATTTATATGCCTGTTTAACCACACTCTTCGTCACAGGCTATACTTTTTACAGCCCTACTCTCAGTTTTCTTATTAGACAGTTTCATCCCTCCTGTATTCTCTTTTTCCTCCACTTGTGGTTTCCACCACTTGCTTCTCAAAAGAGTTCTTGCGTGGTCTATCAAGACAGTAAGAAGGCACAGAGAATGCCACGTGGTAAGGTTATTATTACTAATTAAGTTATTACTGCCTTGACTCCAGTAACTTTGTATTAAATATATTTCCTACCTGCACAGTTAGAAAAGCTAAGAAATTTCATAATGTGCTAGAAACCCACTATGGATATGCATCAAGTATTGCTTGGATGACCAAGTTAAAGCACAATTCCTAAATTTGCACATCTTTCAACTGCAGTCTAGTAAAAGACAGCATCACCTGAAATGTCTCCTGATGTTTTTCCTTCTTTTCTCTGGGACCCTGAAACTACTGCTTCTTCAGCGCAGAAGCAACTCTACCCCTTGGGGTAACTGTCTGTTATACCAGAAAGCAGCAATTTCTGTGCAGTCAGCAGAAATCAGCTCATGTGTTACTACCATGACCCAAAAAGAGCTGACACCCTGGGCCTGTGGAGAACAGTTCTGTCTGGAAACCTTGTCAGTCCCCAAGTCACACAGAATCTGTTCCCTTGCAGCCACAGTCCCTGCTTCATATGCTTCCCGTAACATGTTATCTGTCTCTGCCTTTTCTCCTTCCCAGATCACTGTCCAGTTTGTAGATTATGTCACTATGAACATATTGAATGTATTGGCAAAATTATGTCCCTGAATTTAAGTATAATATACTCAATACATAAACATGCAATACTGACATTTAAACACGCAGTTTGAGAATGTCTTTCACCAAGAAAATACAAGACATCAGTGTTTCAACATAAACTATATGTTCAAATGCTGTACTAACTCCAAATATTCAAAGGCTAAGAAAGAGTTAAGGAAAGGTAGATTTGTTGTAATACTATGTAAGTTAGCATCTGGTGACACACTACCTGTTGGAAAGAAAACACCCAAATACAATGTAAAATGGACATAGTTTCTTATAGTGAGAGAACAAAGTTCTCTGTCTGTCCAGTAAAGAGAATATCTGTAAAGGCAAGCATGACATTTTTAATGGTGCTGTGTACGTTCAAATGGTAAACAACTACTTATAAAAGGTTTGTTCAGTATAAGGGCAATAAATAGTAACTTAAATATCAGAAATAAACAGTAGCACTATTATACTGAGTCTAAGCTCAGCAATTACTTAAGGTAAAGTATGGAATTTGCAGAAACAAGTAAATCCAATAATGAAAACTGAGCTAGGCTGAACCTGAGTAAAGCACTAACAAATACATTACAAAGAACAAACCCACGCTGGCTCCCAGCTGAGGGACCACTTGACTAGAAGTCTTTCATCTTTAACTCCTTTGATTCCATTTAACAACATAAGGCATGACAAGTTACAGAAAATAGGGTGGCATGAAATATTCCATTGTGTTAGCAGAAGTCTATATTTAAAAAAGCCTACACAAAACACCCTCAAATGAATCTTGGATTTCTTGCACTAAAAATATACAGAGAACATTGCTCCTTTGGAGACAGTTTATGTTCCCTGTTTGTTCACTCCATGAGAAACAGCGGGCAGCATAGCAGCGTGGCAGGGGAGTTCTGCCTGGTACCATGAAATCATGGGGCTGGAATGCACTTCAATGAAGCTGTTAGGTCAGGGGATGGGAGCTGTGTGCTTGAAAGTACTGGAGTTGGAAAAGGATAAAAACAAAAGGAGTGAAGACTTCCCAACGGAGCAGAGTGAAAGCCACAAGACATGCAGCTCCAGCCCACAGGCACTCACTCATTCAGACATCTGTAGTAAGCACAGTGTGAGCCTGCTGTTCGTATGTTTAACTCTGTGTGGTGTGTGCACCTACACCAGCAGTGCTGCATGTTAAGCTTCACTCCTATTAACAGTGTAGTATCTGACAGATGATTTAACATCTATTGTTTTCTCTCAATCAGACTTCTGCATGGCAATTCCAAACACCGCAGTGCATTTCTCATCCACATTACCAAACGAAGCTTGGTCCAAAACCCACTAACATTCAGGTGTTCTCTTACCCAACCTCCCTTTTTGCAATGAGATAAACAACTTCTGCTCTTTATACTGAAAAACTATCAACATCCAAATCCTCTCAAATAATCAGGAATAATCATTACATTCTTATCCCAGAGTAGGATGGCTAAAACCTGGTCCTGAAATCCTGTAGTACGGCCATATCCATTTTCAGTGCAAAAGAGTATATTGGAAAAGATGATAGCTTTCAAAATCCAATGCTGGCCTCTTGGACCAAAGCAGAGCTTTGCTCAGTATGCCACACTGGTCATCAGGAGAACTAAAATTGTTAAGGCCTCAATTCAGCACTCAAAAACACACTCACATTCCTTCTCATGAGATAGATGTGCCAGAACTGGAAGACACACCAAAGTTGCTAAAGATAAGAGCCACACAGATCAAAGCATCCCATGTCACAGCCAATTCTTGCTATCTTGATTATACATTTAATGTTTAGTGTTATGAATTCTGTGAGTGCTGAACACAAGTATTTACTTGCTGAATGCATGTATTTGCCTGGCACAGTTAAGAGAAAGATGCTTCTCAAATATGTAGTAAAATCAGTCATTATACAGTTCCTCCACTTCACAAAGAGTTACACAAATAAAATCAAGTGAAAGCATTTGGAAGGCTCAAGTTTACAGAACCTCTCCTCTTTATAACTCCACATAAATATTGCCATCACACACTTGAAATGACAGCAGACAAGCTACAATTATAAGGAAGCTTTATGCCTGTGCTTTCATCTCTTTCTGGGTTTTAAAAACAGAAAAACCTAGGACTCATTCAAGGAAGTAGCAGAAAGCTGCCAATAGACAGACAATTCTCAGGACTGCTTTCTCCTTTTAATTAGGTATAGGAATGTTACACAATTACATAAAAGTATACGTAAAAATTTGGCTGATTAGAATCCAGTTAAGACCTATTATTTAACACAATAAACCATAAAATGATTACATCAATCCTGCCCTAGAGGTACAGAGGCAGTGCATCTCAGCTTCTCAATCTATCCAATTACTGGGGAGACAGACACATTTTGAAGAGCTGCCCTAGCCAGATATAGATATCTAAAAATCAAATTCCAAAAAGTGCTTCGCTAATTATATGCTCTGAGTGGCTGAAGGTAAGGACAAAGCTTTGAAATAATTAATTTCCTTGGACTTCATTCATGAATGTATTCCAGCAAGCTAACTGATGGGGATAGGCTTAAGCCTCTATCTGTAATATACCTAATAAGTACTTTCATCTCTAAATTTAAAAAAAAAAAAAAAGTCTTGCTCACAAGCTCACCTTTGGGCTGAAATAAAAGTAAGAGATTTCAGAACCAAACCCCACACTGCTACAGAAAATTATGACAGTATTACAATAGCAGCTGCAACAGAAATCACCCCACAACCCACAGTGGTAGTTACCATTCACATGCTAGAGCATTTAGCTGCTCTGCTTATTTTAACAGCTATTTAGTCAGGGCAGAACAGGTGAAGAGCCAAGTGAGATCCACAGCATCAGAGCTAATTCTAAACACAGGTGGTGGGCATGACAGAGAGAGCAGGAAGTTGACAGGAGAATCACTGCTGACATCTAGGACAGGAAAGATTGATGGCTTCCCTCTCTAGTTTTCCCCACTGTGTAGGCACGCAGGGGGTGGAGGAAAGGGACGGAGAAGCTGCTGTGCTGGCGACATAACACACCACAAGCCTCCGCAGCACCAGCGCTGATTAATGAGGCTGGAACGACTCAGGAAACAGCAAAGGATCATTCACAGGCTTTGCTCTTGTTATAATTTTATTTGCGGTGATTCATTTTGCCCTAGCTGTCCCAAACTGAAGCAAGTTCAAATTTGACAGAAGAAAAGAAAATGTGAAAGTCGAAGGAAAGAAAGAGCAGCATTAAGCAAACACGGACATGAGCAAAACACAGAAATTGGAAAATTTGAATTTTCAAACATGAAGATCCTTCTAACAGGGATCAAAAAGGGGAAAAAAACAAAACTAAAACAACACACGCAAAAACTTGCTCCAGTCTCAGACAAAAGAAATTCTTTGGCTGATAAAAGTCACCAACTACTGCATCTTTGCATCTGTCTACAATTTTTTTATTTCCCTCATTAATACTTTGCAACTTCAAAGCTCTTGTTGCTAAAATAATATGCTCGTCTGTTAATACTGGCTTAGCAAAGCCTGTCTTCAGACAGTTATTAGGCAGCAAAATGAAGGGAAGTCAGACAAGTCAGATTTTACTAGCTAAAGCATAAATTTTAAAGCCTAATTGGGACAATTTAAGTGTTAATGTTATTAGAGAAAGTAAAAAAAATGAAGGAAAAGGGAAATTTAAGAGCAATCTATATACTACAGACTTTGCTTCATTTGTTTTTTTAAAGGAATCACTTCTCTGCAAACTTGTAGAAACATACAAACATGTTTATCGTGATCTGATAATTCAATACATCAAATTCATTTGGTAAAAATGCTATTTCAACATAGTTAATTCTCAAAATGAGGGATTAAAGAGTGAACATTAAATTAGAAAGAAACATATTTACAGGTTTTCAGATAAATAGTTTCTGAGAAAAGATTAACTTGTTATCCAGAAACTGAACTAAATCAAGATTTAAACAGCACTGCCCATTACCCCTTTCTTGAATGTCAAATGCACTCATATTTAAACTTCAGAAAGATTTTAATATTTATATTTAAAATGAAAAACACATTTAAAGGGGGAACATTTACAGCACATACTAACCCCACCCTATAAATTTAACTCTGCCCTCTAGGGCTAGCAAAAGAATTCAGTATAACTGCGTTTCGGTTAGGCTGCCCTCTCATGCTGCCTTGTTAAAGATGACGAAGCAAATGGATCCTTTAATGTGGTATGCTGCGGCCTGCAAATGTATTCTCTCGTTTGCCTTTATGAGCTCCACGTGCCACTCATTGTGCTAATGACAGCCACACTGACATGCACAAGGATTAACTACAGCAGGTGCCACAGCTCCTGCTGCCACGCACCAGGAGGTGCCTCTGGACCTGAGACAACCATGGACCCTTCCCTCCTGTGCGGAGTGAAACAGGTTATACAAACCAAAGTCCAGGGGACTTTGAAGCAGCGAACAGTCTGCTGGCTCAGAAGGGTTGGCTCAAGCGTTCTGCACAGTCCCTGGGACAGGAACCAGTGATGACATTCAACAGAGCAGGAAGGGTTTGCACACAGCTGGTGAAGGAACCAGGCGCTCGGTCTGCATGCAGCCAATGGTGGTCATCAGTCTTACTCTAAACCACAGTGTCTTCTTCAGCAAGGACACAGCATGATGGTCTTATTTTTTGTGCAGTGTTTCTTACAGTTATCCACATAAGGACAGCATGTTACAGCTACTGTTCAAAGCTGAGCCATTCCTCAGCTACAGAGCAGGTCCAATGCACGCTGGCACAGGCACTACTTCTGCACCTCCTGGTTTTCAAAGGTGTACTAAGAACTGCAATTAATGGTCTCAAAGGTTGTCTGATTCAGTCTTAACCCCGCATTAACTATTCTCAAACCATTTACTTCCCCTTTTTTAAGCTGAGGCAATAAATCTTCTCCAATCAAGCGACCTAATCCCAGATATTAACTGCAGCTCTGATCAGTCCATTTCATCCAGACTCAGTGAAAGGCTGAAGAAATTAATAACAATGTGTTTTTACAACTACCACAAAAAGAACGTGCTCAGACACAAACTAAACTAGTGCCTTGCTGACAAGAGGCTTCAGAGGGAGCTAAGCATGGTGAACTATCAGCAGGAACATTTCTTGCCAGACAGGAAAGGCATGAAGGTCAGGTCAGGTAAGTACATGCTGCTTCCAAATCCATTCGATGATGTACTCAGTGCTCACAGCTGAAAATGTGACAGATACAGAGTACTGTAGGTATTGCTTGGAAGAGGTGGCACAAGGGAAAAGCAGAGGGAGAAGAGAGACAGCCTTGTTACGCTGTGGAGAACACTCCGAAGACACAGTTCCATATAAAAACTAGTTTACTGTTCATTGAACAATGTGGTTGAACCAGCAGCAACCAAGGTTTTCAGGCACGGGTGTCTCCTGGAAACAGCTCACCAAAGCACCCATCCTTCTGCTGCCTTCCTCCTGATCCAGCTGCAGCCCCACAGGCTGGCACAAAGCACACCAGCATGGAAGCACTGGGCCAGGAAGCTCGCAGAGAACCTCATGCTCCACTCTGTGACCTCACCTAAGTGGAGTGACTCTATCAGTCAGCTCAACTTCAGTTCTTGGAAAAATACAGGAACAAATAATGAACTTTGCAGAAACTACAGAAATAACAGCAGACAGTATTTCTCAAGAACTAGTGATGTCAGATCACTTTGATAACCTTCTATAGCACAAGAGATGCTAGAATGGAGAAGTCAACACTAAAGGTTACATCCTGATTTTCATTTAGTTCCAGTATTATCTCAGTTTCCAAAAAGCTTGAGAAATGGCACCTGGAATATAATATTATACGCTGGGGGTAGAACTGGACAGAAAAAAACCCGAAAACCAGTACTTACTGATGGCTTACAGGGGCTGTCAAAAGCTATATCAAATATATTTTTACAGGATTTTGTCCTGGGTCCAATATTATTTGCTATTTTAGTATCTCCATTAGTAATCTGGATCATGAAATAGAGTATTTGTTAAATATGAAGACAAAAAAAAAGCTGGACGGGTGAGAAGGGCTCAAAATGATCTTGAAAAAGCAAAGAAATTGTCTGAAAAAATAGGATGCTATTTAGCAGGCAAAAGTACATGGATCTATACACAAAAGACTACTCAACCACAGAAATACAGGAAGAAGAGCTGTCCAGGCAACAACTGCAGAGCAGGATCTGGGGTCTGTAATATTTTAGAAGGTGAGTAGGAATCAGTATCATGCTGCTGCAAAGCCACAACATCTGTAAACTACATCAAAAATTACACAGGATTATATTAATAGGATTAAAATTCAGAAGAGAGAAAAGAATTTGCTCATCTTACTCAGGATGAGGATGGCCTTAAGCAGAACTTGGACAGCTTTAGGTCCTGTATTTTGAAACAGTGGTAGAAAGAGGCCATACAAGTTCAATCAAGTCCAAGGAGTGACCTAAGAAATAAGACTACAGAGGAAAGCTCGAAGCTTTTTAATCCAGTGGAAGGAAGGCTGTGAAAGTAAAAGGTCTCTTAAACATGCCTTAAATACATATGACTTTTGGGATCATGGTTAATAGGGTAAGAAATAATGAGCTTAAGTTGCAGCAAGAAAGATTAAGATCAGATGTAAAGAAAAGTTTTCAACAGTAAGAAAAAGAAACCATTTCAGAAGAGTGTTTAGAGAAGTTCTTTATGTATATAAACATACAAATATATATATATATATGCACACATACGTGTGTTGATAAAGATGTAAGGCAGTCAATTTTTATTTTTGGCCATGGGAAGCACCAGATCACCTCCAGTTGGATCTGTTGTAGTCCTTTGAGCCTATAATCTGATATAGGCATCATTAAGGTCAAAGTGAATTTTTTTAGATTATTTGATATATGAAAGGTTGATGCAATTTTAGTATATTAAACTATTCTAAGTACCAAAAACTCTCAGTCTTAAAGCAAAACAAAACAATAAGCTAAAGAATGCCTCATAACTAAATACTTCTCTTCCAGAGAAATTAGAGAAGCTTTATGTTTTTGATCACAGTAGTATGCAAATCTCTTAAAATATATCTGATTGCTCTTGCTCCTTCTGTGACCTCTAGCTGAAAGAGAGTTTATTTTTTTTTAAAATATATTTTCTTCAAGTGAGGCGTCTGCTCGCTACTAAGATTTCCCTATGGGCTATAAAGAATATCAACTTACACCTATAGGGATGTTTTTTAAAAAATATTTTTTGTTTGGAATTACTATGTTTCTTCAGAATATTGTCCTAGAAACTCAAAAGAGTAGTTCATTTCCTCTCCATTATTTTATTTGGCAATTTCCTGTAGCAAGCAAAAGTTGGCTTCATTTCACATGGGGCCAAAATTAACACAGCTGTTCAAAAACTTTCACCTTGTGGTCACTGCATGAAATTCATCTCAGGTGAATAGGAAAGTTTTAAAACCACCTGATGGATGTTGAGAGACCATACAACGTGGAAATCTCAGTAAATTCCCTAATGGTGCACACATGCACAAAGAAAATGCTACAGCTGGCCCTCCTTGTCTATGCTGGAGAGAATTCTATGAATTTAAACATTTTAGACATAATAATCATATTTGTATCAGGGACTTCTACAGAATCTTAAAAACTTTTTCTGAAGATAGACACAACTCACAGACTACATTTACACTGTCGTTATCAGTGCAGGCTGGTCCTGAAATCACCAGGATGGGCTGTTTCCACAGAAAGGACAAAAAACAGATGAGCAATGGATGAGGGGGACAAAGACACAAGTGTTCCTTTGTGCTCAGGTCAAGAGGATGTAGCCAAGTGAGACTAAAATGGTGACAGCACATGTCACCCAAGCCACAGCAAATTGTAACTCGCTTATTACACCCCCTGAGCCCAGAATCATAGCACAAGAAGTTTCCTACTTTGTGTGTGACACTCGTTGCTTTGTTATAAAGATGAGATGTTCCTTGCTAACTTACCTGTACTATTCACTCTGGCCCACAGTAAGCCAGACAAACTAACAACTCTCAGCTTGGATGTACCCTTTGGAGTGTATCAGTGTAAAAGAAGCCAAGTGCTTCTATTGTAGGCATCCTAGAGATGTGTGATAGTTCATTTTTCTTTGCTGGCAAGTATTCTGAATACTAGAGACTTAGAAACAATGTTGCATGGTCAATTGTAAAAATGTCCCTTCGAAGGGAGTGACAGTACCTCTGGCTTCAACTCTGCAAAGACCTAAAATGTAGATATCTTAAAAAAAAAAAAACAACTCCAACAAAACACTCCAGTGGAAGTGCATGAAGAGCAGAATGTGTACTCATTCTTGGTTGCAGAAATTATGTGGGCTAATTTGATGCCAGCAGAGATGCAAAATGAAATTTGGCCAGGAATTCAGAGGGCTGGACCCCTCATTCCCTTTACATAAGCAACAAAGAGGCTTTGAAATGTTTGAAACTGTTTTGTTTTTCCATGCAAGAGGAAAGAACCCTATGGATGCCTATTAAGTAAAGTCTTCCACATCTTGGCAAGTATGTGATTTCAAGAAAAATATTTGCAAATGGATAACCCAATTCAAGTAGAAGTCAAAGACCACTTTGAAAGAAACTTTGATGTGGCTATAAAAAGATTATATTTAAGAAGGACAGTGTAATGTGGTTCTGTCATCAAAAGTTTGTACCTTCCCATATTTCTTTGTGGTTTTCCAGGTAAAAAGCAACGCTGGTGAGCAGAGAAGTGAATGCCCATGAGGCCTAGGATTAAGGCAGAATCCCTGAAAAGAACTGCTCCTGACTGTTGGATAAACTCAACACAGGTCATTTAGCAATCTCGCTAAAGGACAGGGATATTAGAACATCCACAAGTGGGAAAGCAAATGACCAAAATAGTTGCTATGTGAATCTTTGGTGAGAACATAAGGAAACCTGGAGGCTTCTATTAACATGGAAGTGCTGCTATATTTATCCCAAGGCACAGCTATTATGGCAGATTTCAAAGTCAGAACTATGCACCTGGCAAAAGGAAAAAGATGATGGTGAGACTTGAAAGTTGTGAAGATGCTTGTAATTCTTCTTTTTTGAGTGCTGGCCAACAACCTTCAAATGAGACTAACAGTTCAGCATCCAGATTCAAGGACAACATTATGAAGACCAATATATAATATCTGACTGTCACTGAGTGTAAGTGATCAGAAAGAACAATGATTGGATTCAGAATCATACATCCTCCATCTGTCAGAATGGGAGAATGTATACAATTTCATCTCATTTCAGCTTCTGAATACTTCTAGGGATTGGAAGAGTTTCACAAGAGCTCTGAGCTTCAAAAAGGGAAACTTAGCATTATCCAACTCCAGGATCTTTCTGCACAGAAATATAAATATTGACACCCACCTGCATAGGCAAAATAGATGCCCTTACCACACTTTGAAATATCAACAAGCACTTCTTCACCACCTAATCTGTACTGTAAGGCTCCAAACCACTTATCTATAAACAAGGAAGTCTAAACAAAAAGAAGTTCCTACTCTGAGCAGTTATGAAAGTGCCATCTATATACGAATGAAGCACAGCAGGATTTTATCTGCTTGGTTATAAAGTAGTTCAGAACATGAGCTATGTGCACACAATGAAAACTGAGGAAACCCCTGCTACTGCACCCTTCACACAACACTAATTCTTCATTCAGATATCACGCAGACATCACTGAAGCAGTTGAGACAACTTCAGCTCTCCTTGACTTTGGCCAGCTCCAAGAAGCAGATGCAAGCCCTAGCGTAACTCACACAGCTCAAAGCTAGAAGTAAAATCAGACCTTTCATTTCTGGTAGCAATCATCACCTTTCAGCACAAGAACTAGGGAAATGAAAACCAAGTAGATATACTTCATTATATATTTGTGTGTGTATACATATATACAGATATGTATCTATTTCCTCTCCCAGGCAGAGAGAACTTCAGTGTACTCTCAAGGTAGATCTCTCAAGGGGCAAAAATATATTTAATCCTGTCCAGTGGATATACAGATTTGCCTGATACAGCAGAAAATTATAAAATCTGCTACATGATTTGTCGGAGTTCAGGACTCCAAGAATGGTAATTAGAGTCAAGGGCTCAAATAACAAAAAGGAAAAAATTTCAATTCACTGCTTACAAATTCAACAGAGCTCAAAAAATACATGATCTAAGGTGACTTAACTGACAATGCTGGGGGTTTTTCTTCACTTCAACTTCTGATCCTAGTGTAATTCGAGTCAATTCCACACAATGTTCATTCATCCAAACCTAGAGTTCTAGCATAAACCACAACTTCTGTCATGGAAAAAGTAATTGTTGAATGTCTAGAACAGCACTTGTTGTATTAGTAAATGGAAATTCTATCTGCCAATGAAACAGCATTAAAACAAGGCCCCCAATCTGCGGTCTAGAGACAGAGGTGATATGCTACAGACTGCACAGTATGTTTGTCCAGCATAAGCACTGGAGAAATTTATACAAAACTACAACATCCAGCATGGGCATCTTTCATTAAGCTCACTGTAGAAAAACAAGTTAATAAAAACAGAAGTCTCTCCAGAGAAAAAACAGGCTCAGTCAAGACACTGAAACCAATGGCCAGAGGGGGAAAGAATGGTGGGACTCTACCCAAGCCCTGCCAAGATGCCAGAATAAAGGGCTGTTTCCTGCTAGAACAATCTATGTTTGCCAGACTTTATTGTTAGAACTCCATTATGGAAATGAATAGGACCCGATCATGCCTCAAAGATCCTTCATTTCTGTCTACAATGGCCCCTCTCCTGTGCAGCTACAGCAGTGGTCAAAATCCACCACAGACAAGGCATTAAGCAGGGCAGATTACGGGAAGCCTCTACAACTGGAAGGTCTAGTAAATCTTTGTGTAAATTTGAGCTCTCAAACTCAGTGAAGACCAAAGAAATGCATATTCTCACTGTGTACTAACTTGCCTTCAGCTCTGAAAATGATACAAAAGCTAATGATTTCATTCTGGCACAAATAACTATTCCATTGCTTTACCTGAAAGATAAGTCAGTTTCCCTAGAGGGCCAAACATTTAGTGATTAGAATAAAAATAAATGACTGATTAGGAAAGACTTCCATTCCAATCTGAATAGGAGACACTAGAGGTTTAATCCAGACTTGAAGCTGATGATTTCAGGAGAACTCAAATAACTAAACAACTTTTAGTATCTATACCAAATAACAACAGTTAAACATGTTAAAATTCAGAAAAACAGGAAATTAAAAAAAAAGGCACCAATTTGTATATATGAAATCAGATAGAGGATATCTGTACTTGGAAAGCATTTCTTAAGTCACTTAGATCTTTCCTAAAGGTCTTGTAGATTACAATATACTGAACCACCCCATCCTGGACACGGGGAAACATCGGGGTCTTTGCTGTCTAACAGGTATTTGCATTTCCAGGTTTTTTTCCTCAGTCAAAAGCACTTTCCTACTTCCAACCTTCATGCTCTGTGGAGGAAAGGGATGCAACACAGGGGACCATCACAATCATAAATCCAAGGCAAGCACTTAAAAATCTGCCTGTTCATCCATCAAATTCAGTACACAACTGTCTGGACAGACATTCTGAAGTTGACCCGCTGCAGTAACATGTGCATGTGTGCAGCTTGTTACATGCACCTGGGGACTCATTTCATTAATGGTTAACAAAGTGACCCCTATGTGACAGCAACAAATTCAAGATGGGAACATGGATGCTTTTAAATTGTTTGCATTTCATTCACAACACATCTGAATGATACTAAAAACTGAGCTCTCTCTACCACTGTAGTTTTAACTACAACCTTTCAAATCCTTAAGGATTAGGGTCTAGTAATTTCAGTTACTTCCTTTCTCTGGAGCCCATATGGTAACTATAGCTAAAAATTTTGAAGAATTAATTTGCAATCTGGGAAAAAGCATGTTAATGGTCTTCTTCAAAACAACCCTTCAATTTTTATCGGGCTTTTTCACAACCATCTTTGTTAAAAAATATGAAACATGACCAGTCATTAACATGACTAAGCACATTAACAATGGAGTGATCAGGTGGCCTGAATACAGATGGAACAATACTTCCTCAAAAAAGTAAACCAAATTTCACCAGACCCAAACAATCTGAAGATCTCTTCTTAAAGTACTGACCATACTGGCCAGAATCACTGAGGTTCACAGAGGCCAAGCAAAGTATTAGAAGACAAAAAAAGGAAAAATATCACTCCTGTCTTCAAAAATACAGAAAAGAGAAGCAGTTTGGGAGGTAGTCTGCTTAGCATCAATACTCAGTGAACAAAACCCATCTTTTGCAATTTCTTAGAGGATAACTAGAGGAAAACAACAACAAATGTGGATTTGTTAGGAGCAAAGCAGGCCACATTAATCTAACATTGGCTTTGAGACTCATTAGGGTCACAACAGGGCAAGATGCACAGTAGGAGAAGATGCTGTAAATGCCTCTTGATTTTAGCACGACCTTTGGTCATGAATTGTAAAGCAAGCTTGAGAAACTACATGCAAGGATCCACACTGTGATATGCTTTTAAAGATATTAACTCAGGTAAAGAAACAGGTACATTCCTAAGATTACCAACTGCTAAGATTATCAACATGTTGGCTAAGATTCCTTGGTTTTCAAGGTCGTGTAATTGCAGAGGTACATGACTAAATGTTCACCAGAGATGTTTTCTATGCAAAAGGTAGAAAAAACATTATTGGAACTGTTGGACTCAAACTAATTTTCTCTTTGTGTGACCCAAGCAGTGCCTGCCAGAGTCAGTGTCCTGAATTTCATTAGGGCAAATCCAACTTTGAGTGCCACGGAAAAAAAAAAAAAAAAAAAAGAAAAATTACCAAATTCTAGCACCAAAGAGGAAAGTATTTCATGTTAAAAAAAAAAATCAACACTCGTGGCTGGAAGATGCAGTTCTGTACCACATAATGCTAAAAGAGAATCCACTCCTGTAAAAGTTGACAAGAGATGAAGGTTGTAGGACAGCAAAATGTACATCTTAGCAACAACAACACAGTTACTGCAATAGATCATGTGTGAAGGCCAGGGAAGACTTATCTATAAAAAAGGAAAGACCAGGGTGGCGAAAAGACAGCAAAATGAGAAGTTCTTGTTTTCTTTAAAAGATACTCTCAGGAAGAAAAGCAGTACAGGTCCTAGAGTACTCTTGCAGTAACTGTAATAGTGATCACTACTTTGATACTAGAAAAGAAAAATGATGCCAAAGACTCCTGAATTCTTGAAGGCAAATAACATCTAAGAGTAGGCCTCTATTCAGAAGTCTGGAAAGCCATCTAGTGTTGCATGAGACTCTATAAACAAAGACCTTGTCATTCTTCTACTTCACCTTTGCTGACAGGACTAAACCTAATCCAAATTTTATCAGGACATACAACAGCTGACTGACTCACCTTCGACTAAATTTTCCTACTGACAGGTTAAACCATAGTTGGATTTCTCATAATTTTAAGAGTGTCTTATCAAACAGGCTTGAGTAAATCAATTTCTGTAATCCTGGCTTAGAGACCACTGAAGAACAGTACATTAGGGAATCTGAAAATAAGCTCTTAAAAGTCAAGATACCCAAAATGTAATTAATTTCTCCAACAAAACATTATTGTCTTCTCCACCAGATATATTATGCCTACAAATTCTAGTTGTGTTCTAGAAATATGTACAACAAAAAGTATAGAGCGACTTTTCCACAGCATGATAAATCCAGCATAATGATTTCACTACAGCAAAACAAAGCTGAAACCACATGAATTATATCTTCGTGTAACATGACTGCATTATGGAATGCTGAAACATCAAAACTATAAGGGTGCCAATACTTGGCCAGTACTTGCTTACTGAGCAACCTTGCAGGCAAACACTTTCCCAGCTTGAAATCTGAATGTTCCTCGCTAGCACACAGCAAATACATGATCTGTTCCAAGCTGTCTGCCCTAATATTTGAACTACTCTGGAGACCAGTTTGGCAACAGGAACAGCATAAATAAGGAAGACAGTTTTTTTCTTCAATTCTTATGAAAAGGCACTGAAGTACTACCTCTATTCCAGTGCAGTTCTTTCCAGATAGTCATAGGAGGGCACTTAAGTGAGAGATAAAAGTGACAGAATTCCTCAACATGTTGGACTTGCAAATTTAAAATTGGAGGCACAACTTAAATTACTACTGTTACTTTAGGGTGGGTGATACGAAGCCACATAACCAACACTAACTTTGGGCTTCTTGTTTTTTAAATTAAAACATTTAAAGAATGGGAAGGAAGTACATTCTCAGACCCATCACATCTAAAGGATATCATGCAACAGTAATTAGGTGATAAATATCAATCTTGACCTGACAGGTGACTCAGAGGTGGCAAAGAAGTGCACAGTCAGAGTGAATATTCAGATACAACACCGCCATGTTCACTCAGAGTAGATTTCTCTACTATGCAAGATAAACTATAATCCTTTGCTAGAGGGATGAAAGCAGAGGAGGGCATCTGCTAGGATACTGAATGGATCTGAAAGAGCATCTGGAAAGATAAGCATATACAAATCCTTTCAATATTTTTCAAGGAACTTTGAGATCTAAAAACAATGAGTGGTTTGAGGCATCTTTGCAAGACCTGCTTTAGCAAACATATTACAGGAACAGTGTAACTACTGCAATTTGAAGTATTAGAAACCTAGGAAGATTTAGGTAGTAAGTGAAACAAAATCAAAGCACTTCAAGAAATGGAAAGACCCAACAAGCTTATCGAGTATGCCATGTCAAGATTCTTTAGATCTTCTATATGGTTAAACTTCAATGTAGCCTTATACGTAAATGAATTATGAAACAAAAAACATAAGCACACTATCTCTGTGTCACACTAAAACTAGTAAGAACCACACAGTCACTAGGTAAAGTATCACTTGAAAGTTTCATGTGGGATAACAGGTTCTCCCTCTTTTGCTTTGACACCACCTCCTCGACAGAAAGGGCAGAATCAAGGTCATCTGCATGGAATTTCTTATCTGCTTTAATAAGTAACTGAAATATGCCTTGATTGTTTAAACTTAATTTTAAAAATGCTACTTCTGAAATAGTCCTGCAACTTGTAGTTTACCCAGGTTCACCACTACATGCACCAACTTTCTGTGTATTAGTGTGTTACAGCTTGATGTGCTCAGAAGGATGGCTGAGGGTAAGAGATTTCAGCTGCTCTGAGGTCACAAACAGCACGGATAGCACCCAGACTCTGAAAGACATCTTTGATCTTCCACTGAGCCTATAGAAACACAGCATATCATTCAGGATTTGGACGATATACAAACATGAGCAAGATTTTAATGAAAAAGCCAATTGTTCAGCTAAAATGATGCAAAATTATTGTCATCAAATTTAATTAATAATTCTTCCCCCCATTTTAAAAACAAAGATAAAAGCTACAAATTTAGATTTGTAAGACCATTCATACATAACAATTTATGAAGGAGGCTGCCTACAAACACGCAGTCACTGAATATATTCCCACCTGACTTGGCTGACTGATTGGCAAATACAGTCAATACAATCGGTTGTTTATTTCAATTTTGCAATAGAATGGGAGGGAAGGAAGGCTCCTAATTGTTACAGTGAAAAATCCCCGATGTGTTAAGGAAATTTAACCACACTGAAGCTGCGTTAAGTACCAAGGTGGAGGGTTGACCTACATCCATTCAGACACCTATGCGGTTTTGGGTTTTTTTCCCTGCTGGAGAAGACAAGAGTTCGCAGCCTGTGGGTGCATTTAAAGCCGGGAGGTAAATACTCCAGACAAGTGAAGAGCAACGCTGAAACCTCGCACAACGCCCAGCGGTACCACAGCCCCTGAACGACCACCAGGACACGGGTAGCTGCCGGCTCAGGCCTCTCTCTCTCCCGCACGCCGCGGAGTAAGGGCCCCTAGGGCTGAGAGGAGCCAGGGAGAGAAGCCATGGAGACGGACCTGGAAAAGGGAAAGCCGGCCCGGGAGCAGAGGCGGCGGCGTGTGGGGTGGCCCGGCCCCGCCCCGCGCATGCGCGGAGCGGCCGCGGCCCGGGGGCGGGCTGTGCGGCCGGGCTCATGCCGAGCCGGGGACACCGGGCCGGGCCGGGGGCTGTGCCCCAGGCCGGTTACCTGGCCGAGGGTCCCGCGGTGCAGGGCCCGGATCAGGCCGCTCGGTGTCGCCATGGCAAAGGCGGGGAGGAAGGGGCGACGGGAAGGGAAGCGGGGCAGGAGGGCGCAGGCGCGGTCACCGGGAAGGGGCGGCGCTGGCACCGGCACGGCCCGGCCCTACCCTGCCCTCCCCGGCCCGCCGTAAGCTGCGATGTGCCTGTGGTGCTAGCTCAGGGCTTCCCTTCCCGCTCCTCACGGGTCTCTCGGAGCGCTCCTCCCCGGCAGCGCCTCCGCTCCGAGGCCTCCCCGCAGCCCGCCTGGCCGTGCCCGCTGCAGTTTTTCCGCGGAGACACCCGCACCCTGCTCGTCCTACTTGTTAAAGTGGCTTGAGTGAGCCCCCCCAGGGCACCCCGAAAAGCTGCCCTGTGCGCCCAGTGTGCCTTGCTCTGTCCCGAAAGCCAAGACAGACGCAGCTCCCTTCATCCAGCATTCCTGACGCACCACCTCCCCAAACCCCGTCCTTGTCCTCGTGTCGCTTTCAAAGTAACACATGACAGAACCAAAGCGACTAGCCCCGAAGTTATTAATGAGGGTTAACATGCTCCTGGAGTTGTTCATCACCGCTTGGTGCCAGCTCTGTAGGGAAGGGCGTGCCTGGTTTCTCCCGATCGGTTTCCATTCAGCTCAACTCCCAGACACAAACCGCTTGTTTACCAGTGTTCAGGTGATGTGAACTGCAGCTCACCTGCACCTCTGGAAACATCTGGAACAGGGCTTTGGGAACCTGCTACTGCAGAATCTGTGGTAACCAGGAAAGAAGGATCGGGAAAGCTGCTTGTGCAGGTCTGTGAGCAGTGGCACTGCCCGTCGCACCCGTGATTATTTCCAGTAGCCCACTCGAACCCTGTCACTGCGGATATTATCATGGAATGTGCCCAACTCTAAAAGTAATTTTACTAGCTAAACCCACTGTAAATTTGCATGGCTTTTTATTTATTTTCACTTTGATGCATTAGCTAGTAACAATTTCTATATTTTAAAACCATGTATGTGCAGTGCTTAGTACATGTATGTGCAGTGCTTAGTGCATATATGTGTAGTGCTTAGTGCATAGGAGCCTAATCTTCATTAGACTCTACTGTAATATGAACTGTAAAAAATCCACTTTGCACAGTCCATAAGAACTTGAACTCAAACCCAGAAATCTTACATATAATTTTTTTCATCATTTACCTAATCAGTATAAATATTGTTTATAATTTGAGCTAAAGATTGCTATGTGTGATGTCCATCTTTGACGTTTTTATTCAGGGTTTCACCAAAAATGTGTCATCCATTTTTGAGACTGTAACTAGCCAAAAATCACATGAAGCTGCTTGAATTGTAGGAAGCACCGGGGGAAAAGCTGAAAAATGGAAAAGCCCCGTTGATATTTTTCAAGATTTTCCAGTCCTAAGACCAAAAAATTATTGGACAAGAGCCTATGGCTGCTCCACTAATGTGAGACTGAAGTGGAGCATCAAGCAACAACCCTGATGGTGGGAGGGATGGACAGGTCTCATAACTAGAACTGTTCTCTTTTAGAGCCTAATCGGAGCAGGTAGAGCTGTCTCAAACTACTACTGTGAAGAGGGAAATGCTGGAGACAAATGGAATATAAACCTATCTTCTAAAAGGTGCAAAGAAAATTGAGGTACTTTTAAGTCTTTGTTAAACCCAAACTGATGCTGAACAACAACCAAAAAGAGTCAATATTTACAATAACTCTTTAACACAGGAAGAGCCCACTGCTATGACAGAAATATCACAGGAGCAGAAGAGTAAAGATGGGATATTCTTGGTGTAGGCAGAGAAGGAGAGTGGTGTGAATGAGCAAGGTGGGTGAGAAGAGATTGGCTTGAGAATCCCAGAGGCACCTTGCATCCTGAGAGATGGCCAAGTTAGGGGAGGGGAAAGATTAATTGCTAGTGTTTATTGCCCTCTGAAATCTCCCACTGCTGCCAAAATATCTCTGACCTTTCTCATTTATGATTCCTAGAAACTTTCCCCCTACTTTACCCCAATGCACACTGTGAGTCTATTCAAAGACTATTTAGATGTGAGTAATTTGCTACACAGCCCAAATTAGGAAAATACCAGTTAACAGGTGAACATGAACCAGGACTCAGTCAAAATATCACTAGTGCAATTCTCTGTTACTAGTACTGTCAAACTGACTGTTGACTTAGAACAAGGAGTTCTAGACCGTATCTTTCAGATCAATGTGTGTCCCCTGGGACATGGTGATTCTGCAAAAGATCTAGAGCTTGTGTTGGACAAGCAACTCTATTCACTACTGCAGTCTTGTAGCTGAAATGGTCAATTAAGCAATTTTTTAGTACTGGGACACCCGTGAGAAAATACTAAGTCCACTTTGGGTTTCTATGCTTAGAAAGAGATATTGTAAAATCGAGGAAAAAACTACAGACAATAGTTGTAAAATGATTTAAAAAAAGACTTAGGCATATGCTCAATTAAGTGATTAGTGAAGGTGCAGGAAGTGCTAGAAGCAGAACAGGAAGTCTGAGATTCTTTTTTTTTTTCAGGTAGGAAGATCTCTGTAGCTGGGCTACAGCCCACAAAACTTTTATTTTCATGAAGCCTTGAAGAGGTAGGGCTTTACAAAGGACCCAGCCTTGGCTGATCTCCAGTGTCAGTGGGGTCCTGGGAATTAGTTAGGGATGTGTAGAGGGTTTTCATGCACTGCCTCCTTGTCCTACTTAACACAGAAATTAGAAGTTGTTAGGGTTTTGGCAGCAGATTATAAAACAGAAGAATGATTAAAGAAGCTGAATAAATTTTGAAAACCTGGCTTTATTCCTTGCTACTGTGAAAAATCATGTGTACTACAATGTTTTTTGTTCCTCACCTGAAAAATTAGCAGCAATTCCATGCACTCCTATGTAAAAGCTTCCAATATACCATATCCTAAAAACATGAAACAGCCTAAAATATTAGAACCTATATCTGTTAATTTAACATGTAAGATTTATGTTTTATAATCTATTTGTGCTTTATCTCCCATCTTCAAAACAGAGTAACAAGTATTCAAGTCAGCATTGTCAAAACAATTTCAGTAATACTCTTGAATCATTCACTTTCTCTGATAAAGGTGAAAAAGAAAAATGTAGAAGGAAACTGGTAATTTTCTACTTAATGGAGCGATTATGATAGAAAATCCTATGGTAAGAAAGATCTGAACACCATTTTGGATAAAAAAAGTACTTTAAAAAATCAGCAATACTCAGAGAAGCAAGACCTCCTTTGCAGAAAAGTAAGTATGCTATGATATATCTAGAGACAGTATCATAATATTGATACAGAAGAAGAGAGGGAAATTAATTAAATCACACCGCAGACTTGATACTGTAATTTCTCAATTTCTGAGTGTTTGGTCATATTTTTTAATGTAGCCTGTGGCAGGGGTAATTATAACTACAATATTTTTGCTGTTTGCTGCATCATTGCTCAGATACTGTCTGTGCCTTTGTGCTGTGTATTGCTCAAGCATGCACCAGGTGACAGCCCCTGCTCCAAATATCTCATAGTCTAAAAGACAAAGTAGACACAGATCAAAGAGTGTGGGACACACAGCATGATAAATGAATTTGCAAAAATCGACATGTAAATATTGTGACTCCTGGAGGGTTTTTTAAGTGAAGGATGTCGTTATCAAAGTACTACCTGAATGGAATAACAAGGAAAGGGGATTTAGGCAAACTGGAGGAGGCAGAGAAGGGAGATCAGGTAGGTTGTGTTCTGAAGGACTGAGTAAGAAGAGAAGTTTGAACAGGCAACCAAAAAGCACAGTCAAACCCTTCACACTGTCATATGTAAAGAACTTGAGATGTGTAGGTTGGCATGGTTTAAAAAGCACATCTTTGAAATTCTTGAGAGCCTAGAAGTTAGCAGCAAGACTGGCTGAAGAGGGTGAATCAATTGCTCTTACCTGTTTCATTTTACATCTTACACATGCTATGGAAGAATCTTTAGCCATTTTTATACATCTGTTTGTTCAGTGAAGTTTTAGCAGGGTAGTCACTTGGAAGAACTGAAGATCTGGCAGAGAACTTGAAGAACTGTGGTATTGTCTTTTGTATGCTGAAACTGTTGATAGTATCATAACATTGCAGAGAGCTATATCCTGTGAGGTTCATGGAAAAACACTGTCTTGGTAGCCACTGAGAAATAAAAACACCTCGAATCTTCTGAAATCTGTAAACCTTTTCTCCCTATAATATGTTGGAAAAAAGAAATCTTTCCTACATGTTCTTTTGTATTACCATCAGTTACGGTGACTGTGTTCTTTACATTCATTTTGAATCTATGTTTCCTGTCATGAGCAGATTAAAAACAGAAGAGAGTGGAGTGAAAGTTTTCTATTGCAAACATCTGTGTCTGAAAAAGGATTGTATTTCCATGTCCTGGAACATCAAGGGGAAAAGCTTGCCCTCCCCAGACACACACCTTTGGTTTGCAGCAATAAGGAGTTTATAGACAAGGTTGCTTTACTACAATAAATAGAAAACCCAATTCTGCTGTTATTTCTGGTGGATAATCCAGCCTGGACGTCTGAGGAGACCTTCAGTCATTGTTCCCAGTAGAGAGTTGTCTTAATCTATATCTCTAAAACACTTAACATATTTTTGGGTGTAACATAAGCAATGCTTTTAAGAACTTCTGTCTTTTGTGTCTGAAATTGCATCTTATATGCAAATATTACTGTCCAGATAAGTGGTTAGGGACTGTCCTTAGAAACGGTGAATGGATATACTTACCATAGCGTCAAATTAAATCCACAGACTGAAAAAATGATGATGTCAACAGACTTCACAAAGGAAAAAACTGATGCTCATGTATCATCCATATCTGCTTTTAAAGAACACAAGACTGGAAGAGAAATGCTGTTGTAGGAAGCACTGGGAGCCAGATATACAGTAATTTCTCATACTTTTTTGTATTCTTGCAGGAATTTAACCATGCAAAGAAGGAAATTTATTGGTTTAGATGCTGTCCTGAGACCTTCCTATCTCCTACATAAATACCCTCCTTTTGAAAGGATATACCTATATTAATATGCATCAATGAAAATATCACCCAAAAGATATTTTGCTAGATTCATGTACTCTCTCACCCCATTGAACCCACAGATCTGTTGTTTACAAAAGCAGAACAAATTTGGGAAACAGTTGGATAGAATAATCATATGGGCTGGTTCTTCAGTCATAATCATCTTGGGCACCAAGGAGGCTGTTGCTGGTATGCAGCAGTGATTATTCCTTTCTGAAGTGGAAGCACATCTCCAAATAACAGTTTTACTGTGGGCAACACCATCAGTGATGATGGTCTTCTCTCTCCTAATAATTTTCACCATCTACCAAAGCTCCTTCATGTATACCCAACTAATGGTGATATTTCCATACTTGTGAACATATTAAAAACTCTTAAGGTTGAAAATATTATTACTAGAATTAATAGAAAAAAATGAAGAAAACATAAAACTTTAAAGTTTTAAAACAAGCCTAGCAAAGTTGATAAATTTCTTGTTAGGAAAAATTTCCTAAGCAAACAGATTTGGAAAGTTTAGGAATATGTAGGAATTCACACAGTCTGAGCCTGTGCTTTATAACTCTGGTTATTCAGTTTAGTAAGAGAACCTCACAGTTGCCTGTTAACAATGGCAATTATCATGACATCTCTCTCACTTTATCTGGAGGATGTATTAGAGTATGAACATTTGTCTGTGACTTACATGTTTGTCCAAGGTACTCAGAAGAGACTCTACAAAGAATAATTCAATTAATCTTTCATCCTGCTTATTGGAATAAGGATCCTTAGAATGTGAGAGTAGGGCAGTAGGGTACAGAGAGATCTGCTTGCCTAATTCACGTTTAAATCAGGAGTCATTAGGCACCAGACACTTATGAAAAGTCATTGATGTAAACCCTTTGATATATTTTTATAAATTGTTCTAGTTTCTATAAAGTATACCCTATTTCTGATCGAAATTGGTCTGATCTTACTTTCCAGTTTTAAATTGTATAATCTCATTGCCTTTTAAGCTAAAACACATTTTACTTTAAGAAATCTTCTCTCCTTATAATCAAAGAATGTTTTGGGGGTTTTTTTAAGAAGTGGCATGGACTGATGTTTTTCCCCCCAAAACTCTTGTAAAATAGCCTTTGCACATTTTAAATTATAAATTTAACTCTTTAATCTCTTCAGTTTTTCAAGATCTTCTGTTCAGGGTAACCACCAAAATGTGCCACGATACTATTGCTATTCTCATTATCATTCATCTGCTTCAACTCAACTATTTGCTAAAAATAAAATAGAAGTGTTACTGAGAAAATTTACACAGATTGATAGAATAAATAGCATTTATAAGTTTGAGAATGTTGTTAGCTGCTGCACTGCACTGAGAGGTCCCATTCTTTCTCTCTGATCTCTATCAATTTCAGTGTCAATGGTTTCCACAGTCCCCCAACTTGTACAGCTGTGGCAGGGTTTTTTGTTTCCAGGTGTGTGACCTTCCCCATTTACGTGTGTTCAGAGTCATTGCTTGAATGAGTTCCCCTTCATACCAAACAACCCAGCTGTGTATAACTGAGTTTCTCAATGCTGTTTATCATTCCACCACACTGTATCATCTGCAAACTTTACTAGCAGAGCTTTTCTATTTTTTTCCTTGTGGTTAATAAAAATGCTAATCATTAAAATGAGATCAGGGGCTTAACACCTGTTGGACTGGTAATGATTTAACATCCTGTTAATGTACAGTTCAATATACACTTCACTGATTATTCTATGTTCTTTTAAAAAATAAGACTATCATGAAGTACCAAAATAAACTCTTTACAAAAACATAGTTATGGCACAACCAAGTGTATTTCTAGATACCAGAAAGAATGAAGTACATAAAATGCAGTGTTTTTATAATTATCTCTCAAAAGATCACTTGCATATGTTAATATATTATTTAAGAACACTCTGAGGTACAGTTTTTCAAAGTTAACTTTTTTGTTTTACCTTTTATGTGCACTTCCATGGCTACACTCTGACTATTGTGTTCCCATCTGGGGAACGCAGAACACCTATGGTTTATGGGATACTTTGACTGGGTTTGCAGCTGCTTTGTTTCACCAGAGCAATGAAAAGTTGCTGAAATAGGTTCTAGCATCCTTTGCTTTCTGCATTCCAAATTCCTCCTGATTTTTCACCTCCCACCATTAGTTATTCTTCATACATGACCCTTAGCTTGGCTTTATCCTGTGAATATGAGGAATTCCTCAGGCTCACACAATTCTCCCCTTGTATGCGGAACTGGCACTTAATTCCAGCAGAGTGACCGGCTGCTCAGATCACCAGGTTGGTTGGGGGTGACAACAAAACCTCCTTGCTCTGCCAGCTGCTTATCTTGTGCCCCAGGGTCAGAGAGCCAGGCTGACTGCTGCTGCTGAGGGAGTGAGGGGATTGCATGGGCACCAGCTTTGGCTGGGCAGGAAGGTGGCATTGCCAGGTGGCATTGGTCATGTCTCCAGTCCTGGCCTCTTGATGATGGTGGTAGTGTCTGATAGGCTCTTCACAACCTTTCCCTGAGCCCTCTGTCTCAGCTCCACCTCATGGCAGAAGTGACTCTGCCCCTTCTTTGAGCAGTAAAATATGATTTTGCCCTCAGTGCTGACAAACCTGGAGCCAGCCATGTACAAGTGTCTACTTTTCTCTCCATCACTCCTCCAGGGAGAGTGCTCCTAACTCCCCACTTGGTGCAGAAAACAAACATGCTGCCTCCCACCTTCCTCTCAGCTTGCCTCTAAAGAGGATCTGGCACAATAGGTGCTTTCCTCTCAGAGGCTTTGTATGTATGGCCATACTTACTGTTGGTTTTTTTGTAACTCAAAGTTGTTTTGTGGTCATTGTTGTTTTTTCTCCCCATGCAGAACTGTTCCCTTTTGGACTGGCCACCATCATCCATTGTTCTCCATGAAACAGAAACTGCCATTGCCCCGGGGGGAGATAGTAGCTGCCTATACTGTGAGGCATCATAAAACACAGACCCCAATAGGAACAATGGGGAAAAGCCTTCTCAATGTGGACACCAGCTGAGACCCATCCAGAACACTGGGGAGCAGCAGCTATGGAGAGGGGAGGTTGAGGTCCACCGAGGAGCCTCTTGGCCCTGCCTGAGGGGAAAAGAAGATTACATGCAACAGGAAAAATACCCAAACGAAACCAGTTTAGTTACAAGAAGTGAAATGAAGTCTTCATGCAAGGTTACAATGAGTTTCACTTATGTGTGAGCTAGCAGAGCTCTTAGCTTTTGAAGGGGAAGTTGAAGTCCTTTTTGCTGCTCTCTCTCATTGATGCCTTGACTCCCCCTGAAATACTAAGCAAACAAAATTCTATTTTGACAGTTTTAATAGGAAACCATTTTTGTCACAGAATAATAAGCATTTGTCTATGAAGCACGTCTGTGAAAATGTGGTATTTTTCTACGCTCCCTCCCTTCTTACTGGGCAGACTCCTTCCTCATATACTCTTGGCTTTCTGGAGTATATATTATTTTTAATAAGATTGGAAACAAAGAGAGGTCTAATAATGGGTGCTTTATGTTTAATGTCTAAGTAAATCAATATATTCAAATACATCTTTGAATTGACTGGAAAATTTGCAGTCAAACCATAGGCATTGTAGTGTTAAGGAAAGTACACTATATTTTCTTCTTGGAGAGGAAATTATCATTAACAAAGCATGCCTGAGTTTGAAAATTCTACCCTGACTCTAGACTATTTTATTGCCTTTGAAATACACATTTAGTGACAGAAAATAATTTAAAAGATGACAAAATTTGAGGGCAAATATAATCAATAATTTTGCACAAGCCATACTCTGGTACCGTTCTGGTTATTTTTGAAAATGAGCATTGTAAGTCAAGGTAGCAAATGGGCAAAATGTCTCTTAATAGGAATTTAAACCATTCAGGTAATTAAAATCACAATTAACATACATCAGATCAAACTGTAATGTGTTAAAATCTCACATATATAAACCTCCAGATCTCCATGCTTTTACATTTACAGTTCTATAGGACAAATAGTCAATTGTTGCCATTATTTTTCATAGCAAAAATTTCCTCTCAAGCAGAAACCTTAACCCTGCCACCCTGCCAGACACTGAACCCCTTTATAATTATGTCTACGGACATTTCAGTGGCTTTGTACTTAAACTGATGTTCATCTTTAAAGATTTAATATATACTCTCTGCTCTTCAGAGTAGGGACAGTAATTATTTTGAAATTAGCAGCTGATGTAGAATGAAGTAGCTGCATTCTCAACAGAGACACTCAGTTACTGGTATTATGCACTTAATAATGTGAGTCTGGGAGCTAAAAGGTAATTTTTTAGTTTTGAATAACTATGAATCCCACTCGGGGTGCTAGGTGTGCTTATTGCCTTCCACGCTGGCTAAAAGAGGGACCACTGTATTTAGGAATAACTTTAACAATGGAGGCCACTGCCCAAAGTGAATATTGAATGCAGGGTCAGAGGACTGATTAGTGTGAATGACAGTGGAAAGTGTGAGGAAGCAGGCAGGGAGCAAACCCAAAAATCATGGTACAAGAAATGAAGTGAATACACAGTGGTCTTGAAAGAAAGCCAAGGAAGGGGCTTTTTGACTGCAAGCAGATCTGGGATCATGAGCAAAGTAACAGATTCTTGTTCAGTCTTACTGTATTTCAAGAAGCGGGACTCTTTTTGTTGTAGTAAAACAGGATTACTTCAAAGAAATACCTGGCTCTTGTAATCAATTTCTCATTCTAATGGAAACAGCCTGCAGTATTGTATGCATACAGGCTAACTGCTCGGACCATGGTGGGTTTAGACCCTGCAACCACAGAGAACAAACGGTGAGGAAAAACAGGGAAGGAGACAGGGGGAGATTTTAGAAAAAGACATGGCAAAGTGGAAGAAAAGTGAAAACTTGTGGGAAATTAATCTAAGACACAGAGATATAAAAGAGTGTAGTCAGGATGTAATCTTCAGTGTGATAGTCAACTAGGAGATGCTAGTGTTTATGGGAAAGAGTAATCCCTGTAATGTACCCATGTTTGAATTTCTGATAAAAAAGAAAAGCCTGTCCCTCCCATCCCATTGCCATTTCAGAAGAGCAGCCCTCTCTGACAGGCAGCCAGGCATCACGATGGAGGGTTAAAACACATGAAGCTGCTGCCCATTTGAAACACACTCTGTCTTCTTTCACATCTGCAGAGCATTTAGCTGCTTGCATCTGGTTGTGTTTGCGCAAATATAATTCCATATTCACTAATAATTCCCGAGGCTAAAGGCCCCTCTCCTGTAACCTTGTTAATATTCTCACAAGGCCTGGTGTGAACGCCTCACAGCATTTGGATTAGAATTCAGTCTGGTGGGTTTCCCCCCACCCCCCGTCTCTTAGTCTTTCTCTCTCTCGTACTTTTCTGGCCTCCAGTTTCCTGGCCACCCACACGACGAGACACTCTCCCTCCCGCTCTCTCCCCATTCTCAGTTTCAAGGAATTTCCTTTTGTCAAAGGCAAAGTGTGATTGACATATTTTCCCCCTCTTAAGTGCAGTCTTCTTAATACTTGATTTAACTATGTCCTTATGGGGCTCGTATAATCATTACCTAGGTGAGAAAGAGACCCCTTGCTCCCTCACTACCATCTGATCTAAGGCTTCAAGCACCAGGCGACTGGCTACTTAGCACTTTTTACATGTTTTTCACTCACTTTTTAAAGACATTTCTATTAATTTGGTGGTGATGAGGTGTTCCAGATTGACAGCATTGGAAACTGAAGTAATTTGTTTGTCCACAAAACAGGTAGCACCAAAACAGCAGAACCACCGGCTCCCCTATCAGCGTTTCTTGGGATCTCTTTTGAAAGCACCTCACCAAGGCCAGAAAAATTGTCTTCTCCTCTGGCCTTTGTGGGAAGAATTTTCTGATCAGTCCTCAACCCTCATGCTAAGATTAAAAACTGAGCTGGTCACAGGAGTCCGGGACATAAGCATTTTGCTGGTTAACTTCTGGTCTCTGCTTTCTTTAGCACAAGAAATCATGGTTTCCTGTTATTCTCAGCCTGCTTTCCATGTGACCTGCATACCATGGGCCCTGGCCAGCTGCCCACCGCAGGGAGTGCCCAAGGTGTGTCATGGTGGCGGGGGGAAGGGGTTGAAGGAGAGAGACCATGGGATTTGGGAAGGTGGGTGGGCTGCTGGCAGGAGAAGAGGAAGGCGAGTCCCCAAGATGGTAACTTGGAGGCTTTAATGATTCCCTGGTTAATTTGTGTTGGGCACCCTGCTGTACTGCTCTGTTTTTATCCATGGCTGGTATACTGGGACAGAAAAGTAAAATTCTGTATTATGATGGCTGTGCATTGGCTGTGGGAATTGACTTGAAGAGATTGCTCAGACTGAGCCAAACATTTTCAAAATAACATAGGAAGGATTATTAACAAGGTTTTTAACACAGATTTTCAAGATAGTAGCACACATTTTTAATCCACATGAGAACCAACAAGAGTTTTGTATTGAATTTAACAGAAATACTCCAGGAAACCGATTGTTATAGCCAATATATAAGGAAATGTTTAATATTGTGTATGTTAAAAATTTATGCCACATCATTGTAATACCTTGTTTTCAGCTGTATATGAACTTTGCTACATTTGAAATAACTAGGGTGAAATTTCTCATGTCAGGGATAAATCTCTCTACCTTGCATCCTTCTTTTCCCCTTTCTGTGAAAAAAATGGAGGGAAAATAATTGAGTTTCTAGAAAAAGTTTTGAGAGACTTTATTCTCACATATATGATAAAAAACCCTGAAAGGGATACCAGTAAAAATTAGTAATCCCTACCTAATTTAGATGAAAGACTTGCTTTTGATCAGCAGATGGGGTGGAGAATTCCTCTGATGTCAGGAATGTATACTTGTCCATTTCCGCAAAAATTTTACCACATTTACTCAAGTTATGAGCATCAGAAAGTCCCACTTCACACAATGACACTAGAAATATGTGTTCTCTGAAGGATTTCTGCCCATTCTCAAACCCAGGGATGGACGGCAACCTTCTCTTCCACCAGAGCAGTGGGGCACGTGTTGCTTGTCTGACAGACCATAGAAGAGAGGAGATGGAACTTTTCTGGCAAGACTGCAAAAGGTAGGGACCTGGGACTGAAGTACTGGGAATGAAGACATTGGGACAAAAAGCTACTGAGATAAATACCTTGATGTTCTGAGAAAGAGTGGGTGTCTTACAAGCAGGACTGGAGACATGATGAGGGAGAGGCCTGGACCTCAGATGCTTATCTCCAGAAACAGAACAGGAATTTTCACGTATTGGAAATAAAGAAATTCAATGTAACAGGAAAAAGAAAATCAAAACACCAAACTAGAAAAGTAATAATTCAGCTTCAGAGCAGAGTTTGGATGATACGCAGTGTAAGACATGAAGCACCTCTTGAACAATGAGTATAAAAGACGATCTTGAATAACACAGAATCTTCTAGAGATCCAATGGAAAATTGTTATGTGGTTATGTAATCAAACATGATAAGGTACCTCATAGATAGAGCTGAATTAAGGTCAGGCTTAATACTGAGGGTCCTTAACATCTGAGTGTTTGACTTTGCAACATTAATAGTTTCTCGACATTCTATTATTTATACAGTACATATACCTCGTACAGCCTATAGGCCAGGAACTACCCTGCTGCAAAGTGTTATTTATCTCGTTAATGGCTTATATTAAATTAATTAACAACTATTTACCTTAACTCTGGCTCCAAACCATAAGGATTCAAAAGAATGCGTCCTTCACAAAGCCAGATTCTGTGTATTCTGCAATGAGACAGGACCAAATGGTAATGATATTTAAAAAAAAAAAAATCCTTTCATTCTTGTCTTCCTTTCTTCACACAAACATGTGCAGCTGTGGCCCATATCTGCTGAAAATAGTCATCACCACAATATGGCAATGAATATTTTCAACCATTCTTTTAAGAAAGCTTTTATCTTTTCTTGGCCTCCCAACATCTCCAGGCAATCTATCTCCATTGTCAGGACCTTGTTTTGTGAAGTATTGTTTCAAGAAGCATAGTTCAGGACTTTTTTTTTTCTGGTATGTGCCTCCGAAGGAGTTAACTTGTAGATGACTTCAGCAGTGTATCAGATCACTATCCTCAGCCTTGCTGCTGCCATGTGCCAACTGCTTTCCTTGCCACAAAGAGCCTATTCCCTGTTTTGCCCTGGCTTTTCATGCATTTGGTTTGCAAAGCTGCCCAGAAACTGATGTTGGGTACCTGAATACAGATACTGGTAAAATACTGTGTTTTATGTGTTATGGGAATGTGCCAAATTCCATTGCTGTGGAATAAATGAGTTAAGGCTTCAAGAAGTTGATGCGAGAACTGTTGTTTCTAGCTCCAAGGCAGCTCTGCATTGCTGCAATGGTTTACCCCTGGTTCGGGTTCTCACAGTTATTTCCATATCTGCAATAGTCAGAAGCTTTATAAAGTATAAGCTACGATTTCTAGGGCATGATTTAGAGCAGGTGAGTTCTTCATGGGCTGCAGAGCTGTGGAAAGCAGGGGCCATGCCCCCTAGACTAGCTCACCCCACTCATGATTGCTGCTCTGCCTTTTCCTCTGGGAAGTTTCTGTTGAACCACTTATGCCGAACACTGTTGTGCATGTCCCCTGTGAGATCAATTCTCTAGTCTTGTGTCCTGTTGGGTCACTCTTTTGTCTGATGTTAGGTGAAGCATGGCTCCCCTTCATACTCGCTCAGCCTCAGGACTGTGGGATGGTGTTTGGATGAATTCTCAGGCTTAGAGAATTGCACTGTTAACAGCAGTGCTCTATGTGAAAAAGCAGAAAGTAACTTCTGCAAACTGTGAACCAGCCTTGGCTTTCAGGATGATTCCTGAGCTATTGGAATAGAATATTTATATACTCAATTTTTGCTGAAGAAAATCCCCTCTGTTCTCTGTTGTCAAAAATTAGCAACAATAATATATTTTTTTTTAATTCAAAGAAGCAAATAGTCCTATATCTTCCCTGCAAGACTGAAATATCTTTAAATCTTTTTATCTTTTAACTCTTTGGAGTTAATTGCTGGTGGAGCATCTCAATGTATCAGGTGTTTTCCAGGCACTGTGTAAAACAGTCCTTGTCTTAGTGTGCTTACAGTGTCAAAGAACAGGGTACAGAAAATCTGGAACTGGAAATTTGGAGTGGGATGAGGCTAGTAGCAAACAGCATCATGGTCCTGGAGAATAGGGCTGGAGGGAGCTATCACCACCAGGATCCGTTTTGGAGGATGGGGAACACAATCCAGAAAGCATTTGAATCACTCCACTGTCATCAAGTACCTGTGAAGCCCACAGGCAAAGTATGCCTCACCCCTTTTAATGACCAGGCCAAATATGAAATAACAGTCTGCTGCTGCTGCTAGCAAACTGAGAAACAAAGACATTTCTGTCCCTTCATTTCCCCTCAAACAAATAGTAAACGTAAGAGATACTGGGCCTTTTGCTTTTAAATCAGTAGTTTGACAACTACACTGTGCACATTGACTAATAGCAAGGACAAGTGACTCTATTAAGATGTGGGATAGCAAGAGAATCACAAACCAAACACTTTCTCCTGGGAACAGGGAACACTGGGATATGACAACTTGCGTTTCTGTTAAGGCATGAGTGATCAGAAGCTCCCTTCTGCATCTGATTTTGATACATAAGGTGCTGTTGTGGACTGAGGTGTGAGACAGGGAGCCTCCTTTAGGCTTTCCAGAGGCAGCTTCTGTTCCTGCAGATGCTTTGGACAGTGAATGGCATTGTTCTGGAGGCTGCAGCTTGCACCAAGAGGGTTTATACACAATGTCAAATCCCTCCTGTCCTGACCCCTCCTGACTCCTGGACATCTGTAAGGGAACACCCCTGAGAGGGGTATCTGTAAAGAACCGTTTATTTTGCAGAGAAGGGTAATCTCATAATAACCAGGGAGTTCCTCCAAGTTCCTGGGAGTACTGAGTGAACCGTGCCCAGTGTTACTGGCTGAAGGTTGCAAACACAAATACAATGGAGGCTCTGAAGAAGACAGAGGAGCTCAGCACCCACAGTCCATGTTTATTTTCTCCAGAGATGAAGGGGGGATTGCAGGTCAGCAGGAATTGTGCATTCTGACTGGTATTTATTGACTCAGAAGTCCTTGCTGACAGACAGACAGACAGACAGACAGGGAAGGGTTTCATTACAGTGACGTCATTTCTTTCCCTCTTCTCCCCCGAGGCTCTAACTGCTGACACTCTTTACACATTGCTGTGGCTTCTCCAGCTGGTGCTGGGGCGAATGGCAGCTGCCTTTCACCTCGCTGGTACAGAAAGCCGGGGTGCCCCTGGGGAACATGACTGTCAGGCTTTCAGCGACACACTGCAGCACATCCATCAGAGATGTAGCAACAAAACAGAGCTTCGTGTTCAGGCTTCCCTCTGAGACCTGGGTTAAGACTAGAGGTCTGGGTCAGATGCTGAAGGTGAACCCTGGGTGGCTATGGGCGTCAGTGTCTGAAAGAGAAATATATCCCTGAGCTGTGCTCAGCCTAATTTCCACCTTCCACTCCCTGACGCACTCACTGCTATTTAAGTCTTCAATTGTCCTACTCTAATACTGTGCTTTAGGAGAAATTTGAGTCCTTTCTGTAAGTGACAGTAAGGCAGATCTACTGTCAGCTAAATGCAGGAATGCTAAGACACTGAGCAGCCACGAGTAAGGCTTTACTAGTTTAACAGTTTTGTTTCCTAGTATGGGTCCTCCAGGCGGTCCCTTTGGATTTAAGACCATACTGGAGATTTTTATCAATTACAAGCAGTACAGTCACCTATGCCTTCAGCAACAAAAAGCTACTGTTTTTAATGAGCCCTCACCAGCAATGCAAGATACTAGATCCTTTATCCTTTGTCAGAATGGAGAAGCAAAAGGGACATGTTTAAATAGCATAAATTGTTTTTCTTGTCCCCACACTCTCCACTTTTTTCTTTTTAAAATGAATTATCTCATTTTGAGTCCAGTAAATCAAATGTGGATGTTTCTAAAGGATGAAGCAGGCTGGAGTACAGGATAATAGAATGGTTTGGGTTGGAAGGGACCTTAAAGGTCATCTAATTCCAACACCCCTTTCACTAGACCGGATTGCTCCGAGTCCCATGCAACCCGGCCTCGAACACTTCCAGGGATGCGGAGCCCACAACTCCTCTGGGCAACCTGTTCCAGTGTCTCACCACCCTCACAGTACAGAATTTCTTTCCAATATCTAATCTAAACCAACTGTCTTGCAGTTTGAAGCAATTCCCTCTTGTCCTATCACTCCATGCCTTTGTAAAAAGTCTGTCTCCAGGTCTCTTGTAGCCCCTTCAGGTACTGGAACGTGCTGTAAGGTCTCTCTGGGTCCTTCTTTTCTCCAGGTTGAACAACCCTAGCTCTCTCTATTCGGAGTGTTTTCAGCAAAGCAGTGCCAGATAGATCTGATCATAGTCTCTTTACTCACTTCAAAAACATCTTACTAGCAGCATGGACAAGTGAATCACATTGATCTCTCGGTTAGTGAAGTTTACATTATGGATGCTAAGAGGTTGCAATATGAATGTGCCCTTTCAGATTCAATTTCTATGAATATATGATCTCTGCAAATACAAATACACATAAATGAGAACCCATGCATCAGATAATTTAGTCCACTTCTTAATTGTCAATGTGAGATTATGTCCAACAGGACATGTTTTGTTTTAACAGTCTTAAATGATGAGGTATCTTCCGCATTTGGATTCTGGCTGTTTTTCTAGTAATTTGACTCATGCAGTGAGGCATGGTTGCAACACTTTCTGTTCTGTGACAGAATGCTTCTTACATAACCTAACGTATATGGAATTCTTTTCAGGCTCTACCTCATTAAAAAACGATGCTTAGATCTCCTGCCTCTTTAATGTACAGGGGCAGATCTAGGCATATTTTCACTTTGAAAAGATTTCCTCTCCTTTTCATTAATGACAGCTGTACAGCTGTCTAAAGACTGTTGAGATCTCCCTCTACCCTGCTGGATGTTTGCTGTCTTTGTAATCTGTTTTGGAGAGCCACATGCTTTTGTTCCCCCAGTAAAGCTCCTTTAAGCAGAACCTATTTTCGCTAATGTGGCCTTCCCAGTAAATAGGAATAAAGAGAGTGAGGGATTCAGTATGTGTGTGGTGGAAGCCAATGACAGGATGGTACTGCAAGGAAAATGCTTTCCTGGCTTTGTTAGCTGCTGAGAATATCTCACGTCAATGGGCTGCAAGAGTGCATCTCTGTGTGATGGTGCATGTAGAGCACGTTCAGGGTGCTTTTAGGTGCACATCAGCTTATAATGCTAAGTATAAGAAGGCCAAACAAGTCCCTAAACATTTTATCATCCACTCTTTCTGAGCTTTAGGTGTAGTAGGCAAACACTTAGCAGTTATCTGCACTCTAAGGGATTTCCATGCCTGAAGAGGGAGTAGCTTGACCACTGAGTTTCACCTGAGGGCTGACTTACATAACTGGGATGTCCCAAGCTAATTCCTGTTTGAATAAGAGCACATACATAGGAACAAAACCAGCCTTGATTTAAAAGCAAACTTGATCTGTTACATGACTTCCCACTGCAACTTTCTTTATCTTTAATTCACTGCTTTTCTCATTTTTTCCCATGAAGTGCAGTGTTCTTGTGTTGGTGGCTTTCAACCCGTGACCACAGATTTCTGAAAGTTAGGGGACTGCTTCTAAAGGGTCTGTGAAATAAAATCAATTTACTTGTGCTGTGCTGTAATCTATGTACATGAAATTTCTACAATTGATAGCTGTCTGTGCACCCATTGGGATGGTCAGGAAAGTAAGATGCAAGGCTTTATTTATGGGGAGTAGCAGGGTATTTAAATCTTAAGTTTATGGCAGCTTTGTAATCTTTAGATTCCTTTAGTTCTTCTGTTTTCAAGAGAGGCATGCAGGCATGGTACTTTGTGGATTGATGGAACCTCTCAGGAGTGTATGTACCTGCAGGAGGAAAAAATGCACAGTACAAGGGGTGTTCACATTTGATTGGAATGGGTTCCATGCTGCAGAAGTATACTGTACCTGGCTCAAATTCTGTGTGAGGAAATCTTGGACATGACATCTATGCACAAGGAGGATGCTGACATCAAAGAGAGAAAGTTACGTCTTTAATAAGTGCAGGCACAGATGCAAACCTGTCCTGGATTTGAAGGTGAAAATTTTTTGATCCTGTGCAAATGATGGTAAATCAGTTATGTTTGATCTCTAATTCTAATCCCTCGCAAGGACACTCCATTGTGTTTTCTTTCCTCTACCCTGTCTCTTGCTGAAAGTTGTTGCCATGGCCTCTTCGGCCACGATGTTAAGTTTTGGTCCTGGTTTTACTCAGAACCAATAAGCCCCTTTCCTTCAGAGCCTGTGGTTTGTGGCAGCTGTATTCTAGGAACAGCTTCTTTTGCTGTTTATGCATTCACTCCAAACAAAGGGACAGTCAGGCACAATGGATGTAACAAAAGCTTACATGCATTGTTACTTGTAGCTAGATCCCAACTTTTCCTTGCAAACCTCAGTAAACTCCACTTAGCTTAGTTATCTCCATCACTTCAGAAGGGGAAACAGACTTTGCTATTTTGCCTTCTACACGTGAATCCTCAGCAATGAAGGGTACTTACCACATAGATAACCTACCCATGTAGTGCAGGACTACAGTCTTACTGTCATTGATCCATGGCTTAGGCCTAGGAAAAATTAATTTTGGCAATATCATTAGAGGCAGGTTAAAACATTTTTTTTTTAATATAACACATCTCTGGGTTCTTTGACAGATCTCGTTTTGGTTTTGTTTCTTTCCCAAAATATCCTATGAGTTTCTGCAGACAAACAGAGTAGTATGAGATATTATGTATACATAATTTATACACAAAATCTGTACAATGCAATGCACATAACTGATTCTCCACAGAAATATATACTCACAGTTTTGTAGGTTTACAAGTTTAGATACCTTAATAGATGCTGGGTATGCACAGATACTGGATGTTGTGTATGTACAGAGTGAAACTAAAGTATAGTTATATGCTGGAAGCTAATGAAAAATATCCCTGATGGAATCGAGTTTGTCTTTTGGTGATGCTAGAACACACTAGCTTATATTAACACACATTAGTTATGCAGATTAGTTGAGTTCAGGTCAACAAATTGAAACGAAACCAGACAATAGCAGGTTTCTTTCTTCTTGCATGTACTTGTTATATACTTTGGTCCAGCTTTGAACAAGAAAAGCTCAGTGCAGTAACATATTTTGTTTTGCTAGCTCTGCACTTCCCCAGACGGATTCTGGAGAACCATTGGCATCCCCTCTTTAGCGTGTTTCAAGAATGGCCAAACTATCCCTTGCAAGGTATATATTACCCGTCACATGATTAATCCAGCATGTAAACCATCTCTTGCCACCCTATTCTGAAGGCCCTTGAGGCATGTCTGTGGAGAGAAGGTTATAGACTTTGTGGATTACTCTCATGACTGGTACCACCAGCCAATCCCTGTAGTCCTTGTTTCAAAAGATTCTAGGGCATAATGCACTCCAGCCATATCTTGTGCCTTCTCCAGCACATTGTCTATGCTCTTGTGTCAAATTCTTCAGGGAAGCAGGATGGCCCAGATGGGCAGAGCCATGGAAACTCCATTGGGTACTGGGGATTTCTAAATCATTAGTTCTGCTGCTTTTCCAGTCCTGGTACAGAGGCCAAAGTGAAACACACCTTTTTTTTTTTTTTTTCCCTACATGGATCCCCCCTCGCTTTAACCTAGGCTAGTTCAGCTCAGTTAGAAAGAAATCAGGAGGAAAGAAAAGATACTTTTCTGATTACTCAGGAGGTGAAGAGGTTGAAGATTGAGATATGAAGATTGAAGAGGTAACATTGCAACCTGGTCATTTTGTTGAACATTAGTGCATTTTGGCATTTGTGAGAATACGGGGAAATTAAAGTATGTTGTCTAAAATAAGCAAGGGTGCACTTATGTAATTCTGGGTAGAAGTTAAATTTTTGTCACTGGCCTTTTAGCATACATATTTAAATTGGAAAACCTTAGCTGTTGAGTTTGTAACATAGATCACTTGGATTATGGATTTGGTGTTATGAAGTCTGAAGTGGCATAGGGTGTTGTTGGATCCTTTTCTTTAAAGGCTCGACTGCTTCCCCTTTTGTTGAGTTTTCCTTCTGTGTGTATCCTGTGTCCGCTACTTTATTTCCTTGTCTCAACTACACCTAGCATGCCCGTGATGAAATGTACTTTCAATATTGCAGACTTTATTTTCAGAGGGGCAGCACAAAAGCAAAAGCAGCTACCTTTGGCTTCAACTGCAATTCAGCACCTCTGAAAAACAGGCATTCATGTTTTTGTGTTGGAAGAACAGATTCCCTTCTATAAAATAGTGCTTTACATTTGCAATTTAGAGAACTTCCAATCTATGTAGGTTTTAAAACACTGTGGACGTGCTATGTTCATACAGGAATCTGGCAGCCATTTCTAGGGAGCATTAGGCAACAAGATCTTGTACTGAACAGCAGAATTATTTTTTTATTTAGAGATTACATAACTCTGACAAAATGGAAACCAGCCCCCGTACTTCACTGTAGACCAGAACTTTCTCTTCCCAGATGGAGGGTGACCTTGAATTGTGTCAGTTCCACCCCACATCCTCAGAAAACAAGGGCAGCTGCTTCACACATGAAGGGAAGCAGGGACTGAAGCAACGGTGTTGATCAAGGATAGATCAAGACTGAGATAACCCTACAATAGCTACACGAATGTGACCCCATCTATCAGTCAGGTCTACAAGAGCATCCAGGTAAAAAGAATTGATCTTAAATGTCACAAATTGAATTAGCCCTCCCTACCTCTGTCCCTTTAGCAGCCACTGCTCTAGCAGTACTGATGCATCCAGCAAAGCTGCCTGTCACGGTTAATCCGTGGGGGTTGGATCACACAGCGTTTGATGCTAGCAGTACAAAGAGTGACACTGCGCTGGAGCTCTTCACTCAGCAGTGGCTGCGTGGGAGGACTATGCAGACAGGGAGCTGGTGGTGCCCTCGGGCTCAGTCTGCTGGCGGAGGAGTTGCCACGTGGACATCATGCAACTGGGACTTGTAGCAAAGAGAGAGAAACTAGAAACACACCAAGTGTTGTGTCCCAAATTAATTAATCAGTACTCCCATATATGCCTTATCAATAATTGTCCTAAAAAATCCACCACCACCTATGGTCCCCTATCTTTCACTCCTTTTGTTTCAGACACTCTCCTAAACATTCAGGGTTTTGCTTTTCTTTCCCTGTTCCTTTAATGTCTTCATGGTGCAAAGGGGGTGGGTAGGCAGGACGTTCTGGAACCCCTTCTGTGGAACAGCTGTGATTACTTCCCAAGGATGTGTGACAGTTGGGAAAGTCTGCGAGGCATGAGTTTTTGCTGTACACTGAAAGGCTTTCTCCATCATCCTGAAGAAGGACCTGAGGAGTGGCGAAAAGGTATAGAGTTGTCAGTCCCGAAACAAAAGCATTTGCACAGTTGGGAAGTAACTGGACAGTGTCTGTGTCCTCTGATGAGCTGAGACAATTCCATTACCCACAGCTTGCCATAAATCAGCAAGTCCTCTGCTCTGAAATAGGCATTCAGTGTTTGCTCTGCTATTCCTTAAAAATTGGGGGTCTTGGCCGGAGAAACGGCTTCAGTGCAGTGGTGGCATAGAGACACAGCAGTAAAGACTTCATCATTTCTTTTGACAAAGTTGTCACTGAAGGTAGTCACGTGCTAAAACACAATTTTAAAATAGGAATTCACTTTGACTGTTTATGTCAACTTTCTGTGAACAGTCAGGCAATTTACTTTTATTGACAAGAAAATCTGTAAAAAGTCAATGTCAAAGATACATATGTGTGCATTTAAGTAAACTAGTTTTAAGTTCTCATGCATAAGCATTCAGTTTTGAAGTGCTTACACATTCCCTGAGCCAAAGGAATGGAAACAATACAATGTGATTTATCTGACCAATCAAACCTAACCCAGACAGCTGTGGTGCAGGCTCTCCTGCTGGCTGCTATTTTCATGCTGGCAAAAGAGAGTGTAGATGCCTCAGACGATCGTATTTTTGTTGTGAGCTGGGCACTTGGCTCTTCTTGCCAATGACTCAGAAGGTAGAAAAAGGGCAACCTGCCTCAAAGGGTCGAATGAGAAAAGTGTAGGAGCCCAGTAAACCTGGCACTCACTGAATAACTGCCTATCCATGGTATTCACTATGCTCGGTCTTTAATTTCTGTATTTAAATGTGAATATGTTGATAGGGAGCTGTTTGTATGCCATGCTGGATATGAAATATGATTCCTTCTTATTGATCAAAAATCATTAAAGGAACTGTGGACAAAATCTATGCACCAAGTAACATGTTTGGACAAAATAGTGAAAAATATGCTGATATTCGGTGTCACGGTGTTGTTCTCTTGTAACATGGGAGATACATGATGTCATCACCGAAGTAATAGCTTCAAGCTATATCTTGTATCACTCCTGTGTATATATCCCTATGAATAAATCAGAAATAAAAAGCAAAGACTTTATTGGAGAGAGAAAAAAAACCCACCACCACCAAGAACCAACACCTAGATTGCTCAAGGACAGGCCGAAACACCGGCAAAACTGCTGCCAAACCTGAAGATGTCTAAATTCCTTATAGGGCTATTCCTTTGCCAGCAAACCTCCTTGTGATCTTGAAGGTCTGCTGCTGAGAAGTTAAATCTTGACTGCATTGTGTAGCAGAGCATGTAACCTGCAAGATCTCAAGAAGAAAACCAGCAAAGTGTGAGCAGGATTCCCCTATATACATGCCCCTCAGGTTTCTCTGATACCATAGAAATCCATGCCTGGGATCCAGGCAGGTTATTTGCATGCTTGTAGTGTGCTGGTGATCTCACCTGGCAGCATGTATTAGTTCCTGGCTCCCTGTCTGTGCTATTGCTTGCCATCTCTTTTACTCATCTTACCTCCATCTTAATCCATTACGAGGAGTCTTAGCAAAAAAACTTGTGAGAAAAGGTAATCTCAGGACAGGTCTGTATTTTCAAGGGGCACATTTTGATTGGGGTGTGGACTTGGAACAAAACAACACTCAGAATGCAGTGCTCCTCAAGTCATATACTTAATTAGCTCTGGCAGCCTGACCTGTTTCCTGTCTAAAGTGTATTTTCAAACAAAAATTTCCCCGTAAAAACCAAATAATTTTGAAATCAGAAAAACGGAGTGTTTTTCCCTTTTTAAATCAGAAATCAAAGACAGATGGATATATAATGAATACTGCCATTTTTGGTTTGTTGCTGACCCTCTTCATGTTTTCAGGTGAACCCCCTTGTTCTTCCCAGGGTGCCTATGGCTGGGAAGGGACCATTTTCCGAGGTGTGGGAAGTCTCCTGAGGAGAGCTTCTGGTGGCCCCTGCAAGGGCAGGAGCAGCGGACATCTGCTGCACACATTTTATGTAGTTCTTGTTTGCAGCCATGTGAGCAGTGCAGTGCATCTCACACGTTTTCTCAATCTGTATCTCAACCAGGTAGGATTGACAGCTGGAGAAAACCATATATTCTGGGTGCTAAATAGGTTATCCACCATCCATAAGAAAGAAAAGCAGTGAGCTTTACAGCCATGCCTCCCAGCCGTGCCCTTGGTTGTGACTTTGCCACTGGCAAGGCTGAGTGCCTGACCCCTGCTAACGTGCGGTGCCTTTAATAAGGAGAGGGAGGGAAGTAATTTTATACTCAGCATGTGAGTGATTCATGTTCTCAAAGGGGATAAAAATGTTATTAGAAAATTCTCCTGCCAAATGTGTGGCAAATGAAACCAATTTCTTAATGCTGTGAAGCCAACGTGTGAAATTGGGATAAAAGGTGAGGAGCGGTCTCACCCCTGTGCTTACTGTGGCAGAATGTGCTGCAAGACAAAGAGCTCTTGTCCTTGGAAAGGGGATGCTTCTGTTGTGACCACACACACTAGCAGCAAACAAACACAGCAAGTTTTCTTCAGCACAGATGCGCTTCAAAGTGTTGGGATAAAAGATGCCAAGTATGAAAGAGCAGACCTTGATCATGAGCCACCAAGCTGCTGCTTGAAACCTGTAAAACATTGTCAGGACACCTCTGAAAATGCTTTTATTCACATCATAGTTCAGGGCTTCCCGTTCATTTAGAGTTATTATTTATTTGATTATGTGTTAAACAGTCTCAGTGTGCTCTGTGTCAAGACATGAAACAAAAGCAGTCCCAGACCCCAGAGTACTGACCTGAAACAAAGTCCACACAAGTAGGGCATAGGTTTGGACCCAAGAGGCCCAGACATGGCCCATGCTTTCACAATAATGTATTTTACATGGCACAATAATGAAGGTGACCATGTGTTCATGAAGTAACTATAAAGCAGGTGCTGTACTATTGACAAAAGCAAGGTGAAAGAGGTTTATATTGAAGCAACTCCTGAGAGGTCAAGAGCCTTCTGCTTGGTGTCCTCAAGCTGAAAAAAGTGTGTGATGTTTCCTGCAGTACCCTAATTTTTGGTCTCTCTGCCAACACCATGCTTGATGCAACTGAACAAGACTGAAGCAGTATGGATGCAGCTGTAAGCAGGATGAGCAAGTCTCAGTTCTACTTCTTTTTACCTCATATGCAAATATCATCATCTCCCTGTTTTGAGCACCTGGAAAACATCAGTATCTGGACAAAGAACAGCCAGCCAGAGCCTGTCAGGACAGAGGAAATCTGTGGAGGAATTTCTGCCTTGAAAACCTCATCTTCTCCAGAACAGCATCTGACTTCAAATTATCATGTAAGTAGGCATACACAGTTCTTCTGAATTTCCTTCTCTTCCTGAACAGTCCCCAAAACATGGATTCTAATAACTCATACTTCATATCATCAGCTAACAGCACTCATCTTTCTTGCCATTACATGAGTCCTTCAAAGAGTCAGGTAACTGCAGCTGACTGTCTGGACACAGTATTCTGAAGTAGAGTCCAAGGTCTCTAACACATAAAAAAACATAAATAAGTAAACCTTATAACTGATTGGCAGAAAAAAGTATTCAGACTCCATATATACTTCAGAGTTCCCACCTTCATGAGACAGGCCAGTGTCATACTCCTAATCCAAGTCCCACAGTGTTTTTACCTACACAGGCTGCTCATTGTTGTTGCAAGTTCCTCATTCCTGTGTCTCTTAACTTTTTGAGTGAGTTTCTACACATTTTATATTTTAAGAACAGCTTTGAGACTCAAAGCTTAATTCCAGCATTTGTCCACCCACTTTAAGGACATAACCTCAGAAATACAGGGCTGTAGGCTCATTAAGTTGTTACAGCCAGGGAAAATTGTCGATGTTTATCACACTTTGAAATACATTTGAGTATATGTTTGCCTGGAGTATGCATGTACTTAGTATTTTATGTCTGATCAGCTGTTTCTACGTATTCTTTGGGCCCTTCAACAACAGCAAGAACCAAGTACGTTCAATCTGTGGATTTTCCTCCAAAGGCCTTCAGAGCAGTTAGAGTCTGTAGACAACCCAGGCAAAGGATATCTGTGCCTAAATTAAGGCAAGATGAACACCTGAAACTGCATCTCAGAAGATGAAGTCTGAGATGAATAGACTGTTCAAACCATTTTTCAACAATTTGTTAACCATATTCCCACTGCTTTTTTCTTCTCTCTCAGTAAACATGAAGCTATTACTATAATCCACTCAGCCATCAAGAAAGCCAGGAAATGGTCCTTGTTGGAAGAAGAAAAGTCTTCTCCAAGGGATCTCTGGAGACCATTGTGCTGCATTTCATGAAATCTAAGAGTTCTTTTCTCAGTTCTAGTTTGCAGACCTATTATCTGAATTGGTTAATCCCGTGGTTAAAGCCTTTCACATGTCAGAGGTTACAGAAGAACACAGTCTGAATATCAGTAAACACAGTAGAAGACAAATAACTCCATGAGTTCTGGAACTAAGGGAAAGTGGATGGCATCTTATGGTATCTACGAAAACTTTGGTGTCTAATAATGACATCAAAGAACTGGAGCTCTTTTTCTAATTGGCTTCAATAATGGTTTTCTGAATGATTTCTTTGGGGTCAGTGAAGAGCTAAGCTTACCTTTCCATCTCCCCATCTGTGGAGAGACATTGATGAGAGGTTTCCTCAACAACTAGTTACTGTCATGTTGACTATCTGGAGTTAATACCTCTGAACTATTGTAAGTTGTGTCAGATATGGTTGAAACTGAATAACCTGTTCAAGCAGCATTGTGAAAAGAGAGAGAATAGAAAGGAAATTCTAAGCCAATTAACATCACAGTCTTCCATCTTTCTCTTTGACAGACTACATGTCCTTAAAAGCCCCTGCTGCCTCAGGGAGCACTTTAGTTTACCCTCTGAGCAGCAGAAGCACTCAACAGATTTTTCTGCCAGTTTGATAATTTTGTATGTTACATGGAGACTTAACAGTCAAAGTGATGGAAAGGACAATTAACCAGTTTTTGATGCATCTGTGCTGGTGTGTCAATCCTCTTTTGAAGTCACTGGAATGGTTATATTTCCACTGGTGTAAGCAGATCAAAACAGAGCCTCATTTTTGCTGTAACTAACTGTTTCAGGGAAGCATAGGAATTTATTTCCATTTTGTATTACAATTATTTGGGAATTGTTTGTTATTATACCATTATTGTCATACAGCCTAGGTGTTAGTGGGCAGAGTCATCTGTCAATGTAATTTTGTACTTCCTGATATCCCAGATCTTTGAATGTCTCAGAAACAGTGCTTTAGCAAGTAGCAGCACAGATGTGACTGAGCTGTAAGAAACTCTTGGTATTACTCTACCACATAAACTGTGATTTATAGCTGCCTATCATGTAATTTGCATTTGTTGTTGTTTGCAGCTCTAGGACAGCAGTGCTCTTCACAGTGTGCCAGAACTGTATTCCTTCTTGGATGGTAACATTTTCACAGCAGGACTGTAATTTTGACTAGTTAGCATTCATATGTATACACATATGTATATGCATTCATATACATACCTCTTGTGTCTGCCTCGCTGTTCTGGGAATCCATTTTATGCTGGTTTTAGAATCACAGAATTGTTTGGGTTGGAAGGGACCTTTAAAGGTCATCTAGTTCCAACCTCCCTGCAAAGTGCAGGGACTCCTTCCACTAGATCAAGTTGCTCAGAGCCCTGTCCGACATGACCTTGAATGTTTCCAGGGATGGGGCATCCACCACCACTGTGGGCAACCTGTTCCAGTGTTTAACCACCCTCATGGCAATCTGTTCCAGTGTTTAGCCATCCTTATATATAGTCTAAATTGACCCTCCTTTGGTTTAAACCCTTGTCCTAATCCAACAGCCTCTACTAAAAAGTTCATCCCCACCTTTCCCTTTTAAGAACTGGAAGGTTGCTATAAGGTCACCCAAAGCCTTCTCTTCTCCAGGCTGAAAAGCCCCAAGTCTCTCAGCCTTTCTCCATAGAAGAGGTATTACAGCTCTTTCATCATCATCATTGCCCTCCTTTGGACCTGCTACAAGAGGTCCAAGTCCTTCCTGTGCTGGACTCCAGAGCTGGATGCAGCTGAGTCTCCTGGTGGGGTCTCATCAGAGCAGAGCAGAGAGGCAAAATCACCTCCCTTGACCTGCTTTCAATGCAGCCAAGGACACGATTTGCTTTCCAGGCTGCAAATGCACATTGTTGGCTCCTATCAAGCTTTTCATCCATCAGTATCCCCCAGTCCTGCAACATAGGATTTGCTCTTGATCTCTTCCTCTCCCAGCCAGTATTGGTACTAGGGATTGTCCTGCCTGAGGTGCAGGACCTTGCACTTGGCCGTGTTGAACCTCATGGTGTTCACATGGGCCCAGCTGTTGAGCTTGTGAAAAAACCAAACAGAGCCCTGTGTGCTGTGGTACTGCCAAGGTGATGCCACGACTCAGATCGTGGGCAGATTACACAATTACTCTGCTTACGGAGTTCCTCAGAGCGAAGTTGTGGGTCATAAGCTGGCACTTTCTGTTGAAACAAGCCTGCCACCTACACAGCATTCAGTGATTCAGCTGTCAGGAGGATTCATTACCAGGGCTGCTTTCTGCATGGAGCAATAGCTCCACATTCCTTTGCATATAATTTTCTGTAAACTCAAAGAAAGACTCTTTCATCACAGTTTACTCTGATCATAATGCTTTTCTGTAGGAAACCTCATCTTTGTATCTCACCAGCTAAATGTTTCAAAGTATTGAGACCTTTTTTGTATAGTCTTGCAGCAAGAGTGGTTTGCCCTGCAAGGAAAGATGAGCTGGAAGCTGAGGGTGACAGTGGGGCAGACAGGGTCTGGGTCTCACTGTCAAACAGCACAGTCCTGCAGCACCCAAACAGGGTGAGCAGGGCGAGCAGGGCAAGTCCAGTGAAGAAAACAAGACAAAGCCAAGAATTCAGTATTTGCCACACATGTCCATAGTGACAGGGCAGGTGCAAGGTCAAGCCAGGAGGTCAAGTCAGTGACTCAGGCTTAGCATTAATCTGGTACAAAGCCAGGCTCAGGCAGGGACCAAAGGTGAAGCCTTAAGTCTCAAGGCAGTTCCTGAGCAAAGGTGGGAGGCCTACAACAAGGCATCTTACATTTTTTCCGCAGCTTCTGTTCTGAGTTACACAGCTGTGCTATTCTAGAGCTGATCTTGATCCCAATGGCCAAGCCCCTTGGATGGGGAGGGAGTGGCTGCAGAGCACAGTAATGCACTGGGAGCAGACTCTGGTACATATTGGGACACTTCAATACATGCATTTATTCAGCAATCATGGAATCCTCATGGATTTCTATTCCTATCTAGTCTTCCTGAACCTGAGACACAATAGACCAAATTTCCTCCTCTTTCTCTTTCGTTTACTTCAGAAAGCTTTTTCTGCATTATCCTATTTCAGAAAGCTTGAAAATAACCAGTGGCCTTTTTGCTGTCTCATGGTCTCCTTGTGCACCTCTACTTGCATGGTGTCCCAGCTTAAAGGGGAAGATTCATCTTTATCACAGTCAGCATTCTAAAAAATAATGCAAATCAGAAGTTACTGTCATGGGGTCCTTTCTGCAACAGTTTTTCTGTACCAAAAAGGTGTTGCTCATATCCACAAAATTTGATTTTTATTAATTCAGCTTTTTATTGCGTTTTTCTCTGTGCTCAGGGGCTTGCAGCGGCCACCACAGTTCTAGTGCTTTCAGCATTTGAAGAAATATTGCTTTGATCAGTACAATGTCTAAACACAATAAGCATGTAGATTTTGGTGTGGATCCAGTATTATATGGGACATGGTGAATATTAGCACATTCACTACTTATAGACCGGATCCTTCTGCCTTTGTAAGACTTTCCAGAACTACAAAATATATTTCCTTATGAACGCAAAATGTTATAGCTTTGTCTGCTCTGGGCTTCTTATGTGTATGGAAAACATTCACCAGACTTTCTGCAAGTTCCAGGTTGCTGCAACCATCTCAGGCAGTGAGGACTAGGCAGCATTGAAAGTAGTTGCCTGGAACAGAAGACATGAAAATGGGGTAGATTTGATAAGTGTTCCTATCTTACCTTTCTTTCATTTAAATTGTAACTAACACATTGCCCAAAACGTAAGGCAACTTTGCCTGGAAGACAATCAGTACTGTCTGTGTGTGTGATTTCTGGAAAGGGGCTGTTTAACTTTGCACACAAGAAAAAAAAATATTATTTTTCTTACTCAGAATACAAACTAGGTCAGGATTGTCCAGTCTTCCAGCACAGCACTCCTGCTACTTGTAACTGCTTCTGCCTCAGTGAGGTGCTGGGAAGCATGACTCCTTGGGAAGCTGACTGTAAGCAGGGATCATGCCTGCCCTCCTCTGTCAGGGAGGGGAGTCTATAAACATTCAGTATAGAACCATACACTGATGTGGAACGGGAGTTTAGGACATATTTTCCAAAACTGTTTCTTCCCCATCCCACAAAATATTTTATGTTTAATTGAGCCTGGAAAGGTGGGGTTTTATTTTATTTTTTTTATTATTGAACTTTTGAAGAAGACCTGGAAAATTGCAAAGTGAATTTAAGGTATATCTTCTTGATTTTGTAGATAATCTGTAATAATAATAAGCCATATGATACAGATGCACTATTTGTGTTGAGGTGAGGTACAAGACTCAGGGTTAATATTTAAGTAATACAGTGTTTATCACTGCAAAGAAGGAATGTCCTGACAAAGAGCTGTGCTGGCATCTCCCATCACCTAGACTGCAAGACTCTGATTGAGAGACGAAGGTCAATGTGGGATATGTAGTAAATATGCCATTACAGTGAAGGATGTTTCAACCATCTGTACAGCAACAGTTGGATTAACTTACTTAAAAATTGGAAAAAACATTCTTAAATAAATGTGTTTTCTTAAAGAATGTGAATTCTTAGAGAGTTCTCCTCTTAGGAGGTAAGTATTGTCAGGGCATGGTGAGGGCGTGCTGGTTTTGTCTGGGGTAGAGTTGATTTTCTTCGCAGTGACTGGTAAGGGCTATTGTTTTGGATTTGTGCTGAACACCAGGTTAATAATATAGAGATATTTTTGTTATTGATGGGCAGTACTTACATAGAGTCAAGGTCTTTTTTGCCTTTTTTACTGCCATGCGAGCAAGGAAATTGGCAGTGCATGGGAGGTTGGGAGGAGACAGCCAGGACAGGTGACCCCGACTGACCAAAGGGATATTCCATCCCATATGACATCATGGTCAGTATATAAAGTGGGAAGAAGAAGGAGGAAGATTGGAACATTTTGAATTATGAGGTTTGTCTTCCCAAGTAACCATCACATGTGATCGCTTCCTGCTCTCCTGGAAATGGCTGAACTCCTACCTGCCCATGGGAAGCAGTGAATTAACTCCATGTTTTACTTTGCTTGTGTGCACAGCTGTTACTTTCCTTATTAAACTTTATTTATCTCAATTTTATTGAGATATATTGAGAATTTTTCTCAACTGCTGAGTTTTCTGGCTTTTACCCTTCTGATTCTCTCCCCTGATCCCACTGGTAGGGGAGTGAGTAAGTGGCTGCGTGGGGATTGGTTGCTGGCTGGGGTTGAACCGTGGCAGAGGGCCAGCTGCTCCCTAAGGGATAGGAAGCTGGAAGCCAACAATAGTAACATGCCTGGTGGGGCAACAGGTTTAGCAGCAAGTTTTAATTTCACTGTCCCCAAAAGATGTGAGCAGAGCAGACCTGGGTCAGGTGCGACAAAGAGTCCAGATCATCAGGCAAGTTTGTGATGACAAAGCAAGTGCAAGGTCAAAATAGGAAGTCAATCCACTGGACAGAGTCCAGTGATTGTGGGGAAGGTCTGTAGTGACAAGAGAGGTCTGTGGCCAACGTCTGAAACATGAGGTTCAAGATAAGGCACAGGGAAGGCTGTGGGTTTTTTGGAGACCCATAGCCCAACAACAAAGCTCAAGCAAAGGCTGCATGTAGCTCAGGACTGAACTTGCAGGGAGGTTCTGGGCCCATGGACAGGGCGTATAGGAGAATTCCTGGTGTAAGGCTTGTCAGGACAACTAAGGTCAGTTAGTGCAGTCAGGGCACTGACAGCTTTAAACTGAAATTACTGTAGGAGTAGTTAGAAATTTGACTCCTTCTTTAGATGAGATTTTCCTCTGTACAAAATACTCTGTAAGTATCCTTCCTATGTGCTTGAATTCTGCTTGAACTAGCCCATGTGAAAACCCATTTTTTCTCAAGAAACAGATTTTTCTCTCTAAATTGATTACACTCTAGAGCTAATGTGAGATCTAGAGTTTGCAGGAGCTCACAGAGGAGCTTTGCCTGCAAGATTCTACCCATTTCCGGGGAACATGGCTAGTGTGTGTTCATCAAGTTTTTTTTCTTAGTCCATTAGTCTCATTTTGTGTGAAAGGGAGTCAAGGGCATGATCTCTTCTCTTAATGGTAAAGAGATGCTATACTTTCAGTTTGGAGCAGTATTAGATTATGGTAACAGAAACACTCAGCTGAGAACAGGTCTCCAAAAGAGACTTGTTCTGCAGATGAGAGAACTGTATCTTCAATTTCTCCAGAAGACCTGTAGGCTAAGTGATTTAGCTGCATTGTGGGAAACTCTGCCTAAAGTCCCCACAGTGCGCGATCCACACTCACAGTCCTTATCTCATGTATTCCTAGTGAGAACTCAATCCATATTTCTCTTGGATCTTTTCTGGAAATCCAGCAGTTCATGTGGCAAATGCCACTTTCTATGATCGAGTATTAATTGGAGAAGGGTCTTGAATCTTGTTTTCACCTGCATCGGGCAAATGCTGTATCTGCTAAATCTGTAGAACCAGCCACTTGGAGTCAATTGGAGTAATTTTTACTTCTGTTCTGGCCCACCAAATGGTCTGATTGTTTATTTGAAGTGGAATCCTGTCAATAGGAGAAATCGAAGAGGAGAAACCTCATCTCAAGCAATTGGACTTTGCATAGGTAAAACTGAAACCCACAATTCTGATAAGGAAAATGTGTCTGTAGCAAAGAATCCTTTGCACCATTAAATTAGTATAATTACAACTCATAGTGGTTGCCATCTCTTCTAGCACTGGACTACAGGGCGTTAGAATTGATACTCCACAACTGAGTGGAAGGAAAGAATGCAAGATAATAGGAATAACATGTTTCTGTCTTGATAGGATGCTGAGCATTGTAAATCAGTGTGGATTTCAGCCAGAAAGATGCTTCAGCCCCTGCTGAGGGTGTCAGCAGCAGAGTTCCCCAAGTTTATTTCCCTTTGCATAACATTTATACAAATTAAAGCCCCTCCTCTCTGGTCCAATAAAGTCTGAAATAGATCTTGATTGTCCATTCCTGGAACTACTGATTTTATTCTCAAGGGACCTGGCTTTTCTGTGTATTTTCCCCTTAAAATTTTTCTGGTTGAATGAAACAAGATTGTTTTTCTGCAATGTATTGGCAGAAATAACAGAACATCACTCATAGAATCCCAATATATTTTCAGCCTGTGCCTAAAAGTCTGTTCTCATGCTGAGAGTGGACAGTCAAACTCCATGCTGGCCTTAACATCATCTAGTAACACATTGTCTTCACATGAATTGCATCACCTTACACTAAGGTTAAATAGGATGTTTGAAGGGCAGCTTTTTTATACTTTTGCTCTTGTTTTGACAGAGCATGCCCTTTGTGGTGAGCTCTGAGTGAAATTCCACAGTCCTCAGCTGGAATGTAAATACAAGTAGAAATCCTTAGGTGGTGAAAAGTGTTGCATCTCAAGTTGGCCAAAAGACAAGTGAATAAATACAATTTCCATGACAAACATATCCCATAGTAAATGAATAGCATGGCTGAGTGGTATGTGATCAATTTGTTTTTCTCTGCATTTAGCTGAGCTCTCAAGCAAGATTCTATATCTAGAAATTACTCATATTGAGATCTCTCCTAGCCTCCTCATACCTGTTATGTTTCTTTTTAGGTTCATGTCCAATTTCCCACCCTCTCAGGATGTAAATAGTGCATCCTGAAGAATTCTTGTTGAGCTGCCACTGAAAGGTTATTCCTTACATAGCAGGAAGTGCAGATCAAATGTATAGTTTGAAAAGGATTTGTTGGATCTGTTAAATCCCACAGATACTGCTGTGCTGTAGTGGTGAGTTGTCTTATTGTGAAGTTTTGCATGAGGCTGACACAGAGTGCTCCTACCCTAATGGAAGAAAGTAAGTTTTTTCCACCTTTTTGAAGTTAATGCAATGCTATACTCTAGCTGGACAAAGGAACTAGGTAGTCCTGGTGTGATGAAGCTTATCAGTTGGGAAGCAGTAACCCTAAATGCCCAGCTTGTGGCGGTGACTGAATATGACCTTTTGGTGCAGTGCTATGGCTGAGTGAGCCCAGTGAGTGATGGCTGGGTAATCACTGGGTATATAAACAGACAACACTGAATAAAGAGATCATGTTTCCTCTGCAAACAACACTGGTGATATATATCTGGCACTAGATGTGTGCCTGGTTCTGCTCTCTACACTTCAAAAAGGTGATGAAAAAATGACGAGAGTTTAGAAACAATTACAAATATGACCGCAAAGGGAGTCTTCATAATGAGAAGGCAACTCAAGTGGAAGGCTCAGTGATGGTCTGTAGGTAACTATACAGACAGACGATTTTGATTAAACAGCTCAGGCAAAGGCAGAAATTACCAGGAGTCTCCAAGTTTACACATTGTGAGATAGACAAAGTCATACTGAAAATCAAGTTTGGACACATGGTGAGGCCAAAGAGTTGCTGGAAAAAAATGATCAGCAAAGGCAGTGTATTTCCTCTCTCCTTGAAGTGACTGAGTAAATTTGCATGCTGGCAGTGAGATGTCCTCCAGCTCAGAGAAGTTTTGGGGATTTATGTAGGATTTCTGTGCCTTGCATTGCACTGGAAGTCAAGATAACCACCCAGTTTTCTCTTTAGGCATAAAATCTATGTGCCTACCTTCTCACCTGCTTCTTTGGCCTGTGAAATTGAATAACCTTTGTGATGGGCTTTGTGCATAATCCTGAAAGCTGTGACAGTTTATATTCCTAATCTACAGAAGGGATGAATTAAATTCACTGGGATAAATTTTCAGATTCTTGTCATAAACAAAGAAGCTTGCCTATGCTTATTTCAGTTGTGTTATTGTATGAAAATGTCACGTTTGGCAAATAACTGGGATCTTGTTGCTGCTGCTGCTTTTGTCTTCACCTCACTCCTCAGCTTCTTTGGGCTAACTGCAGCTGTTGTGTTGGTGCTGAGTGGCTAAGAAAATAATGATCTGGAACTCAGCAGCATATTGTGTGAAAGCAATGGATTTATTGCCAAGAATATGTATAAAATAAATTACTGCCACAACCCCTTTAGAAACCCTCACTTTCCTTAGCTCTATGGCATCTCCTTGGACAGTTTGGCCATTGCTGGCAGTATGGAGCTCTGACAGGGACTGTGTGTACCTGGGCAGGAGACTGTGATTTGGCATGTCACAGCAGTAGGGTAGGAGAGGGAATTAGAAGGGACTGGCTGAAAGGCTCAGGCTAGATGTTGCTTTTTGTGCTGTGGGGCCAAGGTAATTTTTCTGAGAGGCAGTTGGATGAGGAGAACATGACCAACGTGAGAAAGAAGCATGAGGGAGACACATAGTGCAATGGGTTAAAATGGCCAAATTGGAAGGAAAAAGAAGGGTCATCATTCCTTTCCAGGCTCTGGATTGAAAACTGAGAATCAATAGTTCCTTTTTTATTCACTTAGGAACAATACTATGAGAGAGCTTCATCTCTATATGTACAATTAAAGAGGTTGACAATCTAATATTTTACTCAGGTATTTGATAACACAACATAGATCTGTGTTGGCTAGAAAAATCCCTTATTCAGTTGTGTGCCATACATATGCCATTAGTGTGCCATATTTTTGTGGTTCTAATTTTTCAGGAAATTTTTAAAGAAAAAGAGTCATATGGTTGTGTAATTAAAGATAGAACCATAGTGTGTGCATCCACAGGAGAACATAATTAAGTTAGGTGTCATAAAAAAATAAGCACAGTAGTTTATTTCTGATTTGAGATTATCTGTCATTACAATAGCTACCAATGTTTTAATAATTTAATTTTTCTGTTTGTTGAATAGTAAGGTTCAGCTCAGTAGATAACCTCAGTCTCTAATCTAGTAGGTAGTGAACTGCTTTTTGCAAGACTTGTGCCTGTGCATGCTGGTGTTACAACTCTGCCTTCATTTTCTTGTACTCTTATCATTCCATTTCTATGGATTCCCTGAGTCCCAGCTGTCCAAATCAGCACATGCCAGATTCTGCTGCCCATCTGTTCATCTACACAGAGAACCGTGACCACATCCCCACAGCCTCAACCAATTTCTTTCACTTCCTGCTGTCTTTGGATTCCAGATAAAGCTTTTTTTTTTTTTTTTTAAAGAAACCTTCCCCTAATCTGTCCCCTTATAGATGTTAAAGTGTATGCCTTCTTTTAGAAGAAGACTTTATTGCAATGTCTGTATTGCTTTCCTAAAAATGTCTGTGTAAGTAGGTTTGCGAGTTGAGATCATGGGAAGGGCTGGCATTTCTTTATGTCTGCTCGTATTAGGCATTCAGTCCTGGGTGTCTCCACAACTCAGCTGTCACCTGGTTTCACTGGGAAGTTTTTGTATCAAAACTTTGCATTTATCCACTGCTATGTTAGCAGTAGTATCAAAAGCCCCAGTCACCAGTATGGCCCTGTATTACTTGGTGTTATATAAACACATGAAAATACAGCTTCTTCACCAAATAGTTTACAATGTGCTGGCACCACACCACTCATACTCCTGCAGCAAGCACTTCTCATTTTATTCCCTGGCATGGATGCCTGCAAAATGAACATCATCTGGAAGCAATGGATCATTTTACCTAGGCCACCAAACATATGCTTGTTGCTAATAACTTTTGTTCACTATTCAACCATGTCCAAGTGAAATGAATGGTCTGGATTTGTAACAAGCCTTTGTAACCCACTTTTCCCCACACATTATTCTATAACATACGTCCCTGATCTATGGACATTTGTTTTATAGCCCTATGTACCATGTGTTTTACAGAACAATAGTGACAGCCCCATTTTCAGTCAATGTGGTTCAGGATTTGGATATCTTTCCTCTCTCTCTCTTTCCCCCACCTCTTTAGCTCGCTGTATTGTTTTCAGAACTGGCATATCTCAGCAATCAGCAAGTTGTATAATATTGGATTCTGCTTTACCTGGGAGCTTCTTGAGTCCTGCACCATGAGTTTGTCACAAATTTAAGACATAAAGTTTTAAAATGGACAATCCCAGCAGAATGGTAAAATTTAGCTTCTTTTTTGCAGTCATGACATCCAAGCAATGAGTAAGCCCACCAGAATACCTGTCTGGCAGTGTACACCACTGTTGTGCTGGTCTGTAAGCCAAAGCACTTCAAGCGATGACCAATGAAAGCAGGACACCATTGCCTGGGAAACCAAATAAATAGAAGCACACAGCCATCCATCACTGCCATCTGGAAAAGATTGGGCTGAACGTCTTCCTGTCAGGATCTGCTACAGTATTTATTTGTGTAGCTGAGCTTTGACTTTGGGGATTTCAGCAAAATATTCTTTTCAGCGATGATACAAAGAGATTTAGGTCTGATTGTCAGGCTAGTGTTAATTCCTCTGCTCAATTTTGCAAAATTGCAACTAACTAATAGTTGTTTCTTTTTTTTCACATGTAGGGACTTCACATGTATGGAAACAACACGTAAGAGATGATCTCATTTTGACATTGTGTACACATGTTACCAAAACAGCATGAATGATCATGAGTTGGTAACATGTACAGGTGTAAATGGTTCATGATGGATGACTTTGCTCTTCCAGTGTATGTCTAATCCTGATAAGAAGAACAAGATTTTGCTTAAAACAAATAATCTTGTCTGTCCTCCTAACATCAGAAGATAAACAGAAGCTGAAAGTTGGAGTGATTTTAAATATTAAAAATAGGACCATCTGAACTTACCTAGTGTACAGAGAGTTTGTGGGTCAGATAAGCAGTTCTGAGGATAAGGCTGCATTAATACATGTATACTGCAATGCAATAAAACAAACCTTGAAATGCACTAAAGCCATACTTAATACTGGAAGGACTGCATGAGATTTACAATCTATACAGAATAGGAGAGGGTAAAGAGGAAGCTGTACTGAGTACTTTTTTTAAGTGAGGACACAAGAAAAGGAAAGAAACAAATGTAAATGTGCATTTGTTTCTATCCACAAAGACAGAAGGAGAATACTTACAAAATCTCAAACCAGCAAATCATAGAATCATAAAATCATTAAGGCTGGAAAAGACCTCTAAGATCATCAAGTCCAACCTTTGACCAATCACCACCTTGTCAACTAAACCATAGCACTGAGTGACATGTCCAGTTGCTTCTTGAACACTTCCAGGGATGGTAACTCCACAACTTCCCTGGGCAGTCCATTTCAATGCTTGACCAACCTTTCAGTGAATAAATTCTTATTGATGTCCAACCTGAACCTTCCCTGGCACAGCTTGAGTCCATTTCCTCTTGTCCTGTCACTAGCTGACTGGGAGAAAAGGCCAACCCCCACCTGGCTACAAGCTCCTCTCAGGGAGTTGTGGTGAGTGATAAGGTCACCCCTGAGCCTCCTTTTCACCAGGCTAAACAACTCCAGCTCCCTCAGCCACTCCACAAATGACTTACTCTCCAGACTCTTCAACAGCTTAATTGCCCTTCTCTGGACAATCTCCAACACCTCAATGTCTTTCTTGTAGTGAAGGGCCCAGAGCTGAACACAGTACTTGAAGTGTGGCCTCACCAGTGCTGAATACAGAGGGATGATCACTTCCCTGGTCCTGCTGGCCGTGTTATTTTGATACAGGCCAGGATACCATTGGCCTTTTTGTCCACCTGGGCACACTGCTGGCTCATGTTCAGTTGTTGTTGACCAGCACCCCCAAGTCCTTTTTCCACTGGACAGCTTTCCAGCCACTCTTCCCCAAGCCTGTAGTCCTGCGTGTTGTGACTCAAGTGCAGGACCTGGCATTTCACCTTAATATACCCCCATACTGTTGGCCTCAGTCCATCAGTCCAGCCTGTCCAGATCCCTCTGCAGAGGTTTCCTGCCCTCCAGCAAATCAACTCTCCCACCCAATTTGGTGTCATCTGTAAACTTACCAAGGATTCCCTCAATCCCCTCATCCAGATCATTGATAAAGATACTAAAAAGGACTGGCCCCAACACTGAGCCCTGGGGAGCCCCACTAGTGACCAGCCACCAACTGGGTGTAACTCCATTCATCAGCACTCTCTGGGCTCAGCCATCCAGCCAGTTTTTAAAGCAGCAAACAGTGCACCTGTCCAAGCCATGGGTTGCCAGCTCCCCCAGGAGAATGCAGTGGGAGACAATATAAATGGTTGTACTGAAGTCCAGGTAGACAACATCCACAGCCTTTCCTTCACCCAATGTGAGAGTCACCTGATCACAGAAGGCGATCAGGTTGGTCAAGTAGAATACCACAAAATGTCAACATTAGGGAGGAGCATAAGCTTTTTGTAGCTGATAGCTGTCAGAAATTCTCTTTAGTCAAAGAAGGACAAAATAGTTTCCTAGATGGAATAGGAAAAGTAACATTTTTTGGAAGAGAGGAAGTCTAGTCAGTGAAGACACTGTCTGGTATCTGCTTTGCCATCTGAGAGGGCTGGAGAGGATGAGGAAGGCACAGAGGAATTTGGCATCAGGACCTAGGAAGTTCACCTGACAGAGGATGTGAACTGAACTAATGAATTCACAAAGAAAGAAGAGCAAAAAGTTAAAAACATAGAGGGGATAAAAGAAGACTAGGAAATTTAGAACCAAACTTCAATCCAATATTCATTGTTTACTTACTTTTTACTTGAGTTGTCTCCATTTGACTTCCATGGGAATTTGTAGGAATAAAACCACAGTAAAGTAGAATTGGAGCACTGCAATTTTGATTCTAGTAGATGAGAGAAGAAGTAATAAAAAATTGGGATCCTTGGTGGAAGATGAAGGGAAGCCCTGCGCATTCATATCCTCTTCTGAATGGACAGAGTGAGGCTGATATAAAGCTAGTTCTTTTCATCAGTGTCTTCCCTTTTACACCTTCCCCTAGCGTTAAATGTGTGGGAGCAGGGAAATCCAGAGCTTTTTGCACAGATAACTTTGCCTTCAGAATATCCCTGAGAATTCATGTGTTCTGGGAGAGAAACAATTTTCCTTCCTGGGAGAGCTGTATCCTTCCCATAGCTCTGCTAAGAAGTCACCATGAAGACATCCTCACAGAGTTTGCCTTTCCTCAGAACCTTCTCTTGCAGACCCATTGTAATTACAGCACAAAAAGCTAGCATTCCTTTATGGAAAAAAAAAAACAAAACACCAAGAAAAAAACCCCAAACATTTTCAAAGAACAAAAAAAAGCATCATATGTAACGAAGGGCTGTTCTGAGACAGAAGGGTGTAGATGCAACTGATCCATAAATGGAAATGTCAGAGAGCATCAAAGCAAGATTTACCTGAGACTTGAAGTGAAAGAAGAATGGCAAAGAAAGAAGAATGAGTTAATGTTTAACCTGGATTCTTTAAAATCTTTTTCCAAGGGAAAGGAAGAAGGAAGGGCAAACCATTCAGGGAGCATGTATTGTTGAACTAGACTTCATAAAGTGAGAGCTAGACCTCATAAAAGCCCCTTGGAAAGATGTCTGGTCAGGAATATAGATGCTTTCAAGTAATGGGTAAATTTTTATGGCTTTGTTTTTGGTTTGGGGTTTTTTTTAAAATATATATATCTTTCCGTACCAATGTAGTTTTTTAGACAGGAAAATTAAATCACAGAGTGCTTATTCTTTGGGAAGACAGGCAGATGTTTAATTAACACATTCAGGGAAATATCCACTAATAGTCAAGAACAGAATTCAGGAGTTACTCTTTATTCTGCAGAGCTGTAGTGAACATATCTGAGTAAGAGCTACTATTAAGGAAAAGATTATGCTGCAGAAGACTTTGGTCTAGCCAAAACCAAGTGCTGCTGATATGCAGGAAATTTATTTATAATAGCTTTGATCCCAAGAAAAACAAGCCTCAGAGCATGTGCAGACAAGGATCTTCCCTACCTCTCCTCTCTCTCCTAAAGCTGTCATTCTTTCCAGTTGAGTGACAGTATGCACTGCCAAATACTTTGCAAGAGCAGTAATACACATACAAAGAAATAAATGCTAAAAAAAGGTGAAATTACATGCTTTCAGGGATAAAAAATATAGTGTGTAGTTTCTGTACTATTTTATGGGAAGTCTTATGAAACTGTGAGACTTGAAAGCAAGGGAATGAGAGCAGAAGATGAAATTTCTCAGTGACTGGTTTGCTTTCAAGTGAAGATGGGACTTTGGCATTCTGTGAATAAAATGAATAAACTCTTTGCTTCAGTGAAGCTTGAAATGACAACAACAACAAATGAAGGCAAATAAGAGAATGGAAAATGAGGAGAGGAAATAAAATCAAAAATTCCCCCTGCTCCTGGACTGTGTCTTTATGTTGTTGGGACAATAACCCTGGATCTGTTATATATCTTGATAGTGTACATAGTACCAATGCTTAGAGATTTAGATGGACAAATGTTGCAGAGACGCTACAATAATCACACCTGCTTTCTATATCCAGTGCCTTGCTTACTGGGAGGGCCCACTCTAGAGATGTCAAATGGCATTGCTTCTGTGCTCCTTGCCTCAGAGAAGGCAAGTTTTTCTTTCTGCTGAGCTCCCTAGAGAAATCATGACGCACAGTTATCCCTCGGTGGTTGTATTGTTAGCTTATCCCTAATGACTTCAGCCCGCTCCCCTTCCTGCGCAATGATGCCTTCTTTGGCTGTGTTACTGGCATGTAGTGGCTGGCTCACAGTGTCCTGCCAACATGGAATGCATGATCAAGTATTCTGAAAGCAGATGTTGTTTTGTTTTTGTTACCTTATATTCTGTAACAGAACTTGGGAAAGGGAAGCACTTCTACTTTTCACCCCATTTCATGCTGCTATTCCTACTATTTACCTGTGTGTCTTGTGACAGGTAATATTTTGGTTTATTTCTTTAGTGAAGGGGACTATGTATCTCATCCTTTGTCCATAAAAGGAGTGTATTTGTATATTAAGAGGGCCAAATGTGAAAGCCGAAAATATAGAAAGACATTAAAAACATCACAATTTAGTATTTTTAAGTGTGTTTCATGACTTTTAAGTGAGCCTAACAATTTTCTTGCATTTGAGTCATGGTTTCTGAACTCTCTGATGGGCAGTGCTTTAACCTGAAGTTAAAGAGGAATTTTTTTCAGTTGGCTTCCATAGGCACAAAACTACACCATTATGTAGGGCCCAGATCAGCTGACCTAATCTCTGCTAATAAACTCTGCTTTGTCTTGTTTATGTAAGCTGCCTCCAAATATGCTGTATGCACTGGTTTGATGAGGGAGGAATTATGTCATTTAGAGAAGAAATGCAGGAAGTCTCTGGTGAAAGAGAGAAAGAGAGAGGGATAGAAAGAGAAAGAGAGAGAGAGAAAAGAAAGAAAGAAAGAAAGAGAAAGAAAGAGAGAAAGAAAGAGAAAGAAAGAAAGAAAGGAAAGAAAGGAAAGAAAGGAAAGAAAGGAAAGAAAGGAAAGAAAGGAAAGAAAGGAAAGAAAG
>JAWWEU010000001.1:27299273-27396303 GCA_035583155.1 Acropternis orthonyx
GAAAGAAAGAAAGAAAGAAAGAAAGAAAGAAAGAAAGAAAGAAAGAAAGAAAGAAAGAAAGAAAAAGAAAGAAAGATGCTTGCTTGAACAGAGGCTTGATTTTGCTTTGGTGAAGCCACAAAGATTTGAGCACATATGAAGAATGTCTTATGAAAGTTTTTAGAACCCAAAGAAGATATACTTCATTCTTTAAAACATTAACATAGAACAAGCCCTCATGTCCTGTTTAGTACATTAGCCACAGCACATCAGCCTTGACCATTGTCTTTATTCTAGCAGATCTTTAAGTACAGGAAGATGAAGAAGGCAGAAGGACAGAAAACACTGCAGTTTATATCATGCTACTGACAATTATTTTAAAGTGATAGAAAATGAGGAAGGAAGCAGGAGGCTGAGTGAAAGCAAATGTAGAGCCCGTCACCAAAAAAAGGATCAAGATTGATGCTAGTGAATGCTGTGGCTGTTTCAGATGGCATGCAGGCTACCAGCTGGACTGTTAGCTGTGATATAAATACTTTCTTGGTTTTTTTTTTTTTTAAATATTCATTGTAACCTTTTGAAAACATTTTTCTCATTTCTGGAGTCACACTCTATGAACTGTAAAGTCACAGTAATGTGCTCCTAGGCCAGGAATTGTTTAGAGTCAAGAGTAGAGCTGGTAGATATTTTTCACTTGAAAACAATTTTTTGATGAAAAATGGCCTCTTTTGTGAAACCCTCTGTATTTAATGAAAAACAGAAAGCAAATATGTTCTTTGACTCTATGTTAAGAGTAAATATCATCCCAAGGCAGTGTGAGCTCCACATGAAGGGGGAAATCAAAGAGTGGAAAAGCACACACGCTCCCCAGAGCTTCTTTCACTCAGAACCTGTCATTTCCTCCATAGGGGTGCTTAATTTAAACTAGTGCAGGATACAAATCTTGAATAGAGAGGAAAATTGCAGTTACAGGAGGAAGACTACAGCTGTTGTATGCCTTATCAGAGAATATCAGCTAAGGGTGGAGCATAACTCTCCGCAGATCCAGAGTACATGGTCTACCTGTTTCAAAGGCTTATCCATGCAGTGATACCATCTAGGTACTTTTTATCTCAGTGTTATTAATTATCTTCCTGATTCTGGAATATTTACAGTCTGATGTGGGTTCACAAACAGAGTGAGCTATGGCTGAGGCATTTTTTAGTCTAAACATAATTACCTTCAAGTTGTCATCGTTCCTGATGTGCTTAGTCTCTATTCAGAGCTAGTAATAAGCTGGATTTGTCTCCACCATTTAAGTATTTAAGTAGTGAATAGTTTTGGAGTCATGTCATTGAATATCTCTGTGCTTAAACATATGTGATCTCTCAAGGACTATATTTAATCCCCAGCACCTTGCTTTGTAGGGAGTGAAAACCTTACATTGTACAAGGGAGCTTGTTTATTGACTAACTTGGTGCTTCTTTCCTTAAGCACACAGCATAAGAGAGACTGATGCTCTGATTGATTTTGTTTCACTGATGTACTTTCATAAGCTGAAGCCTTGATTACTTTTCTTGTCAAGGTGAAGGGTTACAGACAGTCACCAGAGGCAGATATATTGAACAGGACCTCTGTGACTTGGAGTTTTCTTATGGGAAGCTTATTCCAGATAAAAGTACCTCTTTAAATGAGCAAGGAACAGAGGCCATGGATTACCTAAGAACTTAGCTGGCAGCTCTGACAGCTGTGAAATTGTCCTATCAGCAGTGTCATTGAAGGTAGCACCACACAGATCTCAAAACAGTGCTAAATGACTAGGTATCACCTACTGGATTTAATTTCCTCATGGCGCACCTCATTGGAATAAACTTCATACTTTTCCCATCCAGTCAGTCAGCACTGAGAACCCTCCACAAGAAGTAAAACTGAACATACAGAGCATGTGCTCCCTTAGAGCCCATCTTGCATCCACCACAGGTGTAGAAGTCCTCACTGTCCTCACTGACACAACATGCTCTGTTTGGGAAGGGAAGTCTTCCTTGGCTGCAGTATTCACAGCTTGTTGGCAAGCAATAGCAATCCTAGAAAAGAGTTAGTGACTTGCCATTGTCTCAGTTTTTTTCTTGATTCCTTGCCTAATATCGTTCTTGATGCCCAAAGTTGTTTCTTCTGTACCAACGTGAGGGTTAGATGCCAGTGGAGGCATACAGCCTTGTCATGGATGTGCTAATACACCTCTCTGCTCATGCTCCCTAACGATTTTAGTCTGACATGGCTTGAAGGTCATGTTATTTTTTTTTATTCCCTTTTATTTATGGTGACATTTTGAAAAGAATGGATGTTGTTGATTTCTAAAGAAGGAACAGTTGCAACTAAATGACAATGTTTATCAGTATCAGTCGCGTGGGGATGATTGCTAAAGCTGAACCTGCAGAACCTTTTTTCAGTTCAAAGAATTTCTTTGATTTGCCTATCGCCATCTGAAATTTTAACCGATGGGATTCACATTTTCAAGTCTGACCATTGGTCAGATATTTTAAAAAGTGTGACAAAAAGTGCTTTTGCAATTCCTAAGTATGAGCAAAAATACAAATCCCATGTTTTCTGACTTTATAAAGAGGCATGGAAATTCTCTAGTGATAATATAGCTGCAGACAAAAGGTTCAAAATAGGCAGAAAAAGCACCAAAGAGAAGCTTGTGAACATCTTGGTGAAAATTGATTTGCTTTTGTCCGAATAACAAGCACTCAGGGATCACACTCAGTCTAGGCTCAGTTAATTTTAAAGTGCTCTGCTGGTATTCTTAATAACAAACACCCACTGGAGCCTTTACTGTGTTCGTTGTGCTTCCTGTATATAAATTATTTTCATGAACTGTTTGTCTGGCACATGCAGTAGTGGAGGGCACTATGTATTTAAAGTGGGGAAGAAGTAGGCAGATTTCATTGGTGCTGTAGCATTATGATCACTGTTTTAATAATTGCCTTGGAATTCTGAGGGATCAAAATACTACGGAAATACAAGTTATAATGTAGTTATATAAAATTAGAGCGGCAGTAAAAGTGAGAGTGGGCTAGTGACAGGAGAGGATACATGAGAAAAGTGTTCCTCAACTGAAACGTGGATTAAAGGTTCATTTAAGCAGGTTGCTATGTAACTCTGGACTGACCACAAGCATGTTAAGTCAGCATTCAGCTCCTCTGTAAAACATTTGCTGGTCCACAGGAAGAGTTTGTTGCATTAAGTAATTTATGGGGTGCTAAGAAGTTCCTTAAGCTATTATTAAAAACATACAAAATCTTCCCTGGTTAGGACTCTAGTAACTCAGACTTCTAACTAAGCAGAACTGATAGGGCAAGCCTTTTGATGTTTAATGAGTTCTGAAGCAGATGTGAGATGTGATAGACAGGGGAGCTGGGGTGATTTAGTGCTCATGGAACAAAATGATGAGATCTCCTCCTGAAAAAGAAAATGTAGCTAAAAAGGACAGGTTTTTTTTTTTCCCCCTCTTCTTCTTCTTTCCCCCCCTTCTTCCTTCTTGGTGCATGTGTTTTTGATTTCCTCACCCCGTGCCTCTCAGTGCTGGCTCGTTTCCATTCAAACACACACAGAACACTGAAAACTAATTAGCCCTGGATGCAGCCACAGGAAGTTAGCCTGCCAAGTCCCCTTTCCCCCACAATTCCTCAACTTTCTCAGCTTGCCTCAGGCCAAGGGCCTTGTACTGGGCCTCTCTGTGTAGGTTGCCAGGTCTAATTTTACAATTTCCCTTCACCTTATCAAGTGTGCCCCAGGCCCAACAAGGGGGAAAGGATCAGAGCCAATGTTGTGTTGTGGGCCTTTCTCCCCCACACCCAGTCCCCACCCACCTCTTTTCTTTTCTGCATCATTTTTGGGAGTCTTGGTCGTATCTAGTTTCAGTGTTGACTTGTTAATCTGACCTTTGCTAATGCTTTTTAAAGGAACTAAAGAGAACTTCACCATCTTGTAAAACTTGAAAGTCCCTCCTCTCCAAGAACTTTCCTTGAAGGTTAACAAATTTTCCCGAGAGCCAGAGGAGTACAGGTGTCAACCATTTTCAGGCATCTCATTTCAAAGCAGAGCCCACCACAATCCCAACGCGAGAAACCAGAGTCTGATTAGAAGAAAGCAGCAGGCTGGATGCCAACCTACAGTGGGCAGAGTCATGACATGTGCAATTCAACTAGAAAATACCAGTGTGGCTGCAAAGTTATGCCTGTCTGGATGCGTATTGGGGTTTTCTTCTTGATTCTTACACTCAGTTGCTGTGCAACACTTAGCAAAAGTCACTTCAGCTCTTCTGATATCCCTTTCTAAGCTGGTGATAACAGGTCATAACCTCTACAGAGAGTACTTTGAGCTTTGTGGGTGGAAGCTACTAAAGTACATGACACTTATCAAATCTCAGTGGAGAGGGGTGGAGAAGGGAAAACATCAAGCAACTGAAGTCCCCTCTTCCATCCTCTGTGATATAGACAAGTGGGAACTGATGGTCTTGTCGGACTTTTTGCCCATCCAGTCCAGTGTCCAGAACTCACAGGATCTAGAACAAAGACTTCAGAGGAAGACTTGAGGATCTTGTGGTACAATAGATGAGAAAAGAGAAGAGACTAGTTTGGCCTTGTTTCCCAGTGCCATTCAGATCTCCAGGAGTTCGGGACTGGCAGAAACCCTCAAGTACAAAAATGTTTTCTATTGTTACCTGTGGCAACCATGGATGTTCTTGAGAGCCGCATAAATATCTTTTTGATTGTTGTTAGGTCTTGAGCTGTGCCAGTCTACTGAAGCAATGAGTTCCACAGTGTAAATTGCACGTTGTGTGAACATCCTTTTTCCATCGATGTGCTCTGTGAATATCTGGAGAAACTCATGCTACATCTGCTGGTTCTGCACCTGCCCTGTAGACAGAGAACTCCAGCAAGCATGGTTGAGAGAGGGGCGTCATCTGGGAACCAGCTCTAAATGAACTCAGAGTCTGAAACTAACCTGAAGGAAAACATTAAGTACAGTGCTAGGAAGGGCTGCTGTAGGAAGGGAATAATATCCTATTCTTGTTTCATTCTTCCCTGATGCAAGACTTGAGAAGAGTTTTGTAGTGAAGTTACATTTTAACATTTACATTTACATTTACCGTCTTGCCTTTGATTTCCATGAATGTTGTTCCTGTAGAGCAGGTGGTGGCACCTGATGTGGAACTATGTGTGAAATCACACCTGCTGCCAGCCTCTTTTCACAGCCTGCAAAATGCTTGTTGTGCTGTTTTATTCAACATTTTGTACATTTTGTATATTTTGTATGTGTTAGTCAGAGGCAACCCAGTTACAGAGAAGTGGCTTCACTGCACAGGCAGTTCTGGAGTGGAGATCAAATGGGAGCAAAGAAATGTGATGTTCTAGTCTCCAGTTTTGAGTGTTCTTAAATGTGTGGTGTGTAGCGTGTGAATAGTACATTAAAAATGAAAAGGACTACTCTAGTGACTGCTGTAAGGCTATGTTCAAATAACTTACTGAGCTCAGGCAACCTAGGTAATTTTTAGGGAAAAAAACCCTTTCTTTTGTGGGTACAGACAATCTTGTTCATCTGATGTCAGAGATGTCAGTGTAGCATAAGCTCTGTTGGGCAGAGCTTGTTTTTCCCTCGGCATCTGGACCTGGTACAAGTGACCCCCAGCCTGTTTGGCCTGTCCCTATTACAACGCTAACAAATGTAAATTTGGCAGGGTGGCAGAACTAGCAGCTCACTAGCTGACCTGTATGCTCTGGCTCTGGCTTCGCGTTTTAACACTTCTCAGAGTACTTGCAAGAAAAGAGCCTCTTAGTTTTTTGATCTTTGCCTGACTGTCGGGACTCTTGTCCAAGATTATCACATCGCTATTGGTTGCTCTGAAGAAATCTGTAAATCCCAGTGAGAACTAAACAGCAGGACACGTGTGTTTTGAAAGAACAAAGCAAAGACCAAAGCAGTTTTTATGCAAACATACATTTTTCTTTTAGAAGGAGCAGAGCAGTGCAGAAAATGGAGCATTTGATAAAAATTATTTCTGATTCTTGTTTTGAAGTCTTCTGAGAGGTATTGCCAGATATAATGACCTACAATTCTGGAACCACAGCACACCTGTGTTGTGTCTGTTTTCCAAAACTGGGTGCTTTTAGTTCAGCTCATTTTTCAGAATACTTCACTTTCCCAGAAGAGCAAAAGGAAAAAAACAAAAGTCTAACATAACAAGTTTTCTTCCTTTCATATCTGTGAAGTCAACAAAGAGATTAAATTTTACTAGAGTCCTCGCAAAATGATCCCATGTGGCTGGTACTAGAGCTATGACATGTACCTCATTGCAAGTAGAAAAAGCTAAAAAATTTTCATCCAAACTTCATTTTGTTTAAAAAATGGAAAAAAAAGAAAAAAAAGAAAGAGTTTTTCACTGAAAATGGAAGATTCCTCAGCATAATCTTCTTTACGTTGTTCACTTATTCTTCTGAAAACCTAAACCAAAAATTTTAGAGTGCCATTTCATGGTTCTTTGCGGCCAACTTTTGTCAGTTGTTTAAAAATGTGTTTCTTGCCTTGCCTTGCCTTGCCTTGCCTTGCCTTGCCTTGCCTTGCCTTGCCTTGCCTTGCCTTGCCTTGCCTTCCCTTCCCTTCCCTTCCCTTCCCTCTTTTCTCCTCTTTCTCAGTTATATGTTTTAAAAGAAAATGTTTCTTTTAGCTTTTTCCTGTCAAGTTTCTCTTTCATCAGTTTTCACATTTCTACAGTTATTATTGCATAAGTTGCAGCCTGTCCACTTTTGATAATTCTGTGAAGGAGAAACAGAAGTGTAACCATTGGTGATGCCAGAGCATGGTGAACAGCTTCAACTGAGTGAAAATGGCTGGGTTTGAGAAGCAAGGATTGCCAGATTTGAATGTGTCAGCACAAGAATTAAATTTTAAAATGTGTGTGAAGCTGAACTTTCACCTCTGAATTTGTGATCAACAGTAGTCTCCCTTCAGTTAAATAGGCCTGAATGTACAAGATCTTAATTGTCTTTCTATGAAGTCTTGCAAATTAGTCCAGAGTCCTTCAGGATCCTCCTTATCTAATGCAGAAGATGATGATCTCTGGAGCCCTTTCTCTGGAAAGTGCATTTGTGCCCTTTCACATTTGTTCACAGAGACTCACCAGAAGAAAATTTCTGCTATGTTTTGCCATGTTAAAACAGTGCATAGGAATGGTCTAGATCAGGACTTCAAGCCTGATGAACACTCTCACCAGCTGCTATGGTGTCTTGGAATATAAGAGGAGCAGGAGGAAAGGACAGCCAAGTTCAACTGTGATGATCCTCAGTGCTCTCTGGATCACCTTTGGTGATGTCTTCAGGCTGTGATGCTCGGAGTGTAGTTTCTGAGTATTGTTTTGGCATTTATAAATAGCAACCTTCTCAACTTCTCCTTCACATGCCTTATCCAGTTCCTTTCCTCTGCTCCACTTCTGTGCCATCTTTCCTTCATGTGTTCTCAGACTTTGTCCTACACCCTTCTCTTCAACACAAGGAAAGGCAAAATGCATATTCCTCAAACAGATCAAGCCTTCAAAAGAAAACAAGCAAATTAAATAATAATGAACATATAATAACAACAACTTCCAAAACACTGTAGTGGCATGTATTTTCTTTTTTCTTACCCTCCCATTTTATTTATATGCTAGAGGATGTGGAGTGTTGAATTTTGTTTGATTTGAGCATTTTCCCAGGGAACTTGGATTCTTTCAGTAAAAAGTCAACATGACCACAGAAATTAATATTAGCAGTGTAAAGGTTCTCATTTATATAGTTTTGATGCCTAACTTCTTCCTAGATTCCAGTTTTTCACCTCTCAGAGCATCTCTCCCCATCAGTTCTTTCCTGGTGCACAATTGTGCCAGAGCATTAAGTTGTCTAGGACACCACAGTAGAGAGACATAGTGGCATGAGTTACCCAAACAACTCGTCCCAGATGAAATTCAGCATTGCTCAATAGAACTGTCATTAATGCTTGCTGGTTATGTGGCTGTGTGGTGTCAGCACTTCTGATCAATGTTCTCTCTTTGGAGCACTAAAGGCAAAATATCCTATGTGTGGCTTTATGGCGAGGAACATTTGGGACACCCTGCTGAAATTATATGGGATATGTTTTGAGAAGGGCTAATGATTCTGAGGCCTGATATCCTATGGGCATTTTACACAGATAAATACTTAGCACACTTCTGGCACTCACCAGTCACAAAAGAACAGTTGCACGGGGTACAATGTGGCAAATAGGATCTAAATAGAGAAAAAAAAAAGTTGGTATATGGAAAGCAAATAAATAAAAATAATATCTGTGAAGAAAGTGAAATAAGAAAATTAATTACTCCTACTCTATCAGTGGAAAACAAGAGACCTCTCTAGTGCAGCTGACATCCTTAGAAAGTCTTCAATGCCACAGTCATCTTGGGTTCTCATTTCTGAGAAGCTATCTGTGTCACTCTAAAATACATCCATGCCTACTAACACGGCTTTGTATTTTTGAATCACATGAAATAATTGAGTATAAAGGAGAAAATAACTCCCAAATGCCCTCTTTCACCTCCACTCTTCTGAGAACATGTGGGGAAGATAGCACATACTTTTCTTGCGAAATGAAAATGTCACTGTTTTCCCCAAATGGATTTGAAAAATTGATTTTGAAAAAATGCATCTTTGAGATCAACCCCTCCCATATCAATACATCAGAGGAGAAACCAGTCACCTCTGCAGAAACATTCATTAGTTTCCATCATGTTGCATTGTTTAAAGACGAGACAGCAGGCTCTGCAGAGTATGGAACTTCCTCTCCTCTATGCTCTACTTTAATTGCATTTCTGTTCTCCGCATTACATAACTTTAAAGGCATGTTGTAAATATTGTTCTGCGTCATAGATCATGTCTATAATATATACAGAATTTTCATGTGGACAGTCTCCTGAAGAAAAAGTAAACCATTGGAAATTAAAATAAAAGAAGCCAACATGCCCATTTGAAAAACATTTTGCTTTTTTTCTTTTTTTTCTCAGAAGCTAATTTAATGTATTTTGCACAGCAAGATTATTCTGCAAAGTCAGATAAGAAAGATTTGATTAAAAACTTCTGAAATCTGTTGAAGCCAGAAAAAAACATTCATGGAATTTTCCCCCCTCCCATGTCTATCATTTCATGTCATTGTTTTTGTTGTATTATTTTAAATTCAAGATGAAATCATGTCTGATTTGCACCCAGAGTGAGATAACCAGATTAACAATAGTAAGGAATACCACACTAAGAACACAGGCAGATATGAGAACAACAAACTTCATTCCATGGGTTTTACAGAGTAGAGCAAGAACGAGCAGTGCTACAGGTACAGAGGTTTGCTGTTTTCTCAGTATGCTGCAGCAAAGGAAAAGTTCAACTCCTATCGCAGAGAATAGGGTCATACCCCAAATACATCCTAATCCTTGTTACAAAATACATACTATTGAATGGGAGTGTTTTACTAGATTAGCAGTCTTTCAATCTAGCCTACATTTTCCCGTTTGTTTATGAATTATTGATATGCAAACTGTTGCTTTTATCATTCAGTGTAAAAATATATTACCACTTGTCTTCCTGTTGGATCTCTCTGAGTCTCATGTTGATGATCCACCCTAATTTTGAAGCTCAGTAATTAATTGAAATAAATATTTCAGTAACAAATTTTTTTTAAAAACAGCCTCAGCATTAGTATATCAAATGCTTGGAGCATCCACTTTCCTGCAGAGTGGAAGTTTTGAAAGGCTTTACTCAGAAAGGTAATTTTTTTTCTTATGCCTTCACCTCTAAAACACAACATTTCACTATCCCTGAATTATGTTTTCTTTTTTTTAACTGTATATCATTATTAAAACAAGTTTTTGTACTGCATTATAAGCTTCAAGTTACTGTTCTGTCTTAGAGAGTGGATTCCCTGTCTGGACAGCATCTTTACATGATGTACCCCAAATCCAGTTATTCCCAGGACAAACTTTCTCAAGAGAGGAGCAGTATAAGAGGTGTATATGGTGGTGGGATGGATCTCATCTAATGGCTTCAGTAATGTACAAAGCATAAAAAAGCAATGATGGCTTTGCTGATGGCACAGAGCTGGGGACATCATCAGTGCAGAAAAGATCATCATGTTTTACACAGAAGAAATCAAATGGCCATAGATATTGGTGCACGTAAAGGGGAGGGCAAGGTTGTTTCAGAGGAAGATAAGAACTGAAGGTTTTACTTGATTGCAGGTTGGGTGTGAGTTGCCAGTGGGATATGACTGTGAGGAAAACATGTCATCCTACAGTGTATTGAAACATTTCTAACTGATGTTGACTTTTAATATCATGATACAAGAGTTCAGTGGGAACACAGTTCATGTGGCAAAGGCTACACTGGAAGTAAAATTTCAGAGATTACCTGCTAGCATAGCTGTGAATAGAAAGCTTGTCTTATGTGTGGACACTAAGAAAACTTGTCTTCTTAAACTCAGCCATCAGAAGACCAGGAAGAAGATATTAATGTTCTTTATGCATAATCCAGGTCTGAGCAGCCAGGGTACAGAAGAGTAATACACATTGAGTGACCATCCTGGCACAAGTACAAATGGCTTTGAGAAAACATGTGCTGTGAATTGGAAGAGTGAGGAAAAGCATCAGTAGGAATAATGGAAACTGGAAGCTGAACAAACTCTAAGATGGGGCTGGCAAATATTTTAAAGGATTACATGATGTGATTGCCTGCTTTGGTGACTTGGGAGTCTCATGGTTCTGCATTGGGCTTCCTTTCAGCCAACATAGCCCTTCCCTGGACACCAGCCCTTGGAAATGAAGGCTGAGAGAGTATTCATGGGATAAAACCTCTGCCCACACATCAATTGCACGGGCTGTGCCAGAGGCCCCTTTGCACATTTTAAAGGATGGAGATCAGCCCATTGTGTCTTAGTGCACTGCTTCAAGCAGTCACGTGGCATCTGCCACAGGTTTGCCAGGTGCTGTGTGGAAAACTTCCACTTCATGTTCTCCATATGGCTGCTGTCTAGCAGATGACATCACCTAAATGCCCTTAGTCCTGGCTCTTTGAAAGGCAGAGCGATTATGGAAAAAATAAACCAAACCTCCTCCCTGATCCTCCTCACGCCTAAAAAAAAACTGCGAAAGTCAAGTCTGTCAACTCAGGAGCAGCAACCTATCTTTGGGCCTCATAATTTGTTACGGATACTTAATTGCAGGGTTGGTTTTCTGTGTCTTTGTTTGGGTGGGAAGCCTGCAATTCCTCTTAAGACTTTGTAGCATACTTTGTGACATGTGGTAACGCTAGGGAGAATAAAGACCAGGAAACATATGTGGCTGACAGGCAGGGCCAGTCATCTTCCTCCTGCCAAAGTAGGCTGCCTTCATATGTGTTTCTGGCAGTGAGCTGCATGACACCTCTGGTTCCCTCCCATGTCTTTCCAAGAGTAACAGAGATTTTCTTCCTTGCAAAGGAAAAATGAAATCATGACAAAAAGTAATAAAAGCCATCATCCCAAGGCACTCAAAGGAGCTTAAGGCAAAAGTTGGGGAGTTTCTAGCACAGGATTATTTTGTTGCAGATTATTAGGGGTTACTGTATTTTATCATTTTGTATTTTATTTTGAAGTGTTTCATTTCTTTAAGGTGGTGACCTTCAGCATGCTGAAAGCATAAGTGGATGATCTTACCCCCATTTGGTATAGTCCAGGTATCATTTTGTATGTTTCAAACAATGTAAGCCACTCCTAAGGTATTTTGAGAACATAGTTTTCTAATTAAATTTTTGTATTGACTTTACCCTTCAGCAGTGCTTTCATGGGTGCATTCTAGGAGAGCAGCGATAGTTTCCCTGCAGTGCAGAAGGTGCTGGCAGCAAATGGGTGGTGGTGTCCTGGAGCTCTCCTGCAGTGCAAATGCTGGGAAGCTGCATGTCCCAAGCCCACTAAAGTGATTTGCCCATCCACTTTTAAATATTTATGTATATATGATTCCAGCAATAGCATAAACTGTCTTTCCCTTCTCTCTGTTCTGTGACATCTCTAGTTATTCCACCCTCTATGAGAAAATTACTTTTTATTTCTTTCCTTTTCCTCAGGAGGGTCTTCACCAACCTCTCAACATCCCTTTGTTCTTTCTCTGCTGACCTTTACAGTCCCCTCTGGTTCTTAAAATCCTACTACACCACACAGTCCCCTGAGCTCCCTGTCAACCCTTCCTTGCACACAGATGCACACAAGTTTTTGTAACTACTTCCTCTTTATTCTCTGTGGTTTCCCCACACACCCCTATTTTCCTTATGTCTCATCCTCCTCCTACATGCTTTATGATCTCTTTGCCAGTGCAAAGTAGTCCCCAGTAACGTATTTACTACTTTTTTAATAATTTCTAATTATTAAAGTGTCGTGAGTGGCAGGACTTGCCTAAATAAGTGATAATTCAAGGATGAGACCCTCATTCTCTTTTTAAAAGTACAATCCAATTTGTCTTTCTTCCCAGTTTTGCCAAAACTACAGACCAATCTGTCTTACATTTCATGTATATGATCTCATGTCAGAGCAGAAGTTTTCTGGAAAATTTGAGACAAATTGGAAGAGGCATTTTTGGATTTGTATAGAAACTGAAACATTCTTTAAAACAGATTTTTTTTTTATTTTTACAGAATTTTTTTGGCATATCATAACTCAAAAGCAACATAGGCTGGAAAATTCCAGATCTGCCAAAATCATAGGTATTCTCCACACACTCTAGGTTTTCAGGTTCTTCTAGGGGCCCAGAGAGTAAAATGAGGAAAAGGTTAGTTGTCTTTCTCTCTTCCCTATCTGTACCAAAGGGCAGCCTTCCATGTAATTACCCATCGCCTCTCAATTCCAGAAAGAGAGGGTTAGGGAAAGAGCTGGCCAAATTGAGCTGAGTCTACGTGTGTTCTATGTCAGCTTTTTTTATGATTACTGAATGCTGGTTTTTGACAATCTCATGTTGCATTATCAATAGATGGTTTTGGATTCTGAGTCAGTAATTCTGAAATAAATATTTCTCTTTTTGATTTTTTTTTCTCCCAACAAAATAAAGCATTCTTTCACAACACCTTTTTTTCCTCAATACCAAAGCAGAGAATTCATTTGAATTTTGTGAATTGTTTTTTAGTCTTAAGAACATTACCTGTGAGAAAATTTCTAAACAAAATATTTTGTGGAAAAGTCAAAATGTTTATGAAGAAGATGTTAAAATAACTTTTTTCCTGTTCTCCACAAAAAAAAAAAAAAGTCTCTGTAGACTTGCTAAATTCAGTACGGATTTATGAATAGTTTTGACTAACCCCAAATGATATTTGTCTAGGCAAATATGTTATTATTTGCACCAATGTATTTTGTAGCTCTATTTTACAACCTTTTTCTCTGGTGATCTCATTACTGATTGTTGCCTGTGACTAGTTTGGTAAAGGTTTATTAGCTAGGCTGAAAAAACCCTATGGATGTCATTTAGAACTTTGCTCACTGATTTTTATGAGCCATAAGAAGCCCATCTTAGCCAGCTATGACATATTTAGATTTTTTTTTTTTTGGTAGCTTCCCTTCTTTGATACAGCACATGTTGAATTCTCAGTGGGTGTGGGGGAATTTACCCAAGCAGTTATAAACATGGACAAGGTGACTGGAAGCTGTGTGTATCCAATTTTACTCCATGATAATGCCATCAATCCAAAAGTTCAGAAGGCTTTGTCTGATGTAGTTGAGCTTCTCAGGCCAGACGTGCTCTCTCCCTGTGCAAGCAGCAAGCTATGACATGGGTTTTATTCTTGTCATGATCAGTTCCTATCAGAAATAGAGGGAATGGTGTGCAGAATGTTATAAACCAAATGTTTTATCTTGGGAGTGAGAAGAGTGGAGAGGAAACTCTCCATCTTTTCTTGCTCTCTTTTTCCTCCTTACCTTATACAAAACCTGTGGTAACTCACAAGCATTGTGGATATAGTCTGCTATATGTGGCTGCAGCTTTGTGAGGAGTTAAGCCAGAAGCAAGGCTTGCACGAGTTCTTTATTACATACAAGTTGGCCGTGATGAGCAGTCTGGTGCAGTGCTGCTAGAACAGCGTGACTGCAAGGACAGAACATGATCACAGCAGCCCACACAGATTTCATGTCCTACCCTGGTATATAAATTAGGTCTTGTGCTGGCCTTTTGCGTAAGATCAATTTTATGCTAGAAAGGGGTGACATTTCTTCCACAGAAAAATGAGCATTCCAACAACCTAAATTACATTAAAATTGAGAAAATATTATTCATGTCTGAAGAATGAAACATAATGGTGAAAGAGTTCAAAATAAGGTTTAATGGGAAATTCAATGAAGCAAGTTAGAAATCTAAACCCTCAGAAAGTTCAAGGTCCCAAAAAAATCTGTAGTCTGTTCTCGCCTTGTTGCACATCTTCCATTTGTAATACTGAAAAAAACCCACACAGATTTACAATCCCTCTGTATATTGGCAAGATGAACAATCAGTGTGCATTATATGTGATTTAAGAACATCTTAAGCTCCCACCCAGGACATACTGACATCTACACAAGAAACTCTCCTCAAACTCTTCTCTCTGTGGCAAAATCTTGACCTTTATGTTTCACAAAAGGAACAAAGATTCCCAGCTTCCCATTAAAATTCCCTCTTCCATGTACTGAAAATATTAAAACAATTTAATCTCCTTACAATCCCCAGTGGTGTCCTTTAAATCAGCTTTTCATTGGGAATTGACTACATACTTTCTGTAACATAAACTGAAATCTGGGAGTTGTAAGCTGCCAGCAAAGTATGAAGGTATGCTACGTTTGCCCAGATATATAAGATATGACAAGATTTAATATGTATTAAATTTAACAGGTGCTGTGATCTCCTGTGTAGATACACAATATTCAAAGGTGTGCTCCAGAGAACTCTACATTCCCTGCTGTTTCTGCATTTCTGTCCTGTCCAGCATATTTTTATCTGTAATCTTACCTCCCATTTCTTATAATTCAGAATCATTTTATTTAGGCAACATTATCTGTACTTTTTATCAAGTTCCTACAATTACAGGCAACATATGCAACCTTAGCTCCAGCTTCCCAGAGGTGTTAGTTGGTGTAATTGCAAACTGTTTTGATAAGCTTTAGACTTTGACAGAAACAGAATAAAACTTAGATGTCACATTTCTCACCCACTGAGAAAAGCTGTTTCTCTTATGTGCTTACTCTTTGAATCTTAGGTGGATAAATAACTTGGGAGGAGGTGGATGGGGAGAAAAAAAGTCGTTTTGCTTTTATGGAAGCTCCTTAGACTGTGGAGAGCCATCCATTGCTACCTTGAGCTGCGAACATGTCAAATATGGGTGATCACATTTCATGTGTGTTTCACATGGTCTTGAACATTGACAATAGATGTAAAGCAGCACAACACAAGAGCTGAACTATGGGACATAGGGCCTCTCTCGAGTGTGCCATCAAAGCTCAAGAGTCCATATTAATCTAAAAATTACAGGTCTTGCTGGAAAGTCCTACTTATTGATTGCCTTTGATTTCACTGCTAGTGAAGCTTCTTTCTCCCAAATAGTGACCTTTAGATTTTTTAATGTCTAACCCATTCTGACATTAATAAAGACATCATCCCCACCCCTGTATACACATTCATGTTCCATGTTTTCTGAACATACAACACACATCCTCATTCACTCAGCACTCCCATATCCACCAGTCCTTTGGTAGGTCAAGGAAGCCACAATGAGCTTTCAAGCCAGTTTTTGGTGGGGATCTAGCAGCTGGTTGGAGGCAAGTTCTCTAAAAGTTTGTTTTCCCTTTTCTGTCAAAGGAAGATGTTGAAACATCACTTACTGGGAAAGCTATGTGAGAGGAAAATGTCATCATCTCAGTGGACTAAATAGCACCATATTTTGCTTTCTGTCTGGATCAGTATTTTTAAAAAAGAGCAAGATTTTCCATTGATGATGCCCTGCACACAGAAGGAAGGAGGCTCTCAACACAAAAAGACAGACACTTCTAGACATAAAGTAACTGCATGTGGTTGAAAGCTGAAAATCAGCCTATGAAAAACAGAAGAGGTAAACCAAAACTAAACTCCTGTAAGCATAAGGCACTGATGTTGTTCCCAGAGATCTTAAAGCCCAGAGGAACCACTGCATTACTTGTAGGCTTTTCCATAAGACAGGCCAAGAAGTGCATTTGGTCATCCCATCAATAGAATGGTATTTTCTGCTTTATCTCTAAATTTTCTGTTAGAAATACATTCCATTTTTTCTTTGAAAGTCTCAGCTGATGACGTGTTTCTTGGATAAGTGGCTTCAATGACTATTTTCATGGACAAGAATATAATCTTATTTATACTCTGAAATTATCTTCCTCCAGTTTCCAGTCACTGGATTTCCTTTTGCTTTTATCTGTCTTTTGTTGGGTATCTTTTCCTAATTAACATACTTTAAAGAACTGCAGCACACTTAACCTCCTCTTGTATAAATTAATCAGGATGATGTTTTCTTGCTGCAAAGAAGACCATGTCATTGAATTTCATATGAAATGTGATGGGAATCTGTGAGTTCCCTTTCCAAACCTAACTTCCTACCATTCCGTGGTGAACAGGATGTCAGCTGAAATCTTTCTTTCAAGATGCACTCATTCTAAAACATTGGAGTGTCTTTGTAAAAGGTATCCTAAACACCAGACAGAACTTGTTTTTAAACCTACAAACAAAGAGGAATTAAGCACTTTTGAAACAAGTTAGATCATTCTCCATGATCAGAATGACATCTCAAAAACAGTTGCCCCCATCCCAGGTGGTTGCCCAGCAGAGGACCTGGCTACATATATGAGTAGTTTCATTGAGAGGAGAAAAATGGTGTTCTGGGAATGCACACTGCATGCGGAGTGTGGAGGTATATAAATTCTGTATGTTGGATGCGTAAGTTGCATCCTTTGTGTGGAAATCTGGTGCTTTTCTGAATTTCATTGGTTTATGGATAATGTGAACTGATGAGTGTACTTACTGCTGCAACAGGCTGGTTTCTGTCCCCTGCAATCCTGCTGAAAGGGATGTCACCATATATTAACTACCAAAAAAAAAAAAAAAATCAGAAAAAAAAATCAAAAAAATCAAAGATTCCTTAATGATGGGCCCAGCCAAGATGATTGCAGAATCAGCAACATATTGCTAGACATCTATGGAACAGACACCTCTGACAGCTAGAGGTATGCTAGTCCAGTCACATTTCAAATTTATGGAGTTTCCCCCAGAAAAATGAGTCTTCCATAAAAATTTCTGTTAGCACTGTTTAATAAGGCATCAACCACCATATTGCAGAGGTGTTAAATCTTCCAATAGATTAGTTTAAGGGTTGAGCCACAACAATACCACTCAGATTTTAAAAATCAACAGGGTGTATACCTTAAGGTATGTAGATTGTATGACAGGTTACAACTCTGGCAACAAGAGTTTCAGTGTTTGAAAGCCAAGTCTGGTCAAATTGAGATTGGATATGAAGAATGTGCATAGCTGTGGAGTCAATTAACTACTGAAGCAACTTATTTAGGCACAAGACGGATTTTCTAGTATTTGAAGACTTTAAATCAAGCCTTTGAGCATATGGAAAAAGTGAATATCAGGACTGGTGTAGAGAGAAATGTTTTAGATAATTTGTCTTTACATTCTAGTAAAACCTAGAAGAGAAAAGGATGACAGGAAATCAAGTTAGCCTCATTTGTTGGGAAAACACAGTACACACCGAATTAATAAATATCCTGTGGTTATGAAGTGGAAGAAGGATGGAGAGGGAGGATAAAACGTAGAGCAAAATCTTGCGATGTTTGTTTGTTTGTTTGTTTGTTTGGTTGGTTGGTTGGTTGGTTGGTTGGTTGGGTTTTTTTGGTGGGGGTATACCTAGGCAGCATAGGGTACCTACTGTATAAAATAAATGAAACAAAATAAAACATGATATAAACAGCTGTGTGGAGGGTCGTGGACATCCCTCAATGTGGAGAATTTAAATGTATCTTCTGTGATAACTGTTGCTTCTCTCACATGATTGCATTGGTTTCTGAGCTTGGGGAGCTGTGTGGGCTCAGTGGAGCACAGAACCCACAGCCCTGATGTCTGACAATTCCACAGGGTTCTCACAGACTTTCGACCTGGACCTTATTTTGTGGGAGAATTTCCAGCCACTGTATATACACCACTGAATGGGCATCTCCCAGCCTGTCACTCATGCAGTCACTACAGGAGCGTGATTGTTCCATTAAGGACAACCAGAAGGCAAAACAGGAACAGAACAGAAGGTAATCATGTGTAACCACCCTCAATGCTATTTTCTGTTGCAAACCACTGATAATCAACAGCGATGGCATCGAACAACCTAAGCCAGAACGAATCCCCAGTCTACATGGTTAGCCCCATCACCTGATGCTCACTGTGGTAGCATATTCACATTGTGATGCTACTCTGTCCCGTATCCCATCTCTAAATTCTACACACATTTTTGCAAAGTGCATTTTTTATGCTGCAAATTATGTGTCTTCCCATTCCAGCACTTGTTAGTCAATTTAGAAACAATTAGAATAACATGGGGCAACACAGAAAATGAAGCTGAGTGAAAAGTAAACAAAAAAATGTACCTGCAAGACACCCAGATGAGGAGACAGCTTTGTGGTTGGTACGCTGTTACAACTATCAGGACCCACAGAAGACATATATGTAGCAAGTCACAATGTAAATCTAGAGATGGATTCCATGTCTGAGGAGTTAGGGTGTCCAGTTAAGAAAGTTTACTGCTTTGCCATTAATTATGACAGACTTGATGACTCTCTTCTGGACTCACTTTCAACAGGGATGTGCTGAAGAAATGCTTGATAGCAAGTATTTTCTGTGTTCCCATTGTCTGTCTGACAACAGATGCTAAAGTAGAAGTAATAATTATAGAATCATCTTTGGTTGATCTTGAATATTACCTAGCACAGAGACTGCCAGCGAGCTAAAAGGTTATTGGCAGAGTTACAAAAAACTGTAGGCCTCTAAAGGATTTAAGATCAAAGACATAAACCTAAAGGGTTTAGAATTTTTTTTTTCAGTGACTTTAGTAGCCTGTGGTTGAGTTATAGCATATCCTTTGCAAATCTTTTCAGTTTTGATGTAAAGCATTTTTGTAATGGAAAATTCCTCATGTCTCTCAGTAGGTGATTTCATTGTTTAATTAGAAATGCTTTCCAGTCCAAATTTGTAACTCTCATAGTTTGTTTTTTTTTCTTGACTAAAGAGCTCTTTCTTATCAGGTATCTCTTTCCCACATAGATATTTATAGTTAAGGTTCAAATTCCTTTTCAAATGTCTGTTGGATAAGCTAGGTTTGCCTTTCTTCCTTTCTTACTATACAGCAGATATTCATGGCCTCATATTAGTCATTAAATTATTTCCTGTATCCCTTCCAATTTTGACCATCCTCTCGTGGGTGTGGACACCAGAACTAGAACCATTGCTCCAATCAGAATAATACTTTATCTGTGGGTATTGCCTGTTCCACTGCCTGTTTCTGTGCAGAAATTAGAAAGAGCAGAGGCATCCAGTTGTATAGGCAGCTCCAGGAAGCAGTGTAGAAGAGCCTAAGCTTCAGTCCTCCAAGGTACCTCTGGGAAAAGCCATTCTATAGACTGTAGAGGGAACTTAAACCAGGTTCCCTAAGCCCAGGTTGGTCTTAGTAAGAAGCCTCAGAGCTTTGCCCATATTGTTTCTACATGATTATCTAGCAGTGTGAAGACAGATTTTCTCAGGGAGTTGATTCAGAGAGAACCAGATTTACTCTTTGGCCATGAACCAGGTTCCTGGTTCAAGAACTTTCCTGACAGTTTTCCATGTGGGATGTTATTCTGATTCATGTTTGGTCTGCAGCAATAATTCAGTCCTTCCATAAAATAATTTTATGCTTTTCTAGCTTATTTTCTTGGAAGATCTCAAAAATGCTATAAATATTCATTGATTTACATTCACAACGATCCAAGGAAGAAAGTAAATATGAGGACCTTAATAAGATTATTCTGAGCCTTGTTTTAATGTTACATGTGAAGTCAGTTGCAGAGCGAAATAGAGCCAGTTTCTCACACAAACTACTGAATCCATTATATCTTTCTAGTTGGTATTAGAATTACTGTGCACTGCACTGAAAATTATCCCTCCTCTATTTGTATAAGTAGCCAGCCCTGCTGCCATAGCCCACAAATACTTAGCTATATGCTGGAAAGGAACCTGCAAGTATGTGACATAGCCTGTTGGCATATACTTGAAGACAAGATGCTGAATGTGGCTGCCTTTTTCAGCAGCAGTGTACTTTCTTCTCAACATACAAAATAAGAAGGAAATGTGAGAACAACTACCCCAAAAGCATAATAGAATATTCCTGGTTTGTGCATTCCTCCTTTTGGACTGCACTCCCTTGGCTTGCAAAGAAAAGCTTCGAAAGGAGAGGGTAGGGAGTTGTTTTTCAGTGTGTTTGTCTAAGCTGTGATCCTTCGTGCTATGAGAAACCTCTCAAGCAGTTTCAGCAAGAATCTTCTTTCTGCTCCCTTCCACATCCTCCTTTATTCCTAACTCCCCCTCCCCCTCCTCACTTTCTTTCATGTGGATCAAGGCCTGGAAAATGACAAGCCTCTTGATTAATAGATACAGAAAGTCTTCTTATGTAATTTATTTGCTTTCTGCACCTGACTAGAATCACTAGGTTTATCTGGAAAGGAAAATATATCGTCCTTCCTGACTCCGAGTGGCAGCAGAGAGAGCTGAGCATGTGATATCAAGCTGCGCATGGAAAGCAAACAAAACGCCATTTCTGTATTTTGTAAGCATCTCAGGTCATAAAAGTGTCAGCACGCTATATTTCTTGCTGGGATCCTCTCTGTTTTATTATCTGAGCCCTTTCCATTGTGTTGAATGTGCAAGGAGAGTCTCCAAAGCAGGCAACATCTGTTTCCCTGTCATGTTTTTGATTATGAGCTCCATATTCCTTGCAAGTCTCCTGCTCACATATTCCAATCAAACTCAATGAGGGCTTCAACAGTGAGGACACTTCCTTATCTCCCTTCCCCCAGACTCTCCATCCATCATTCTCACATGCTGGCTCACTAAATGCTGATGCAAGAGGCCTGTTCTTACACTTCGGTAACAGACTCATGACCTCTCCAATTTGTTTTGTTTGCTTAAGGCTAATTGCTGTGAGGATACCTGCCTCTCAGTCCTTAACCAGGGACAGGTCAGAGGAAGGAGGCAGGTGGGACATCTGACTGATTTTTGCTTTGGTACCTGTGGAGAGCAGTTTTCTGATGTAGCTTTAGATTTGTTTCCCAGTTTTCTTCCCTCAAGAGGAAGTTTCTTCCCCTCTTTCTCAGTTCCCAATTATTAAATCAATTTCTCTGTTCTTTGCCAAGAGATCTGTTTTACCATTTATGCAGGAACTTCAATCTGCAGATGGGGATTCCGCCAATAAGAATCAATTAAATCAATTGTCTTTTGCCTATGGTATTACACTCACAGGATATCCAGCACACTGAGATTTGGGAATGCAGAAATGTTAAGTTACATTGAACTATGAGTTATTTCTTCAGTGAAATTTTGCATTTATTTTCACAGAATGTGTTTGTGTCCCTGTGAAGAACAGCAGTGAACTAGTGTTGCAGTTGAGATACAGAAGTGGCAGTCTGTACAGGAGAATGGTATTTATTTATTTAAAGGGTAAATTCCTACCACCATAAGTAACTCACCCACCCATCCACAACAAACCCATATTCTGAATCCATATGGCAAAATATTCCAGATTAAGCCAAAAATATTGCTGGCATACATACTCAGGCTCAAAGTCTGTATGTACTCCCTAGGTCCTATACTGCTTGCAGTCCTGAGATTACTGATGGATATTTCAGGTTACAGGCATGGCATGGCTTGCTTGCACATTAAAACTCTTTCCAGATTTAGAGACATAAATGAATTTTTCTCCACATCAGATTGGTCAGCACAATTGCTACATCTGCCCTGTTGTGCCACATATCCCATAGAGGCCCCCACATCTGGGGCTTCCCAGATGTTGAAATAGCCACTAAAATTCCTTGCTTGATGGGTACCTGTTTGACCAGTTCTGACACGATTTCTGGTGTGGGGAAGGGAAGGACCCCAGTCGGTTCTGGTGTCTGAAGGGCTTTGCATCCCATGACTACCTGCTGAGGTTTTGGCATCCCATGCAGCTTCCTGTCCAACTTCTGGTGCTGCTGTTAAGGAAACGGAGCATACCAGGGACAGGGGCCCTGAAGCTCATCTTACAAGGATTCAGATTCTGTGGCTGCAAAGTTGAGTGGCAATCTGCATGCAGTCTAAGCTCAGTCTGAATGTTAGCTGTCCTCAGAGTTTGACAGAGACACCAGGTTGTAGGACATGCTGGAATGTAGACAGCTGCTAGCTCCAGTGTGCCAATAACAATTTTGGTTTTTTCAGCCTGAAAAATGTTTCCATCAAAGTTTCATTGCTGTCATATTTTCTATGTCACCAGTTCTTTCCTTGATCTATGTATGGCTCTTACTCTTTGTGTTACAGGTCTCTTGTTAGCAACTGGGTTTTAGAAGTGCTATGTGACTTCTGATGGGCAGTATGTATGGAATTAGGCCATTTGGACCTTCTGTCTACTCTTTCTTGAAGTTTTCTCCTAGATCTGGGGGAAACTGGACTTAATATTTATGTTGATTGCTGACAGTTTGTCATGCAGCTTGATTATTACATGTGTGAAAGAGATTAAGGGTTCAGCAGGTCAGTAACACCACCAAACTGACTTCATGATGAAAGGTGACAAAGACTGAATAAAGAAGAAAAGCAAAAGAAAGTGGCTGCTTGCAGAGAATCCGTTACTAAAGGTGACTGCAGGAAACAAAAAATACAGGTGAGAAAAAGCAGGGAGAGGAGATGTATGAACATAAATGGATGGACATAGCTCAAGTAGCAGCCAGATATGAAAGACCAGAGTCTTTATTGGTGGGCTCACAGAACTAACTGTAATGCAAAGGCAGACCATTGTGAAGGATTGCAGTGCTCAGACATTGGAGTGTCCTAGAGATGGAGTAGGAGTTCCTGAGGAAATAAAAGGTGTTGGAGAAGAAAGGGACCTGCTGTAAAATGTGTTACTGGGATGAGTCAGAAGATGCAGGGTATGAATAGCATGAATGGGAATCATGGTCTGAGTCAGAGAAATAAAAAAAGTGATCAGGAAGAGAAGGAGGCAATAGAAAATTGTGGTGGAGGAGATTCACAGAGTACTGTGTAGGAAAAAGAGATAGGACAGGTGAGGAGAGAAGAGAAAGAGTGTGAATGACCATGGGGGTGCCCACAAAAGGCCCAGGAGGAGGGGAGCAGAGGTTGCAAACAGCAGAAACTTTCTGTCAGGGATTCAGGAACAGAACACAGAATACCACAGCTGAGGCTACTCACCCACAGCCTTTTGCTCATGTTTCATACACCCTTCAATTATTAGACTTTTTCCTTTTCTTTTCTTTTTTTCTTTTTTTTTTCCTATGAATGCTACCTTTTCTGCTTATCTTCATGGTCAGAAATGTATTTACATATTCGACTATTTCCTGTTTTTCTACACTCTGTATAGAATTTTGTAGTGTTACTTTTGCTTTTACTGCATCCTAAAATAGACCTAGCTAAAATAATTTCCTAAGATGAATTTTTAATTATAATTCCAGTACATAAAAGTGTGAATGACATAATTATTTTAATTGGTATAACTTGCTATAATATTTTTGATTAGTTTATTTGGAAATTTCTAGTACTAGATGGTTCTATTTAATACTGTTAAAACAGTGTAATAATAAGCTTTGTCATTTAATAAAATACACTGCAGCAAGTTTGCATTAATGAAATGAAATATTTCACTTTGAAAGCAAATCATCATCTAGAGAAAACACCTAAAGAAAGCATTTCAGTTATCTTGAATTGAAATTTGGGGGAGTTTTCCTGCCTTGCCCTGTCCCCAGGGAAAAACCTGGGGTCTGAGTGCCACCCTGGGCCACTCTGGTGAGTCACCAGTGAATGCGTCATGGCCATCAAGACCATCCAGTATCCAAAGGGGGCCTCCTGGGTAACCAGAGGGGGACTCTTCATCAGGAACTGCAGTGACAGGACAAGGAGTAGTGAGCACAAACTGGGAAAGATGGGAAATTTAGGTTAGATATATGGGTGTTCTGACTGTCCAGTCGGAAGTCATGTGTGATCTGACTGGCCATCAGGCTGTCCTGGCTGCCCTGACAGGGCTGCAAAGCTGTCCTGGAGTCATCCACCAGCTCTCCTGCAGGCACGGGGCAAACTGGGACATGGGCAGCTGGAACCCAACCCTTTTTCCACAGCATCAGCAGGTCGCAGCTCTGCTCTCGGTGTTCCTGCCAAGGAGACCAGGGATGTGCTTCTAAGTAGGAACAACCATAAGCATCTGGTAAAACCACTGGATAGGAAAAACAGCATGAAAAATTCTTGGACTGGATATCTGGGCACCAAAAACCCTTTCAGAGGACACTGCACTTCTGAGATGGGAGATGAAAAGAGAAGATGTCTGCTTGTTATACTTTCAAAAGGCAGTTTGGCTGAACATTCAACGAAGAGGCTCTTGAGCACAAATTAGTTAAACTTGTGAAAGCATTCACTCTCATTGCAGAAGGAACCACGAATCTAGACAGTATCAAAAATGAATGAGATTATAGGGGGAAAAGGATCTAGTTACTGTGAATTAGTGACTTCAGTTTTGTTCACAGATACTTCAGGTGTGCTCACCAGGAAATACAGTCCAGTAAAGAGTAATGAAATATGTAGTGATAAAAGAAGAGCCGACTGCAAGACAGATTGACTCAGGGCTTAGCTCTACAATGGGTATAAAAGAAAGAGCTAAGGCAAGTTGAATTTTCAGTTGCAGTTTGGCCCCAATTTGCTATCTGGTACCTTATGCAATATAAAGGTGCCACAGAGTTCTGCCTTGTCTTGATCTTATCTGCCTGACCTTTCCATTTTTCTCGCCCATGCTTTGACAACTCTTCTGTCCTTTCTGCTGCATTTGGGAACCTCCATCTTGCCCCTTCCTTCCATACAGGTCCCTTGCAAGTTCCCTCCCCACCACCCAGAAAGATTGCAACCTTCCCATATACTGTGTGGTCCCTACATCTTTCCTTCCACTACAGATTTCTACTCCAAGGTTGCACCAAGGGGCAGTTGCAGTGCTTTAACTGAGAGATGGAAGAGCACCAGTTCCACTACCTGGGCCTGACTGTTGTTTAATAATCAGGATGGATAGTGGAGTAGATGTAAGTTGTGATTTTTTTGCAGGCAAGTTCCTGTTCTTTTTGCGAAGACAAGGTTTATGCTGTATGCATGACTGATGACAGCAGAGCCAAATCTGGAAAACCTGACAAAGAAATTATAATGTTATTAAAAACAGTGTCCCACATGTACAATTTCTATTCTGTTTAAAAATATTTACTCATGAGTCCTGTATACCAATCATTTGTGATTCAGCATCACAACCTTTGCAATTTTATGGTCTAGACCCATTAGCTCAGACTGGGAGAGAAGCTGTGGTCATGCTCCAAAGTTTGGAGTGTGCCTGCTTATGACCTGTGCCACTTTATGAAGAATTCCTGACAAACTTCATGTGCTTCTGATCTTGCCTTCTGCTGCAGCTGCTTGCCCACAGTCCCACAGTGTACATAATTTGCCTAAATCCAGGGTTGTCTTTGAGCCTTGATGCTGTGCATCTATCTCACCTGTCAAGGGATAAGTACCAGGATCTACATCGTGGAAGCATGAAGAGAAAGCAGACTTTGTCAGACACACACTTTTAAAACAGATTTCAGTGGCATGTGAGATGAATGGGAAGAGGGAAAGCAGTAGGTGGAGCAAGTCTGACATGAGATCTTTGACACAGAGCCAGCTTCAAATGTGCCTTACATGGCCCGCTGAGCACCCCTCTTCCTGTCCTGTGCTACAGCAAGCCAGCCACACTGCCTCCTCTTTTATCCCTTCTCCAGGTTGCCAGTGCAAGCACGTCACCTTCACTTTCTACCTGTACCCACAGTTTCGTGCTTCCCCCTGCCTGAGGTCAGCGAGATGAACCTGGGCAACCTTCAAGCAATTTTAGCTTTTGGGAGGTACTGGTCTGGCAGCCAAACTGGAAAGTCCTGAGAGTGCTTTGCTGCTAAGGTTCTGCACTGCTAAGCTGCTTTGTCCTGTCTTATTTTTAGGGTTGTGTCAGTCATGTTGTAGCTCTAGACTTGGGCCCTTGGTTTTAGTGGCACAATTTAAAATACTTTGTCAATAACAAGCACGCTGAAAACTGCCCTAAAACTGTCTGACAATCAATAGCTCTCCAGAAGTTTGCAGAATGCTTTGCACACTGAGTAATAATGTTGATATTTTCTAGATCTTTCACAATGGGAAAGAGGGTAAGCCTTAACTTTCTCATGTCTGCAAGCAGAAGGTTACTACCTTAGGGTAAAGTGAATAGAGAAAAGCCCAAGAATCAGAAAGTAGGTCACCAGGTGACAAATGAAATCCTACTTGGGAAAAAATATAAACCAATACATATGGAGAAAATGATCTAAAACACATTATTCACCAAGGGAGCTGTGGAATAGGTAGGCTAAAAAAGAGACCCAAGTTTCAGAGCGGACCATAAATTAGACATGAGCTTGCAATGTGTCAGCAATGCAGTTTGGGTTGCATACACAAAGGCACCACATCAGAGAACACGATAATAAACCCGCTCCCTACATGCCTGGTGTGACCACACCTGAAAGTCTCAGGGACTTTGAAGTCAGTGGAGTGCTGCCAATTAACACCAGCTGAGCGCCTGCCTGTTGGGTTTGGTTATGGCAGCATCATTACTAGACAGTTATTGACAAATTGGATGAATCCAGCAAAAGGAACGAAAGTTATGACTGAGTTGTTAAGGCCAACACCTGGAAGTGCACATGTGTATAGGCATGTATGCATGTATATATGTATCAATGATTAAGTAAACTCTATATGAGAAATGTTCAAATTCCAAACAACTGGCTGGTTTGACAGCAGCTATGATGCACTTTAGGATATAGCCCCTAAGGATGTTTGTGGAATGGTTGGTCTTTGCATACATTTGTGTAAGAACAAAGGTGTGTTTGTGAACAAACATGAGTATCCATTTTTAAATACAGGGTCTCTTCCTGGATGCATCCCTCTCACTCGCCTGTATTCAGGAATCTGAGCAAGAGACCAGTTTTTTAGATCTGATAATCACCCACAGCTGTCATGAACTTCCATGCCTAGGGCTAAAAGTTTGTCCTCTCTGCATGTTTGACCTTCCTTATATAGAAGTTATATATAGATGTATATATCTTAGTATAGGTGTCTAGATTTTAATTGCTTGCGGACAACAGCTGAAGTTGCCATGAAGATCCAGACATTTTCCATTTCATCATCTAAAGATATGCTGACCTTAACAGCTAGTCAAGGCCATTTAATGCAATGTCACTTGAAAGGAATTCTTGAAGATGAAAGTTCCCTGTCATTCTGTGTAAGACTATCTAGGACCTGATCCAGAGCTTTGGAAGTCAGTGAAAATCTTTCCGTTGACTTCAAAGTATTTTCAATCATTCCTAGATAATAGCACAAATTTCACTTCATTCTTTCTTTCCAGTTGGGTTGTCTGAAATTGCACAGTGTATGATTGAATCCCTATGTCCCTTGCATATCTTGCATGCCAGCTTCCTTTAACACCTTCTGTGAAGCTCATGATGTTAAATGACACATTCAGTTGCTGTAGGCATCTTCTTTCCAATCTGGACCCCAGCTGCTTTAGGTCTAACAGATCATTCTTAAAGGACAATGTGAAAGCAAAAACTGATGTATCTAGTCAGTTTAGCTAAACACCTCTGAACAGATGACTATGAAAGTTATAATCTAATTTTAGACACAGAAGTCTCAGCAGCAGACAAGGGATTAAGAATTTACTTATTCGTTAAGCTTGATAAATGTAGGGATTTTTCATGCTGCTAGTGATCATAATGCAGAAGAGTCTTAATGCTGAAATGCCTACAGAGAATCTAACCACTTAACCATCAGAGACCCAGATGACCCACATCATATACACAGATGAATATGAATACATGACCAGTTTTGCAGGGTGGCTTTTGCTCTCAGAGAATGACAAAACTTATAAAGTACGCACTCAAAAAAAGCACACTAGAGACAGATAAGCTTCCTATGGTGAAAACTCTTTGAGTTTCTGCCATGTTCTGTTGCCACCAGATGATGCCAGAGGTTAATATAGTGTTATTCATCTTTGTATGTAAAATGTGAAATAATGGAGCTACTTCTCTGCTGTCCCTAAAATTGTTCAGTCCCTCCAATACCTGACTAATGCCAACATCCTCCAGCTAGGATTTGGCTACTATTTAGATCTTATTATTACTTCTGGAACCACAAAGTCTGCTAGTTTCATTAGTATTTCATACTTTTAAAACAAAAACTGATGTTGAAGGAGGTGGAATTATCTATTACAAATTAAGTATGTGAGTGTTTTTTGGGGGATTCAGGCACATCCTTGGAGCTTGTCTAACCTGTGGACAGTTCTCTTAAATTCAGACACTGTTTCTCTCCAACACTGTACAATTCACCTGTGCTGTCAGTCTTCTCACTTGGACAATTCTATTGTATGTGACAGTGGAAAAAGACTAAAATCACTAGCTAATATTGATGTCTAATGGATGCAAAGACATGGACGTGAAATAAATACACAGAAGATGAAGCAAGTCTATTTATCCTTGTCATGCCAGCTGACTGGGGAGAGGAAAAAGAACAAAGGCAGAGAAGAGGTCAGTGTATTCTCCATCATAGGGGCAAAGTAACAGCATGCCTTACTAATAAAACCTGCACAGAACCAAATAAGAAAGCCCTCATATGTAGAAAAACACTCCAAATACCACAATCACTGATGGAGAGGAAATGAGATGATGGGTGAGTGGAATGGGGGAGAGCACATCTGGTGAATCAAACAGTAACTCTCTGTATCAAACGGACATGGATTTCAGACTCCAGCCTGCATTTTGGAGTCTCTCAGAAGCTTCTCTGACCATGTCAGGCAGGCCTGCTTTTGCACTTCTGTATCAGTTCCAGACAACCATAGGCATATGGAGTATTAACTGTGTCCCAGCTTCACACTATCCTTCTTGAATTAATCCATATCTCCTGGAGTAGTGCTTGATCCCTGCTGTGAGTCATAATTTCCATGATCTTTGTGGAAGCCCAGTCTTCTAATGTGAAGTCCTGTCTCAAACGTGATAGGAATTATGAAGCAATTATGGATTATGACCTGTGGTGAGGCAGGAACACCTTCCATGACTGAGGGCTTGGAGGTGGACAAAATCACGTATAATCTTTTGCAGACTAGAACAGAGAAGAAGGGAACAGACAGCAGTGGAATGCACTTAAGAGAAATAGATACACACATGAAAGAAAAAGGCCTTGATATTTAAAATATTTATGGTCTTAAAAGGCATGAAAATTGATACTAGCCATTAACTAATAGACGTTCTGCCTTTTTGATGCAGCTTACATCCCTAACTAAAACCACATCTCCTCTCTGACTTTGTCTGGAGCCAGGTGCACACATGATTAAATTTTGGTCCAGCTATAAGGAGAGTGTCTCCATCCTGTCCTCTCCTCTAAGCACACACCATCTGTATGATACTTATTTGTCTCCTTTTACTGGGCTGACATACTGAGCCCATATTCTTCCAGCATTAGTTGTCCTCATACTGTCAATCTGTGCAAATGGAAGGGATGTAAGCCTAAGGGAGTAACAGACTCTGGGAGTACGTTTGTGCTGTATTAAGCCAATATGAACTGCTCTGCTGTAACCTTGATATTGTTCATATGTGTTTTCACAAAAGAGATTTGAGGCTCTCACTATCCACTGTTGCCATGACTTACACATCTGTGTTCACTGTATTTAAATGCTGCATTGCTGTGAACGTCCTCTATGTGAATCAGAAAAGGAAAGAGGCTGGCTTTGTATCTCAGAACATATGGATTTCTTGTAATGAGTGGAGGGTAGATTGCTTAAAGCATTTTTGTTTTATTTTCCGAACATAATTTTTGAGCCCCTGTTCCTGGGTCATAGGCCTGCTTGTAGCAGGAAATTATAAACCCAGACCCTGCCTCTTTGAGGAAAGGATAGGTGGAGAAAAGGACTTCAAATACATGTATGTTTTTCATAAAAAGATAAGACAGCTACTTTAAGTGTGCTAAACATACCAGACAACAGAAACAAGCTCTAATTCTTTTTTTTTTTTTTGTTTCATTTTTTTAAAAACTTTTGTTTGGTTCTTCTTCTGGTCTAAGCCATGAAGCCTAACCAGATCAAATATATGCAATACATTTGACCCACATGCAAATGTTTTTCAGACCTGGATCCAATGCTGTCATCCAGGTTTTCCACTCTAGCAGATGTTAAGCCACAGAAGATGCATTCAAACTTCTTTTCAAGAAGTTCCTCCAAAGCAAGGTGCTATTACTGACTGACTTACCCTTCATTCTTTCTTTGTTTCCTCTAAAATGCAAAAAGGCATTTTCTTCCTCATTTTCCACAAGGCTTTAGGAGCTGTCTTCTGTTGAGAATGGTGCCTTGTTGATGTGACTCTGCTGTGTAGTTCTCAGGATCATTTCAGGGATGGGATGGACTCGGGCTGCAGAGGGCACAGCCATATGGACTGAGGCCTTGAATGTGCACACTTTGGGAAGAGCAGGTAGAAAGCAGAGAAAACATCCTATGGACTCCACAGGTGAAGAGGCTGATGGTAGAAATCCAGCTTCCCACCACTGCTGGTTGAGTACATCTTGCCAGGAAACAACATCACCCTTTACCCCAGAGTACCCACAGCTGGTGTGTTGCAAGACACCAGAACAAGGCACAAAAGCTGAGAAGGACTAGGGTAGGTCTGTGTTCTCTCTGCTTCACCAGCAGATCACTCACCACTACACCATCAGTTTCCATCTTGTAGTCTGACTAGAAGTTTTGGTGTGGTGGGTCTAGGACAGGCCAGACAGACATGCAAAAATGTCTAAAGATAAGGAGAGAAAATTAAAATGTTGGCAGAGCAGGCAACTACTTAACAATACATGACAATTACATTCTGTCAAGTGTCCTACACCATTATTTGGACGACATTTGCATGTCCTGCAGGACATTGTCCCTTGATAAAAACAGAAGTCCCAAGTGAAGAACATCCAGAGAAGTGAATTGCTAAAGGTCAGCTGGAGGAGAGTATGGAAATCAGGACCTGGGCTTTGCAGGCACTTCCTAGCCACAAAGTCCTTGCCTTAGCCATTTAAGAAAGCTTGTAACAAAGAAGTGTAGTTCAAGTGGAATTACAAATATATATATAAAATATAATAAATAAATACTTGATTAATTGTTTAGCATACAGATATAGATGTAAAGGAAAAGTAGAAGAGCAGATCGTAGAAGGGCTTCTTTCAGAAGTACCAAGTTCCATATCAAGATAGTTTTTTTGTGAGCTCTTACAGGAAGTAAGGCAAGAAAGTCTCTACATCATGAACACATAAATGTAACTAATATCAGTCTTGTTCAGCCTTTTTTTTTTTTTTTTGGTTAGTGTTTTTTGTTTGTTTGTTTTTATTGGGTTTTGTGTTTTGTTTTGTTTTGTTGTTGTAGTTGTTCAGTAACAGTCAATAAGTTGGTATAAGCTTGTTAACTGCCCACTCTGCAACATGTAAAATACAGCCCAAACCTGGGACATTAGGGACAAAATGCATCTTGGTTTTATCTAAAATTTACCCAAGGGTCATTCTTGGAGGCCATCTTTAATTCTGCTCTGAGAAAGGCTGTATATCCTCTTCTGTCCCACATGGAGTTTGGTGAAAAATGTGGAAACACTGCAAGTTAAATAAGAATAATGAGATATAACAATTTTATGGTGACATTATTAGTAAGATGATTTACTATTCTTGAGACTATAATGCATTCAATGGGGAAAGAATTGGCCTTGCTGGAGGAAAAGTAAGCAGGAGAGCAATGCAGTAGCCAACAAGTAAGCAATGTTTCCAACCAGCATCCAAACTGACAGGGCAACAGCCAAACTTCAGGCTTTAAAAGCAACACAGCTGGAAAATCCATTGAACAGTTAAAAAGCCCTTGGAACAGAGGAAGGGAGACAAGATGAATGTACAGGACTGTCAGTGGGCTTGTCTGCAAGCAGATGTGTTGGTCTGCTAGGTTAAACCTGTTTATTCTGAAAGAAATTGCTTTAAAGAAATAATCCTTTTCATCAGGACAGCTGCTTGATTGCAGGATAGTACTGTCCTTGCTTCTGGAAGGAGCGGGGCTGGAGGTGCTGCAGGGAATTCAGGCACAGCAAAGAAGTTCTGGTGTCCTTCAGACCAGCCTGAGGAACCCTTTCACAGGCACCAACACCTGCCCCAAACAGCCCCTGCACACAAACCTTGCCAAGGCTCCAGCACTCCATGAAATTGCATTGTGAGAGGCTGTTTCTAAAGCCTCTGCTGTAGACCCTTCTGTCTGAGTGGAGCCAGCAAAAATGACATGCAAATGGAGAAAGAATGCTACACTGGAAAAGTAAAGACCACAACCTTGTTGTAAGACTTGCTGTCTAAAGAATTATTTTTTTTTAATAGACTGAGAAGACTGATAAGAAATTGATTCCTAGAACAACTACATATATAATTTTCTGTATATACTTCTCTTTGTTACAGAAATTCAATACCAGAAGAAACAAGCAGAATACAAAGCTTAATCCCTCCACTGCACTTCAACTAGCATAGCACTCCTGCTACAGTAAAATAAAAGATAAGACTAGCACTAAAGAGCTGGAAAAAAGCTGGAAATTTAATTCACAGACAAATTAGCTGCATTGCATTTAATATTCCCAGTGAGGAAATGAAAAGAAATTTATTTTGTTCCTGCTCTCCACAAATTCACCAGAGGGAATGATATCCCTTAATTAAGGAAGACTGATTGCTTATTTCTTTTTCCCAAGCTTTCGTTTGCCCTAAAATAAAATGATGAGAAATAAATTGTGCATATAAAAAAAATTAAAACCACACTGGAAATGCTGCAGTCATTCAAATTTCTCGTTGTAGTAGATACTACTTTCTAAGGAGTTCTTCAACAATCTGGTAGGATAGCAGGCCAAATGAAGCCATTCATGCCCAGCTTCAATGGAGCAAATCTGTTCAAGAAAACAAACTGAATCCAAGGAATTCTCTGGTTTTTTAGGGCTCAGAATTTTAGATAGTATGAAAGTATACATATCAGACAACCTTTTTTGGGTTGGGGGTTTTTTTGTTTGTTTGTTTGTTTTTTGAGTTTTTGTTTTGGTTTTTTGTTTGTTTTTGGTTTTGGTTTTTTGTGTGGTTTTTTTTGTTGTTTTGGGTTTTTTGGTTTTGTTTTTTTGTTTGTTTGGGTTTTTCTGTTTTTTTGGTTTTTTGGGTTTTTTTTCGCATAAACACTATGCATAAATATGAAGAAAACAGGAAGATCTGGATGAAGAAGGAGATGGATGGTAAAGCAGAAGGAAGCCTAGGACTGGAACTTCTTAGGGACACGTTATCATGATAGATGAAATTGAACTAGAAATGCAGGCAAAAGAGCAGAACTGATCCTAATGCAAACCTAACAAAGAAGTGTGGCTGTACCTAGAGAGCTATAAAATCTTAAAATAGTTTTCAACATTCAAGGAATGAGATGTGAACTAATGCTTGGGTTTGCAGCTCATGTTTATAAAGACTGTTTGTCTTTCCATTTGTTTAAAAACACAAAATATAGAGGAGTTTGAAAGTCTATTTAGAGAGAAGACAGCTCAATACCTTCTACTGCATACTTAAACTGTGAAGGAACACTGAAGAATCAGAAGGCAAGGGAGCCTTTTATGAGGTAGAGGATGACTTGCATTGTTTGTTACTCTTGGCCTGAATGTAGCTATGGTGCACACCCTAGACTGATCACTCAAAGGGCTATTGACACTGCATTGACAGTCTTTGATACCATTTCCTACAGCATTCTCCTGGAGAAACTGGCTGCCTATGGCTTCAACAGGTGTCCTGTCCTCTTTGCTGGGTTAAAAACTGTCTCTACAGCCAGACCCAGAGGGTGGTGGTAGAGTGAAATCAAACTCAAGAGTGGTTCCCCAGGGCTTGGTTTTAGTGACTGTCCTGTTTGATATCTTGACCAATGATCTGGACAAGGGAATCAAATGCACCCTCAGCTGGTTTGCAAGCAACATCAAGTTTGCTGTGAGTGTTAATCTGCTGGAGTGTAGGAAGGCTCTGCAGGGGTATCTGGACAGGCTGATGCCAGCTGTATTAGGTCCAACAAGACAAAGTGTCAGGTATTGAACCTGGGTCACAACATGCAGTGCCATAGGCTGGGGGAAGAGTGGCTGGAAAGCACCCTGGGAGTGCTAATTGACAGTGACTGAACATGAGCCAGCAGTGTGCTCAGGTGGCCAAGAAGGCCAATGGCATCCTGGCCTGTATCAAAACTAATATGGCCAGCAGGACCAGGGCAGTGATTGTCCCCCTATACTGGGCATCAGTGAGGTCACACTTCAAATCCTGTGTTCAGTTTTGAGCCCCTCACTACATGAAAGGTGCAGAACTGTGTCCAGAGAAGGGCAATGGAGCTGATGAAGGATCTGGAGCAAAAGTCTTATGACAAGGAGCTGAGGGATCTGGGGGTGTTTAGCCTGATGAAAATGAATTCTGCACTGAATGTTAATGATTTGTCAAGACCAGAATTTGCCCTGTCCCACGTGCACACTCTGGTCTTCTGGAGCTGTGTTGCTCACATTTCTAGGCTTAAAAAGTAGTATGAAGTATAAGAACTGTGTTTTGCTGATGCCCTCCAGGACCTATATTAAAGGTTTGATTAATGTATGGCACCTTTGAGTCTTCAGATCCCAGGGAGGTTTCAAGTGGAAAGTTGCACACTGTGATTAGCAGTTCAGTGTTTCCATCCTTGATTTCTGCTAGGTATCACCTGACTCCAGCAATTTGTTAAATTTCACTTTGTCTGTTGACGCAGCCACAATTTGATTTCAGACATATCTTCTGCATTTCCCCCCCATGTGAAAACTTTCACATTTCTTGCCAGTGAAAAGCAATGCAGAACAGTCTCTGGTTCTTACCTTATCAATAGCTGGATATGCAGATCCCTAGCAAGTTTTTTTCTCTTGACATTTTGGTTGAAGTACTAGTTTTGATTTCTTTAGCTAGTTCTCCTCAAGTTCTTTTAGGATTTTTGCTCTTAATCTGCTTGACTACACTATTCATTTCATTTTACTTGTTTGGGTACAATAGACATCTTTTTGAAAATCGCCGTCTTACTGCTAATAAACTTGCTTACTTAGCTGTTTGTGCATGCTGGCCTCCTTCAATCCATTCTCCGGCCTTTCTCAATAGGTCATACACAGCGGTGTTACGCTTCCAGTCTGGTGTTCTTCAGAACTTTCCAGGCTGTTTGTTAGGATTTTTCTTTGCTGACCTTTCTAGCTTCCTTTTAACAAGTTTCCTCATTTCTGCATAGCTTTTCTTGAAGAAGAGGACAATGGCACTGGTGTGTTTGGCCTGCAGTGCTCCTTTAGAGCTGGTGAGTCTGAGTCCTCTGTGGTCACCCTCACAGAGTGGAGCTTCTGCTGGAAGGGCTCGAGCCACAAAGCCAAGGACTGCCTTTGCTCCTGTGGGCTCTAACCAGCTGCTCTGTGAAATAATTGCTGACAGAGCCCAAAAATGTCATCTCTGTTTCATCTCCTGGCGTGACATTTGTCAATCTACAGGAGGGCAGTTGATGTCTCTCATTGCTGCTGTTTTTCCTGCCTCTCTGATTTCTTTCAGTGTATTGAAGTTGAGGCATTTTGCTATCCTGGATTAGTAACATTATCTGTCATAGTTGCATTCTTCCTATTTAGGCCTGGAATTTCAACCTGTACAGACTTTTTGTTCCTTGTTGAGATGGTGAACATGTAAATTTGATTTGATGACGATCTTTCAATAAGGTGGAGCACTGCTTTTCCTCTGGCACAGTTTGTCTTTACTATGTAATTTATACCCTGCGTTTAGTGTCCCTTTGATGGTCTTCTTTGCCTCAGGTTTCCAATATGTATAGTACATCAGTGTCTGCATTTTGGATCCAACATTCTGGTTCACTTTCTCATTTTTTAGATTTCAAATATTGTGTAGAAGTGGGTGTATCTTACTTTGGTTCTTTTATTGGCAGATCGTATACCATTCATTATTTTTGTTTCCCTTTCCCTGCTGGATTACTTGCACCTTCTGGATTGTGCTTTTCTTCAGGACTCAGAACTTTCCCATTTTTTTTTTTTTGTCATAAGGCTACTCACACTGAGCTTGCACTTTTCCACACCTACCATCTTTCCCCAACTACCTGGGTTTTCCAGCCTCTTGGGGAATATTGTTGTTTCAGAATGGATGTCTAGGGACTTCATTTTGCTAAAAAATGTCTGAGAATGTTTTTAATTTGCTTCAAGACCAAGCAATATCATGAAAGAGATATATTGGATGTTTCCAAATCAGCTGGACTTGATGAAATTCCTGCTAGGATACTGGGGGGATTGTCTGAAGCAATGCCAGAACCATTAGCTGCTATCTGTGAGGAATCATGGGGTACAGAAATAAATGTGTTGCCTCTCACAATTTTTTCAAGAAGGAGGGAGTAGGGCAAGCAATCATTGAGCCTCCAGAAGTCAACTATAAGGTGAGCGGCAACCAGTATGGATTTACTAGGAACAAATCATACCAAACCAATCTAGTACACTCCCATGACTGGACTTGTGGCTAGGGAAGAACAGCAGAAAGATCTGTCTTAACTTTAGTGAAGATTTGGACATTGTCTCATGGGAGTTCTTCAGAAACAAGCTAAGGAAACATTGGCTGTGTACAATTTCTAGTAGGTGAGTGAGTGCAATTTTGGTTGAAAAGTATATTCGGAGTGTGATCCTTGATAGTTCACTCTTAACTTGGAAGTATATGTTGATTGAGATGTCTATTGCTAATATTTTAATTAATCAAGTAGATTACATAATAGAAAATGCATTTGGAGGGTTTGAAATTACTTTAAATAATCTTGATGAACTGGAGGAATATTCTGGAAAAGCTAGGATGCAGGTTTGTGATGGAAACAACATCTGCCTTTAGCTTTCAATCACCAGCTGTGCAACTAGAGAGCGGCAGTGCAGGGAGGAACCTGGAGGCTGCAAATGTGTCCCAAGCTGAGAGCTTCATGCAGTGCTGCTGGGAGACAGAGAAACCCCTCAGTGGAAAGTTGCCACAGATCATTGTACAAACAGGATCATTCTGCCTCAACTCAGCTGCTTCCCTGCTCTTGGACTTAGTGTCAGCCAGAGGACTGCCTCTCTAGTGGGTCAGCCTTGGGCTGGTTGGGATCAGAATGGCCTCTGATCACATACTGTGGCCTCTTGAGAGCAAATCATCTGCTTTCTTGAGAGGACTGAAGCTCTACTGGGAGTCTAGACGTTAGCAATAATAGACAAGCTAACTTTCAAAGCACCAGCAGAGCTTTATTTTCCTGAAGGTAAATACTGGGATTCCGGAGACCTGGGCTCAGCTTAAGAACTAATTCAGACTCAAGGCTAAAAGGAGCCCCTCAGTTGTAGTTTTAAGTCCACGTTCTCATTCACTACCTTTCCTCCACCACCACAAAATCTAAAGGCTGAAGTGCATCTTTCATGATAGAGACTGTGCTTGACACTGCTGTTCAAAGGCCTCCTTTACATAATTTTAATTTCTCTGTCTCTGTTTCTCTGAGGTGACTTCCTGACTGTGCTAGGGTGTCTCTGTCATGTGTTTGGGATGGAGTCTTTTTTTCAACATTTTTAGCAAAAGTTGAGAGTTCTTTGCTAGGTAGTTGATTTCTGAGGTTTGAGACTTCTATTACCCTTAGCCTGACTCTTATTCAAGTTGAAAGAGATGAGACTACTTCTCTGTTTAGAAGAGATGAACAGAAGTGTTTGTCTCCTTTCTTCATCTCAGGATGGAATGGTACATCTGAAGAAATAAGTAAGGAACTTACTGCTGAGTAATGAACACAAAAATACTATTCTATCATCACAGCTGAATAAACAGGAGTATTGGCATATTCTTTTTCCTTTGTTCCAGATAAGGGGCAGGAGAGGACTCAGCTGGAAGATCATGACCAGATCCTGGTGCTTTAATTAATGGGAGATGTTGAACAGCTGGAGAGTCAGAGGAGAGAACTGGAGGTGACCAAAATCTGAGAAAACATGGTTCATGACAAAAATCCAAAGGAACTTACATCATTTGATTTAGAGAAGAAACATTAGAGGGGGTGGTCCATCAATTATATTTTAAATATAGATATTTTAAAGATAGCAATAAAGAGAATGGGAGTGAATCTTTTCTGTGCCCACTATGGGTGGGAAATAGCTGGAATTACAGGAAGGGAGATCCAAGTGAAATATCGGTAAATTTTCCTTGTGTAGTCAATCAATGAAATGGGTTTTCTTTGGAGGATGTGGCATCTCCATGAGTGGATACAGGCACAAGTGTAGCTAATTCAGAATTCAGGAACAGAAATGGACTAGATGGCTTCTCCTATCAGCTCTACTTTTCTATTCTTCTATATCTGTTATTCAGTGACAGATAAAGACTTAGTTCTTACTGATTTTCGAATGGTGGTCAGAGAGCAGTGTCATTCCCACTGCAAGTGGAAATTTCCAGGACTTTTTCCAGCTTATAGAACAGAAGTGGGACATCAAACCCAGAGTAGTCTTTGACTCAGACAGGAGTAGGTCCCTGGCACCTCTTGCTTCTGTTTTTATTGTACTCTGTGGATTTGAGTGAGCTACTTCTTTCACTGCCAGCACCATGGTACTTTAAAAACAAGGCAAAGAAGGAAGGCTAGACATCTACACAAGCCTAGCAGGCCTAATAGGCCAAGTAAGACTATGGACAAAGTAATTTGTAGCTAAACCTACATAAAAGTTTATCATGGTTAATGTCATATCCAGCTGCCTCTGATTCCCTGGCTTTAAGAGGGAGCACTACTCATGCCTGAGCTCCTTTGTTGCTCCACGTTGTGTGAGTTCAATGTCTTTGGAGGCAGTTTTAGCAGCAACTGGTGAGAACCAAAGGTTGTTCTGGGAAACACAGCTTCTGGAGACCTTTCCACCCAACTCTCATTCACCTCACATCTTTACCCCTATTTTCCATACATGCTGCAAGCTTTACTACTTTGTCAAGTTCTTTGCCTGACAGTACCTGAGGTGAGTGGTGCTGTATATTTTCATACTGAGAATGTACAGTCATTGTCCTCTCTCTCTCAGCATTTCCCAGCAATAATTCAGACTCTGCATCTGTTCCCTGAAATATTTTTTTTTTTTTTTTTTTTTGGGGTTGTGGGCTTAGCCTGTGACCCCACTTATGCACTCCTTCCCTGCTACCTGCAGACCATCACTCCTCACATGACTGAGGAGTGGGTCTCCTACATCAAACACTGATGTGATCTTTCCTCCCAGCCCATTGGCTCAATTCCAGCATTGCTGGTGTCAGAGTCTACAGCTCCAGGGTTTTTATGAAGAGGGGCAGCCAGGTAAAAAAACTGCATTATCTCTCCTCAGTGCCCCAAAGCATTTCAGATCTTCATCGTCTGAGGATATTCAATGGAACAGACTTCCACTGTAGTACCCAGAATCATACTCCTGGTTTCTCCTGTTTTTAAGGGGGGGAGGGAAAGGAGGAATGAAGGAAAAGGGTAAGGATGAGATGAAAGAAAGGATACTACAAAAAAATTCAGATTATTGAGAAAATCTAGTGATGTAGGAAGATTCAGACTCATGGGTGGCAGGGTACATTGTGCTCCACCTATAAGCTGCCATGTCCAGGGAGGTTAAGGCAGATGTGGTGTGTGTGTGAGAGGTAAACTCCAGTACACCAAAGTAGTTGTCAGCTGAAAGGTTGTGCTGCACCTTGGGTTGGGATCAAGCTGGAAATCGAGCCTGTGATTTGGAAAGTCCACTGTGTTTGATTCTTCTCACCTTGTAAGAGGACAGAAGGGATCACTGCACCTTCCAGAGGAAAATGATCGTTGTTCTTCTAAATTCTCTAGATGATAAAGAAGAGATTCCACGTAAAGGGCTGAAGTGGTAGTGCGAGGGATAGGACCTCATGAGGCACAGTTTTCCTAATGCGTCAGGCAATATAAGCCCACTAGCTCTTGAAGGGCCCAGAAAAAAAAAAAAAGAACCGTCCTGAACTGGTGCTGTGCATAGTAACAAAGTAATTTCCGTTTAATAGCCAAGGCTGCAGAACACAGAGTTTAGCCCTGGTGTGCTAACCTCAAGAACTGCTGTGAATGCTCACAGACTGGAAGTGTGCTGACACAGCAGGGCTGGCAAGTAACTAGCTGTGGATTACCAGCCTTGGTGTTTCTTTCCCGACCCGCTCTGCTTTCACATCCTGCTGTTTCACTGTGCCCTGTCACTGGTTTAGCAGATCTTTGCTTGGTGTTCTCTAATGCAGGTAGTCAAGCCTGGTGTGCTTCAGACCCCTTCTTTCATGCTGACGCGGATGTCAAACTGAGATGTCGACCCAGTGGGAAGGCTGGTAGTTCAGTAACCTTCTGGCATGTTAAGTAAGCCAGAAAGAAAGGCTCAGAACTTACATTTTACCATGTGATGCTACATCAGAGATGTGAGACTTAACATGGCTGGGCTTCCAGGCACACAGCCCTGCCACATGAGCTAGAAGAGTCATCTGCTAGCTGAAAACACTTCCTTTTTGAGTATCTAAAATGCGGTAGATGAGACACGTTTTCCCAAAGGGCTTTATAGCTATTTGCTGTTACGCAGAGTAATGTTCAGAATGAATCAAAATCTCTTCTGAGTTTTGGAGGCAGAAGTGGTTGCAGAAAGAATAGTCAAATATCTGGTAGTCTCCTAGAACACTAGAACAATGTGTCACAGGCAGTTCCCTTCCATATCTTTCCCAAATTTGCCCCCTTCTCTTGATTTTTCTATCCCCCTGGAGCCCTATCATCCCAAGATGTCACTGCCCTTTTTGATCCCATCTGTTCTGTCTCTGACCCTGTGGCCTCTGCCACCCTTTGGGTCCCTAGCTGCTGTTCCACAACTCCTCTTTCGAGCCATTATTTTTCTCTTTCTTCTCCCCGTTGGTGTTGTTTCAGGCTGATTCCATGCCCAGGTGGCATGGGATGTGGGAGAGTGGGGTGCAGCCGGCACTCTGTCCTCTGCTCATATTTGGGGCTTTCTGAGTTCCTATGGCAGAAGCATGCTCTGCACTAGGCAAGTCTTCAGCAAAGAAAACATCTGTATTTCAGACGAGCTCTGCAGAGCATGTGCAAGTAGAAAGCAGTGATTTACAGCTGGGTCAATTCTGACAGGATTTTCATATGGCCAGCAAGTCCAGGCTGATGTCCCCAGGGATCAGCCCCTGCTAATTTCAAGACCCTGTATGAAGCTCTGAACTGCAGTGAAACCACTGTAAGACGTTTTCAGCATAGGCCAACCATCATATTTTTCACTAACCTCATTCTAGGAAGTTGCTGTCCAACTTTCAGTGAAATGTTCCCAAAATAAAACTCAGCCCAACACAGACATCAAGGATGGAAAATTTCAGCCTAGAATGATTAAAATAAGAAAAAATTAGAAGCAGCTGAAAAACGTATCTTATAATCAAAAGTGTTAGGAAATGTTAAATATAAGATTTTTTGCCATCTCCACCTATAACAAAGGGATGGCTACTTAAATATTCAATTTGGGGAAAACTCTCTGGCATGACTAACATACAAGGAGAAAGAATTTTCCTTCCACACAAGAGGCATATGCCCAAGAAAGACATCTGATAAGGAAAAAGAGCGGTGACTGTATGCAAACTGTTATGCGATCTGAATTATTTACATTGCTTAGAGTTCACCAGATTCTTCACCGAAGTGTTTCAAAGTCCCAGACTGAACCGACCACTCATGGGTGCATCAGTGAGAGAGATGTCAGTTTGACCCACAGTGATTTGCCATCTGTGAAAAGCAAACAAATACAACCAACTGGAGTAACGAGCATCGTGACTGTAATAGGAACTGGAGCACAGATTTACAGAGGATCTTTGTGTTTGGACTCACGAGCCTTTGACTATGTTAGTATTGAAAAGTAAGCAGCTGCAAAACCCCAGCTATGCAGATCTGTGCAAAAATTGAGCTCTGGCTGTTGACTGCTTGACATTCTACCTGCAAGCCTAGACCAGATGTGCAATTATTCCTATATTATTTTCTTCAGTTTTCAAAAGAAGACAGCAAGGCTTCGAGTGAAGTTTTTAGAGATTCTTTTTATTGTGCTCCAATGAAAAGGCTCCAGTAATTTGAAACTTGTCCACTTTTTTGGAGTATATACAGGGGTTGTAATAAAAGATATTCTCCCTGTGATTTCCTTAGAATTTAACAGCCTTACAGCTGAATCACAGGAATATTACTAGTATCAGAGAATATACTACTTTTGGGACAAAAAGTCATTGCTACTTTGAACAGAGTCTATCGTGAAGGAAGAAAATATATCTAGATGCAAAGTACAGCCTCTTAAAAGCCACAACACAAATGTAGAGATTTTCCCCTTTTCCTGATCCAAATACAGTAGTCACAGACTATTTTTAATTCATGTATAATTATGATAATCATGAAACCATAAACTTTATGGTTTGGTGAGTTGCCTGCAATGTGCATCCCTAATGTAGGGGAGTCCTTAGATCAGCATAACAAGAAATGTGACAGAGGACCCCGCAGACAACTTGTCGGCTGAAAGAAGGATCAGGTCAGACCAGATGTAGCTACATTTATTCCTGTGCTGTGCACCAGAAAATCTTAAGAATAAAACACAGAAAATGAAAATTTCCAAACATATTAACAGTCACTCTTGTGATGTGATCATAGTGGTTTTAAGGCCAGCAAGTGGTCTTCAAGGCCAGCAAGTACTGGGGGATTTTGTTGTTTTTAACTACGCAGATTGATATATATGACCCAAACCTGACATCTAGTGGAGAAAGAATGAGGGCAGGATTTTCACTCCTTTCTCAGGGATGCACTCGGTTGTGTGCACATAGAGGGAGAACTTTGCTCTTCTCTTCAGAAGTGACCCGAAGTTCACCTGCTGCACAACTCTTCCTGGCCAAGAAAGCAAACTGAGTAGCTCGTGGGCACTGTAGCTAAGTGTGCACACCTTGCCTGGTTCCGGACACCTGTATCCGCAGCTATCTGTGTCAGAAGCTAACTTCACAGTGCTACCCCCAGATAATGCACTCTGAAAGCTCAGTTTTAAAGTTTCAGAACATGACAGTAGAGATGACCATGCCCGACTGAGTTTGGGCAGGACCTTGTGAATACATCTAACAGAAGAATGGCTGTTCACTACAGCTGCACAAATGGTGTCAGTGACCTACAATTTCTGCTGCCAGGAGCTTATGGTCTGCAGTCCTGGACCAGACCAGCCAGTTGAACATCAGGTCCCAAGGCTACAGCTCTGTTCAGCTTCCAGCTCTTTCCCAGTGCATTGGCTCACTCACTACCTCAGCTGGGCTGCTTGGACCGGGAGAACATACTGGTAAAACTTTGGGAATGTGTTAATGAGTTTCTTCCTCACTCTCTGCACCTGTTATCATAATATCTCGATTTTGAGTTAGTAAAAATCAAAGCTTCAAGATTTCTTATGTTTACGGAAATGTTGAAAGCATGAACCCTAAAGGCTAAAAAAACCCAAAAGATAAATAAAACTGTCAGGTGTTTATTTTTCATATCTTACAAATTTAAGATCTGTTGGCACCTCAGTTCTGGTTTGTAATTCTAAACAGGGGAGATGGAGGGAAGCACAGAGAAGTCCCACCAGTTTCAAGCACAGGAAAAGGAGGACTGGCAGTCCTCTTGGGAGATTACTGAGTGGGGGGCCAAAGGAGGGAAACTGCAAGCCCAGTGGGAGAGAAACTGGATCATGAAATCACCTGTAGTTCATTAAAAATGGCAGAAGACAAAGAGTATTTCACTTGTTCATATGCTGTAAGGAAGCAAAAGATATCTCTTCCACATGTGCTGCCAAAGAGTCCAGGCTCTGTAGCTGTGGGTTGTAACAATTCACACTGTCTGTAGATCATCCTTTTGGTAGGTTCTGTAGCACATGAAGCAGTAAGTTACCAACAGTTTAGAGATTCAGTAAAACCCCTGCAATACTGTTGCTCACCTAAATGCACAGACATCAGCAACTGCCAAAGAGCTCAGCTCTAGGGCTCTGTCCCAAGCAAACACACTGCTGATGTGAGGTGATGCATGTTTTTAGAAGGAATTTTTAATCACTTGATGGCAAAACAACATTAGTGTTATACAAACAGTACAAAGTTTACCACAGGATTGAGCATTAATCTCTGGTGGTTGCTTATTGACTCTAGAAAAAACAGAAGCTACTCAGTGAAAAGATCTCTTCTAGGTCTTGTTTGCAGTCAGCCTTGAAGGAGAAGCTCTTACTTTCTGCAGCTCCCCCTGAAACCCAAAGTAAGTCTGAACTGAGACAGGGAGACAGGACTGGGCCTGGGTTGGTTAAAATTCCTGTTTATTCTGCCACCAGAAGACTTGGTTTATCTTACTGCGCTTGCTGGTTTTGACCTTTCTAAGAGCTGGAAAAGCAGAAGTTGTGCTATGTTGTTAAAAGTACGTCGTGGTGTATATATGAAGACTTGTGCTATCAGCAGTACCTGGTGTCTTGAAGGCATACAGAGCAGGCTTGGGTACTGGCACCACTGGATACATAATGCCTGTCAGATGAGACAAAGCAATGTTGAAGAAATCAGTCGCATTTCTTCTTCTTCTTCCAATGAGTCCCTCATCTTTTAGTAGCATAGAATTGTAAATCCTAATTTTCAAAGGTAAACACAGGTACCTCGCTCGGTGAGACATATCCATGCCTGCAGTTTGACAGGTTGTTTCTGTGTACATAACCTGTGTGTTTATCTGTGCCAAAGTGTACTACATCAGACACACGGGACTGAATTTGGTGAAGTTTGCAAGCCCTGCTGGTCTGGGTGGGAGACTAATCCTGAAAATTAGGATATTTACTTCTTCCTGTACATTTTTTAGAAAAATCAGACTGAACCACAGCTGTTTTAAAACTTTGTGTTTTCATATATCTGTTAAATGGCTATTTTAATCAGAACTGTAGAAGCAATTGCAACAAACAATTTAGGAAATTGACTTTGTCTGTGTTTTGTACATGTTTTTCCTCAGACAAAGGCACGGTTTGCTAAAACATTGATTTGCATAGCTTTTAGTCCTGGCTACTTCAAAAGTCTGTAAGTGCAGGCATTTGCTGGGCAGCATTTATGTTGGTTTGATTAGACATCTGGGTAACACAACATCACTTCTCTTCCCTGAAAGGCTGAGGGTAGTTCTTAAGAAGTATGTTTCATTTTGTAGAATTTGCTTTTTGCCAGTGTTTTTCATGGTTTGCCAGATTCTGTATGCTCCTTTTATAGTATATGTCAGTGCTCCAGGATGTAATGCAAACACCCAGAAGACATTTGTTATTGAAAAGAAATGAAGATCTGTAGGAAACTCTTCATTTTTTCCACAAAGCTGCTGTTCCACTTGCAGTCAGAGCCTGGACATAGTTTTACAATGTGTTCATGCTGGAGCAGGTTAGATGTAGATTCTGTATTTACTTGTTTCCAGATTTCATAATCTTGAATTCCATCACTGTGTACCATAACTAATTGTTCAGTCAGGGAGCCGTCCTTAGGCATAATCTGGCAAATGATGCTCTGGGATAAACTTTGATGAGAGTTAGTGGAACAAATAACCCAGATACTTTTAAGATGGAACTTATGACAGAATTATACAACTAAAAGAGCAGAGGACCTAAAATGTCCTATTCAGGCTGATGTTTAAAAGAGAATAAAAAGAGGCACAGAGATGCAAACTTCTTATGGCTGTGTCTGCAAGTTTTCCTCATACTGGGGGAGAAGATGCATTCACAGACTGATGTGCACAATAGACTGAATCAACCTCTCAGCAGCTCTTCTAAAAGACTCCAAGGTTTGCATAAAGTGACATTAGAACCCTTGGAAGAGGGAATGACAGTTCAGGGCTCTAATCTCTGCTCCATGTTATTCTTTTCTTCAGGGTTCCCAGAGCCTCTCTCAGCAATGACTATGGTGTGTCTTTCAGACTTTGAAGCCTATGCTAAAAAGTATTTACCCAAGATTGCTTGGGATTATTTTGCAGCTGGAACAGATGACTGTAACACACGAGATGAAAACACCTTGGCATATAAAAGGTAATGTGAGGAGGAAATGTTTTACTGGGAGCTTTTAAACTATGTTTTTGTGCAAGTGTTTGGACTTCACAAGCAAAGACACCTAACACCTTGCCCTTTCAAGGTGATCCCCAAGCAAAATGCATTTACCCAAATGACACACACTGCATGCTGTGATGCCAGCCTGAGTATGACATGATTGTATGAGGCATAAGGGATGCTGAGGATACAGAGAAGTGGGAGGGTAGGGTATGGGAGGGTAGGGTAGGGTATGTATGGCACGACAGGAGAGGGGATGAGTAGCTATAGTAGAATGAGATGCAACAGGGAGCTCTCCATGAACAGCAAGAAGCCTTTGCATAAGTAGGATGGGATTTGGGGAACATGCTGCAGAGTGTGAGGGCAGGCATACTGTGAGGCACACAGTGAGGACAGACATGAATGTTGGAGTGGCAGGCACTGACCTGGGGCTGGGCTGCAAGTACAAGGAACCTGGGGACTGGACAGTGGGAGAACAAGACACAGAATATGCTGAACTGGAAGGGACCCACGTTGGGTCCAACTGCACGGTGATCCGAGCTGGGAAATGCAGAAATTATGCACTGTAGCTAGTAAGCAGATTTAATGAAAAGTGTAAATTTCTGAAATTCTGGCTGAATTGACCTTTAAAAGTGAACAGAAGAGACAAAGAGCCTTTGATATATGCTGTTCTATTTATTTGCTCTGACTCCTGCTTTGTAATTGGTAAATGAAGACCTGGTTTCCATGAAACTTCAGAAAAGTTACTGAAGATCTACTATCCTGAAGGGGATTTTGTTGCCTTACAGGATTAGTTTCCGGCCACGTATGCTGCGGGATGTATCCATGGTGGACATTAGGACTAAGATCCTGGGAACTGAAATCAGCTTTCCTGTAGGAATTGCCCCCACCGGCTTCCATCAGCTAGCATGGCCTGATGGAGAGAAAAGCACAGCCAGAGGTATTCTTCTGGTCTACTGCCATGTTGCAAAAAAGGGTTTGTGGAAAAGCCTCCAGAAGCTGCTAGGATGGCTTGAAGTGTGATAAAGCAAAATTTTCAGGCTTGAAGGGGGAAAGTCCTTTCCCACTTTCTGACACCCTGCCTGGAAAGCTGTATGACATTACCCTACTTCTCCAGCTACCACTATTGCAACATCAGCATTGTGGAATCTGCTGCAAAATTAAGGCAGGGGCAGTGGACACATTCTGGCCTCACACCAAGAACCACACAAGGTTCTCAGTTCTGGGGGCTCTAGATAGGTCATAAAAGTGGTGGATCGATCTCAGACTGTGAATTCCTTATTACTGGATAAGAAGTGTCTCTCTTGAAGAAAAAGATATCCCCTCTTCAAATCCTATGGTGGATTTGGAGAGCTGATGCCTAGAAATGTGTTTTTTCTTCAGAGTGTTTCTGTGTACACTGAGAGGAATTGACAGCGACTTCCTCTGAGGGCTCAGTCCTGAAGACAAAATTCATGCTTTTTGAAAAATAGCTGCAGAATGAAAGCACAGCTTGGTAAACGACCTCTCCCTTTCCTGCTTTCTTAACCATGATCCTACACTAGTGCATGGTAAATACAACTATTTTTAATCCAGGGGGCATAGTTGCACTGTGCTTTATAGGATATCCATAAAACAGGAGTTCAGGTGCTCTCTGCAACCAGGACAAAATTTTGTGTCTGATGTCTGCCAAAACCATTCAAATGACTTTGTTTCTGATTCTTTTCCCATATGTCCTGAAGCGGCCAAAGCCATGAACACCTGCTACATCGCCAGCACATACTCCACCTGCTCGCTGGAGGAGATCTCTGCGGCCGCTCCCGGCGGTCTCCGGTGGTTCCAGCTCTACATCCACCGCAACAGGGCAGCTTCCCAGCAGCTGGTCCAAAGGGCGGAGGCCTTGGGCTTCCAGGCCCTCGTCCTCACCGCGGATCTGCCCTACTTGAGCAAAAGACGTGACGATATCCGCAACGGTTTCCGCCTTCCTCCCCACATGAAAGTGAAGAACTTGGAACAAGAGTTTGAGGTCTGTAAAATGAGTCTATCCTTTCATTTGCTGTGCTGGCATGTACCACATGAGACAAAAACCACTGGGTAACTGCTGCTTTGGCACCTGCTGTACCCAGGGCGTATCTTCTCCCCTTCTGGTTCTGCAGTATCCTGGTTTGACCTCCTGCCAGCCAGGGTTCTGTCTTCAAAATCCCCATCCAGCTGCCTTAGAGACACTGATCTCCACCCCCACTATAATTATTCTCCTTCAGAGACATGTGCTTTCTGGAGCTCATGAACATGTCTGCTAGCAAGTTTAATTAATCTTTTCTAGGGCAAGGAAAGACCTCTGAATTGTTGCAGCTCAGATGAGATTTCCTTTTGTTCTATGGCTGTAGGGAAATGAGCGTTCTGAGTATGGACTGCCACCCAACAGTATGGATCCTTCTGTCACCTGGAATGATATCTACTGGCTGCAGAGCCTGACCCACCTGCCCATCATCATCAAAGGCATCTTGACAAAAGAAGATGCAGAGCTGGCAGTGAGACATGGAGTTCGGGGAATTATTGTGTCCAATCATGGTGGAAGGCAACTGGATGAAGTACCTGCCACTGTAAGTGAGAAAATGGATGTCCCATGAGTGTTTGCAGCCTGCACATTTGCATTAACCTGGGTATCTCTATGTCCAGTTTTGTGTGTACACTTCTGGTGGACTTGCATTTGTTCAGTGGCCGTGGATATATGCAGATCTACTTTAGCTTTAAAGTGGTAGGGTCCTTGTCTTTGCATGGGCTACCCACTGAAGTATTTTCTCAGGTTCTTGAGAGGGTTCTGTGATACAGAACTCACATAACTGCAGGTAAACTACTGGCCTAAATCAGGAAAAGCTTTCTGACTGTGCCTCCCTTAGCTGGTGCAGTGCACACGAACTCTTTGTGCAGTGCAGCAAAAGGAAAATGAAGCTCTGGAACCACAAATATACAAATGAGACCGTAATGTATTCTCATTGTTCACATCTGTCAAAACATGCAAAACAATGCAGCTAGATTTAGTGAGAGGTCTGTTTGCATATTTACAGACTCAAGTCTAAATGGGAATTTATTGACTTTCATGAGCCAGAAAAAGGATAACTTTTCTGGAAAGAAATTCCCCTGCTTTTTAATTTGTACAAAGAAATCAAGCATTGTTTGGACATATGTGTATTTCACTGGTTTAATTTGGCTTTTCTCAGTTTTTCCAATTGTTCTTATTTTACAGTTCTGCATTGCATGATATCTTACAAACTTTCTTTTCTGTTTTCCTTTGTTAAATAAAAATAGGTACCAGGGAATTCTCTTCTATTCTACGTCAAGCCTGACAATAACAAATAACAAAACCCTAATAGTCTAAATGCTGAGGGCATAATAACAGAAATAGCATCCACATTAAATTGTTTTTCTACCCTAGAAGTTTCTTTAAATACACAGACAAGTCAGTAGATACCTAGTTCAGCTCTGCTCTTCTTCTGGTACCAAGTCTGGCAACAGACACTATGGTCCCTGCTCTTGCTGAGCTACTCCTAATAAATTTCAGCTTGAAAGTTTACAGTCTTAAAGCCTGAAAAAAAATATTGGATTAATCAGAAAAATCTATTTAGAATTCTTAGTTATAGCTAATCTACTTTTTAAAAAAAATAAAAGAAGGCAAAAGGGTATAAAAGACTGCAGAAAAGAGGCATTTTGGTTTGCTTACAATTAATTAGGTCTCTTGCCTCTGGTTGTACTTCCTCTGGGACCAGAGCCAGCATCTCTGAGTGGTGCTGCCCTGCACTAGCAACTGGGACTCTAGGCTATGCTGGACTCTACAGAAAAGACTTTAGGGAATCAGGAGAGTTAACCTGGAGGAAATCATCTGTTGACTGTACTACAAAGCAGACTAAATCCTTCACAGATGCTTTGGGGACTTTGAGGAGGCACTCGGCAGGCAGTCACCAGCATTAGGTTGAAATGTAAGTGTAGACAGTTTGGATAGCAGAAATTTGACATCAGACTTTTTTTACAAACATTTGTACCACTCATGATTTTCTCAATGAAAGTATTTAAAATCTTTCATAAAGCAAGTAAAAATTCTGCTTTTTCACTTAACAGAAGTACTAGAAAATATCAGCTTAAGCAAAGCACTGGGAAATGGCATTAACTCTCTGGCAAACAGAACAGGGAGCTGCACTTTATTCTGCAGCTTTTGGTGCTGAGGTGGTTGTGATGCATCATCACGTTTCATTTTGAGAAGGTATGCTATTAAAGCATTGCATCCCTGCCTGTCTCTTTGGAATATATCCTCTTTCTCTTGGAATCCAAAGCTGACCCCAAGGTGAGACTGGCTGCTTCTTTGCAGATTGATGTTCTGGCTGAGATTGTGGAGGCAGTACGAGGCAGAGTTGAAGTTTATTTAGATGGTGGAATACGAAAAGGAAGTGACGTGTTAAAGGCCCTGGCACTGGGAGCAAAATGTGTCTTTATTGGAAGACCAGCTTTATGGGGTCTGGCTTACAAGGTGGGTAAGGAGCCTTGAGTTCATATGCCTGCTTCTCCTACTCTCCAACACTGTTATTGAAGTCATAGAGGGAGTTTTCACCAATGAAGAATATCTCTCTCTCTTTTTTTTTTCCTTTTAATTAATTTTAAGTGGAATCACCCCAAATTGACTGAAAGTCTGACATTTCCTGTGATTTTAAACGACCACTGAATTCCATGATTTTGTATATGATTTTGGGGCCAATAACATTGTTTTGTGGGACCTGATTTCTTGTTGTTGCAGTTTGGTGCTAAAATACTGTAGGACTTGGGACCGTCTCTGCTTTCAAAAATCAGAGGTGGGCTTATTTGCCAGAAAGATGAGTCTGACAATTGTATTTGCTGTCGGCAACCTTGGGAACAATATATGGCTTTGACACAACAGTTTCATAACAGTGTTATGAATTCTTCAGAAATACATATAGAACTCCACACCACTGATATCCAAAACATTTTGGACAAGGCTGAGCACAACAATCATGTCCTGTAGGTGCCTGAGTTTGCCACTACTATCTCAGTTCCAGCTTTGCTGCTTCTTAACTACTGGAATATTTCCACAATCCAGAGTCATGAATTAGGCCTCTGATGCAGAAGATGAACATAATATAATTAAAATACTATTATACCAGTTGTTTGCTTTGCTAAATTTTTGCTTTTTAGCCTCTCTATTGGTTCTTCCAAAGTTTTCTCTAGAAGAAAAAAAAATCTTTATTTTTATGGTCTAGAAACATTTCCTATCTTTAGAATTAGACTCATGTCCAATGGTGTGATTGCTGTAGATTCCAGTCACTAGGCTTTAAGCAAGAAATTACCTGAAACTTCTGAGAAATCTGGAAGAGTTGCCAGTACTGTTCCTTTTGCCAGTACTGTTTCTTTTGCCAGTAAACATAAAAGAAGACCTAACATGAAAAGGGTGCTGCTGTGAGCTGCCTGCATTTTTTTCCACAATGTAAGCAGAATGGAGATGGGATTTGGGGGGTTTAACTTTGGTTTGGTGTTATAGTCCTAAAGATGAGTAAGTTAGAGTATCCCTAAAGATGTGTCTCAGTGTATTGCCCTAGCATACAAGAGAGGAAGGGCATGAACAAGCACTAACATTATCTGCACCCAAAAAATTCTTTATTGCAGCAAAGAAAAATATAATTTAAGAGAAAAAAGTAAATAATCCAATATTTTACAGGAAGCTCAAAATCTTATATACATTTTATTGCATTTTGAGCTTCTTGATGTCACTTAACACAGAGGAAACACACAATATATTATTTTTAAAGATTCAGTCCAGTATCTGAGTAAACTAAAGTTTTTAAAGTAGTACCACGTATAAAACTCTCATTACTTCATTAAAAACTGTCAACATTGTAAGACTTGACATTTTAAATAACAAGCCCACTGGCAGAGGAAAACTGAAAGCTAAGAAAAAATAAAACCAGATAGAAAATGTCAGAAGTGAAAAACAGCTTTGTTTTCTTTCCGTGTTCAGATGTATCACAAAAGGAAAAGCATCTAAATTAGTCTGTGATGAACTGAGCACATCCATCATATCATTTTAATCATTCATGTGTACGAGAGACTGGGATTGGCACGAGCTTAAGGGACTGTCCCAGCTCTCACAGTGCAAGCATCCTGCAGCATTGCTCTGTGCCAGTGCTCCTTTTACCCTGACTGCCTTCTCTGTTGGAGCAGGGTGAAGAAGGTCTCCAGGATGTTTTGAGAATTCTGCAGGATGAGTTTCGTTTGTCGATGGCCTTGGCTGGTAAGTATCTTGCAAGTTGTTTTTAACAGGTGATACAGAGGTTCCTTCATGGAAGCCATATAAAACCAGAAGTCTGACAGATGGGTCACAAAAACAGAATCCACTTGACCCGTGCTGGTCCTAGTTGCTATACTTAAGGGGATTTTTTGCTTCCTAGAAAACAACTTGGCATTTCAGATGTCAGAACAATAAAGCTTGCATGGAGGAAGTAGGTTAAAGCACCTTTGTGACCCAGCCAAAGTGATGCAAAACTGCTAAGTACAGCTGAGCAAAACTTGGCATTTCTGTTGGGAATGGCAGCTTATGTTTTCCAGTATTTAATGTAGTGTTTATTAGGGTAAAATGCAACCAATTTTTTTCTGCATTGAAAGTTCATTAAAAATGGATGCAGGATTTTTGTGTGCATATGTGTATGGAGAAAACAGCCTCTCGGTGCAGGTTCAAATCTCTGCATTCCACATGTCCTAAAAGCCTTTGTGCCTTCTCCAAGCTTTAACTTTTGTTCCTCACTCTCATTTCTTACTATTGCTCCCAACTGTAGACGCCATGTCTGACCTCTCACCCAACAGCAAACTTGCAGAGCCAACAGGCTCCCCAGGGAAGTGGCCTCAGCACCAAACCTGCAAGAAGCATTTGGACAATGTTCTCAGGCATATGGTGTGATCCATGGGGCTGTCCTGTGCAGGACCAGAAGATGTACTTTGATGATCATGGTTGGTTCCTCCCAAGTCAGGATATTCTATGATACTAAGTGTGACATGCAGATCCAGTATAGAAGTATTCAGACATCAGAAAAGGGTCTTACTATAGTTTTTCATGCTCTAGCAACCATGAACTCAAGTGGATAGCAATGTTGACTAGGAGATTGGAACTGAAATCTCACTGGGCAGTTCTCAACAGGCTGATTTTATAGGTTACTTTTTCAACAAGCAAAGATTCCTACAATGTGGTTTGTTTGTTTGTTTTTCCAGTGGTCTCTTACACTTCTTTACATGCAAAAGGGCACTGGATTTGACAAGAGTAGCAGTTTGGGATCTTTTTGGTGGAGCTGGGAAATTCATAGAATCATATAGTCTTTTAGGTTGGAAAAGACCTCTAAGACCATCAAGTACAACTCTTAACCCAGGACTGCCAAGTCCACAATAAAACTATGCCCCTAAGCACCACATCTCCATGTCTTTAAAATACCTCCAGGGATGGTGACTTAACCACTTGCCTGGACAGCCTCTTTCAATGCTTGATAACCCTTTCTCTGAAGATATTTTTCCTAATATCCAATCTAAATCTCTCCTGAACACAGGATTTGAGGTGTTGCCTCACCATTGCCCAGTAAAGGGAATGAATCACTTCCCAGGTCCTGCTGGTCACATTATTTCTGATACAGGCCAGGATGCCATTGGCCTTCTTAGCCACCTGGGCACACTGCTGGCTCACATCCAGCCAGCTGTCGACCAGCACCCCTATTCCACCGATATCTGACCAGATAAAATGGCAGTGCAAATCTCCACCTCCGGTCACTTGGCACACAGCAATCCCTATATCTTTTCTGTCCACCTTTTCTTTGCTGACTGGATTAGATAACACCATACTCAGCTTGGTATAAGAATCATTTTTTTTCATGATTCTAACTCTTCTAGTGTGGGAAGTCCTGTACCTAACCTCAAGGCTGAAGATGCCATTGAGGAGTAGAGCTATTGAAGTGCCCACCTATCCCAACCTGGCTCATACAAAACTGTAATTGAGAGAGGGGCCCTTCCAAGCTTTGTCCACAAACGTTTCTCTCTCATCAATGTTTCATATATTTCAGGCTGTGCCAGCACCTCAGAGATTGGCCAACACCTGGTTCAGGTCTCCAAGCTGTGAACAGCCTCCTGCAATGCCCACCAAACAGAGGCAGCTCAAGCTGAGACTAAAGACAGAAGAAGGAGGCACAATAAGTATCAGATAAGGCCTTCAGGAAACTTCTGAAATGATTAGGAAAATCTCCATGTTAGCAAAGGCTGTGCTCTGCTTTTATTGAGACCAATGAATTCCTTAACATTTCTGGTAATTGTTACTTGCTTAAATACATTTGCTTTAAACTGACTGTTCCATGGCATTACCTATGTTGGTCCCTGCTCCCAAGTTCTGTTACATTGGACAGCCAGACATGGAAAACTACATGCCTTGCTTTCTCCACTTGATTGTCCTTCCATCCTTCCAAGTCTGACTGCAACTCAATCTACACACCTTACCTGCTCTGGCACAGTAAATGTTGTGGCAGATATCTTCCATAGCTTGGCCTTTTCCTGGATGTATTCATAACAGATACAGAAACAAAATGCATCAGCTAACAGGCACACCAGCTACCCTTTGAAGGTGTGGGCAGGTCTTGCCCACTGCTTCTAAATGCAGAGCAATGAAAAGACTAGTAACGAAAGCAGCACCCTTTGCTCCCTGCTGAGAGGGCCTCTTCCTTATCTACAGAGTTGATTTGTAAGGCAAACTCATCTGAGCAGCAATCAGGACCTGTTTGCTCTCAGAGCACGAGTTTGTGTCAGTGGGTACATAACTCAGCTGGTGCCCTGGTCTGTGCCCACAGATAAGGGTGGCCAGAGCAGGCCAACAGAGTGGGCAGGAGCTGCTGGCACCACCCCAGCAGCAAGTGGCCTTTGCTCTCTGAGGATGGCTCAGGGGCAGTGTCACACCTTCTGCCAGCATAAACACTTGCTCTCCAAGGCAACAGAAGTGTGTGCTCCTCCCTTCCCTTTCTCCTTGAGACATGAGTGTTGCTTCCCCATGAGGAAGCCAATGGCCCTTGGCTGTGTCAGAGCTGCTTTCTGGCTGCCCAGAGTGGAAGGAAGGAAGCCTGCTGTTTCCCAGAACTGAGGGACCTACTGAGGAATGGAGATGAGGAAGAGTGTGGGCACACAGGGTCTTACAGCCAAGGCAGAAATCTGTTGATGCTCTATTATTTGGAGCTGATGTCCCTTGGGGTTTGTCTGTGTCAACAGGCTGCAGCATGAGTATTTATCCTGAACTATTTTCCCTAGGAGGAGTTTAACATCAGTAGTTTTTTAATCTTTATATAATGCTGTTCAAGCAAAGGTGTAAAAAGACTTAACTATTTAAAATGACTAAACCCTCTATGTGCATATTTGGTCTTTGTGACGTAAATCAGTGGGGAACTGGGCCAGTGTGACTGGAAACAAGCTGAATTTCCATAAAGAGTTTAACTGATTTAACTACTCTGGCTTCATCAGGTATTTTAAGTGAGGCTAGGCGAACTAGGATTGTACATACATGAAAACTACTAATGTGCATCATCTTTAAAAATGCCATGTGATCTTAAAAATATCTGGTAAGACACCTGACATTGTTTCCTTATAAGTATTTTTTATGGCCAGACTCACCAGTGCAGCCCCTGGTGTTACAGCAGCACAAAGTGGCAGAGGACTCCCAACAGCGATGGGATGCCACGTGTCAATTTGTGCCAAAGAAGTACCAACTTGCTGGGCACCTTCCCTGCTTAGTGCACCTCCCAGCCTTTCATTACACGCAAGGCTCCCTTTCTTGGCAGAAGGCAACCACGGACAGTGGTCTCCTGCAAACTGCACTGCCCTGGGCACCATGCATGGGCACATGTCATGTCCCACCGAGTGGGACCTCTCCCTGCTCCACTTGGAGCTCTGGCACAGTTCGGTAAAAGCATCAAGAAAAAAAATGGCTGCAGATAGGGAAGAGTGTTCAAGGTTGTCCTGTGCATGACAGTGAAAGTGGAGGCCTGAGGTCATTAATTCACCCAGTAACTACTTGGAGGAAAATGCCACAGGAGTCATGAGAGGGCTGCACAGTTACCTAGCCCTGGTTTGGAGTGCTGTGTGGCCAAATCCCAAGAATAAAGTGCCCACTCTCCTCCCATGAATTTACCTAGGAGCTTCTTTGATCAAGGTTTTCTCCTGGCAGAGAAGAGTTGCTGCATTTTCTGTGGAGGAGGGGGCACATGTGCTCTCCAATTCCTCCTGAGCTTAGTGCCCTGTGGTTCCTGGTGTCAAAGGGAAAATGGGGGCAGCAGCATCACCTCTTTTTGCATGTCTATTACAAGATTCAAACGAGATTCATTAGGTCTTAAACTTGCTAGAAGAGATTCTTCCAGCTTATGCTAATGGCAGTGGCTGAAGGGGTCAGCTGGCAGACTGGAGACATCTGACTAAGCTCTGGAGAGGAACAGTATTTCCAGCATGCTTCATCCAATACATCTTGATGACTTGCCTCCAGGTATTTGACTTTTTTTTTTAGATCTGCTTCTGGATAATCTGTAAGACCTAGACATGGACATGGAAAGGGTGAGAGTGAGCAGGTGCCTGAATTTAGTTACTGTCTTCTGGAGCTGATGTCGTGAAATGGGAAAGCAGGTGGTGAGAGGCTGGGACAACTGCATTTAAGCTCTGTTTTCATGCAAATAAGCTCCTCTGTCTCCCTGGAAGCTGACCATCAACACCTTTCCTCATTGTTCTGTACTCCTATATACTGAAAGAGATCCCTTTTTTCTGGAGAAATCCAGGTACTGAAAGATCATCCATTTCCTACTAGCATTTCACTTAGATACCTTTCACTTGCAGTCAGACTCTCTCAATGTTCCATGCATGCAGCCAGTCTGATGGTTTGCTCATGCTGCTCCTCACAGCAGTCTGTGTTCCTTGGAGATGAGGTAGTGCTCAGAACTGCTCTGCTGAGGCAGAAGAACCACTAATTTCAGGCTCCAGTGTCTCATCTTTCATTTAAAGCCAACAAAAACAAGATGCTGGAATGCATGCCTTTGTTACAATTGTGAAGGAAATCTTTCAAGGAGAAAAGCCATCTTAATAAACTCACAGAGTCTGCTGGAGCTACAACAAAAGTGATGAAAGTTGCACTGCTGAGCTGACTTTCCAGTAGCTTCATTTACACCATTGCTGAGTACATGACATCAAAATCTGGTTTAAAGGTAAAATAGTGTCACATCATGAAAATAAAAGCACCATGGTTTATTTTGTGATCACCCTCTCTGTTTTTCCCATGACACTGAAGCTGGGGGATGAAGGATAGGAGGGCAAGTGGAGCTGAAGTATGTGTGAACCCTACTAAAGTAGCCATAGAAATAGCACCTTTGATCAAGCTGTTCTTGTATAAGATAGCATAAACATCTTAAACCAGAAATGTTTGCAGAGGCCACTGATTTGCAAGCCCTGTGACCTGGAAGTCTAGTGGAGTGCATTTGGAGGTAGATTTGGAAAGACATGGAGCACTTGCAAGAGAAATGAAGGTTAGCAGGGGTCCAGGACTGCATGCATTTGGAATGAGCAGCATTATAGAGCTGAAATACCTTCTTCTCCAAACCTGTATCTTGCTATTGGCCCTTTAAAGCCATACACATTTTCTATCTGATTTTTCAAACCATTCAATTATATTGAAAACCCTCCTAGCCCATCTCCCCCTTTCAGATCAGAATGTATTCAAAACTGAGGCAATGCTGTATGCTTGGACAGTTCTGCATGCCCCCTGGAGAGCAAGGGAAGATTTTGCCAGTCAGCTTTGTGAAAGTATCATGCCACAGAAATCAACACCAAAGGGGAATCCCTACAGAACTGGGCATGTGCATCCTGGGGACAAATGGTGAAACTGCTCTTCAGCTGAGGTTTCAAGGGTGAGCCTGCAGCAGAGTACCACTTCTGGGGCAAAGGGCCACCCCTCCGTGGTGCAGATGCCCTGCCACAGCCTGCTTTGCAGCTGGCAAATACCCTGGTGCCCACTTCTGGCATATGCAGGGGGAACCATGCTATCCAAAAGTGACCTTCTGCATAAACCCTACTTTAAATTGGCCCTAAGGAGGCAGAAGAAAGAAACTAACCCTGTTAGCTCTCTCTGTTTAGACTTTAATTTCTCTCAGAGATAACAGTGTCTGCAGTGATCTTCCAGAGGCCTTCACATGGAGGCCTTCATCTCTGTTCCAGTAACAACAAACCTTGCCATCAGACTGACAACCCAGCAGATAAGGCTCAGGAATTATTGCACATGTTGATGGACTTCAAGGATGTACAAGAAGAGAATGAGACAACTGGGAGTACTCAGTCCTGAGAAGGCTAAACGCAGAGGGGGTGCAGGATCACATCACTGTCTTTCACTACTGATTTGGAGAAAATCCAGCCCAACTTCTTGGATATGTGTAGTAAAAGGGTGAAAGGCAATGGGCCCAAATTACAATGAGGAAAATCCCAGCTAGAAATTAGTGGGAAAAAATTCACCATGAGGAGGGTCAGACATCGCAACAGGGGGTTTGTGAAACCTCCATCCTTTGAGATACTCAGAGTTTGACTGGGCAAGGCCCAGAGCAACCTTGTCTGATCTGCTGTTGCTTTGAGAAGAGGTTGAGTCAGAGACCTCCAGAGGCTCCTTTTAATCTAAACTGTTGGGCAATATCAGTGAATCATGAAACAAGAGCCACATCTGTACCATGTTGTACCACTGTGCTGCCATGATCAGCTCCCATGGACCAACAAAGACAGCACATGTATCTCCATGAAAAGCTGCAGAAAGCATTTCCTGAGGGAAAATGTAAGATATTCGGTGAGTGAACTTAAAATAAGAGCTCACAGGGTTTGACTAGTCTGAGACACTATTTAACAAGTCCATCCTACAGCTATTCCAAGACTTCAAAATCTCTCTATGATCCGGTTTAAGCCTGTGTCACTGTGTACTGAAGTCTCATGCCCTCTTTACTCTGTTCTGCTTTCTGTATTTGACTGTCGTGAACATCTCTGATACAAATTCAAGCAAAAAATCTTTCAAAAAAACTGTGCCCAAAGACTGTAAACTTGTGGGTTAAAGACTAATCAAATCCTGCTGTTTCACAGCATCCCTGGAGGATGTAGCAGGGACAGGGAATGTCTGTTACAAAGGTAGTTTATCTACCAAATGAGTCCAAATATAAACATTTTCCTTTGGCATATGGTGCAAATTCCTCCAGCCTTTAAATATATAATTCACTCATCAATTTCAATTGAGGAAACAGTTCTTCCTAAAACAAAAGGGAAAAGGAGACTAAATGTTTGTTTATAGATAATTGCCCAACTTGTGCTGTCTCATGTAGCAAAGACTACTACAAATAACTCTCTGATTTTGGAGATCATGTAAGAAGCATTTACAATCACTTTCTCCCTTCTACTGGAAGGATTTTGGCTCTACTGAAATAGGTAGGATTTTGTTTTTCAGGTTTGAAGACACAGAAGCATAGAGGCCTCTCAAGGTGATTATCTTCATACCTTGATTAAAGTGTCTTACAACTGTTTCCCCCTATGAAAAGTTGTATTTATTCAGAGTTTGATTCCAGACAGCTACCTAAAAGTCAGTTATTTAAATCTTGTTCCCTATTGTCAATGTGTAACCAGAAGGGAGAGGAAAATATTTCCAAGAGGGAACAGTGCCTCCCACTCTGAAGAGTAGAAGGTTTCCTTGAGTAAATCTATGTCTCTTTCCCAGAGCTGCCAGCATCTAGGCATTTTGAGCTTACAGGCACACGCTGGTAAGAAACACACCAATTTCTCACATGAGAAGCACCATGGATTTTTGTTTGTTTGTTTGTGTTGTTTGTGGTTGTTGGGGTTTTTTGTCACAATTACTCCATGTTTAGACAGAAAAATGTCCTGTTAAATAATGACCATACCTTTGCTTTGCTTTTCCCTGCTTCAGTTCTCATCACTCCAGACAACAGGGCAGACTTCAGAAACTCCTTTCCTAAATTAGAGAAGATCTGTTCTCTTCTTAATCCTGGGTGGCTTCTTTTGCCTGATTGCACAATTAAACAGCATTGTCCTCTGTAAAAGAACATTTTATCCTATCTAAAACTGCCATGGTCTGCAATGTTATTGCATTTGATCATTCCAGTACCATGATACAGTTTGTTCTCAATGCTTCTGGTAATCTTCCCTTCACTATTTCTCATCCTCTGTTCTCATCTCCACTACACTCCCTTCCAATACCTTTTTCTTCTTGTAACAGGACTAAGAAAATGCATTCTCTAACACCTGCCAGCCACTGCCCCAAAGTATCTGTCACACTAAGTGTGAATAAAGTCAGAGGATCAACACTGTTCCTGAACCAGAGATTAGGGACACAGCTATGTTGGGACATGGTGGATGGCACATATACTAAGATATCCACTTAGTCCATGTATAACAATTCTCCAACACAAGCAAAATGTACAAGCTCTGATTTTCTAAGATGATACTCTTAGTAAGGCAGTCCATTCTACAGCAAAATACCAGACTGTGGCAGCTTCATTTGACAATGAAGTCAAAGAGAAGACATCAGCATAGTTAAAAACCCACTCTGCCTTAACATGGAATGCAGAGTTGGTAAACTTTTTTAGATGCTGCTGAATTATGTTTTAGTGTACAAATCCCATACTTGTGCAATAACTCTGAATTTCATCAAATTGTTCCTGGTGGTCAGGGGTCCAGTGGATCCTTGTTGCTCATTGATACCCTTCTGGGTTGTATAGCCCTTTCCAGCATCTGCTTCTGTGTCCTTTGGGGAACACCAGAGCCACTCCTGTTTGCAGCACAGAGGAGCTGTCATGCCACACAGCAACCCCACAGAACAATGCCAACAAGAAACAAAAGGGGAAAGTGTTGTCTCTAGGTGAGACTGCCAGAAACACCAGTAGATCTGAGCAAACTGCAGCTGTCTGACCACGGACATTCACAAGTGGCAGCTGAGATGTAGGCTGCTCTGCAGTGATATATAAAATTACCTCAGAGTGACCCAAGCATTTGGCCGTGTAACACCTGAGAGGACAAAAGCACAGCAGCAATAAATCTCCCTGCAGTTCCCTATGCAGCACTCATATTCTCATACAAGCACTAACTCTGCTAAACTGGGTCATTTTTATGGGCAAGTGTGGTGTAGGAGAGTGTTTTCTATCCTAAGTGGTGATGTGGTGGTGTCTGGTTTTATAATACCTCTTTAAGGCATTTTATTTCTTTCCAAAAAGCAAAAAGGAAGCTCTGTTACAGAGAACACCACTTGTAGCAGAAGGCTTTGGCCAGTTATTTTTCCTTGCAAAATGCACAAAATTAATTTGCAGCAGCTTCTGATAAGAACATACAATGTCAAGGTCCTGCCTGTGAAAAGTCAAGGAAAGAAGCACTGATAACAATTTTTTTAAAGCTTTGTTGGAGTAAGGAAAGGATTTTCAAGGATGCTGGATTTGAAACAGTTGCCAAAACTTTGTCGTCTCTGTCAGTCAGAAACCTTTCTCCTCCAACAGAAATGGTTTTGCTTTCCTCCTGTCACTTGCAGGCCCAGTTTTGCTCTAAAAAAGTAACAATGTAGGGGATGCTTCTTCTATAGCTTTTCTCCAGGGTTCTTTTAATGAGCGAACAAAATCTGTGATAGAGTAAAAAAAGGGAGCTTAGCAGTTAGTCTCACGAATGGAAGCAAAGCATTTTTAGATATCCATTCCAGCTGTGTCCAGAATCAGTGATCCCTTTTCCAGTGACTTCAGCCTTCTTAATTGTGTTGCTGGGCTTCTTCACAACTTCCTTCTCACTTAAGGGAGTTACCTATTTATCATCTTGCTTTAGCAGAGATGTCTGTCTATCCCTGTGAGAGAGAGAGAAAATACAGCTGCAGCCAGCATGTCCTGACAGACCCAGGAAGGCAGTGCAGGTATTGGGAGCTTCAGGCTAATGTCTAAACCCTGCCCTGGTCTCACACTAGAAAATAGTTTTGCTAGAACTGGAGTGAAACCCAAAGAGAAGCACCTGGGCATTTCCCCCACGGGTTTTGGAGATGCAAACAAGTAACAGCACAGCTCACTGCAGAGGCACAGCCTTATTTTGACACACCAGACATTTCCAGAGGGGAATCTTTTCCTCCCACAGAGTTATTTTGACTTTAATGAGGCATCAAACCATTTCATTGCCTCGAATGCCTGTAGTATACCAAAAAAAACCACAAAATCCCAGAGGTTAGTTTTTTATTTTACACAGAGTGAGAAGCCCATGTTATAAGGGGGGAAGCCCAGTATCCAAAAAATATACAGCAGTAGAGTTATCTCCTCAATCCATTCTAAATAGCTAGTCCTGCTATTTACATTTAATTTTAAAGCTCCTTACCTTCCGGTTGGCACTGTATTACACAAGCAAGTGTAGCTAGAGAGAATTAGCAGCATGAGGGTTTACTCTCTGAGAATTTAGGGCTGCAGGACCACATCTAGGCTTAGACCTCACTGCATCCAGAGCTGTCCTCTTCGTGGAGGGTGGCAGTGGTGGTGTGGAAGAATCACAACAAGGGAGGCACTCAAGAGGGAGGGGGAGCACAATGAATGAGGTAGTGCTCTGCAGTATATAAATACAGGCAAATCTCCCACACAGTGTTCTGAGTTCTAGAGAGGTGGAACCAAAGACTGAGGCACACTTTTGTGGGGTTTGTTTGGCATTGAAGTTGATTTTGAGCACTTTCAGCTTTGTTAATTTCATTAGTTTGTAACAGTTTGTAAAGAATTTTTCCTTTGCATGAAAAATATGTATGCTACTTCTGAATAGGAATAGTTAGCAAAAGTAAGACATGCTTTTAAAAATTGTTGTTTGTTGTAGGGATTAGAGTTTGTCTTTCATTAGTCTCTCCTTCTCCTAATGTTTTTGATTTGAAAGAACTCCAGAAGTTGATGTCATGTGTTCATTCCCTCAGGCAGGAGGTGAACCGGCTGATCTAACCTCAAGAAACAGCCAGTTCACTGCCGAGGAGCAACCCAGAGCAATGTCCTTGTCTGGGGTAAGCTGCCTGGTGACAGGAGCAGGAGGATTTCTTGGCCAGAGGATTGTCCGCTTGCTGCTGGAAGAAGAGGAGGCGCTGGCTGAGATCCGGCTGCTGGACAAAGCCTTTAGCAATGAGGCATTCGGGAGATTTGAAAGTAAGTACCATTTCATGAGGACTGTGTGTTGCAGGTGTATGTGTTGCTGTGCCACGAGGAGAGCTTGGATGTCTTTGCCTCTCATCCAAACCTGCTTTGCAGATAGAGGTTTTATTTCAAGGAAGTCTTGCTTTGTCCCTTCCTCTCCCTCCAGCTCAGAAATCAGATGTAAAATGTGAAAACAAGAGTTTTTCTTGTCAGACCCTGAGGTTTCTCTGGATTGGAAGAGGGAGACCTGTTCATGCAGTAAACAGGCTGCCTTCAACACTTCTATTACAACAAAACCCACAGAGTAAAATCAGTGCAAAAGTCTGACACTTCTGCTTGGGGAAAAGGCAAACACAAGTTTTTCTACACTGGGCAGGAGGGCAGTGTTACCCAGAGCATGCTGTGCTGGGCTCTCATGTGCCAGACTAGAATGCAGTGACAAAGTTGTGTGTGCAAATTCCAATGGTTTTCTTCAACCTGTGGTTAGTTTGGTTAATAGGGATCTTCTGCCTGAGAGTTGTGATGAGGTATTTTAGAAATCACTGTTATTAATGTTATCAGTTTGCTGTGGAGCAGAATGCTTGTGCTAAGCACAGAAGAGGCAGGACCCATTTGCAAAGTGCAAGGCAGGACTCTGGCTTCTTGAATGGACTAGAGACAGCACAAATGAGTGACATGCCTAGTCTGAGACACAGTCTGTGGCAGGGAAAGCAGCTCAGAAGTATTGTATTTTAAATGTTCCATTTCCTGGGATACTGAGCACATCTATAAAAAGTTACATAGGTACCTAAATTCAAAGAAAGTCTTAAGTCTTTACATTACATTTACTTAACAATGCTTTTCTCCATCACATCTCCACTTGAGACTCTTCTATTTTTATACAGGCAACTATATGGGAACCCTTACAGAGGATCACCATATGATTTTCTAGAAAGCCTCAAGCTTTCTATAGAACATTTAAGTGTCATCAAAGAACAGTTAAGAGTGCACCATAAACCTGGTTTAAATTGCACAAGTCTTTAGGATGGTTTTATACAACTCAGACTTCTTCCTCATTAAATCTGATTCCGCCTTTCACTGAGGGTTTGCTACATGGCCCTGAGCCTTGCCACAGCCCTTCCTGTCCTGTTTTCCAGAGTGTTTCCACAGAGGCAAAACCTGCAGCTGCAACAGAGGCTGTGCCAGCAGGAGTGTGTGTAGTTTAGCACTCATGCAGGAGGGCAGCAATAGAGGCATTGGCACTGCTTTGGGCCAGGAGAGCTTTGTGGGGATAATGGAGCATCCTAGGGAGTGGAAACAAGTGTTTGTGTGGGCACGGTCTTGGCTGAGCTGCCACAAATATTTCCCTGTTCCTTTTTTTTTAGGCAAGCTTTATGCTCTTTTTTCTTAGCCTCCTTTCTTCCTTCACTGAGCACTGCCCACAGCCCCCCTCTCCTATTCTTTTACCATTCCTGCTGCCTATCTGACCAGCAGAGGAGGTAGGGAAAAATCACTTATCAAAGCTTTTTTTCCCCTATAAACTGATAGTAGGAACTGTAGACTGGCATCCCAGACTTGAACCCCTGCACTTTGACTGGCAGTTCCTCTGCCTGCATCAGCCCTTGTGGCTACATCTCTTCAAGTGTCCTGCCAGTGCCTTGTGCTCGGGACTACCTGAAATATTTCCCTGCCATTCCCCTTCAAACCCTTCTCTATCACAGTGACTCCTACTCCAAGTGCAGGGTTGCTACAAAATCTATGGGGTTGGAGTCTCCTGACCTGAATTATTTTTATTGCAGGGACTTTTACTTGCTAGCAGGTGTTATCTAGATTTCTTGAATAGTCAGAAGCAGAGCTGAGTGCTGGGGTTTTTTCTCACTAATCTCTTGAGCACCTTGCACTTGCAATCTTTTTGCAGAATCAGGGCAGAGACAGAAGAGTATGTACAAGTTACAGCTCTTTGTGCCAGGAGACACTCAGGGACACTCTTCTTTTATCCAAATAGCTTTCCTGCTGAGACCTTGACCAGTGCACTCAGTCTGTGCAGAACAGTGGCATTTGGGTTCTTCCACAGCCATGGGGAGTCCAGAATGATCCAAGTAATGTGAAGTGCTGTGAGCTGGAGCCTACCCAGTTACATTGTTTGTGGCTGAGAATGAAGGTCAGGTTGAATGAGGTAATTTGGTGCCTTGGGTTTCCTACGTCCCATATCCACTTCAGATTTATCTTTCTACCTTTCCTGTGCTTCCCCTTAACACAATTCTTGTTTCATTCACTATTGCATTGGCATTTCTGGCAAAGTTAGAACTCCAATGTTGTTCACAAGAGGATTCCACACTTGCCCCTCTGCACATCTCTTCCCTCTCTTCCTGAACCCTCTTCTCATGTCATTTTTTCAGAGACACATTTAGAGATTGTGTGATGCTTCAGCATTGAGTGATTTTGCACTGCTAACTCAATACTGCTTCAAAATAGAAGGAAAATGGAGAAAGAACGTGAGGAGCTTTTTTGCAGGACTTTTTCTGAGGAAAAATTACTATCTTTTTGCTCAGCCTTGCAGATATTAATTTGCCTTTATTAGGGCACTCAAAACAGAAAGACAGAGTAGAAACAGAACATCCAAGTAGCTGAAAGGGGGACAGAATAAACATTTCAGCTTCTCTGGGCTAAAGAAGCAAATAAATTGCTCTACCCTTTACAAATTAAAATAAGATGCAATTTTAATTTTTTTCCTATGAACACACAAAGTAGACCATTTTAATGAACCATCCACTTAACCAGGAAAATTAAGAGCTCTCATGAGGAATGCCTTTCCCCATGCTCCACCTCACAGATGTTAGGTCCTCTATAAAAGAGCATTAAGAAATTCAAGCTAAGTCCCACAGACACTGCTGTTTGCCTGAACTTTACATAACACATAGAAAAAAGAAAGAGACTTTAGGGCAAATAGTCTGACTGGATTGCTGAGTTAAACACTGTTCACAACAGGACGCTGAATTTTATTGAGAAATCATTGCATTTCCAAGCCAAAACTACCCCACAGCAAGCAGGGAATTTGCTTACAACTCACAGGACACAGAAACCACTGGTGAAGTAGAAAGAGTTTTCCCAGTGGGCAGATACTTCCTTATAATTGCTTTATGCAAAAATGGAGAGCTGAGTTGAATTTATTCTGTTCCTTCCCCTTTGACCTGACACACACATGCTTTTTTGATGCCTGGGCAATGGTTTGTGTAGACGGAAATCAAGTTTCTCCCTGCTGTCCAGCTCAGGATGAAACCTGGCTGTCAATCATTTCTTGTTTCCTCTTTCTGCTTCCAAGTTCACCTGTAGTTTTCTCTTCATCCAGAGCAAAAGAAGATCAACCTGCTGATCCCTGACATGTAGCTGATACTGCTGAAGTGAGCAAGGCCCATATTGTACTTACTGTGGCAACTTCTGCTAGCTAAAATGGAATAGAGGAGCAGACTTTCTGACTCACACCACACACAAAAACTGCAAGCCCAAACAAGGCACAAAGCAACTAGACAGCAGATTTCTAGTGACTGGTAACAACTATCTTTGTGACCAGCTTTAAAAGAGACAGGCTTTTTCTGTACTTTTTCTCCAAACTTCAATTTACATGTGCAAAAACTTCAATTTTCATAACTCCTGCCTAGCCACTGTGATGACTTTGGAGGGGCCATGTGTCAGAATTTATGCTGTGAAACCTCTCTATGTCTAAAAGCTCCTCAAGCCTGTTGCATCAGATTAATTGTCAAATTAATACAGGATTACATTGTAGCATGCTATATAATGAGATATATAAGGAGATGAAACCATTTGAAACGATATTCCCACTCAGTTCCAGATCGCAACATCTATCTCTCCTAGTGTTTCATGTTAAAGACATGGGATGAAATACTGCCTGCTTTGGAGCTCATGACAAAGCACTAGGATGCCCAAGATTTCAGTCATGACTCAGGCTAAATGCTGTACAAATTGATCAGGTTCTTCTCTTATCTAAAAGGGGCATTTGATTATGGTGGAAGACAGAGGATCTGCCTGTGCTGCAGAGTCCCTCCCCAGTAGCTGTGCCTGGGGAGCCACCTAGTACAGCCACAGCAGAGGCTCCGAGAGTGGACTTGCTGCAATGATACCACCTCCTTAAAAGCTGTGGGTCATGTTGAGAAGGTCCCTTTCTCTCCCATGGCATGGCTGCAGCCAGGCCAGCCGACTTCCCAGGAGAGCAGCATTGCCTCAGACTGCAAATTTGATCATCCAAGGCATCATCCTGTGCTGGCTTATTTGTTTGTGTAGTTCTGGGCTGAAGAAAAGATGCTTCTGCCCAGCACAACTCATGGCTCCGAGACCTAGAGCTCCACTGGGGTCACACACACTAGCTGCTGTGGAAGGAGAGGGCTTAAAAATCAGGAGTTAAAGCAAGCCAGGGCTGAGGTAGCTCAGAAGAACAGTCTTGAGAGTCCAGAAAAGATGTGCACCTAAAAATGACCCGACAGCACAGATGCTGAAATGGAGCCAGGGCTGGAGCTAGAAGAGGCACAGTAAGTCCTGGCAAAGGTACAAGAAAAAGATGTGTCAGGACTGTATGTAATGTATTAGAAGAGCTCCAATATGGGCAAGGTCAAGGGGCAGAAAATAGGTGTGAACACATCTCTGTGCTCACATGCTGTGGGTGGAGAGGGATCATTCATCACATTGAAGACAGGAGCATGCAGTGTCTGGCTGTTTGGTACGCTTGGGTTAGCACATCTATAGCCACTCAGTCTTCAGAACATGCATAGTAAAAGCTACTCTCCTGTGAACTTTAAAATAGTCACACCTGAAGGAAGCTTGCTGTCAGTGAAGAAAATTTCTCTTCAAAGAATAAAAAAGAAACTTTGAGTATTGGCTCCAAATATATCGTAGGAAATGCAACATAGGCCTTGATAGCACTGTAACTAGCACTTGACAATATAGTCATTGGAAAATACCTTCAGTTCCACCAGCCTTAAAATATCACCCGTGTGCTGGGGTGATCAGCACATACCAGGCAGGGTCAGCCCTTCCCCACTCCTTTCAGTGCTTGTCTTAGGATGCCTGTAAGGTCTTTTGCTTTGTTTTCTGTTCCCCTTGCAGAGCTCAAGGGTAAGACTGAGGTGAAAATCCTGGAAGGAGACATCCGAGATGTGACATTCCTGCACCGTGCCTGTCAGGGGGTGTCCCTCGTCATCCACACGGCTTCCCTTATCGACACCTTGGGTCTCATAGAGAAGAAGTTGCTCTGGGAAGTCAATGTAACAGGTGAGCTGGTGAAGCACCTTTCTCAAACCCATGTCTACTATGTCCTGATCACCATCTGCTCAGGAAAGGGAGCACTGCACCTGTGTTCATTTTGAGCCAGGTTAACTGGGTTGTTCTGCATCTTGCACAGGCATACCTAAGAGTGCAAAGCATGTGTACATGCAGCCAGCTGTTCTGGGCCTCTCCCCACCCACTCTCCCACTGCAGGGCACTGCCATGTCATTCACTCATGTGAACACTTACATATGCCCATCCTAAGATCTGCACAGGCTCTGCCTTCAGTGGTGATAGTCATAAATACATGCTCAGTGGAACTTTCTGAAAGCAATTCACCTCTGAAATCTCAATGCCCATCTCAGAAACTGGTTCTTTTTCACCCTCCTTGTAACATCCCAGCTTGTGTACCTTTTCCAATTTTTACAAACACTGCAGGCTTTGCCTGCAATTACAGCAATGTTGCATTGATAACATCCCAGAGTTTGTGGCTTTTTGTTTCCTATTCTTTTCCTTCTTCCTTTTCTCCTTATCCTTCCATTTGCCACTAAGTCTGTGTGTGCAAGAAAGCAGTTGAGAGGAACAAGTGCTCTCCTGCCTTGAGTTTATCATTAAAAATTCCCCAACAAACTCAAAGCTATGGGAGGAAGGGTTTTCACTGACTTAGTGAGGGGATCTCCCCTGCTACTAAGGAATCCCCATTCTTACTGTAAAGATCAGATGAAGGGGAAGTTTCTGGCTTAGGAATGGCCTGTGTAGCATCAGTTGCCAGGAAATTTAAATGCATTACCTAAAAGAACAACTTCACCCCCCTCCCTGTGATTCCAAAACTCTCTGCCTTTCAGAGAACTGATACTGCCTAAGCTGCACACTGACGTCCCTGGCTGTCTTGCTTCAGCAGCTTGGGGAAGATTTGGGGAAGATGTCCTTATGTACCTGGATAGTTTTCCCAGTTCTTTGTTCCTCTCTGCCACAGATACGGGGCTTCTTCACAGAAAAATAAGGAACATACCTCTACAGGCACCACGTTTACAAATATTGGCTACTCACCAGTGTTCAGAGCAGGAGAGAATTCTTTGTAGTTGAGTTGTCTCTTACATGTATCTTAAAAAGTAGGATGGCATTTTAGTTGTTTTAGCGTGACTCATTGCCAGCACCTTCTCCTTCCAGAACCTTTCATTTCTGCTCAAAGTCACAAGTTGCCAGTGACCACAAATTAAAGCCCAGTGGGCAGTCTCTTAGGTCCCTGCCAAGAGGAAGAGCAGAAAGGCAAGTTCCTGGAAACCTGTGCATTGGGTAGTATGGAAATATACAGAGCTGGTAGTTTAGAATGAGAATTTATAAAGCTCTGTCTTTATGACCATACTGCTGCTGCAGTCTCTTTTTTCACAACAGAATGTGTTGCCTAAATTTATGGGGGAAAGTAATATTAAAAAAATAAAAAAAAAAAAAAAAAAAAAAATCAAACAAATTTTAAAATGCCCCAAACCCAGAAAGCTTTTCAGCTCTGACCCCCCCTTGTCTACTTCCCTCCCAACAATATCTGCCTATGGGTAAAGAAAGCCCACTGGGCCAGTGAAGGTTAGCTGGTAATATTTGCTAGAATGAAAGCACACACCAGTCCTGCTCTCAGAGCAAACTGACCCTAATATCAGTCAGTAAATACTGCTGTCCTCCTTTCCCTGTTTCCTTCCATTTCCATTCTGATGCTCTTCTGACTTTCTGATCAGCTAAGACACTGCTATCTACTTCATGGGCTTGCAGGGTGAAAGTTTTGTTTCTCCTGGAAAATAGAACTTTTGTAACATAAATGTTTCAAGGCATCAGATGTGAATGTTCACAAACCAGAGCAGAAGGGAACAAGTTACACTCACTCTGATGCAGAGCTTTCCTCTGTCTCACATACCTCACAATGCCTCAGTGTGATAATATCTTTTTAGGAAGGAAGGGAAGCAATTTTTTTAAAGGGAGGGAATTAAGAAAATAATGAAATAGAATCCAAATAAAAATATACACTCTGTGAATCAGATCCTCAGCCAGAAGGGCTTGGTGTGCAAGCAGACCATGGAGACCCGTTCCATGGAAGATTTACTTTATGTGCTATATGAAAGATACTCAAATTCCTACTACTATAAGAATCTTTACATTTTATACACACAACCATGATTTACAAGCAAACCACATTTTATTTGTGTGAAATTGATCTTGAACCGATACCAACTGTCAAGATAATTTTATGATAGCTTCCTTTAAAACTTGCTATCTCACTAGAGTTTATCTATCCCTCCTGCACTCTATTACTTTCCCTCACTTTCTAAACAGCATTGATGGCAGGAGTTAAAGTATTGATTTTCAAAATAATATACTTTATTAATCAATTAATTTTCCAGGCGACCCTGGCTTATGTGTGATCTAAACCTAGTGACTTGCATGAACTCATTTTTCACATTAATTTATTCCTGACCGTGTAATGTTTTTTCTTTGCACTTCTTTAGTGTTTCTTAAAGCCTCATCTAGATTTATTTTTCATTTGTAACAACTTTCTTTCTTTCTTTCTTTCTTTCTTTCTTTGATGCCCTAACAATATTTAGTTCAATAACTTCCTATTTTCACCCATTAATCAGTCCACTTTGCTCACTGCACTTTATGATCTTTGTCTACACGTTATCATGCCTTGTTTTGACATGATTCTCTTCAAGCCCTTCTCTCAAATCAATTGAATAATGGATAGACTTGCACTGGGTGTAACTGATATTGGAGCAGACATTCAGGTTCCATATTAATTCTGTCCCTGCTTAGCAAACCACCCAAGAGCATCCTCCAGCCTGGAAAACTAGAGTTTCAGCATACAGAATGGATGATTCCTAATGAGAGGGGCAGCTTCTGAAAGTTCTCTGCCTTTAGCCAAATCAATCCAACAAACGGGCACAAACCTCTGAAACTCTGGCCAGTACCCATGCTAAGTTAAAGAAGAACAAAATTTGATTCTTGGCATAAAAGAATCCCACAACATGCAATTAAGACCAAATGTTCACCCTTGTTTAAGTCTGAAAAGTGCAACGATACCACTTAAACACAGATTCAGAGCAAGTTCTGTTTCATTGAATGAACTTCCCAGTTCAGGGCAGGATTCTGCCAGCTACAGAGAGGGGATATCTGGCCAAGCTCAGGCCAGAGATGCTGTTTCTCCCGTAAAAAGCCCCCTTTTTCCTGCTTGGGGAGCTCTAGACTGACTTGCATGTTTCACTTTTGAAGGTACTCAGCTACTGCTGGAGGCATGTGTCCGCTGCAACGTCCAGCACTTCATATACACCAGTACCATAGAAGTGACAGGCCCAAACTGCAAAGGTGACCCAATTTTCAATGGTGACGAAGACACAGCTTATGAGAGTACATCAAAATTTCCTTATGCCCAAAGTAAGAGACTGGCAGAGGATTCTGTGCTGAAAGCAGATGGCCAGGTGTTAAAGGATGGTGGCACACTGATGACTTGTGCCCTGAGATCCATGTACATTTTTGGAGAAGGATGTCCGTTTCTTCAAGGCCATCTGGATAAGTGTCTGCTGAACCAAAATGTTTACCTGCGCTTCTCCAGGAAGGAGGCTTTGGTGAACCCCGTGTATGTGGGGAACATTGCCTGGGCACACGTGCAGGCAGCCAAAGCCCTGAGAGTGCCACAGAAAGCCAAGCATGTCAGGGGGAAGTTCTACTACATCTCAGATGACACTCCTCATATGAGCTACGCAGATCTAAACTATGAGCTGACAAAGGACCTGGGGTTTGGAATCGAGCCCCAGCTCCCCATGCCTCTGACAATGTTGTATTACTTCTCGCTACTGCTGGAGATCGTGAGCTTCTTGCTCCGGCCCTTTGTCAGATACATCCCCTCCACCAACCGGCACCTGGTCACTCTACTGAACACTCCATTCACCTTTTCTTACAGAAAAGCACAGAAGGATTTTGGCTATGTGCCCCGCTACACGTGGGAAGAGGCCAAGCAGGGCACTGGTGAGTGGCTTGCCTCTGTGATCCCACAGCGAAGGCTGTACTTGCAAAGCAACGCTGCCTAAGCCCAAGGAGGGGTTGAAACCCGGCTAAACAAGTAGGGCCTTGAGCTAGAGGAGAGCTGGGGAAGCAGCACATAACTACAAAGCATTTGAATGAATACTTTGTGTAACAGCCCACTGACCCCTCCACTGCTCACAACATCAGAATTAATAAAAGTGAAGTGGTTATCTGTTTATCGAATACAGGCTGATGAGGGTGATTTTATAGTCCACACCCACTTCTACATCTTTGCAGCACAAAGACTTACTTTAATAAGATTCCACACAGTCCACAGTGTGAACACACCAGCCTTTCTTTCACCCCAAGCCACCTTTAAGGCTTTTGTATAGCATGACTCATCCTAGAACTATGATTACACTTTACAAATATGTGCCACTCAGCTACACCCTACTCACTCAATGCTTGCCAACCTTACCAAATACGCAGCAGGCAGAAGCCACCTGATTGCAGAAGCTGTTACAAATCTTGCTCACTTTTTTAAGAGCGCTGTGCAGTTCCATGTGCCATTCACCTGACAGTCAAACTTTGAGCACTGTAAGCACTGTGAGGCTGAAATGACAATGTAAGTGCAATACAATTTCAATAAAAGACAGTGTGTGGAGAGGGAGAAGGGAGAGATTTGGCCAGGTCAATACTTTGTCATATGCGGGAAATGCCATTTCAGGTGAAATTTACAGTGCTACTTGAGGTGCATCTTGTTTTGGAAACGCTTCCCACACTCCGCACCCATTAAGAGGTTTTTTCCTGTGTGGACTCGCTGGTGCCTCTTGGGGTGAGCACTCTGTCTGAAGCACTTCTCACACTGGGAACACACTTAGGGCTTCTCACCTGTGTGCGTTTGGTGGTGCCAGGTGAGCGCTGAGAAATCCCTGAAGCCTTTTCCACATTGCATGCATTTGAAGGACATCTCACCACTGTGGGTTCTCTGGTGATTTCTAAGGTAAGAGTTTTGCCTAAAGCTTTTCCCACATTCAAGACAAGGGGAGGGTCTTTCTCCTGTGTGCATTTTTCTGTGGGAGTCCTGTGGGAGCTCACCACTCACTTCATATGAAGGGCTTCCCACCCGTGTGGGTTCTCTGGTGTTTAATCAATTCAGAGCTCCACCTGAAACCATTGTTACATTTATTTTCAGTTGTATTTTTGTGGTGTGATGGCGATTTTTATGCCTCTAACTAATTCTTTGGGTATTTCTTGGTGCCGAGGTGCAGGGCGGGCTGGTAGAAGGTGAGGAGGAGAGTTGGATCCAGGCACTCACCCACCCCAAGCACCCTTGGGTTTGCCTCTGTGTTGTGTTTCACTTCAGGTTTCTCCTCAAAATAGTGGAGTGCCTGCAATAAAAAACACCGAAATCCCAAGGGAATGGATACCTGAACACATCCCCCTGTCACCCAGCAGGCAAAGTGAGACCCTGTGTGTGCTGTTACCCAGTAACAAACACAGAGCCAATAAAGACATTCAAAGAGATACCAAGAGGGAGAACAGGCACTTTTACTGCAGCGGTTGTTTCGCTCCAAGTTTACACTTCACTCTACTTTGCAACAATTTGTTTATATACTCTCACACTTGGCAGGTTAGCAAAATGGAAAAAAAATGTACTTGATCAGTAAGAGCCTTATTATTTTTAAGTTAGCTGACCAGTACCATTCATCTAATTTAATTAGTTTGTTTGCCAATCAGTAAAGGAAGCTATTGGTTATCAATGAAGCTCCACTGTCAACAGGATTGCAGTCAGCAAGAAAAATGTTACTTCTGTACACACACTTGAAAAGAAAAAAAAAATTTAGGGCTACTTTGCTGGAACCTACAGGAATGCAGAAAAGGAAGAAGTAACAAAGATATGGCAGTGATACTTATATGCTACAGACAAATTAATGACTTCTGGTTCCAGCAGGTACAAAAAGCTAAGGTGGCTGTTGAATAATTTTTCACCAGAGAGGAACAGAGTTTTGCCAGGAACACTATTAATATACATTTTTCATAAATTTATGAATACAGAAAAAGTGCCAGAGGAACAGAAGCAAAAGTGCCTATCATGTCAATACCAGACATACATCCTTGGCATTGGTATTATTAATATAAGATACAGTCAATGGAGGGCAGTTGGATGGTAAATGCCAAATAGCAAGGTTTTATGAAGAATTCATTTTGTCAGACAACCATGACACTAGTATTCTGAGTGCGTTGCAGATTTAAAATAATGATAAAAGTTTTGATTTATTATTAGATGAAGTTTGATTTGCAAGTTTTCATTTTACATTATGATATTAAATGAATCAATACAGACTTAATGACAAAGATCACAGAATAAATGTTAATGTCCTTGATTATGATCTTTAAATCAAAACTGCATTTTAATTTTTTGAAAAAACCTTTGGCTCATTTCATAGGTTTGATGCAGAAACACAATGTGAAACATTACATATAGCCTCTGTTATGTAGGAAACCAAGAGTAACAATTATCTTGGAAAAATCTGTCACTTGTACATGTGGATAGAATAGGTTATGGCAGCTGTAAGGCTAATTTGGAAAGTGGGAGTACAGTAGGATACATTTCAAGAGACATCCTTGTTTCACCAATTCTTGTCACCACCGCTGTAGTACCATGTAATACTCTTCTCCCTCTTTAAAGCTCTCCATCTGCATCTCCATCTCAGTTAAAAAACCACTGGATAACCAGAATTCATGTATGGCTGCACAATGGATTTCTTACTCATACAATTGCTTCATATTTCTACAAGTTCCTCATTCATGTAACTAAACTTCTCACATTTCTTCAATAAACAGCAAGCATTGAACATTAGATAGTTGAAAACTAATCTAAGAAAAGGAAAAGAACACTAATCAAAAATAAGATCTAAATCTCCATCCTGGTGCCACTCAGTTCTGTGAGTGTCAGCTGAGCTGACAGGGGGTTTGCTGTCAAATGGCCAGAAGCTGGTGACAGTGAGATGCTCAGTTAACAGACTGGTTTGAACTGGGGAGCTCATGGGATGGGGCTTCTCTTCTTGTCAAGTTCATGTCCTATTTAAAAAATGCAGAGAACTCTTTAGGCACCAATAGTATGTCTACAAACCTGGATTCTTCAAGTACACCTGTTGTCAGTGGATGCACCTGCTCTCACAAATGCAGAGTCATAGGAATGGGTGGGAAAGAGGACTGTCGAGAATGAGGGCTGAAAGTTTAAGTACTGCCCTGCAATAGCACCTACACTATGGAGTATCCTCCATCCAAATGCTTAACATGCACTGTAGAAGACCATTGAGACGAAGAAAGACGGGTTTTTTTGCTGCCTAAAGGGTGGACAGCCAGCCTAGAAAGTTAAAAGAAAACAAAACACATGAGGGTAAAGCAATTTTTGCATTTTGTACCTTTTTTTTTCCACATAGAGCTTTCAAAAAAGGAGGAGGGAAGCATTTCTTCAAGTTCAGTCCAAAAGTATCTTTACCAGCTAATACAGAATAGACATAATACACCTGCCTTTGTGAGTCTTCATAGGTATTAGTTTTTGTAAGACAACAGGGTTGAAGAGTTTTAAGGTGTCAATACACAGAAGCATTTCCCCAGCTTGCTAACCAGCTATTACCCTCCAAACTCAGTGTCTCACCTACACCCCCTCTCAAGGACTTCCTCCTTCAATAATGTGCAGCACGGTTTGAAGATCTTTCTTTCAAAGGGATGCTGTAGCACTTTCTCTCAGATTAGTTATCAAGTGACACTCTTCAGAAAGTTATCCAAATTTTTTTTTAAATTAGAGCCATAGTTCTTAAGGCTGAAATGGACAACTGCATGATCTGTTCTTACTGTCTGTATTATGTAGTCCATAGACTTTTTCTTCCTTATGTCCAGTGAGCTTTATAACTTGGGCCTGACTGAAACATGCAACACAGAAAAGCATTGACTTCATCTCTAGGTCTCAGTGGAAGAAGAAGGTATCACTCTTCTTGGCAATTTGGCCTTTTCTGTGTTAAAAATGTATACCTTTGGTTTCAGTCTGGATTTCTCAAGGTTCAGTTTCTGTCTTTTGATTCTTGTTAAGTTTGCCCTACTAGAATAAAAAAGCTTTTGAGAACTCTGAATTTCCTCCCAGTGAAGGTACTTACATACTCTGTAATCACTTCATCCCTTTGTACCTTTTTGTAAAAAAAAAGAAAAAAATTACAGGAATGAAGCAACTTTACCTTATTTTCTTTTTCAAATATCCCTGCATCTCAATTTTTTCAAAGTGGTGATTTCATCAAACACTAGATATACATTTTTCTGGTAATTCCACATGCAACTTCAGGTATGCATTTAGCTTTTTATTTATCTAGACCGAAAGCACACTGGATTTTTTTACACGCACTTGGGCTTTCTACATGCTTTTCTTGTAAAGGTGGGTGATGTAAGAACAGTGCACACCAACCACTAAGTTCAGGACAGTCACTCTCATGGCAGGCCCCTTTTGGTCCATCTTGCAACTGATGTCTCTTGTCTATGAGGCTCTTGAAATAAACTCTGGCATGCAGGTATTGCTGGAGCAATATCTTGGTCTTTCTGGCCAGCTACAACACATAATCAAGAGGTGAGAAATGTTTGACCCTCAGCACAGCACGGTGGGTTTTGCCTGTAAGAAGTGGTTGAGGCACTGTTTTTGCAGTGTTCAAGTTTTCTTGCTTCTGGGGACTTTTCCTCAGTCCACTTAAATTTACTAGTTGTATATTTACAGAGAGAAAGTAGTTACCTTTATGATGATCTTGTTTACTTTGGACTCTCTGTTCCTGGTGTTGTGTAAACGAGGGAAAGGGACTAAGAAAATTTCACAGCAGGAGCTTGACATCCTCTTGTACCAAGCAGTGTGATAAACTGCAGTCTGACAGGGTTCCACCGCAGGATGTAGATCCCAGCTGGGATCTCTTCCACCTGGCTGTGCTCTCAGTGACTCTCTGCCTGGATTGAGGGCGTGGGAACCGCAGGGAGCAGGCAGGGGTGCTGTGCTCTGAAAGCTGTGCTGGACATCAGGGCCCAAGCTGCTGGTGGCAGAGGGCAAAGCTTCCTGCTGTGCAGGAAAAGCAGGTGGGAAGGGGCTACGGATGGATCTGGGTGAGGTCCCAGGTTAGGACCAGCTCCACATTTGTTATCTCGCCACTCTTTCACTGGGGAAGGTGTTTTGGGAAAGGGATGTCACGGACCGGCCGCTGGGTGGGGTGAGTGCAGTACAAACCTGTGACTTCTCCCGTGTGTCCCCTCCCCGCAGCTCCGGGGTAGGACACAGAGGGCAGAGCAGGATCCGAGCCTGGGAATTGCTCCTCGGTGGCATTCTTTGCTTGGAAGGGAAGGAGTTTATGACCAGCTATTCGATAGAATTGATCCTTGCTTCATGCCATTTAAACCCGCTGGCTCTGTTGGTCTGTGCCTCTTACTACCACAAGATGGTATCTTTAGCGATAGTTTTTCCTCGCTTGCTCTGTGAAGCCCAGCTTAATTTTCTGACTGCGGAGTTTGTGTCTTCACAAAGTCTGCACTTTTATCACAGTGCAAGGCTGCTGGTGCAGAGTGCCTGCTGCTGGTTACAGCGGACTCAGACAGAGACAGACGATTAACCTGATACATCCATCATGTGCAAGCATTCGTGCAAGTACTCATCTCGCCTCTCCTGCTAACATTCTCGGGTGCTTTGCAAACCACGACAACCCCCCTTACAAGTCAAAATTTCACAATGTAGCTCTAAGGGAATGGCTTGATGCATCTATTTCGAGAAAAGGTCTCAGGTTCATCCTCTAAATATTGTTCCAGTGGGAATGATGCCATGTTTAGCTGTAACAGCAGAACAATTAGAGCACAGCTGAGATAGTGTCTGGAAGAAGGTTCCAGACACAGAGTGCCACCGTCTAGCTTTCTGTTCCTGTCTGAGGAGAAGCTGGTTAATATCCTGGAAGGCTTCGTGGGTCTCTCTGTACAAGCAGGTAGGTAGCACAGGATTAAAAACCCACAAATCTCTCCCTGCCTTCCTTCAGGGCTACTGTATCAAGTTGCAGAAGAACTATGGGTAATAAAGTCAAGGTAAAATCCGTGAATCCCATTCATTATTCACTTTGGATTGGAAAAATTATCCTGCCTCTATAAGGATCTGTGCAAGAATCTAAAAGTAATTGTGGGGGTCACATTTATATCACAGAACATTTTACTTTGATGTCATGTTATTGAGTGCTGTGTTTAGTACTTGGTTATCGTGAGCAATCTCACTAAAAACAGGATGTTGTCAATTGTTTGAACCAGAGCAATCCACAGGGTAAATTGTTTGGTATATCTGGGGAATGAAGATCCACGTCTGCTTCAGATTTCAGTTTTAAAAAATTTTGCTTTCCCAAAAGCAAGTTTTGCCCTTACTTTAGCATTTATAGCAATGCTCAGGGTGAGCTTAATGCAGCAGTTCCCGCTCTTCATCATTCATGGTACTGGAACTTCTGTCAGATTAGGAGATAAGCCAAATCTTCTTTTATTTTTAAGGGTGCTTTTCATCATTCTAAAGAAAAGGGAAGGGCTTGGACATATTAAACTATGAGTGACCCAAAAGCTCATGATTAAGAAAAAACAAAAACACAAAAACAAGCACAAAGCCATGAAAAAAGATCCTCAAGCTTATTGCTTAGGAGCAATCTCATAATTCTTGTGGCCTGACTCAGACTATTTGAAAAATCAAGGTTGTCAAGCAGCTAAAATACAGTGTGTTCTCAACAGGAGCCAGTTCCAATCTCATGGTGTCCAGAGAGGTTACCAGGCCCTCCCCAACAGGCATTTCTGCTCCCCTCCAGGCAAAAGGTTCCTCACAGTCACAGTTCATGGCACATCACAAACTCATCTCCATCCTTTGTGTTAATTTCCTGATCTGTTCTGGGCAGACTGCTGTGTCCTCTGCACTTGGCTGGCTCTGCTGAGCCTCGCTGACTCCTGAAACAGGGAACTTTGCACATCCTGGCAAGTAACACACACAGAGGTGGGCAAAGGATGTTTGGCACTTGGGAGACAGACTGCGAGTGTCTGACGTTTGAACCTAATGGTGACATTTCAACCTAATGTTCAAATGTCACCAGTTTAGAAGTCAGACTGATATTATTATCAAAACCAAATATGACTTTCAAATTTTGAGCTGAGCAGCCTGGATATGCCTTGAACACAGAATACAGCAGCCAACAGAGAGGTGAGCAAGGTGGTACCAGCACAAGATCACATCCAGCCACATCGGTACCCTTTTCCAACAGCTCAGGCTGGCAGATAAGTTTCTACAGCAGGGATAAAATATGGATGTGGGCAGAGCATCTTTCTGATGCAGCTAACAAGCACCTGGCACTGAACATAGCCTGTTCAGAGGGAACACATCCTGGGCTACGTGCTGTGCTCTGTGAAGGGGTGGGCGTGCTTCCACATAGACTTCTATTAAAAAATAGAATGAGCAGGATCTGAAGGAAATTGGACACAGCATATTGAAAGGTTTACTTGGGCGACACACCTGGGAAAGCAGCATTTGTGTATTATTTAAGCTAATAAAAAATCAATGTAATGATGTCTCCTGGATGTGGCAGTAAATTTTTCACTGTTGTCACTGAATTCATCAAAGTCTGCTTCACAGTAAAGCAATTAATCCCACATGCTGATGGCTGGTGTGTATTCAAAGATTTGGGGGATTATTTTCCTGTGGAGAATTTCCATTTCCATTGCAAAATATCTAATGAGAACCTGAAAAGCTAACCTTGCTGGGATGCAAGTAGAAATACAGTGTCTGAGCTTGGCATAAGGTTTTAGCAGACTATTATACTAGTTTGACATAAATGGTTGCCCAAGAAACACTGGTTCTAAGATTTAAGCATACTAACAGCAATAATATATGGATTCTTTATTTGCCTGGCTAAAGTGTACAAAATGCACAGCCATGTATCAGTGCAGATCTAAGATGACAGTTGCAAAAATGCCAGAGAACTATCAGGGAAATCCCTTGATGTGAACATTGATTAGTATAGAAATAACCCAGAGACATAAATCTCCTCAAGTAATAATGGGTCATGTACCCAAAAGAAGGACATTTACAAGTATGGGCAAGAAGAATTCAACTGCATGCAACAGACAGTATCTTCAGAGATTATCTCTCCAAGGGTACTGATGATCTTCACTTATTTTGCTGTATATTATTTAATTAGCTATGTATTATTTATTTTGCACAAAGGAGTTTATTTGTGGACTGTACCACTCTTTTATTTTATTATCATATTCTTAGTTACTTGGGTTTTGTTCAAGTCTTTAGATAAAAAGAGACTGGTGTCATATGAAGCACACTGTGCTTCAACACGTTGCAATCTTTCTGATTCAACCATAGGAAATCAGTGTTGGAAGATCATCGGATAACTGTGTTAGATAATTGAATAGAAAGTATTTTGGTGAGTTTCTGTTTATCATTACTCAATCAGCATATGTGATGGGTTTGATAAACCCCCAAAAAACTCAGATTAAGGCCTTAGTATAGGTCTTCAGCAAGCCTCAGTATTGCCAAAACAATAACAGCATAGCAAATATGAAGATACAAAAGGGTTTTTTTTTCCTGATCCACTGGCATTTTACACTTGTCCTGCCCTAGAAACATAAGAGAACAAAGGAAAGGGCTTTTGTAAATTCAGCCCTACAGATATCCCATAGGTGTTCTAAAATGCAGGACAGCAAAGAACCTCCTACATCCTTGTTTCAGGTACATGAAATTGCAAGCAACCACACAACATCATCCTTTTCTTCAGCAGATAAATATATTTTCTACTTCTAGGACCTCATTATCAGAAATGATTCAGGCATTGCAGGTAACAATTTATGTGGGTTTTTTTGTGGCAGGTTTGTCCTCAAGATAAAATGGCTTTTTTTTCTCTCCCAGGATGATCAACCACTTGATGTGTTGTGGACAGCAGTCATCCCCTCTTGTCAGCATTCACTTTGCCAGGCTAAACTCTTCTCACCTCTCCTGACACCAGTTCTGCATTCCCTGGTAAGCTTCAATACTCCTGTGTTACACCTATTCCACTGAGACAAGCCCTTTTAAATGCAGGTGACCAGAACCAGACACCACATCTCAGATGTGTTCATCCTGCTTTGTACAACACTGACACTTCTTTGGTTTCATCAGAAATACCCTTTCAATGCATGCGTGGCTTGCCAACGCCATGAGGCTCTTTGGCAGAGCTTGTTCTGCACACTGACAGACTTTATTGATTCAGTAAGTGACTGGACTAATTCCTAGAAACATTCCCCCTCTCTGGATGTCAAGGCCCATTAAATACACAGATAAGCACCTATGGCTCAGGAAGCTGCAGATCATTTCAAAGTACATTTGTAAAGTATCAATACTTACTTTTCTGCTCTTCTGTGGGAATTTGCTCCTGATCAGAACTGAGGTTAGACAGACCTTAGTTTTGACCCACTACAACCATTCTTTTATTTTCACTTGCTTTTTTTCACCCTGCATTGGTGATCTCTGTATTATGGCTGACTATACATTCTGTTTTTATTCACTGCTACTGATTTCAGATGGACAACATCCCAGATTATAGTGAAAGGTTTTGTTCTTAGTCCCTAGAGGAACAAGTTTGCATTTTGAATTTTTAAATTTGTCTTCTGCTGTTCCAGGCCTCAAAATTATCTGATCCTTCATTCTCTTTACTGACAATTCTATCTTTCTTTTACAAACAAATTCTTCTTGCCATTACAGAAGATTTGTTCTAGTACCAGGATTCAGTGGCATTCACTAAAACACCCAGAAGTTTCCTTCTCCATTCTATACATTCATTTCTCCTATATCCAGTTCCTCATCCACTGTGCAGCTCTAGTGTTCAACTTTGTATTTTCCAGACAAATTAATCAAGGTGCACTATTGTATACATCACTGGAGTTCAGTCACAGGAGATGTAACATACATACTTCACCTGGAAAATAACAGATCTCATAAAAAGTAGTATCTGATTACCCTGAGAACTTTTGTCTTTGCTATTCTAAGTTAATTCTGCGTCTGCAGGGACTCTTTACTTTAAAACATTATGTGTCTTCACAGATGGTTCAAGCCAAAAGCTCTGTAAAAGAATTCAGAGGGATGCTGGACATGATCCACACACCAGTCATGGATGGGTCTAGCTCTCCACATGGGAAATCTTCTGGCACCTCACCTCGTGGCACCTGTGCAGAGGCCTCTGCCACAGCTGCTGCAGCAGACTGCTGGCACCCACTCGTATTCTCTGGGGCTTCTTCCACTGATTTCCTTGCTCAAGCAACAGCATGGCTTGGTGAACAGATGGGTGTGCAGACATACACAGCACCGGCTTGTGGAAGGGACCGCTCAAGGACATTCTTCCATGTTGTTGCTGTATCATAATATAGTTCATACAGGACTTCAGTGTGACCCCATTGCAACACAAGATGTCATTTTCCCAGTCATGCATCAGCTCATCCTTTCTGGTTTATATGATAACAGACAGCCATCATACCTGTTGCCTGTGACTACTTGTACAATGGAAACCATGTGAGAAAGCAAGCAGTGGTTGGTACACATGGACACAGAGTGCTTTCTTCTTCCTCCTCAAATCCACCCCCAAATTTTTACCTGCAAGTAAGTTTGCCTGTATGAGTGATTGCTCTTCTCAAACCTTTTCACATGGGAGTTGGCTCAGTCTGAAAGACTGTCAAAAAGACTCCTGCTCTTCACATTAAAAAAAAAGCATACCGTCACCAACCTTCACACATCCCACATGTGAAGCAGCACAGATAGAGTAATGCTTCCTTTCCAAAGTCCACAGAAAGCCTAGGGCTTTGCACTGAGAGAAGGCAGCTCCCAGAGCTACAAGATGAAGGCTAAAAATAACCCATTAAAGGATTAATTTCAGGATTTTTAAATACAGCTAATTAATATGCATAGGAAAGGCACACGGTCTCCAGGAAGGAGTGCACACAATCAGAGAGTCTGCAAGGGAAGGGAGGGGGGTGGGTGACATGCAGGCTGAGTGCCAAAGGAAAAATCAAAGAGGATATTCCCTATATATATCCCTTGGATAGAGAACATGCAAAAGAAAAGCGTGTTTCAGAAGAGGCATAAGCAGAGGTTGATGAGGCAGAGACAAGCAGTGCAACCACAAAGGACAGAATCCTGTGTGAAGAGCAGTGAGGACAGTCATGGAGCCTTCCATATCAGCCAAAATGTTACTACACAAGGACAGAGAGCCTGGTGGTACCAGGGCAGGAGGCAAGATTATGTGCTAGGGCTCAGTGACTGAGACACTGTGAAGTGAATAAACATAAATATGCTTTTATACACAAAGCGAATTTTAGTGAGGTGGCTCAAGGGCCGAGCACACCACAGGGAGACCAGTGGATGCAAAAGCTGCCACTTTGGTAGTAGCACTGCAGCTGGGAACTGGGTGCATCATGAATGTGCTTGCTTGGAAAGCGAGGGAGCAACAGCTGAATGCCAAACTGGATCTCAAGATGGATGGCATGCCAGGGCAGCAGGCATGGACCTGGTGGCAGGTATTGCACTGGATTATGGCCCTTTGGAAGCAGTTTTCTCTTAGGAAGTACTACTGAAGTAGGTCATTGCATCCTGATGTTAAAGCACCCTGGGAAGGTTGGGCATTGGATGTAAAGTACTGAAACAGGACACATGGGCTGGCAGTCACAGCATACAATGAAAACAAGGTACCATGTAAGAGCAACATGGGTAACATCAAATAGTAAGGATTATCTACAGGTAGTGTGAATCAGAAAGCAAATCTGGTTATTCAGAGGCTGGACTGCAAAACAGAGAGCTATAGCAGCAATTCCACAGCATTTAAAGGTGTAGGGGAAAAACAGGCTCATTTGAAGCCATTTCCTCATCCCAATTTCCCTGTGAATAACACTTAACAGTTACAACTTTCTCCATTTCACAGAGGGCAGGAATGGACAGACTGACTTAATTGGAGAATTCACTGGCTACTTAGTCTCAAGAAAAGTGGGGGGTTTAACCTGGTGTCATAAGAAAATTTATTTCAGTTAGTAAGCACTGCTTGTCTGCCTGTCCCTTTACCCTCATCTCTAAGAATATTTGAACTTTTTAGCCATTTTCACACAAATTTGACAAAAGGAGAAAAATCTCATCATTTTGTGAGGCTTTCACAATGGCACACAGAAAACAGCCTCAGACTGCTCTGCATGCAGCTGCATCTTGAGAACAATCTGAGCACAACAGCAACCTGTTAAAAGCAAGCAAGGGGTACAGGGGCTTAATTTTGCAACAAAGGGTCTTGATACATGTTTAAGCTGACAAAGTCCTTAGCAGAGCTGCAAGGGAAAGAAAAGTTGCAGCATTACCAAGCCTATGAAACAGGGCCAGCTTCACAGTCCAATGCTACAGGATGTTGCTGTTGGGAGGCAAAGGACACAAACCACACCTTTTTCACTTAAAGACATTCTTTATTCAATCTTTTTTATATACAATATTATTTTTTTAATCTGTAAAAAGTACATATGCAGGATTCCAGGTCAGAGGCAGAAGGTTTCCACATCAGAAGATAGACTTTTGCCCTTTTATTATTTTGGAGGAAAAATAATCTGTCAGTTTTAGACAAAGCAAGAATAAAGGCAGAATGCAAATCCAACTTCCACCAAGCAATTAGGATTAAAGGCAACAACTCACTGTAACAAGTCAGGCTGTCTCCTCCGACTTCGGTGGTTCCCAGCTTTTCTGGGCAATTACAGAGCAGTTTGTTAGAAGGTGCTGACAGCTGGAGCAGCTAGTGCTTATCATCTCTGCTACAGTCGTACGCACAGAACTTGCAAAAGAGCTTGGGGTTCCTCTTTGTATGGCAACTCAAACCCTTGAGTCAGAAGACTGTTTCTCAAAATTCAAGGAGTGAAAGAGGGATGTCTTATTCAGGGTGAACAGATCTCCCAACTACAGTATGGATCAAGAGCTTGCTTTCACTTTTATCTGGTATCAAGAAGCCTGTTTCTTATTTGTCCCCTCAAAAACATGGATTAGACTTACTAAAGTATCAGGCTCAGTTTGCTAAAAGCCTGTTACTACAGCCCTGAAAACATAAACTGCCTCACCATTTTCTGTGGATGTCATCTTACATTGTTAGTCCTTTCAATATTAATGCTATTAATCATTTCTCCATTCAGACTGAGCCACATTATGAAGGTTTACAATTAATTTCCTCGGGGAAAGAGGGGATCACAAACAACAGCCCAATAGGGCTTTGCTTAGAGGACAGACCTTTAACCTTAAAGTATGGTATTACAGGGAGCGTGTAATTATTGTCACTTTTCAGAAGCCAGGTAACATTCAATCCTTGTAAAATACTGCTGGGAATACATCAGTCATTGGGAGGCAGAAGACAGTGATCCACAAATTTGGAGCAGGGAATTAAAGGATCATCAAAGGTGTGACTGGCACATGGAACTACTTGCTTTTCCTTTTACTCCAGAGCACTTATTATTTTTCATACTTTTCTTACACATTCAGTTTTGAGGACTACGTTGTGCAGCAAAATTAGTGCTCAAAATATCATTCAAGGAGGGTTTTTTTAATTTAGAGGACAAAGCTAAGAAGTTGACTTCTTGACTGCAGGACACACACAGCTCCAGGGTTGTTAGTGGAAGCTGCAGAAATCTGGCCTCTCTGAAGTCAAGCTGTAATTGTCAGAAAAAAAATTTACTGCTGGCAGATCCTGACCAACAGGCAAGTTTGAGGCTTGGATTAGGGAAAGAACCATACATCCTTGTTTTGACTGCATGCAAACAGGAAGTAGACAATTCTGGGATCTCCAGGCTCTTGCCCAAGTCCAGTGTGCCAAAAATGTACATGGTTTTCTGTTCTTTATTTCATTCTGTAAGGGGAAAGGGTATTGTAGAAATTGGTAAAATGGGACAACTACCTAAAGAAAATGAGCATTGTTTTGTTAGAGAGTACAGTGCAAGACTCGGAAACAACTAGGACTAAAAAGTCATTTTGTGCTTAAATTTACACCCTTATCTTCAAGAAAGTAAGTCAGCAGCAACAGAATGAAAATGGAAATATGCTACTGTGCCTTACGTACCCAGAGGGAAAACAGTCTGAACTTTGGGTTGCACATAATGACATTCTGCAGGTCAGAACCTACTTTTCTGTGAAGGACTCAGAATGAGGGCACACCACTTCAGTCAGAAGTTTCAATACATGCAGTGCTTGGTTATTACGCACAAACCTCACCCAGAACCCAAGACCTCCAAACTCTGCTTCATCTAGGAATTGTCAGGATGAGATTCATGAAAGACACAGCAATTAGTCTTTAAAATGCATTCTTTTCGATAGACTATGCACATCAGTAACTTCTGGAGGGAAAGGATAGTAGGCATTTTGAAGAGTGACAAAGTAGAAACTGACTGCTGTTGGGGGAACTGGAAAGTAAGAAAAAAGTGTCCTTTATTTGGTACCTGCTGCTTATCTACACAAAGAAGAAATAGCAGTACTGTACATCTGCTTTGAGAAAAATACCATCTCATAACACGAAATGGCTTAGTCCTCAACTCAGGCATTCTTGTGGCAGTGGTTAACCCATTGGGATTCATGGAGGAGTTTGAAGGGTCGCTCCTTAATTCACAAGAGGGGCATGGAGGAGCAGCAATGATAAGAAGTTTGCTGCTTTGGAGACCCCAGGATTCTGTCCTTGACCTTTCTCCGAACAGACTGGCAGCCATTCTACATCAGCATATCAGCATTTATTAGGAGGTGTATGGGGATGGCTTTATGGGATACTTTTTGGTTTTTTTTTTTTTTTTTTTTTTTTTTTCCAAACAGAAGAGTCTGCTTTTCCTCTTTCTCCTTTGTACCCGAAGAGATTTAAAAGAACAAGGCAATTGAATGCAGTTTTAAACTAATAACAGTTCTCATGGGATTGGAAAAACAATTTGAAAACACAACACATCTGAACTGTGGAAAATGAAAAATGAGTAGTTCTTCAGTAAGTCACTGAATAATAATTTGAAAAATAAATTAATGTGGGACCAGTAAGAAGATTCCGTTTATTAGGCTACTTCTAATTTTAAATAAACAATTACTGGAATCAGTATTATTTACTGTATTAATGACTTTATCAGTTCTCATATTTACTATATTACTTTATCAGTTCTCAAATTATTTTTAAGATACTGCTGCAAATTATAGTAACTAAGTAACTGGTATTAACGTACAAACATTGAGACTGGAGCTTGTTGCAAGCTCCATATCTTCTTCCTCTTAAACTAAAGTAACTGGCTGGAAAAAAGCATCTGATAGTGGTTTTATTTAGATCACATGATGATTTCTATGTCTAAGTGTCATAGACAAGTGAAGAATAATTTTAGGGGGAAACTCTACAGTCAGATACATAATAATGTGATAGGGAGAAAAGTTTTATACTAAAACTTCATATAAAATAGTTTTTGTGGGGGGAAAATAGCACTCACTCCCTTTAGATCTGATGCTGTACTACTGCAGCTCACTGAAGAGTACTTCCACTCACTTCAGTATGAAAACATGATCAAGATTTTTTAAAGACTTAACCTGGGCACTAATCAGGAGAGAAAGGAGCACCTAAAAGCTGTTTGTTCTTCAGCAAAGGGCTCAGTCACCATGGCAAAATTATTTGAGAGATATATAGGGGAATAAAAAGAGTAATTTGTGCTGGAACAACAGTAGAAAGAGATTGAGAAAGACAAAACTGAAAAGACCAAACTTCTTTTAGCAAGTAAGTGAAGACTGAAGCAGACTTCATTTAAGTCATACTGTCTAGTCCAGTCCAGCCCAGCCATGGAGTACTTGAAAAAACACCCCATGCAAGTAGCAGCATCTCATTTCTCGTAAATTAATAGACGAAGAGACTCTTCAGTTTCTTTTTCCACTCCTATGTAAGGGATGTTAAGTTGCTTCTGAAGACCATATTGCATTTGTGCTGGAGCACCCAGAAAAAAAGCTAGCTTTGTAAACTAAATCAAAGGCAGTTTTAGGCTTCTGTCATAAACACATCTGCAAAGAAGGTTCAATGAATAGAATCCAATGAATGAAATGTAACTTCTAGGAAAAATCTAGGTTGTGTAGAAAAACATAAAGCAACAAACTCCTGCTGCTTAGCTCAAGGGGAGGATTTCTTAGTTCCCTATGTATCCTCCTATATAAATCATGAAAGACTGCTTATCTTGTGTTGTCATCTCTGGTTATTTAGCTAAAAGAACCAGGACTGAAAATGTTTTTTTTCATGTCACATGATTTGTGAGGAAGGGAAATTTAGGCTCCTTCCTAGCCCTGCAATATGCTCCAGACTCTGTGACTGTAGCTTGCCAAATGAACTAAGCCCACGCTGCTGACAGTGAACTACAGACCAAATGCTTAGTAATTGTTTTTTCTTTTTGAATATAAGCATTATTTTGAAAAGGAAAAATGAGGAAGCAGTACTTTTTAATACTTTAGAGTTTAGCTTTAATAGCTTAGAGGCCTTGAGAATGGCTGCCAGTCTGGACAACCAGATGCTCCTTTGGAAATTCAGACAGGTACAGAAAAAAATTCAAATCCTGATGCTGCTGGTGCAGTGATGTTGCTTTTTGTTGTTGCTTTGTTCATGCCATCATTAAAAAAAAAAAAAAAAAAAGAGAAAGAAAAAGAAAACCTAGGCATTTGGAACCCACCCGATCTGAAGAGGTGTGTTGTTCCTTGCAACAGTGAACAGCAGCAGTGAGTTGCTCTCCCTGCATGGGAAAGCCTCCTCTTCCTTACGCTGCTGCATTAATATTATCAGTAGATTCCATGTCAAAAGCGTGTGAAGTCTCTGTCCTGCAAAAATCACACTAACATGTTTTGGTCATGTATAAAACAGAACTTTTAACTTATCTATATGTTGAAGAGCTTCGTTTCTCACGCCGGTGCTTGCTTGACTTGGAGGTCTTAGTTTTACCAAGTGTCTGTCTCCTCTCCTGCTTAAAGTCTCAAGTGGTCCATGTAAACAAAACAGAGCTGAAAACAGTCTCTCTTCCTCTTCACAGAGCTGTTTTTATCGATATGCAGGATTTCCTGACAGTGTTGTGTTGGCTAAATGTAAAACAGGCAGAGGATGAGCTTCTGTGTTAAAAACCCAGTTGTCTAATGGTAGAAGATCATCGTTGGAGAAAAGCAGATACAAATACCTACATAACAAGACAGAGAGGAAAAATGGGTATTAATGCAGAGCAACAGGCACGCAGGGGCAACACAGCAGCTTCAGGCCCCACCATTCAGCAGCTAAAGCTATGAACAAATCACTTGCTTTCAATCTTTGTACAGCACCCACACAACCTTCTGTATTATAACAACCCGGAGAGTAATTTTTATGATGATCAAGGCCTCCAATGAGAAGTTGTTATAAAGACAGCATTTTAATCTTTCCAAGAAACTTTTGTTTTGCAAGTCTCCTTTCAGAGGCTTGCAGTGTAAAACAAACATGAAGACACCAAGCACAAGGATTTGGGGTACAGGGGAGCAGAGAAGTACTTGTCAAAAAACTCTTCTTAACAGAGCAGACCCACTTGGAAATGACTAATCCTCATTAATCTAAATCAAAGATTTCATGGCAGCACAAGAAAAGCCACTAAGCCACGGCAGATATCTGACTGGTCATCACTGTTCTGGAAGCTGGTTTAGCTTCTGGTGGGAGGAAATGGGACTGTAAGTTGTGAGGAGGGGTTTCAGAAATGTTGTGCATTACAATGTAATGCAGAGGACATAAAACATGTAACAAAATTAAGGTTATTTGACATACGGGGAAAAAAAGGGTCTCTGTCAAGGCTTCTTAACTCAACTGCTAAAATTCAAAAGGCATTTCTCTTGTTACAGAAAATGTGACTGTGTGAGTGCAACACCACTGGTGTGCAGGACCTCTCATCTCCTGCTACAGCTTCCTTTCCTGCCATGCAGAAAAAGACAGGTCTTGCAGCACTTGACAAGGAAGGGGTGTCATTTCCATTAGTGGGCTCTGTCACATCCAGAATGTGCATACACATTGTTCTGCTGTTACTTCATGCTCTCTCCATCAGACCTTGGTAGTGTCTGCTGTCTAGAGTGGTGTGCACTGCCTGATCAATTCTCCCATTGCCTTTATTTGCCAGCTCTATCCACAGCACAACCCAGGCAGTGGAGTGCTACTTTTTCTTCCCTTCCTCACCAATTAACTATTTACAGATAATTTCTTGCTGAGATGATTCAGTTTTGTCACACATGCCCCTTTCTCCACACTTTTCATTTGTCTATAAAGCATCATGCCTTTCATTTCCTCAATATTCCTGCCTAGCTTTTCTCCTCTGCAGCTCTCCAAACTCTTTTCTGCCACAGCAGCAATGTTTCATCTTACTCAAACTCACTTCCTCATTTGATTCACACTTTTTCTTTGAATAACTGAAGCAACCTACTTCTACATCTTGCTCCTTCCCACTCAACAGGTACTTTCTTGCCAGGTACTGCCCAAAACTCTCATAATTTGCCAGGTATCTTTGATGAGACAAAGTATGTGAGCAGCAACAATGTGTGTTTGGGAGAGTTATCAATTTTGAATTTTAAGGGGAATGAAGATGTAGAAGTGATTATTAATAGCAAAAAAGATTACAGCAGGTATTCCATAGCACACATTTTATGCCTCTCTTCTAAGGGGACATCTTTGTTTTGCCCATGGCATCACACCCTTCTGTCTTTATTTTCATTTGAGCTCGCTATTTTATCTCAACGTGAAAGCAGTTTCTGGTTTGGCTATGCCAGTTGCATCAATGTCAAACATCTAATATCCAGCTCCCCAATAAAACATTGTTTTGTCCCAAAAGCAGGAAATGATCCAAACCAAAAGCCAATAAAAACTCCTGAGTTCTTTCGCAGAACTACCACCTTCTGCAATGCTTGCAGTATAGTATATCCAGTTACTGTGCGATGCATCAGTGAATTTTCAGATATCCTTGTGATTATTTAAAATGCAGACAGGATTCTGGTGATACATCAAAAGTCAGCCCTGTCACCACAGAAATCCCTTGGGAGACGATTTCACTCTCTAATTTGGCTTTTATAGGCAGATCAATCATATAACATCAGCTCCTGGGGAGGTATTGTTTCTCTGACTGGACCTGTCTGAAACTGCTGCCTCTATCTTTGGGAGCATAGCTTTTAGTCTCCAGAAAATGAACTTGAAGGAGTAAATTAAATAAAATTAAAGAAGACAACAGAGTAGGTAGCAGTAGCTTACTTTCCTTTAATAATGATAACATAGGAAAACAAGGAATTGTGATTATGCAAAGGAATTTGGTAAGGAGCCAGCAGAAGGACAGAAGAGCCACGCTATTCCCTTACACACAACGAACTTGGAGCCCCTTCTTGCCAGTGAAACATGTTGTGGCGCCTGAAACAGGCACCAGTACTGCCACTTTGAGGACCTGCTTTCTCCCTGATCATTTTGTGCTCCCACTACCTCAAATTAATCTTCAGATACAGCAGCTACAGCAAAAGCCTGTGGAGCCACTGCATTCTTCTACAATTTACATACCAGCTTTTACTGGAAGACACAGGAGTAAAGAGGACTTACTTCAAAGTTTCAGCAAGGAAAAAGCTCTGCTGTACGTCATCATATGTAGGAGACGAGGAATAGACATCCTTGACACCAGAAAAGCCACCGCTAACTCGGCAATACTTGTCAATTGCCTGCAAAGAGGGAGGGAAAAGACATGGAGAATTTAATTTAGAATATTTGGGAACATTAATGGGGATGAGGCTTGTTCAACAAAGGAGGAGGTTCTTCCTGTACCACGTTATTCTGCTGTGAATCTCCTTGTCAGAGGATGTTATGGGCATTAACGGTTCGTGTTGACCAAAGAAACCAGAACTGGACACATACAGAAGTAGCATACCCCCAGGACTACTAACAACACTGCATTTGGCAAACTGCTACAAGCTAAGAAAGTATCATGGGGAAGAACAGTTTCTTTCCTGGGTATTTACTGTTGACAGGTATTGATGACAATGACAAGGACTCTGTAGACTTTTGCTGTGAGCTTGTATGGTTCCTCAGAGGTAACATCGAGTAAAATATCCGTGAGTCAAATCAATACAATATGTACTACTATGTGCATAGGAAGATGACAAACACTGCTGGATTTTGCAGCTGGAAGAGTCTGAAGGGTTATAGGGATTATATGACCAGTAGCCAGTCACAGAGATTTACTGAAAGTAGGAATAAAATACTGTAGTCATCTTTAGGGACTGCTGATTTCATCTTATAAACTCCTCTAGATGCTGCTTTTTCCCCACATTTCCATCTCCTACATATGCTCTTCTCTGTTTCCCTTTTATACAGCTGAAACTCAAGTCAGCTGGTGTGCTGGACCACAGAAGAGCACTTTAAAGCATGAAGCTTACATCCATAAACATTCCATGGAGAAAGGGGCCCATGGATCTGCGACTCACAAACCGCCCAGCTCTAACACAGTACTGGAAAAAGCACAATGGAAGAGGAGGAGACTGGAAAGAACACGTTAGCAGCTCAGAGCACCTCTCGCCTACGCTTTCATTATTCCACTCGCATGCCCGACCTTACAGCACACAAGGATATCAGCCATTAAAACCAGCTCCAAAAAAACGACTCTGAAATGATTCACAGGTTATTTGTGCTTCCCTGCTGCTTTGACTGTGCTTCCTCAGCAGACACCAACTCTTTTAATAGAGTCATGCAGGGACAGAAAGGGAACAAGGGTGAAGGAAAATGTTTGGCTCAGGATGCCTGTCATTACCAATGACTGAACGTAGCTACCTGTAGTTCAGTAATCTATGATTCAGCCCGTTAGCCTGTATGAAGCTTTTCTCCACATGGTGCTTTAGGGCCAGATTTTCGTTAATTCTGATTTTTGCTAGTTATACTCAACAGAAGCCAAGAGGAGTCAAAGCAGGGGAGCAAATAAGTTTTGAATGATGCACTTTTTATGCACAGAAAACAGATTCAATTGAAGCTAACTCTTCAAGGCCCTTACTATGGCCTTTGCATACTAGAAATACTGGGAAACAAAGAGGAATTTTCCATTTGACAAATGCACAAAGAATGCTGGCAGATGCCATCATTGAAATCAAGAGGAAAAGGGAAAAGTTGAGCAAGACACCTAGGACAGTAAGTCACAACTAACATCCTCCTAGTATACACTCTTATCCTGTGGAAATGCAAGACTGTTCATGGACCAAAGAGTAACCAAGACTGGATAAAGCTCTTCCACATTTCTAAAGAGCAAGGTTTTTAAAGAAGCAAGAGATACTGGCAAAAGGATGTGGCTGTGGCTCTAGAGCATGAGCTTATGTCAAGAAAGATTCAGTGTTTCTTGGCAAAATCTAATTCTCGCTGAAACTCCTTATCTCAGGCACAGCTTTCTCCAAGTTTGGATAGAAATGATCCCCTTTTTGTTTGGATTGAGTCTAAAAGGAGAAACTGTCTGGGTGAATTCTTTTCCGACCTGGTAACTGGTGCAGGATAGAGCTACACTGAGATTATTCACATGATGAGATTTTGGTGGACCAGGTTTTCTCTGCAGTTTGGAGAGAAAGGTGTGTGTGACACATCTCATCCAACACGATCAAATGTCTGACAATCTCTTTTTCTGCATGCTCTTGCACACCAAAAATGGTGCTAGGTATGACATAGCAGCCAAACAACAACCTCACCCCAAAAAACCCCAACACTACCGCCAAACAAAAAAACTCAAACCAAACCAAAAACAACCAACCCCCCGCTTCAAAAAAAATCCCCAAAACTAATTGCTTAGCTGCCCCCTGAAGAAGTAATGCCTATGCTGTTCATGGAACCCTACCTGATCAGACTTCTAAGCAGTACAGGTAGTAATGAACTGTAGAGGTAAAAAGCCTCTGAAAGATTGCTATACAGTTGTTCATCCAAATATAAAATTTTTAAAATTAAACAAATAAATTGTCCTTGAATCAGAGGTGCAAAGACCTTCGGGACACTGGCTGAAAAGCTTGGTGCCACAGCTGCTTAAAAGCCACTTGAAATTTGCAGTGTGCTGCTTTCACACAGACCTCAGAGTACTTGGTGTAGTGGCACCTAACTTGCCACCCAGATACACTTTCACTCAAGAGCTGAAGTTCAGTCTCTCTGACTCAACAATGTAGAATTTATTGCACCCTAGAATACAGGGAAGCCCTAGATGACTGGAAGGGTATTAAGGTAACGCTACCCTTACAAGGCTTTGGCAGACTGAATAATTTTACAACAGCATACCTAATATTAGTTCCAATCAATAACAGAAACACGTAAATATATAGAAGAATTAGAGAATGACTGACACCAATCAGCATGGTTTTACACAAAACTATTTTGCTCACAAGCCTGATTTCATTCTTTGAGATCTACAAATTTGACAAATAAATGTAACTGCAGAGCTGTAATAAACTTAAAAGCTTCTAAGGTGTTTGACATGGTACTTTAAGATGTTATGAGAAGACAAGGCAGCACTACTATGCCATATCAATATAATTCAACTTAAAACTGACTGACAGTGCTTTAAGAACGAACTGGCAATGCAAAATCATCACAAAATAGAACTGCTCACAGAGATCCGCATGGAGCAGTATGAAGTTTTATCAATCACTGCAACACTGCTGCTGGCGAAAATGACATAGAGAAATAACAGCAGACAGTGTAATCTGGAGGTAACTGGGTGCCAAACAAAGATGAGTTTCATATAACCAGGCTCATAATCCTAAACCTACTCACAACTCTGTTGTGTAAGTACAGAACCAGGCTAACCTGGAAGGTTAATCTGAGCTCCTGCTAGGATATTGTAGCAGGTGCACACATGGAGACAACAATAAACAGTCGCAGGGATGTGGCTTTATTTTTGCATAGGGCTGTGGATGAAGTCAAACCTGAAATATGCAATTCTAGAATTCATTTTTACAGAAGGATGATGAACTAACGTAGGTGCAGATATTTGGAGAAAATGCTTTACAGTCAGAGACAATATAATTTGTTTAGCATCTTAAGTACAGTCAGTAGTAAGCTTATTACAATCTATGAAAACTCTTTGGAAAGAAAACATGAGGGAAATAAAAGACATTTTAATCTGGAATAGAAAATCATAGGAAAATCCAGTGATTGAGAACTGAAACTAGGCAAATTCAAATGGGAAATGAAGCATAGCGTTTTTTAACAGCAAAACTAATTAAATAATGGAACAAACTATCAAAAGAAGTGGATTTTCTAGTTTCATTTATTCAGATGAGAACAGAATATGGAACAGCGTACTCTTGCCAAATACATGTCTTGGCTCAAAAATGACACAAAGTGAAATTTCACTGCCTGTAACACACAGGGTGGTCAGCTGACCTCAGTTCCTTGGAAATTAAATTTGAGGGGCCTCTAGATTGGACCCCAGCTCCCTCAGTTCCACTGAGGGTGTTTTTGTTGTTGCATGTGTGATGTTTCTTGGCTGTGCCAACAACAAACCCATAAAAACTGTGCCAGTTTCTTCACCAGCTGTGGTACTCACAGCTTCTAACCCATAAAACTGTGAAACCACATTTCTTTTACCTCCAACCTATGTCTGGCTCTTTTCTGTTTACTGCACTTCACTAAGTAAAATCATAGAATGGCTTCGGTTGGTAGGAACCCTAAAGATCATCTCGTTCCAACCCCCTTGCCATGGGCAGGGATGCCACTCACTAGATGAAGTTGCTTGGCACCCCATCCAACCTGGTCTTGAACATTTCCAGGGACAGGACTTCCATAACCTGTCTGTAAACTCTTCTACTGCCTCCTCACCCTCTCAGTAAAGAATTTCTTTCTAACATCTAATTCTAAACCTGCCCTTTTTCAGTTTAAAAGCATTGCCCCTTGTCCTGTCACTATCTGGATAAACTGCAGAGATGGGTAGATTCCAACAACATGAGGTTCAACAAAGCCAAGTGCTGGGTCCTGCACTTTGGCCACAACCCCATGCAGCGCTACAGGCTGGGGACAGAGTGGCTGGAGAGCAGCCAGGCAGAA
>JAWWEU010000001.1:27396403-27521167 GCA_035583155.1 Acropternis orthonyx
CAGAGAGGTGGTGGATTCACCATCCCTGGAGGTTTTTAAACTGAGATTGGACGTGGCACTGAGTGCCATGATCTAGTCAACAGACGGCAGTTGGATGAAGGGCTGGACTCGATGATCTCTGAGGTCTTTTCCAACCCAATTGATTCTATGATTCTATCTGCTCATATAAAAACTCCATCTCTCCTTTTTATAAGCCCCCTTCAGGTACTGGAAGGCCGCAATGAGGTCTCCCCAAAGCCTTCTCCCCAACTCTCTCAGCCTGTCTTTGTAGGAGAGGTGCTCCCGCCCTCTGATCATCTTCATGGTCCTCCACTGAACCTGCTCTAACAGGCCCACGTCCTTCTTCTACTATAGGTCTTTCCACTCCACCTTACTATCAAGCCTCAACAGGCCCAAAGTTAGCCCAAGCTTGAGATCTTGTTCATTATTTTCACTGTTAGTAGGAACTCTGAATGAACCCTGAAGCCTGTGTGGTACAATCCTACTTAGTCAGATACACAAGTCTGCAAAAAATATTTTAACCCTTCATTCACACAGCTTAGATTAGTAATTGGCTTTACATGCCTATTGTGAAGTGATGACTCTTATTGCTTTCAAATAATTATGCTAAAAGGGATTTTAGTAATTTTCTGTATTTACCCCAAATGTCTTGCATACATATTTCTGTAATACTTCAGCCAGCCCCCCAGCACACCCTCATCCGATTTGGCTGGCCCAATACAATTGAGATGAATGTTGTCTCTAGTGCTAAGTATGGTATCAGGGAGAATTAGCCTTTTTTTATTAGGAAAGACAGAGACCCTGTTACAGGGATTTATGAACACTGAGGGAATGTAAAACTGAACTTCCTGTTTTTTCCTCCCTAGACACTGGATTTGTAGAGATGTGACAAAACAGGCCTGGACAAAGCACAGCATCTAAACTAAAGTGCCCGAGTTTTGTCCAAAAATCTAGATAATAAAGCGAAAAAGAAGTTGTGAATGGTGAAATAGATAAAGTACAGTACAGCGATCTGCCTACACACACAATCCAGCCCTCTGTGCAGATTCCTATTATAAAAGGGAGAGAGATCTGGGCTGGGAATGCTAAGAAATTTAGAAATGCAGTTCACTTAAAAGTCAGGTGATTCTGCAAACTATCCTGGATCATCTCTGAAAAATTCTTAAAATGACAGAGGCAGACATCCAACAGATCAGTGAACTAACCCAAATCCATTCTGGCAGGGATCCAAAGAAGCAAACAAGGGAGACCACAAGAACTCAGCCATCAAACTCCAAGTTATACCAGATTCAGTGCAGAAAAATAAGGCTATTTAGAACTCAGAAACAAAACTCTATTTTCCCAAAAGTTTAAAAGAACTACTAGACTCCTGATGAAGAAACTGTCATTCATCATGAGAAGTCTGTAATATGGATTGCCAAGTATGTTTCAGAGGTTGAAAGGAAAAAGGAAAGTGAATTCTGACAGTGTTGTACAAGAGCAGTAAGCCAACTGCTCTGTGTGTCACACCAGATTCGTCTCTATTTATAAGCAGAGGAATAAACACAGCCAGATCTGGGTAGGGTAGAGAAGAAAGAAAAGTACTGAGTAGGTGTTAGGAATAAACACAAGAAATCATTTTCTAAGTGCAGAAAACCCTGGGGAAGAAAAAGCTTCAAGCTTCTGTGTCAGTCTGATGGTGGGGTAAGAAAATCTGTAATTCTGGGAAGGAGGGGTTTGCACAACCACTTATGAAGAGGTCAAAAATATTTTATGGCTATGTTGGATAAAAAATACTTTTATTGAGGAAACAAGCGAAAAAAGGCATTCTGTAAGGACAGAGGCAATTAAGCACATGGGCTGCTTGATTTACAGAACTTTGATACAGGTTGACAGAAGGATAAAATAAAATCCTACCCTGCACACAGAGAAAATGGGAGGCAGGGGGGAGGAAGGGAGGATTTGTTTTGAAAGCATTAATGGGGACCAAGATATGAAAGTAAATGGAGAAAACTGAACAAAACACTGTTAAAAGACATGCTTTGCAGTGTGCTTAAGAGACTGATCCTGTACTGAAGATCTTTACATTTGTAAATTCTTTAACCTAATATAAAGGACCCGATCTCAGTTTGGACCATCCAGCCATAGTTTTTGAAAGAAGCTGGTGTTAGGTCAGCAAGCATTTGTAGTATCTATTTGTCATATTAGAAATATGCATAGTTTGTGCAGGAGGGATGATGAGACTCAGTATTTGATGTTTTGGAGCCAGCAGCAATGCATTCTGAAATACAAATGCAACAAATGTGGAACTTCTCTCCAGAATAACATAATGCTGGTTGTAACAAAACAGACTGCAATGTAAAACCTCACCAAGACTATAACACAATCGTAAAATACCTGGACTCTTCTACATGGTTGCAACTGCACTGAGGAACAGATAATAATGAGCTTGGCTAAATATTCTGAATCTGCCTTAACTATCTTCCACTTCATGAATACAGGCATCTCAACACGTCTCCAAGGACTTTCTCTTGGTCTCTTGTGTCTGGAACATAACTGGTTTTCACCTGCAGAATAAAGCTTATCCAGGCTCCTGGTTTGTCTCTTCCTTTGCTCTTCCCTCATCTCCTTTGGCTGTAGTCAAAATATTTCATTACTGTCTTGTTATCTTTAATGCTTATTCTCATCTTGGAGACTGGCTTTGAGCAGTTTCCCAAGACTGCTGGAGAAGTAGCAGGGAAGCAGAGGAGCTCTCGGGGGCTGTGGACTACTGATAACAGCAGGAGTCATGACCAGTGGATTCTATTTCCATTCCTAAAACTCATGACATGTATAATGCTGAACGCATCTCTCAACTGTGCATCTGATTCAGCAGCTGCAAAACACCAATAACTGTGGGCAACCCCCCATGTACCCTGGTTTACAGGAACTCATGAAAATGAATTTGAAGTGTTTCAGTACCACGAGACTGAAGTAGCTACAAAAGGAAAATACACAAAATTAAATTACAGATAATTAATACAGTTACCTGTGTTGCCTCCCAGCCCCACTGCCTGTACTTGGGATCGTGGGTGAATCTCCACATATACCAGTAGGTCTCAATCACTTCTGGTCTTAGGATGTAATACTTCTCATTCTGCCGCACTGCCACTGCCTCTACCCCACCATCAAATTTGAATGCTTCTGGGCCCAGTTTTAATGCTGCAGAGGAAAGGGAAAAAAAAGTAAATAAAAGTAAGAAAAAATTTATTCCATACCAATCTTTGCAGGAAGGATGGGTAGGAGACTGCTATATCCCAAGCTTGTGAGAAAAACAGAAAGTACCTTGTCTTTAAGCAGTCTCATAAATATTTCCTATTATTGAGCCCTATAATTTTTCTTATGAATAATTTATCCAATTCCTGTGAGAAAACTACCTATTTTGACATGACTACAGTAATCCTCTTGAAAACTAATGAAATGCTAAGAATATAAACACACTAACACATTCGATTACAGGATAAAATTAAAGTGACCACATCAGTGCTTTACAAACAAAAGGCAAAAAAAAAGGGTCAACAGAGGTTTTGATGTCCTTTGATCCCCCCTAGCACAGAAGAAAAAGATCTTGGAACTAAACCAGGTAGCGCCATCCCAAATAATCTGTATCTTTACCTAAACTGTTGGTTTAAGGAAGTGTTGTCAGGCCATCATAACTAATGTGCTTCATGCTGTGATCCTTAACTAAAGGGTTTACAACTGGGCAATGAAGTCTTAACTACACCTGAAAATAAATCTATGAACCACAGGAAGCTGTAAAGGCCCTATACCAGCACCTGGAAGACTATTCATATAAAAACGGGATACCTGTAGAAAAACTGTCCATATATGAAGTTGCAATCATATATATTTTTTTATTATAGAGCTACACATTATTCCTCAAATTTAGCATTAATAATGCACTCTTATCTACAGCTGCACCCCACCTTTTGTTCTGGCAGAGAATTTTTAAGGTGCTGAACTCTGAAGCTGCACTCAAGCTTGAAAAAATATCAAAGCAATTAATCATGTAACTCCTATGGGCTAGAGGTTCAAATTAACCAATGTCTCGTGGGTCTGAAAGGGAACCTTAGAATACTACAATGAAAAATATGAGCAACTCCCAGTGCATGCCCCAGCAGAAAACCTCCAGAGAAGTTCCTTAATCTCCTTGTTTCAAGATAGCATGGCTCTGCATGCCTAAAGAAAAAAGCACCACTGTGTTTCAGCCACATACACAGTAAGGAAAACTCCATCAAGAAACGCCTACAGTACTTCTTTCAAAATGGACCACTTCATCAGTTTCAGTAAAAATATTACATGAATTTCACTGCAAAATCAACGAGATTAGATACAGAGTTCTACCTATCCAAAATTAAGAATATAACAATAGTCACAGTGGACCAGACAGAATTCTTTCTGGTCCAGTATCATGTTTCCAACAATGACCAAGATCAGACATGGATGGGGAAGCAGAACAACAGGACAAGCATATGAGATACCTTTTTCCAGTTTTTCTATCAGTCTCTAACATTTCTGAGCTCCCAGACTAAACATACTTTTTCGTGTGGTCAGTGGTTCTTAACATATTTATTTCCCAAGTACTTACTTTATGTTTCCTTAAATTTGTGTAAGCATTAAGGATCCAAAACAACCTCTGCTAAGGAGTTCCATATCTCTAATACCTCTTTGATGCAGAACCACTCTCCAGTCCCTATGTGATTTTGCAAATCTGCTGAATCCTACCTAGAACGTCCCTTTTCCACACTGAATAATACTAGCCAATTCAGTTGTGATTTCAGTGGAAACTATTCCATGCCTTTAGTTTTACTTCTTGCCTTTCTCTGCAACTCTTCCAATTCTACCATATCCTTTGTAAAATGAGAGGACCAGCCTGAATACAGCAAAAAAAGTGCTGACATGATTAATACAGTGACATAATGACATTTTCTATTTTGCTCTTTCTCATTTTGTTTTTCCTGAGTGCTACTGAGCTGACATTTTCATAATCTCAAGAGCAATTTCCTGAACTGCAATGGTCAGTTAACAACTCATCATTTAATATGTGAAGTTAGAAATAATTTTTTCATAGGTGCCTCACTTTATAGTTAACTACACTGAGTTTAATTTAGCAATTTATTATGCAATTACTCAACCTCATAAGGTCCTTGTGTAGTGCTTTTTTCATTATCATCAGCACACTTATCTTACTGTTCCTGCCCTTTTCCAATAACTTATATATGTGTATACATTTTATTTATATACATATCAAAATATAAAATTTAAATATACATTTATATACATCTAGGCACATGTGTATTAATATACTGCACATTTATACACATACATGTATAAACATGTATCAAATATATCAAAGTACCACTGGTTAACCAGCATTTATCCATTGCAAGAGCAGATTATTTACCTCTACCCTGTTTCTTATACTATGCCCCTTTTCCCCCTCTGTGCAGGTACTTACTGCTTATGCAGTAGCTCCTTAATGTCCCTAACAGGCTTTAGTAAAGCACTTTTGCAAAAGCCTTTTGGAAATCAGGTAAACATGACAAGTTTATTACTCTCATCCACCAATGAAGTTGGATTTCAGGCAGTTCTGGTGATGTATCACCTATAGAAACTGTGATGCCTTCTCTTGCTTTGTAGCCTGCTTGTGCATTAAATCTTTAATCATTCACTCATACCAACTACTAATGCTATTGGGCACTACAGGAAATGATACTACCCAAGGACGGGTGACCCCTGCATATTGTGACAATCTCACTGAATTCTTATCTGAAACCAAGGATGTAAAATTAATCACAGAACTTCTAGTAATAGCCAACTGACAAAAGAAGCTACTATGAACAAGGTACCTTTCAGGGGAGCATTATTCTAAGCCAAGAACCATCTAAGGCCATTTTACAAAGCTGTAGTGGTCACAATTTAATCTAGATATTTTTATATTAATGGTGCTGATAGGCTATAGTCTAGGTTGGGAGAGCATATGAGAAACAATTTCATATCAAGTGAGAAACTGCAAAACTAAATAGTTTTAAAATTTAGTTTTAAACTAAATCATTTTAGAACAGATTTTAACAGATATAACGCTGACTTCAATAAGAGCTATATTTAGGACTGCTGAGAATCAGGACAAATCCTCAGAATTCTAAATAAATATTTATATTTCTAATTTGAGAAATATTTTTGAAAACATTGTTTAATGTTTTATGTGTTCCTTTAAGACTACAGTCAATCTAGCAATAAATTTCTTGAAAATAAGAAAGGATTCATAATTATAATAATGTTTTCTAGGCTCTAATTCATATAAAATTTGAGGAAGCGAACCTCCAACATTCTTTGGCTTGAGGGTCTCTGAACCATTCCATCAACATACACTGTTATTTCATATGTCTTATAAAACCAAGCAATTACTCTCATTTTTTCATCTTTGGCTGTTTAGCTACTTACTGAGAGCCTTGGGATAGAGACAGCATCTACTCATACCCTTACAATGTCTCAGCTGAAATCTTAGTCATCTGGATTATTCTGCATTGGAATTGTCACACACAGAAAAAAAGCTAAAGCTGCAACTGGATTCCGAAGACAGCTCTTGTCAAGAAACTTTAAAGATGTGCAAAAAAACTTCATCCTAAAAAATAATCTCTCTGTAGTCAATCAATACTTTACATGCTATCAGCTAATGGCTAGGAAAATTCTTGAGTATAAGGGATGGTATATTTTACTAAAAATACTGTGTGCTACAGATGGGCACATGCTGCCATCTATATAATTTTGCTTATTTATCTAACCGCTACAATACCTATGAAAGCTGATTATTCAGATTGATTTTTCAGTGGTCCTTCTATTCTTTCAATTTCATTGGACTCCTTTTTTGTTACCACTTAGGATTTTGCATTGCCAGTTATTTTATGCCTTTGCCATGTTTCTCTGTGGTGCACATTAAGCATGACAAAGAACTATTCCTCACTAAGTGGAGGAACGTGCAGGATGTGCAGTCCACACATAAGCTTAAACATCAAGAAACCTTGCACCATGAGCACATGAAGCTGTATTTTTGTAGCCTCACGAGTGCCCACTGACAGCATTATGATTTCCTGTGCTGGTACAGATCAGAGCAGGACTCCCATCTTTGTTTTTCTCAATCTCCTCTCCAAATTGAGAACACACTGGACTACAGGAAAATCCTGAAATCTCCTGTTACAGGATGAGAGATTTAGGATGGCTGCAGACATAATCTATTGATAGGTTATAGTGCATAAGGAAGCAGAGGCATAGATTACACATCATAAAACTATTCTCGTTACAGTTAAGTTTTCTGACTTTGATCACCAATAAGCCTTTTCAAATCCCCGGTGTTTCCAAGGGGTGCCACATGCATTCACAATTTCCTGAGGAGGGGAAGAGGCTCAGGGGTCTCATGATGTCAAGTTCAATGGATCCTTGAAACACAAATATCTTGCTCAGAGGCAGACCAGAATCACAACTGTACTCACTACCTTCATCTTCGAAAGACCATCAGTTTCCTCCAGCTGGTGAATTAGAAAGGCATCCTATAAGGAGTGCTACAGACTAATCCTCAGCTTAAGCAGAACGTACATGAATTTTCACAGAGCCATAGCAAGGGCCTGAGCTTCTCAGGAAATACTTAGTTGCTTCTCCAGCCTCTGACTCAGGAGTCTAAGGTCTTCTCTCAGATATTCCTGGAGAACATTGAGAGGTGACTCAGATTATCAGAGAGACTATGTCCTTGCGTAAACTCCTCAATGATGGAAGTGAACTTCTCTCATGAAGTGATGCCAGTTATCAGTTATCACTGGGACATAATCACCATGAAAATACATCAGGAGTGGTCTCAAGGGCTGTCCAGCTTCTCTCTACCACTGAAAGAACCAGCTTTTTGAAACTTTTTTTTTTTAAAACAGGCTTTCATACCTGCAATACGTGCAACAGGCTGACAACAGTTGGCAATATAGTGCCCTCATTTTCCAGAAGTGCTTTTATTCTGTGAAATTCTGTTTCAATGCTGCTGAGACTGGGCCTTGAAAGAGGGTTGGGTTTTTTCCCTCATGCTCAGCTGTGGAAATTTAGGTTGCTTCATAAAGTAGTATTTTCATACTAAAACATTGTATTACCGGGTATATAATGCAGTTTATTATGAGCAAACCTGGGAAGACACATGAAAGGACAGCTCTGGTTGGTTTCTCTAAAGAGAAGAGCTGCCTATCCCCAGCACACCATCTCAGCACCTTGCTGTCTCCTCTGGGGATGCCAAATCGGGCAAGAGTTGTTCGAAGTCCATGGGAGAAAAAGATCAGGTTCTCCCCTGTGCTGACTGAAACATGAACCTATCAGCTGAACCAGGATGACTGTCTTCCCTATAAGAGAGGTATTTTTCTGCAATCAGTTAGTTCTGTCATTAAAGAGCATAATTATGTCTCAAATCCTGGTGTGAAAGCATAATGATGAATTTGACATTTTGCACGTGTAAGTTCTTTATTTTCTTTGAAAAATCAGTTGAAAAAATAAAACAATCCACCTTCCTGGGACTGCATGACTGAACAAAAGAAAACGAGGGCATTGCAAATTTATAGTTGTCTGTACAACTTGCAATCTTTCTTGCATGTGTGTTCTTATACGGTCATTAAATATGGAATCAAAACTTTTATCTCCCCCATCTTTTGACTTATTTAGGGTACAGAATAAACATCTGAAGGATAAAATTAGGTTTGCCCAAACAACCGTAAATTTAGCATTGCTTATTTCTAAATATCAAATTAAACATTTAAATGCAGTCTTTCAGAAGGCAACAATAGCTACCATGTCCTTCCTTTTTTTTAAGCACCTCATATTTTTTTCTTTTTTAATGCTGTTGATACCCAAATGAAATTATCACTTGTGTGACTGCATTATTTAAAAAGACAGGCAACTATACAATGATAAGTAATCCTGTGAATAAATACATGAATTCTTATCTTAAAACTGCTTGAGTTTTAGTTACCATTACTTCTACTGCGAAGTTATTTCAGAAGCTCACTTCTCTGATGGCTGTGCATAGCTGTTTCCAATTTCCAACCTACATGTATTCATGGTGAATTTAAAAATCTTGTTTTGTTACAATTGTGTTCTTTTATATCTTAAAAAATAATTCTATTTCTTTTCAGTGTTTACCCCTTGAGATGACAATAAATTTGTTCCCTTCTTCAGTATTATTTTTCTAGCCTGAGCAGGCTGATCTCTCTTATTTTCCCCACCGTAAGATAGATACAAGCTCTGTCACTCTAATCATTCTCTTGGTCCTTCTCCACATCTGTTCTGCTTGAAATTCAGATTTGTACAGAGTATTCTGTGTACCAAATTACACGTACCTTCTAAGGCAGTCTTAATATTATCTAATCTTTGATGAAAATTCTTCACCTCATACAAACTAGGACTGCACTGGCATTTTTCGACTCCCAGTTCAAAGAAAGAGCTCCTGTCTTTTCCTAGTGAACTTATTTCTGACAGTCCAGTTCTCAAAATCTTCCTGCTTACTGTTCTCAGACTCCTCCATTTTAATTATGTCTTACGACTTTGTAGCCACTCTAAGTGCAATCAGAACACTTCAACTTTACACATCAAGGTCACTACTAAAGATGTAAAATACACCTGGTCCAAAAGACTGACCCTGAGAAACTTCCAGCCCAACAGTGAAGTCTGATATTGCCTCCTTTGGCCTTCTTACAGCCTGTATACTAGTTCTCTCCAGTTCAACTGTACTTACCCAGAATGAACTGTTATGAAAACCATTAAAAAGTGTTTTTACAAATTTTTCACTCTACCTTATTGTAAGAACAACATACATGAAACTAAATGCCCTATAAATACGTGCGGACAAGAGTTCACACCAATTGCTTCCTCTCTGTACCCATATAACCTATCTTAGCTGACTGATCCAAAAATAAGGACAAATAGGCATGAAGGAACCATATAAAGTCTTGTTTTATGTTTACTTACCATGATGTGGAGTAGAAGCAAATACATGGATGTTAAAATTTACACTGTTACAAAACCAGAGCATGTTAGACAAGGCACAGGTCCATAACAAACCCCTCCAAATAATTATGATTGCTGTATTCCAGCTATTGAAATAACTAGATTAACAATAGATCTTACTTGTCCTGTCATATGACTCATGACATGTATGTGCAATTTCAGCTCCAAGCTGCAAATAATGTCCAGCTTTATCATCTCTGGAACCATCTGCTCCAAGGGCAAACATTCCCCCTGCAAAACAGGTCAAATGGCCCATCTTTCTTTCAAGATGTCCGTTCTTCCACTCCCCAATGAAGGTCAGTCCTCCATTGGATTTTCTGATGAGATGTTTTTCTATGGCCTACAAAAAGATTAGGAGAACTTTCAAATACTGTTTCACATGCAAGCTTTAACTCCCCTTCAAAGAACAAAGTACTGTGTTCAAAATGAAAAAAAATTTTCACCTGCTTTCAAATGCACTTCTAAGCACCACAGGAACAAAGAACATAATTTCAATGCATACAGAAAAATACCCTAACTGCTAACAATGCTAATGAGATCAAATATGGAAAAATCACAGCATACATAACATTGTACTTTTAGTTGAGAATTCAGCACTTATGGCTCAAACAGTATTTGCCTACCTATTAACTCTGAGAAGCACCCTTTTGTTCCTCTGTACACTCTGTGCATACTCAGAAAACACACCCATGTTGGAAACTTTTGGTCAGCAACATATGTAAAAGCAGCACCTGTACCCTCAGTCAGTCATAGGAATGCTCCAGCCACTTTCTAGCTCCTCCTCCCAGCTTACTGATTGCACATGCTCAGATGATGGGTATTAGAGCTGCTGTTCATAAAAAACATTAGCATTTTATAGGTAAGGCCACTGCTGCTTTCTTTCTGCATATTTGTACAAATATATGTTGTTGCTTGTGACTTATAAATGGTACACTTCTCTTAGTAAGGAGAATAGCTGATCTAACTTTCCAAAGTTTGCAAACTAGATGGAACATTTGCTTAAGCCTCTTTCAGAGAGGCTCCAAATTCACACCAATCTATTGCAGTACTCACTACATTTAGCATTAGGCAGTGAGAAGGCAATGAAAGAGACACACTAGTCTCGTTCCTGTTGGGTTAATTTCTTCACTAACACCACTGACAGATCTGAAGTTTGTTTATGGCAGGATCCAGTGAGAAGAGCACAGAAATAACTGACAGAGCAGAAACTAGTAAGTCTATGACAGCTGACAAAGTGGTTGTCTAACCATCATGCAAATTGCCATTGAGGACTGGTATGACATCATAGCTTCCGCTGCTAGGGAGCCTGATGTGGTTAACTGTGCAAGCCTCATTTGTTCTGAAAGTACTGGTATGGGAAATACTGGATCTGCAGAAAACTGCCACTGAGATCTGTAGCATTAACTCTGTTGATTCAGTTACCCTAGACTGTGACAAAACTGACATTTTTTGACCATATGGCACTTAGAAGTTGAGTCCTCTTTGAAGGAAAGCCACTTTTACTATGAGAAGCAAGAAGGATGAAAAGGGTATGACTTATTTATTTCCTATAGGAAAACATTTTTTTCCAAACGTTGTATAGAATTCCCTTTTGAATTGTATCTTCTTGTAATTTCGTAACTGTTGAGGAGTAAATGGGTGGAGAAACATATCCAGTGGGACAAAATTGCTGTGGTTAGCACCAGGAGAGCCAGCAAAGGCCAAATTTATACACTTCTCCATGAGCTACTCCTTTACTCCAGACTTGCTTTCATGGTTTGACTGAAGAACATGTTCTAGGTACAACGTGTCTCTTCTGAGCAGAGAACACATCTTCTGAATTTGAACAAAACTGTCTTGTAGAAGGGGTAGTTTTTGAAATCTGAAAATCAAGTTCTATCAGCTACTTAATTACTAAGTTAGATTTATGGGTCACAAAGGGAGCATCTGAAAGAGAAAATAAATGCAACCCTCTCAAAATACTTCATTGTTCAGCAACCCACTGCTTGCTAACAAAAAGGATAAAATTTACAGTAACTAACAAGGAATAGCTGGGCATTGTTGAGAGCACTGCCTAGTTAACAAGGGAAGTTGGAGCAGGTCAGAACACATGTGCTATTTGTACCCTGGGCTGGATCTCTGGGGCCACACAGCACTCCGACAGGTGCTGTAAAGCAATGATCTCCAGCTGAACCACAGGCATGAGAGTGTATGTGTATACACAAGCTCCTATGGAGAAGATTTAGTTCACATCAACTGAAATATTAACTGACGGAATAAGCTTCTTTCATCTGTGAAATGCTCAAAACACTAGGAGTGGCTGAGGGCACTCGGTCTGTTCAGCCTGGAGAAGAGAAGACCAAGGGGGAGACCTCACTGCAGTCTTCAACATCCTCATGAGAGGAAGAGGAGGGGCAGACACTGATCTCTTCTCTGTGATGACAAGACCCAAAGGAATGGCACTTGGATATTAGGAAAAGGTTCTTAATCCAAGAGGGTGTCTGAGCACTGGAACAGCCTCCCCAGGGAAGCGGTCACAGCACCAACCCTGACAGAGTTCAAGGACTGTTTGGATGATATTCTCAGGGACCGGGTGTTACTCTTGGGGATGGTCCTGTGCAGGGCACGGAGTTGGACTCGATGATCTGTGTGGGTCCCTTCCAACACAGGATATTCTATGATTCTCTGCAAAACCTGAATGTTCTCTACCTGGTGTTCATGCTTTCTGTGCTTTTTACAACTACAAAACCAGCATTTTCTGAGCAATCTTGCAGCAATACTCATAATTTTGTGACAGTCAAGCACACTGATGAATCCTTCTTCTAGCTATCTAATGCTGTGCAGTAAGAAAGAGCTCGTGAGCCTAACAGATTAGACTACTCAATGCAGCAGATCAATAGGAAGCTCCCGTATCCTCCAGCTGATGTGAGAAGGAGAAAATATAGTTGAGACCAGACTAGCTGGGAGGTCAACACGATGGTGCTGAAAGCAAAGTTAAGAGGCCCATCCTCGATTTTTATCACCACAAAAAATTTTCCAACAAGTTTCACAATTTCAGCTTTTATCACAGCTGTGAATTACACATTAGGACATTGCAATGAAGTGTCCTTTACAGTGGAAGAATGCATTAATGTTATACAGCCCAGACAGGTTATGGATATATAACTTGTTTGTATTCCTGTTACGAAGTATGTGGTGACCTGGATACGGCTTCGTATGTCATGAATCAGAAATCATGACATTTGAAGAACAGATGTTGTATTCTTCTTATTCTTAATACCTCCAAGGAATGAGATATCACTGCCTACTGCAAGACTTGAGAATGAGGTTATGGTTGTCCATATTCCACTCACTCCCCCTGTAATAAGCTAAGGGAGTGAAGTGTGGCTGGACAGAGACATTCTTTTAGACTGGTGGATGCTGAGAACGTTTCCAACTCTGTGCTGTGAGTGGGAGGAATGTATTCTATAACCCTTCCCCTTCTGCTTGCATAAACGATGCAAAGGGCTTCTGCTCCACATTTTGAAAAACAAAGAGTAAGAAGTGTTAGCTATGGAGGAAGACTTATGTTATAGGTAACAAGAAAAGAATGGTAAGGGAATGGGCTTTAAAAATACATTAAAAAAAAATTCAAATTGCAGTTATGCAAAGCAAATCCTACTCAATGTCTCTTTGCCCATGTCTTTCAGTGTCAAGTAGGACCTGGGAGAAACACAAATCCTGAATTATGTTCCACAATGTATAAATCAGTATAGTTCATGAAGATTTAAGTGTACAGAGGTGGGTTTAGCTGAGAAAAAGCCGAAGAAACCATCTGATGCTTGGATTGCAGGTCATATCACACATGAAGAGGGAACAGCTCAGCTCTTCCTCCCTCCTATCCACAGTGTGTTTTCACCAGGTCCCAAATCTGCTTTGCTCTGTCTCCATTCAGAGACAGAGACTTGCCCATGCAAAAGGTTTGCAAGATGGCTTACAGTGAAGAGGATGAAAGCAAAAGTTTATTTCCTATAATTTTAAAGTGCTCACAGTTTCAGAATCAAAATAAGACATTTCAACATTAACCAACATTAACAATTAATGCCCAGAACATTAGTATGCAACTAATGTTTTTAGCTAGTAATGTTCAATTAAACAAACCCTGTAAAGCTAAGGAAGTTCAAAAGGACTGGGAAATAACCCATACTTTACCAGTATTTCAAAAGGTTAATAAAACAATCATATAAAAGGAATGATGCAATTTCAAAAATAAATGTCGGATTGATATGTGTATGCTGATACTGGGAATATTAGGAATTTCAGGAAATTTCTTGGCATTTTACAAAATATTAGTCCTAAACAAATTCAAGGTGGCACATGTGAAGTGGATTAAAAGCTGGCTTGCTAGAACAGTTCAAAGTTAAAAAAAAAATCATGAAAAAAATCCTCATCTCAAGATGATCCTACAAAGATACTTCTATTCAACACTGAGTAGCATTTCTAACTATGATCTGTAAGAAAAATGCCAAAAAAAATTTGCAGATGACACAAAAATTGATAGCGCTACAGATAGTGATAAAGAAAAAGTCAGTCCTGTAAAATCATTCAGAACAGGTGACAAAACGGGTTTTGCCTGAACAATGTTTTGTAACAGAGATAAGGATAAGGTCAAACACTGAGGAACTGGGAATGTAAATCACAGCAGTAGAAAAGCAGTAAATCAAAAAGACTGGTTATAGTCTCAGAATAAAGCAACTGGAAAATGGATGATGGTGTGACACAAAGGTTAGGAGCACAAACACAGCTCCTGGCTGGATGAAAAGGAGAAAACTGAGAAGAAATCAGGTAACGGCACATTACAAGAACCATTACCTTGTTGTCTCCATACTGAAGACACTGGAAAGTACATAGGAAAAAAGCTTAAAAAGTAACTAGAAATCTGTTTTATACTGTGAGACTAAAGAAAATAATTCATTTTTTATTCCAGAGAGAAAGACTGTTGAAAAAAACATGGCATGCACAGATTATGGAACACATTAAGAAGCAACCACACATCTGCACTAGGACAAGACTACACGGTCTCTGCTGCTACCACAGTTCACTTGACTAAAACTAGCGTAGTTACTCCCCACGTGTCTTAACTGTAGCTTAGGCATGGGGGCATAATGGGTACAAGAGAGGCTGATGAGAGAAGATGCCCAGGTGTGGGGAAACTTAGAAAGTAAGAGCTGGGCAGCAAGAAGCTCACTGCCACCACAAAAAGGCCCTCACCCCAAATCCCAAATCCCACTGAATTGTCGTGCAGTACAGCCCTGCTTGGGCAAGCACTGCTTGATCTGTGAGAGGAAACCAGACCATATCACAAAAGAACCATAGAGCAAGGAATAGAAATTAACTACATTTTACAAGATAAATACAGAGTATAACACATGAATGTTCTAGAAAATAATGTAAGGAATTTGGGACTTCTACTCCTAGAATGATTTTGAACACTGCAGAAAAATTACTTGGTCGTTCTGCACATATCTTACGGTTGCCAGATCTCTTTTAACAAACTATGGCTTGGGCTTTTACATTATGCCATTTTGGATAAGTTGATTATTTTTAGCACAACAATCTGCATCAGATGTATTCCACAATAACACTTTTTAAACTACTCAGAATGAAAGCTAGTATTATTCATCACTTCTTAAAACTTACATAATCAAAACAAGTCCTATGGTTGGTGGTGGTTTTTTTTGCTTCGGGTTTTTGTTTTGTTTGGAGTTTTTTTAAATTTTATTTTTTAAGATCATTAAAGATGATTCCACTGTATTGGAAAACTCAATGAATTATAATCACCTCAATTGCATCGTCGTACATTTTTCTTGCCTCCGTGTCCATCTTGTCTGACATAAGCCAGGCTTTCAATAAATATTCATAAAAACTGTCTCCCAGCCCGCCCACGGATGTGTGATCTGCAGAAGGGAAAGAGGGAAGAGAACAAAAAAAAATGTTGACGTTGTTATGTAATAGCACCTTAAATTTATTCAAAACATGAACTTATGTTTTTAAGGCCCACTGCTGTAGAATTATTAACATTCTAAGCCTGTTTAGCAGGATAAAGCTACACCCTATCCCCTCCAAACTTACTTCGTTGGCATGGAACCTGCAGCCTGTGTTCACTATTTGTCATTCTGCATAGGCTAGTCCTCGTATCAAAAATGTACTTTAATCTGTTTTTACTTCATTCCAAAGAACCTAATTGTTTTGTTGCTAGAGTTTGGAGATTTTAATTTTACTTTTTTATGTATACATGAAAAAAAGTATGCAGATCTCTGCATTCAGGATGCGACAAGGCCACAAGACTGGCTACAAACTGCCACGAACTACACAGAATCCAATCTTTCCAGGAGATTTTTATTTCAGACTTGACAGACTAATGAATTCCTCAAACAAATTTTCTTACTAAAATTATTTCAGTCAAAAGGGAGGCAAACTGCCTTTGCCATCTACAACACAAAGCCTGCTCTTTTTCACTGTGCCTGAGCAACCACGCAGAGCTACAGAGCCACACCATGTGCTACAGGATAAGCACATTAGAATCCACCAGCACAAACACTGGATCTCCTAACACAAAGATCTCTTTCTGGGTTCTATTTTTTATGTCTTTTTTTTTTTTTTTCCCCCCTTGTAGAGGTTGCCTTTCACAAGTAGCATAATCGCTATCTTGTGCTGACAGACCACATGAGATGTATGGACGCTTCTTTTTGGGTGAACTATCCTCACAAACAGCCTACTGATGGTCTGACAGCCTCAGAACTCCTGTTCTAGCCAGAGTAAGCACTCCCTAGTACACCCTTTGTTCAAAAAGAAGCACACCCTATGAGATTTAATAAGTGACTCCAACCAGAACAGACAAAACCTTTTCTTTCCTAATGTTACAGCCCTCAAAACACTGGCACAAGAACAGTCCTAGTCTACTGAAGCTAGACAAGGGAAATGTTTAACATCAACATTGTCACAGTGCCAGAAATTCACTGCCCTAAGCACGGCTGTTTCAGTCATGCAAGTTCCCTTTTACTGGGTGAAGAAAAGATATGATACTTCCTTCTACAAAGTATCTCACAAAAGTATTCAGTCTTTATGGGACAAAGGTGTAAAAGAGGTTGAAACTCTCCTTCTGTTGCTTTTTCCTCTAAGCACCATCCTACCCCAGCATGCCTGCTTGTCTCTGAAGATATGAGTAGGAGGTTAGAGCTGGTAGATGCTGCTATCCTAACTCTTCTAGCTGCCTCTTGGCTCCTCTGCTACTTACAAACGGATTTCTAAACAAAGGAATGAGCAAGCAGAGAGCCTGTAGCTTTCTCATTTAGTTTCAAGTTGTGAATTTGAAGCAAATTACTTCTGCCCTTCTGTTATATCTCAGAATCTCCTCGACTGCCTTTTCACACTCAGTTTACTCAGTGATTATGAGTTCTCATAAGGTTTCTAGCTCTAAGCTGTAAAAGGACATTCAGGTCATGAGTCACTTTCTCACACAAACACATGGGCTAGAAATTACTGCTTCAATGTACAGTTACATTCTTAAGTAGACATAAGAAGTAGGGGTTTGTGGTTTTCAGAAAAAAAACCAACACAAACCATCATAAGACTTCAAAGCTACAACTCATGTCAGCACTATTCAGGGACTGTCTTCACAAAAGACACTGTTTAAAACTACTTCTGTTAAGCTGCTGCCTCTCCCCCAGCTGAGCTCTGTCACTCGAGTCAGCGCTGCTCCTTGGCCAGATTTCTTTGACAGATGCACTCAGCCCTCAACGAGGACAGCGTTGTTGAACCCTCAGCAGGGTTCCTCTTGTAGCAGCTCCAGCTGGGTTTAGGACAGGAAAGAGCAGGAAGATGAATGAAAAAGGTTTATTTCCTAAACAGAGAAATCCACATTCTGGGTGAGTTTTCAAAGTCAATTGTCAGTAACATGACCCATTTCATGTCTGCTTCTTCAGGCAGTCATTTGAGAGCAGCCTCTCTCCTGTCAGTAGCTCCTCTTCTCCTTCACGTGGTCTCCACATAGGATGGGGCAACCCCGGATGTATGTACAGACTGGGGAATGAGATGCTGGAAAGCAGTGCCAAGGGGACTTGGGGGTCCTGGTCGATGGCAAGTTGAATCTGAGTCAGCAGTGCCCCGGCAGCCAGGAGGGCCAACCGTGTCCTGGGGGCATCAGGGACAGCATCGCCAGCTGGGCGAGGGAGGGGATTGTCCCACTCTGCTCTGCACTGGGGCAGCCTCACCTTGGATATTGTGGGCAATTTTGGATGCCACAATGTAAGAAAGATATTAAGCTCTGAGAGAGTGTCCAGAGGAGGGCAACAAAGATGGTGAAGGGCCTGGTGGAGAAGCCGTATGAGGAGCGGCTGAGGGCACTTGGTGTGTTCAGCCTGGAGAAGAGGACTCTGAGGGGAGACCTCTCTGCAGTTACAACTTCCTTGTGAGGGGCAGAACAGGGACAGGCACTGATCTCTGTAGTGACCAGTGACAGGACCCAAGGGAATGGCATGAAGTTGTGTCAAAGGAGGTTTAGGTGGGATGTTAGGAAAAGGTTCTTAATCCAGAGGGTGGTTGGGCACTGAACAGGCTCCCCAGGGAAGTGGTCACAGCACCAACCCTGACAGAGTTCAAGGACTGTTTGGATGATACTCTCGGGGACCAGGTGTGACTGTTGGGGATGGTCCTGTGCAGGGCCAGGAGTTGGACTTGATGATCCTTATGGGTCCCTTCTAACTCAGCATATTCTGTGATTATGTTTCTCATCTTAGACAAGAGTATAGGGAACACAGGAATCAGTAGTGTTGGGAGACACAGGACTCAGAGCCATCCCCTAGACAGCTTTTTTTGCACCTTCTTCATGCAGTTCAGAGAACAGAGCTGCACAAGACTCTAAGATACATATTCTCCTCCCACTCAGCAAGTGAGAAACAAACATGGTAAGAAGTTAAAGCCTTCCAAGGGTCTTGCAACTCCCAGCAGCAGTATTTTCTCACTCCTGTTTTGCAGACCTCACTCCAGCTCTGACCTGCCAAGAGTTTCCAAGGCTTCTCTCTCATTCAGCAGTGGGCTCCTGCACTCCCCAGCTGATACGTTTCACAGCTGGACCAGAGGGAAGACCTATCAGAAAGGGCAAACTGATTCTGTTCCTTCTCTTCGGGGGCAGGAAAGGGACAGATGAAGTTTATCTGGTGGTCACATGTGATGCTATTTCAAGGGAGCTGGTTGCATCAAGACACAAATGTCTTTATGTCCCTGTCCCCTCCCTATTGGCAAAAAAAGCTGAAAGAGGGTGGAGGTGAAAAGGAAGCCACTGCAGCAACTGAACTGAGGTTTAAGCACAGCAAGTGCATTAACTGCACCCTGGCAAGGTCTTCTTCAGGTCCTCCGCTAGTGTCTGAAGGTGTTGCTAAAGCAAGAATCTGCTGCATTTTGTAAGGACTATAAGTAGAAATGACTGAAAATTAAAACATTTTTTTGTGACAGATTGTGGGTCTTTAACAACTTGCTCTCACCTAGAGTAGAAATGTTAAAGAAATATTTTCCAAGACTCCTTAGCAAATATATCACTGGTGAAAACTGCAGATTTGAGTCATCACATATCATTCCCTCCTAAAATGAAAGCTCTCTACCCAAACTTCCCAGAAGGTCTAGGGTGGTTATCACTTTCTCCTGCTATTTGAGCTACAGCTCAGATGGATTCAAAGATTTAACTCGGCTCAACTCAAAATGTTTTGCTCAGAAAAATGTTTTGCACATAAAATATACTGAAGTTTTCAAACTGGCCCTAACCTTGCATGTCAATGCAGAGTACTAAAAATGAATAACTTGTGATTTGAATAACTGAGTTTACAATAGCATCTTTGCACTGAGCAGTCCTCAGTAAACAGTTGAGAAGGTAAGCATTGAGTTCGAAATGTTTGAGAAAGCATTTTGAAAATTTAAAAATGGATTTTTTTTCTCACATATTTGATCTACAGGAATAAATTAGCTCTATGTCACTTAAAGGTTTTTATTTTGAAGAACTGTTTCACAGTGAAATAATGAAGTAAAATTCATTCAAGATTAAGACAAATATAGCAGAAAGAACAGAAGTATGAGGGCACATCAGATATGGCAGAAGGCACATACTCTGTTCAATGTATGCATTTTTAGAACACTCATTCCTTCCAATCAAGGCAAATTGAGATATTTTCTTCATACCTTAGTTTTTCAAATGTATGTCCAGATGACTGGGCAAACATAAAAGGATTCCAAGTGAAGGGCTCCTTTGGAAGTGTTATTTTAAACTAAAAGACATGGCAGTTGCAGTTGGAAACAATAGCTTAAACTTTTGCAACCAAAAGCAATTACAAGAAGCCCTGTATTTTTTCTGGTTTGTCACACTTGAAAGCATATCATGTGCAAACCTCTGCAGCCAGTCTGTTTGTAGAGATCCTCCTTGCCAGAAACAAACAAATAAAACCTTAATAGAAAGACAATGATATTTAAAGTTCATAGCAACATTGTTGCTCAGCTACTACAAAGGATTTACATTCTGTTAAATATTGGCATTCTTCTTAGTAAACAGCATGCAATTGTAAACAAAAAAAACCCGTGAACCAAACAACAAACCAATCAATCTCATAGCAATATTTTAATGAGTTTTTAATGTAATGATTAAAGATCTATACTTCGTCAAATATAATCCAAAAATCACATCCATTTCTTTCCCACAGACTGAGTAGAGGACCTTCTTTTAAATTCTTACACCATCATTATCTAATATTCCTAAAGCTACTTTTACTCCAAATGATCTTATTCATATCAGCAATCCATTAGCTCACTGCTGACACAGTCTCCTCTGACAACAAGCAGGACAATAATTTCACAGCAATCCACAGACCTACATAGCAGGTCAGACAGGGCGTACACACTGTCTTACTGAAACGCCAATGAATCTCAGCCCAAGATGGGAGGGAGAGTCTGTGGTGCTCTGGTCATTTGTTCTTCCTAAGTAAAATTGGTTCTTTACAAATCTGGGGCAACAAATAAACCTGTTTTTCCTCAGCTAGCTCCTCAGGGCGTAGGCAACAGGGGTCTCTCTCCTCAATGACACATGAGGCACTCAGACGGATCTTGTTTTCACTCCAGGAGTAATTTTTGGGGATGTCTGTAGATAATAGGGATACTAGGCATTCACACAGCTCATTTTCCTTTCTCATACCCAGACCTACCTAATGGCTGTAAATAACTTCCTCCACAGTAGGCCAGTTTCCAAACGAATGGCAGTGGTTCCCAAGAACAGGGTTATGGATGCAGACTGCAAGTTACCAACATGTGTCACTTCCTTTTGTTTACAGGGAAAGTTTGGTTCAGTGAGCAATAACAAATTTTCCACAACAACTGAAAGCCCCCTAAAGATAACATTAATAAGGAAGCCTGCTCTAATGAAAGTCTACCTGCTCTCCAGAGCAAACTTAAGATGTGTAAATTATTTTTAAGCAGATGGCTTTAAGTAGTTAACAGCAGCTTAATGAGGCAAATTAAAAACAGTTCATGATTTGCTAAATCCTCTCTGCTTTGCGCCTTAATTGTTCAATTGTCATTTCTTGGCAAAGAGCAAGAATAAAGAAAGAAGCCAGGCATTGTTTTAAAAGCAGCACATCATGCCAGAACTGATGCTACAGTTCCACACCTGAGGGTGAGGCTTCCTGATAGCCCCAAGCAGATGGGGAGCGAGTCACAGCCCCTCCCTGACCCCAGGGCATGTCCTCCCATCCTTCCATTGCGTCAGAAAGCTTATGCATCCCTTACTGCACATGCAATAAAAAAGGTGAAATACAAGCCTGAGCAAAAGCACTTTCAGGGTGCTCAGGCTGCCGTGCTGGAAAGAAGCATGGTGAGGTAATGCTGTAGCCGTACATAAACACAGGCAGGCAGAGATGTGGACCAACTATGCCCATAGGATTTTTAAACCAAGAATGGCAACTGCAACACTGATTTAATATTTTTAGGTACAGAAAGCTAGAGAACAACCAAGCAAAAAATTAGAAATTTGGCAATATGTAAAAGAAACTCAAATCTCAGAATTTAAATTGTTAGTTATGATTCTAAAGTAAAGGAAAACTAACTTAAGCCTGTGCTGTACTCCACGGACTGGAAAACACCAAGATAAATAAACTACTGATTGATTTCAATGAAAAGCATAGTAGTATAGAACAAAGCAATAAAAAGGGAGGCTGATCTTCCTTAAGGATCACAAACAAAATCTTTAACGAAGTGCTACTGTAATATGTCAGAGAAGAAGTTCAAGAGTGGAAAAATTAAGTGACCAGGAGGGAACAGCGAAGTGATTAAGATAATATTAACTTTCATTAAGAAGCCCACACACCCCATCACCATTAGTTGTTCTGGCCTGTACCAACTGGCCTTATACTGCAGGAGCCCTCTTTCTCTGTGCAGGAAACTTTCAAAAAACTTTTTTTCTATTTGTCCACAGAGTGGCTCTGATTAAATTTCATTTCAATCTTTACTTCATGTAGTTGTGCTTAGTGCTCCTCAGCTGCTTTAAATAGGTGAAAGCTCCCCTTCTAATCCTTTAATCCAGAAAGCTGAGGCCCTGGAAATTGCAGCTGCTGCAATTCACAGCAGAAATTCAGCCTAAGGATGTCATAAGCCATAGTGGTTGGCTTAAAAGTGCAAAGACTTGTAAATTAACTGCAGCAGATGCAGCCCTGATAAAAAGAGGTGGAGGTGCAATTTTCAGACAGCTATGAACTATTTATCACTAAGGAACACGTCACCAGCATGACAATTTTTCTGAAAACTTGCAGCTCAGTTGGTTAATAACATCAAGGTTGTGGGTTCGATCCCTCTATGGGCCATTCATGTCAGAGGTGGACTCGATGATCCTGGTGGGTCCCTTCCAACTCAGAATATTTTGTGAAATCTGTCAAGTTGCGCTTGTTGAAATCCAAGAAAATCCTAAAAGAACTACATTCAAAGAATATAAGTTAACATTGCAGCGCCAAGCATTTATAAGTTGGGAGCCAGTTGAACAGACATTGCTTCCTATTCTACTCTATGGTGCCACAACAGTAACTAGAAGAACCTTGCTCAGATCCTCCCAGCCTGGGGATCCGTGATCACGCCTGCTCAGCACACACGGCTCTAGAGAACATAGCAGCTGAAATCTAAATACACCATATGGAGAAAATAGATGTGAATAGAAGGCTTGGAAAAATATGGATGGTTCTTGGGCTCCTTAACTGTACTCTTACTAAAAACAAACTTTCATCTGGGTAGAATCACACTCCACTTCTAGTTTCATTTAGAAATGGCTAAAGCATTTTTGTCAAAGTTGTTTAAAAAAAAAAAAAAAAAAACAACAAAACAGCTTGGGGCAGACAGAATATTCCAGATGGAAGAATTGAAGTCTGGCAGCCACAAGCTACAATTGAAAACACAATCACTTAATGGAAAGTATTGAACAATCTCATTATTAAGTCCAACCAGTTTGTCTTATAACAAAATTAAGAAAAATTACTTCCTAGAACTGTAGGGATAATCAAACTAAGGATTAAAAATTGCCAAACTTGCACAATTCAAGTGTGCAAAGATGAAAGAAATAATCTGAAACAGACCAGCAAGTATAACTAGTATAATTAGGTAACTAATGTTGTTAGAATCAAAACACTTTTTCAAACAGAGTGCAATTTATGATCCTGTAATGTCAAAGGAATAACCTAATATGGTATCTTACAACAGACTGTCCTTTAACTCTCAGGAATTCACAGCTGGAACAAATATTTTCTTTTTTTTGGTATTCAAACTTTCCTGAAACATCAAAACATTCCAGCTATTATTTATAATTCTGGAAAGATTTAGGTCATCTCTCAGAAGACATGTTCATGAATTAAAGACCAATCAACCCATTACATGAAGTCCAAGTGCTAAAATTAGAAACACATTAAAACTTCATATTGGTGTTTTTACTGAGAAGTTAAGTGGCCTTTTATCACCTGAAGCTGTCTTTTCAAGATTACTACATTCACCCACAGAGCCACCCAAATGAAGCACACCTGCCTCCCTGCAAAGTTTGGAGTCAGTATAAATCCCACCTGTGCTGGGATATGCAGTGGATTGATGGGAAGTCAGGTGCATGTTTGTCTCTGACGACTTTTTTTACCTGACAAGGTGGCTGTGGAAAGCAGCTAAAGGGTGGTGGCATCACCTACTGCAAATAATACTGCTCTAAGTATGTGCCCACAACGCAGAGTCCCTTTTGAATAAGATTTCCTACACAGGGGGATTGACAAGCTCTTAAGGTCATTACAACCTTTAATTTATTCACCTTAATCTTCCTTGAAGATCTCAGCTCTCCTCTTACAGATTAAAAACAAGAACACAGGAGAGAGAAACCTTTATTAGATTAAATCTAGTCCAACACTCATCTCTACAAAATTAGCTGGCAAAACCACTGTCAACTTCACCCTCTCCCTTCAAGGTGTATCAAGACCATAGCAGTTTACATATTTACACATGTACATGTGTATATGTATCACACATGAAAGCTGACAGTCAAAAGTGATTCCCAGAAGCAAGGGAAGACACTGCCTGTTTATAATGTACTTACAGATTACACCACATGTGATATAAACCCAGGCTACTTTGCCTGTTTCTTTCTTCCAAACTTCTCTTACTTTTCACAAAGAGATACTTCGTATCTCTTCCTTTTCTCCTCAGCACAACAGATGCCTGAAATGGCACACACAGCCAGCTGAAGTTTTGATCACTCTGTAGGTGCTAGCAAATTCTGCTGACTTTAAGACTTACTCAGTCCATGTTCCTCAACTGAGACTGAGCTACCACACCACACGTGGACTGCATTCATCACCATCCCTCTCTTACTTTTGACCATATAGATCAAAAAGTGCTATCTGCCAGCTGTGTTTTCCCACAGACCTCCAAGTTAACTGTCTTCAAAGCCATCAATGTAAACTCTCAAAAACATCCCTAAAACATGTCAGACTTTGTTAACACAGATTAATTTACTGAATTCACAGTGAGGAAAATAAATGTTAAAGCTGTTGAGGGACAAATTTTGAATTCTAGATATTAAAGCGCTCCCCATCAAGATCACGCTCTAGAAGTATAGTTTGGTGGTACTGCAAAATGAAATATTAATCTTTCCACGGCAACGTATGCAAGTACTTTCAAAACCCAGTTACACCATATCCAAATCATTTCTTTAGAAATTATTTATAGACACTCCTTTTCAAATGCATAATTTATATACATGTTTAATCTTCCAATAACACTAGAATCTTTAACACACTAAACAGAGCTTTTATTTGTTCACCTTTTTCAGCATCTTGCTCAACAGGCCAGCAAAATGTCTTAACATTGTTGTCTTATAAAAGTATATTCCCTGTAAGGCTCAGTTCTGCTGTATCCCATTAAAACAAAGTTTTAACAGATTATCTTGCTCCTAGCTTTTAATGAATAAACAAATTTGAATGCAGCTGTTTCTTGGAACACAGCTACTTACGTTTGTACAAGGTTGTAAAACAAAAGGGCAAGGGGAATTCCCCAGCAGAGATTACAGATTATTTTCTATTCAAAGCACATGCAGTTCCTAAGAACAGAACAACACAGAATATATTGGAGAGTAAAATTAAGGACATCTGCCAAGAAGGCAAAAAAAATAAAACTGCAAAGAACTGCTCCCACCTCCTCACGTGAAACTGCACACCTACTGCTGGAAGTCTAGAAATAATACTGTATTTCTATTTGTTCATAATGCAATCAACTGAAAGCAAACTTCAAGTAGAAAAACCCACCTCAATAAATGCTTGTACCAATATCCAAACTAGTCACCACAGAGATCACATATCTCCCGTTCCATAACTGACATTCCAACCACAAATCAAAAGAAAGAAATTTACTTACTAAATCAAATAAATGTGCTAAGATGAAGTCAGGCTGGAAACTAATCTACAAGTACTTTTATAATATATAATTATTTTAATTCTGCACCATTCCTATTTAAGAGAGAGAAAATCTTTTCCTTATGCCGAAAGAAAAAAAAAATCACCTGAGAATTAAAGCATTAGAAACTTATTATTCACAAGTCCAAATAGAAGGTAATTATCTGAAGAGTTTTGGAAAATACATTGGAATACATAGGCTTACTTGACTCAATTCCCTTCGCTTCCTTTTAGGTTATGGATGTTTTGCCAGAACTTGACATTACATTTCACAATTTGATTTTTCGCAACTCATGGCACTGCCAGTTTCTTAGTGTTGTCTAAAGCAGGTAGGGTTATTAATAGATGTAATTTAAGATACTCCTGCTAAGCAAGGCATTTGGTAAATAAATAAGGGGAGGACTGGAAATGCAAAGTACCTTCATAATTAAAGGAGAATACCAGCAGCTTCAGCTGGCAGATACAGGAATTTTCTTTCTCACTACCTGTAACTACATGATCAACCTGTTAATGTATGCTACAATTATATTTTATCTGAAATATTTATCTGCAATATTTCTTTAATCTTTTGAAAGACCACTTCATTCTTCAGTATTAATCACTTCACCTTGCAATCTGCAAGGGTTTTAATCTCCCAGAGGCAGACATAAAGACTGAAAGGGTTCCTTGCTTGATTTTAAAAATCAAAGTCCCAATAACTGATAAATAAATCAGTATTTGGATTTCCATCTCTGCAGCACATTTGAAAGCTTGCATTCAAGAGAACCACTTTTCCTATATACATATATATATTCAGCTGACATGCTGATTATTCTCAGCATCAGCCATTCTCACATGAGGGCATATGCAGAATGTGACAGCACCTTCTTCATAAAAAAAGGGTCTGCAGATCACAGGGACCACTAGATCTGGGTGGCAGAGCCCAGAGGCTGCCACTGGGTCCCTGGCCTGAGGTTTATGTGCGAGCAGCTGGAAACACCTGAGTGTGATTGTTTATCCCAGTGAATTTAATCCCAAGTGCATGTGTGTATGTGTAGTTCATTAGCACACTTCCAGCTGGACAGCAGGAGCTCTGCATCTGAAGAGAACCAAGCTCTGAGCTGATGGCTGCATAAAAGTCCAGGATGCAAGCACAGGTACTGGGTAGGCTGAGAGCCCTTGCTCATACCTGAGGGATCCCTGAGCATGAGTACACTTGTGAAGGGTGTGAATCCATCCATCTACTTCACAGTGAACATAAGGAAGAGGATCAAAACCTGGCTACCTGTAGGTATGCTTTGTGGGAGTTGTGGAAGTACAACCTGTGGGTGCTACAAAGGCAGTGCTGTCAGTGACAGCATGTGGGCAGCTGCCTTAGTGTCCTTTCAGTGTATGCGTGAACCTCTCAAGGACACATCCTCAGCCTCACTACTGGCCAAACCCCAAATGGGAACTTCAGCAGGCACATCCATCAGATAGGAGAGACCTGTACCTGGCTGGGCTTCAGTGGCTGAGAAGGAAGAATCCCCAGGTCTTGGAGTCTGCTGGATGCAGTGGTTTTCCTAACATCTTTATCTAAGCGTGTTACCAACATTTACATCAAATTTATTTTCAATTTTCCTCTAAATTCTGAAAAATAAATATTGACAGATGGTGCTATGTATTTGATACAATATCTAATCACAAATTAAAATAGGACATATTCTCATGGTTTGTCTATTACCTGCAAGAGTTTAAATTAAGCAGTTCAGTTAATTACCTAGTTCAGCCCAAGAACATTAGCCTAAAACCAGCTGTACATTCAGGCATAAAAACCCTGAAATAGTCACCCAGTATTTCCAATGATTTAATAACAGTAACTTCAAATTGGTTTTATTGGTTTTCCTACACATGAAAATGGCACCATTTTAACAGAAGTGTAAACCTAATCCAAATAAATTAGATCCACAGAAGCTTTCTCTAAATAGTATTTTAAAATTAGAAGTGCTTGGTTTGGTTTAATTTAAGCATTTACTGTTGAAAATGAAAGACAACTTGAAAATAGAATATGCACACCCATAAAGGTATTTGCTTAGGGTTATTTAAAGGCTCATCTACAGCACGAGCAATTGGGAAACAAAGGACGTAAGTTTCTCCCATTGAGCCACCTGGGTTGTGCCTCTACTCTGTAGTAAAAGGTGCAGGGAACTGCAAGAAGGTAAGAACATCACCAAAAGGTGCTACGGTAGTGTGTGTAACGAGGCAGGCTAAATACCTGTGTGAATCCTCTTACTCTCTTTAAAGGATGGCCACCACTTTGTACATGGAAGACACCAATGAAATTGAGTCCACTAAATGCCCAGATCACATGTTATTGATACCACACTGTCAGCGAGTCCTTGTAAACATGCTGACAAAGTGCCCCTCATCAGGCTTTTACCTTACACTACTTGCAAATATGACTAAGGAAGCTTGGTTTTGGTAGAGAGACATGAATAAAGCACTGTAGAATAGACTGTAGTCCGAGTGTTCATCACATCAGCATTCAGTGGTGGCAAATTCAGTATCTGCTGTTACATCCCTAATAGCAATGCTCAGTTCACGCACTGTAAATTCACATGCTAACTTACTTTAAAAAGTAACTTGTTAATGTGCTCACATATCACTAAGGCATAATAAACACATAAGATTAACATAGAATAGACATTTCTGCTTATTTTCTTGCACACAGAAGCTGTATTTGGCCTAAACCCCAATTTTAGTTAAACTGACAACTTTCTCAATAGCCAATCCATGTAACTCCATAGGTAGCCGAGGTGCAGGAAATGAGATTTTAAGTGAGAGAGATCAGCAATCCCCTTCAATAATGTTATTACTTGCAAGAGATGTTGGAACCAGAAGAAATACAGTAGTTTATTTTTGGTATTGGAAAGTGAAAAGGAAGAATGCCCAATTTATAGAAATGTGTGAACACAAGTGGTGTGCCCTGACTTTGCAATAACATGCAAAGACTGGCATTTCCTTTGTTATTACTCTTTTAGTTGGTATTCTCATCTAACCTGTTTGCAAATGTAAATTAGAATTAAATTTTCTCAAGATATTTTCATTTTTTAAAAAAATCTCTTTTTTCAGTACAAATTAATTTCCCGAATTCTGAAATCTCTTGCTTTTAATCAATTTTCTGTTATATCTGCATAGCAGGCTTCCTGAAAAGCACTGTAACTGCTTTTGAAAATAATCTAAATTCAAAGTTCTGATGCTTATACCAAACCAAGCACTCACCATGTGAAAATGAAAAGCTAACAAAGGTAACTGAAGGTTAATGTGAGGGGTTAGAAAATGCTTCTTGCTATTTTCCTTTCAGTCTTACAGAAACTGAAACCCCAAAGCAGAAGTATTGTAAATCACTAGTTCCTACTGGACCATCACCTTAGCTCATAAGTAAAAATGGGATCTGTCAACATTCCTGTGGGCATTATAGCTCTGCCTTCCAGCAAATGACCCAGTGAGGTGACAAATCCTGAGTTGAGCCCATTAAAAAGGCTGTCTGTCATGCCACTCACGCTGCAATAATACCTGCAACATTACAGGTTTAAACAAAAATATTTAGCCATCATTTTCCTCCTCCTGGGTATAATTCATTCCTGCTACACAGCAGTAAGTGTTCAGCTGTATTACAAAGCATTTGCACTGGAAAGCAAGGAGATTTAGGAATGACCAGTAAGCCATTCACCCAGCAGTTTTTAGGATTGGGTTTTACAGCATTCGCATGGAAAGAAATGTTGGGATGGAATTGTAGTCCCTGTTCAGCCCTGCCTGCTGTGGCTTCAGATCCTGGCTGCTGCTGCTTCATGTGGAAGGCAGAAAAAGAAAGAAGGTAATCTGACACCACGACCCTTGTTCAAGGGCTATGTCAAATGCATTAAATGTAACTGAAAATTTATATTAATAAAATTGTAATCACTTCAAAGACATGGCTATAGATTAATGTCACACTGTATGATCTGACTCATCTCTAAAACTTGTTAAGAATCTGGAAGCAATGGTCATGTCCTTCTTGATGAAATCATTATTACTAATGGACTGGTAAGCTACTTCACTGATCATACCTTTTCAGGTATTTGTAGCAGAAACATTGACTGATTTGAATTGAAAACACATCTTTCTAAGCTCCAGCAGAACAGTGAGTGAAAGGGATGGTCTGTATGTCTCAGGGGACTATCTCCAGAACATCATTCCCCAGCAGTGAAACTGCAGAACATGCTGTTTTTATATTGAGATCAAAAGGCCTGCACTCTGATAAATCAAACCACAGCAGAAATGATTCACTGGACCCTGCATCCTAACATCCGAAGGATGCCAACAAGGCTGTAGCATATCACATACACCATTCCCCTTCTCATAATCCAAGAACAGCACGGACCACATTTTAAGCATATGCTTAAATGAGGAAAAACAGACGAGACACAGCAACACATGGTTCAAGATCTACAGAGGCTAAAGACACAAATATTCCGTGGCACAGAAAAAAACCATAATAATTGCTGATCCCTGAAAGATCTTTACAAAAGCTAGCTTGTTGTCATTTGAGACCTCTGGATAAACAAAGAGGATTGAGGAGTCAGTGTCCCCTTTTCTTTGAGTATGGGAAACTTGGACATGTCTTGGTACCTGTGAGTATTAGTCAATTAAACTTAGGAGAAAATGATAGTAGGTAAAAACGAGCTTGCTTAAAGAGTCTGTAAACAAATAAATATCACCTTTCCCTTCCATAAGACCCAGCACTGAATTTTATTACTCTAATTTTCCAACAGCCGCAGCTGAGATATAAGCTTCATGATTATGAATTATATCCAGTTCATATAAACTTAGGATTGGTAACACAGTATTTATATTCTGCAAAATCTAAGATTCAGAAAACTAGAAATGCAGTATGTTGTGAGACTCACCTGTACTAAGTTACTTATGTGGCAGCATAAATTACTGTACAAGTCTCTGGAGAAAAGAGGAAAAAGGAAAGAAATATTTCTAAATGGGGTATTTCAAAGCCACATTAATTGCTCACATTAGCAGTAAATACTTGGGATGACAAGTCAAATAAAGTAAATGCAATCCCTGGATTTGTTTTATTTTTTTGTTAAAACCACAAAATTAGGATGTGCCTTGGCTCCTTGTGCAAACAGCTCTGAGAAGGTATCAAAATACTCTATCAAGAATCAAGGTAGAAAGAATGAAGAATTTTCCACAAAGCTCTTTTTTCAAGTAGAGATGGATCCAGCTTGCAGCCCTATGGGGCCACACCAAAGCCACAAAGATGTTTCTCTTTTCTTCCATAAATCTGTCCTGCAACAGGAATTTTGTTTAAGAATTGAAGTTTATCTATCAACCTGTAAGAACAAAATTATACAAACACCCACACTTTTAGAAGTGTACAATTTTTCTTCCATTCAAATCATATAAATTTTTTCTTTAAACAAATAAACTACAAGGTAAAGACAAAACTTGACCTAAATGAATTTTTCCACTATGTATTTTGTCTAATACTCTCTGATAATCAACTGGAAGTAAAAACATTATGTCTGACTGCTATGTGCACATTACTGATGTTTTTATTACTTTGAATAAAGGTACTCACCACTAGAACGAAGGGTACACAAATAGAAAATAAATCCACCACTATAAAGATGCTATATTGCAGCTACATCCCACATTTCTTCAACAGTGCATTTAGGTACGTATTTATTTTACCTATTTCACACCCCTCGTCACTTACTTGGAATAGCATACACATTAACCAGAAACCTAACTAGAACTGAGCCAAAAAAAATCCAAGGAGAGAAAAAGTGTTAGAAGGAAAAGTAAAGAAAAGGAATGAAAAGAAAACCCTAAAAGGTCAGTCAAGAGTTACATGTATCTAGGCAAATAAGGAGTTCTGAAAAAATTCTCAGAAACTATCTGCAGAAAGTACTTTACAAGATAAGATGCATCGAACTAAAGGTCACAGCAAAGACGAAAAGGGCAGCTTTTCCTGAAGCTGAAAAAAGAAAAGTTATGCTTTGGTACTCTTTCCATTGTCTCAGTCTTTCCAGTACAAAAGTATATTACAAGCCAATATAATGCTCTTTGAAATTACCTTCTGAGAAGGACATAAAAGCCTTGCCTGCCTTTAATACCAACCATGTGATTCAAGTCAGTAACAGTACTGGGGACTCAGACACGAATCCTCTACTGAATTGGGATGTCGTCTGTGAAGGCATCACCCTTTCTCAACTGACTTGTGCAATGCAGGACTCAAATTCTCTCCAAGGGAACCAGGAGAAAGAAATCCCTGCCTGACACAGTTATTCCATCTAATACTTCCAGTGTTTCAGTCCACATGCTCCTTTACTGTAACATCTTACATTTTTGCACATGGGTTCACTGAAGAGTGATCCATCAGAGATACAACAAAGATATTTTCTCATCATTCCATCTCGGTTTGTGAAAGGAAAAAGAGAATAATGAATTTCTTGCTATCTGGGCCTCATAGAATTTTTCAAATGAGGTTTAAAAATGCTTGTTGCACCGAGAAAATCCTAGAAATACTACCAGAAGACTTGTATATACATTGGGAAAATTATTTGCTAAAAAAAAAATCCAAACAAAAAATTCCAACCACCAAATTCCAGGAAATAAGTTTCTCTCTCATGAGAAGCATAGAAAAATTAAAGGCTCTATAAATTTGCATTTTTTTTTATCCTCAGAACTTAAGTCTCAGCCTGTAATCCTAAACTTTAGTTCTAAATGTATTAGCTTTCAAAATCCATTTAAATAGTATGCTTGAGCTCTACCAAACTTCTGCAAAGTTGAAATTTTCACTGTATGTTTATTCTTTGTGACAAGCAGTATTTTATTCCCAAGAGATACTTTCTGAGCATTGTTATTGCAAGAAAGCTAGAGAGGGACTACAAGGGCATGTGGTGAGAGGACAAGGGGGATGGCTTCAAACTGAAAAAGAGTAGGTTCAGATTAGATATTATGAAGAAATTCTTTACTGTGAGGGTGGTGAGGCACAGGAAAATGTTGCCCAGAGAAGCTGTGGATGCCCCATCCATGGAAGTGTTCAAGGCCAGGCTGGATGGAGCTCTGAGCAACCTGGTCTAGTGGAAGATGTCGCTGCCCATGGCAAGGAGGTTGGAACGAGATGATCTTTAAGGTCCCTTCCAACCCAAGTCATTCCATGATTCTGTCAAACAGCCCCCAAATAATCCTGGTGATATGCAATACTAGACTACTCTTGATAAAACTAGCACAAGCAGTTGGTTAGGAATAGAAAAAAAAAGTAATAGAAAAAGACATTTCAAAGCAACAATGTAAAATTGTCTTTTGAATAAATAATACATGAGTACTCATATTGGCTTACTTCTTTTTTTCTGAATGTGTTGTTAAGCCTAAATTTATCAGAAGAATTTATCCCATGAATCCATTTGCCTGTCTCAGGTGTCACAATTCACTCAAAGATATTAGATGAGATATTAGATTAGGGAATTTTGGCTTTAACAATAGGATTAGAAAAGTATTTCACAGTGACTGCAGTAACAGCTGCATTCATCTCCCTCAAATACCAGACTCAAAGTCAGGAGCAAATTCTCAGTTTGCAAGCCAGAACATGATCTGCCAGCTATTTACAGCCAACCACTGAAATCCCCCAAAATTATTAATGATGTCAAACAGGACAGAAATAGATCAGCTTGCTTATTTTTTCCTAAATAGACCTGCATTCATAAAAGAAATAGAAACCTTGAAGAAAAAGATTCTCTTTTATCACAGCCACTATGAAAGCACTAGGAACTAAAGAACCACTTCAAGAAAAGGAATCATGTTTGTGTCTCTCTCTTCATGTTTTATCTCTCCACTCACATTGTCAGCAACAAAAAGTACTTTTTAACTCCAAAGCCTTTCTTTTTCTTTAATGGGAGACACACTGATACCAACAGGATCCATAGGGAGGTTCATCATGCCATTTAACATGCCACTAAGTAAACAAATTATGTTTGTAGATATCAGTCCCTAACACAATTTAACCACTGCAAACATGCATTACCTCTGTATCACCTTAGAGTAATCCATTTAAAAGATGGTTTGCAGAACAAAACCAGGAATAGAATCAGAATGAGGAAATAATTTCAGCCTCGTTCTTTATTACTGAAGATTTTATTGACTGATAAAAGTAAGGACTGGCATCGTATTTAGGACGAAACCGTTTTCAGAAAGTACACTAAAACCAAGCTCTGTGACTTCAGAGCGCAACAGGCAAAAACTGGTTTCAGGAGATCTTAAGTCTAAGTAATCCTTCAATGTCATATGTTTTTCAGCAACACTGTGCCATACAGAATAATCTTTCTGATCTTCAACTTGGCAACAAAGTAAGAAGTAGAATTTTAATTAGGAATTAATAAAATAAGAATACTTACGCTGACCCCACCGGCCTGTTCGTGGATTCAAATAATTTGGATAAAGTCCATTAGGACGATCCATTTTTTGAAGTAACTTCCGAATGTGCATGACCTAAATTAAATCAAGAATCAGGATCACCACTAACAATGCTCATCTGCTCTCTGCCCACAGTTAAATCTAATATATTTTGCTTTTCTTTCTTTTTTAGTAGCAAAATTTTCTTAATCTGAACGACAAGCTTTCTTGAAGGCTTTCTTCAGATATGTACCTTTTTGTTTTTAAAGGACTGCTCACATAAACATGCTTAAAAATTACAATTCTTAAATGTATGCTGAAACAAACAAGAAAACTTGTGCTGTCATATATTTCTGCTTGAAAAAGACATCTACCTGGTAATAGAAATACAAGCATGAATAAATTGACCTGCTACCAAGAATGCAGATAGATTTCAATATAGAAAGTACTTCCCTTTTAATGCAATTTATGATGAAACAAAATAAAAGACACCAGTATGATAAAAAGACTGATTTTGAGACTCACCTTGTTATAGTATACAGGGTCCCCTGTCAAATAGCTGAGGTGGACAAATTCCATGTGCAGAGTACCAAACTCAGCGAGGATGCTGCTGCCAGCAGACGCCCAGCCCCAGTTGCGACCGACGCCACTGAATTCCAATAAATATGCATAAAAAAGGGAGAAAACAACAAAAATTTCAGAATTATTGTATACAACACAATTACACCATAGCTAATTAAACAGGTAACATCTAAATTTTAACCTGTACTTAAGATCACAGGACCTGTGGTTTGATGGATCAGTTGTTTCACTGGTTGGGTCTTTTTGGAAAATGATACCATAACCTCATCAAGAAAAAGTCCTGCAATCAAAAAATATAGTATCCTGATGTCACAAATATGATGACTTAACACTAGGCTCCATCTCAGCTGTTGTTTATTTACTGTATGCTCCTAAGAACAAGAAACAAACTGAGATAAGTATACTTCTGAAGGCTTTCACTTCTTGTCCTGCCAAGGGTCTGGTGTGTTCCCTTTACTTGTGTGGGATGTGCTTCCCTATCCACACAGGAATACAGTATGTTTACTGTAGGCAGAATATATGAGTTCCTCAGGCTCACATAAAGAATTAGCAGAAAGTGTCACATACCACCTATCTTTTGCACTCTAAGTGATACTATCTTTCTAAGTCATAACTCCCAAATTACCTGGTTTAATCTAATTTGGGAGTTTTCACCACCTTTCAGGATCAGTTTATTTAATTTCTGGAGTCAACTATACATTCCTGAAGATTATTTCTACTTCCTCTGACAAAAAAATTCCTGTTATCAGTCACAGTACAGTCAATTAGGAAGGTCTTTTATTTTTTAAATTACACATTGGAAAGAGAAAATGTAAATGAAAAATGTTGGTTATGGAGCAGTACTTGTACCTCTCACAACACATTTTAAGATACAGTACTGCTTACAGACTGTAAAGACACAATCATAGCTTGTCTCAGAGTGTTTTTTGCTTTTTTCATTATGAATACAAAAGCTAATATAACACAAGTCAATAATGTTCCAAATACTTCTTTCAGCTCTGGTCTTCTACTGCGTGTCAGCCTCATGACAAGTGTTCTCATATACGCCTCCTGCTGTCACTGCCCTCTGGCATGCCAGCCACTGCTTTCTGCCGTGACGCTGGCTGGTTCTGTACATTACTGAGGGGCTGACACTGTAAATGCATAAACAACACCACTATGCATAGAATTTTTGGCACTCCAATCCTTTCCCCTCTGCCTACTGCAAATCCTCCTCCCTGTCCTGCCTTTCTCACTGAGTTTTGATACCTGACCTATCTGATTGTCCCCATGGTTTACTGATAAGTATTCATGCATCTACTGCTTCAGCTTCTTAAACCTCACCATCTGTGTTGCTTGAGCTACTGAGGCTGATGCCTGTGCTGCCTGAGGAGCACAGGCCACTCAGGCCCTTCAAACACACTGGAATCACAGTGCAGGTTGGGGCTAAACACAACAAAAATAAAATACTCATTTAAGCACAAGTCCCGCTGCAGAAATAACAAAAGACAGAGTAAACCACACTGCCATTCAGGAAGTGCATAGGGAAATTTAACCCAACAATATTGGCTGTACAAAGGTCCCAAAAAATGGCCTCAGAGGGGAAAGACAGCATGGGCAAAGCAGAGGAAGCCCGGCAAGGGTGGTGATGCCCTGTAGCGCAGAAGGGCAAACCACAGCTCTGTGTTCTTCACCCAAAGCTTACAGCAAAGTGAGGAGCATATCCTTACCACAAAGAGGCATTTAAGGTTAATGCTGCTCTCAAAGCAGTCCTATATCTCTTCACAGTCTTAACAAAGCACAACAAATATCTCTCCCAAAAGGAAAACTATGTAGAACAATTCAAAACTCTCTGTTATTTACTATCCCACACTGCTTAAGTGTACACATGGTCTAGACATGCATCCCAATTCAGGTACTGTTTAAGAACGTACTAAAAATGTAAAGAATGCCTTGCATCAAAACTTGCTCTCTCAAAATCTGAGGGAAATCTCAGCATTGAGCAAGCAACACAAGATGAATTAGGCAAGGCAATTCTCTTCCAGAAGGCAATGCAGACCATCTAAGAACAGTCTGACCAGAACAGTCATCTAAGGGAGTCTCTCCATCTGCACAGATCGTAGTGGACTTCTGTACACTAGACTTTATACCTAAGCTAAAATGTAAAAAGAAATAGTATCTTCAGAGTCCCATCATCTTCTTGAATGCTGTGAGTCTTCTAAAGGTAACATACCTCACACTGTACAGAAAACCCAGTAAGTTCAACAATGTCCTGCAAGCAATTTTGGTTTTTAATAAGTTCTTCAATGACTAAGGAAACAATTATTAAGCTCTAGGGCAACACACAGAATAATACACTTGGTGTGGTGCAATGGCACATTGAATGCTTCTTGCAGAATGAGAAGAAAAAAAACCATTATCATAATTTATTGCAGTTAATGAGTTAGAATGCTCTAAACTCTATTAACATTATTGTAACATGCCAGGAATGACAGTTTGTCTCCATCTTCTACAGCTCCACTACTAAGTATAACTGATGTATGCCATTACTAATTTTAAGCTGGAGGGAGGGGGAGGAACACACTTCCCCACAAAAGAAAACTCATTACCTTTTCAGATTCACCATTGCCCATGGTATACCTGTAGGTGTGTTGAAGGCTGGAAGAAGTTTTCCTGCCAGTTGCACTGCTTTGATCTTGAAAACCTAAGATAGTAGGATCAATTGCAAATAGTTACAAAGTCTGATTTATCTCCAAGAACTAAAAAGACTGAAATTTCCTTGCCCCACCCACCTCTTTGTATTAGAAAAGCTTTACATTATAAAAAACATACTAACTTACAATTTTTTGCCACTTGTTCACTTTATAAATTTCGTTTAGATTTGAACATGAAAAGCAAACTTGTCATTTTAATTTCTTTCCTTCCAAACTCTCCAGCAATAGCTCTCAGATTCCTATTACAGAAGAGTATCAGCTCTCCTCCCACCTCCCTCCATAGATATCAGGAATTTCAAGTGCTTTCTGAAGCAGTCTTTAAATCATACTTCATATTTGATAGCTAAAAATCAGGACACAACTCTCCTACCTGAATATTTTAACAAACTTCCAACCTCTTTTTAATGAGATCAGTGCAGACAGAAATCCTATTCTTTTATGAGCATTGTCTATGCAAAACCATATATGCAGTTTGCTGCAGTTCTTCCTTCATTGATAATACACATAAAAAATAATTACAGGGCTACTCTTCCCTCCTAGTCTGATTACTCAGGGAAACTACTGACAGGACAAAATCTCTTTAATTTCTAGTGATGTTTCTACTTACTTTTGGAACATAAATCTATAATAGCCTTATTCAGAGCCTAATGTCTATTAAATAAATGAGCAATTGAGGGAAAGCTCCTTCTAAGCCTACATGAAGCACATTTTCCAAATAAGGTATATTGGGCAGATCCCTGATGCCTAAAAATCTTGCAAAAGACTCTAAAAACAACATTAGTGGAGATAGATAGATAAAGTAGTCCTTTATTGGAAGCTTCCAGGTGCACACCAAAGGTACGCGCACACACATCGGTCAAATGTTACAGTTTTTATAACTTTCAGTAACTAACATATGTGATACCTATAGCCAACCCATGGTACCAATTTCTGCTGGTGCCTACCCTCAGAACTGCCCCTTGGAGCCCTTCCAAGGGCTCTGAGCTTACTCTCTTGTTTTGACTACCAAATATCTTATTGTCAGAGTTTGAGTTCTTGCAGGTGTCCTTCAAAACAACGTGTCCTTCCTAAATGTGTGTGAAAGTGCTCAGTGACTTCTAAATACCACCTAAAACGTAAGAAACTTAGGAAAACTCATTCAATTTATGTAACCCTATAAAAATCTACAAAGTACACATTAAAATCCTAAGGCACATCATCCTCATGACATGAATCTGCTTTTACCAGCTAGTTGCTAGCATACATTTTAATTAATGCACTTTCAGTATTCACTACACTTGTGGAGAAGTATCATCTAATTTGGGGATAACATTATTCAGCAGTTTGGAGATAACATTATTCAGCAGTTTGAAGCTCTGTATGAACATGTAACAAAAAGAGCTACCACACCCCAAAATAACCCACGCAACATGGACATAGTATAGATATATTATCTCTCCAGTGATCAGCAACAGGACATGAGGAAACTCAATGAATATCAGGGGAATTTCAGATTGTGAAAAGGCTCTTCACCAAGAGTGGCCACAGCACCAAGCCTATCAGAGCTTAAGGAACATTTGGATGGTGCTCTTAGGTAGTCCTAAGAGAAGCAGGGAGTTGGATTCAACAATCCTTCTCATTTGCAATACTCTATTGTTATGAACTACCTGACCAATACTCATGTAATCAAGAAGAATTAGATCTTAAAAAAGGACTACATGATAGCTTTGTTGGATTTATAACAGGGATCTCTCCCTTTTATAAAGTCTACAGGAGGAAAACAGAAGAAATGCTCACTGGAGAAGCAAGCTGAAAAATAAGCAATGAAGAACATCCTTATTTTTCATATGAAGGTGGGAAAAAAATCAGTACCATAATGTTTGAGATGACTAGTGAGACATGAAATAAACCAGAACAAAATATTAAAGATGACATCTAATTGTATTTGATGCAGTGTAGTATGGAGAGATGGAGGTGGATCTGAAAGCAATGAGACAGGAAAAAGAACTTTTACAGAGGTTCTCCAAATGAATTGCTGATGGGATAAGTCTAAACTGAAAAAGAGGATACTTCAGATATGATTTCACAGAATTGTGAAGTAAGAGTGGCAATACAGCTTGAATGATTTTTAACAAAGAAACTGACAAGAGACAGTCTTTGAGAAAATATGCAGAAATTTAGCAGTGAAATTCAGAAAATGCTCTGACCTTAAATAAAGGACCAAGTCAAAATAGGAAGGCATAGATTAAGGAAGAGGTATAATACATGTGTACTCTATCGTAACTGGGGAAAAGGAAACTAAAGAGAACTAAAAGCTCATTCTTGGCCCAATTACATATAAACTAACTGATTTACATCTACAGATAAGTGTCAAAAATTCATCTGGAACTTTTAGATTTTTAAGTAGTAGATGGGCCAAACCAGGCAGAGCTATCTACAGAGTCATCTAAAGGGAGTTCCTCTACAGCACACACAAGCTTCAGCATCTAATCTAGGACAGAATGATGACTTCCAGTTAAATGGTAAATAGTTTGGAATGACACCTGTAGCATGAATTTGTTTAGCTTCAGCTTTCGGATCCTGCACCCTTTGAAAGTGCTACGCATTACTGCATTATTCATTAACAAAAGATACTGAAGCAATAGGGTAAGAATATTCAAAGGGAGAACATCCCTACAAATACCCTTACTGGAAGAATATTCTTAATGGTTAATTATTTACATACTTGCTATCCAGTGTTTAATCAGTTTGAAATTATTAAACTGTAGTATTAAGCTATAGTATTGAAGGAGTTTTTAATAGAAGTGTATGAAGTAAAGGCTGAACTGATCTAAAAGTGCATGAATCTAGACAAGACAGTTAAAGCAAGGCAGTCACTGAGCCATTTCAGCATCAGAGCACCAGCAGTAACTGCCGGTTCAGACAACCATATTGCTAGCAGTACCTGCCAAAACTTGCTGTGATTAGAGGCACCCTCCTGTCAACTCCATTGGGTTGAGAACTCTACATACCAGTGAGCATTTCTTCTGTTTTCCTCCTGTAGACTTTATAAAAGGGAGAGATCCCTTTTATAAATCCAACAAAGCTATCATGTAGTCCTTTCTAAAGATCTAGAAGATATAAAACTCCCTCTCTACATCCCTCTCATCCAAGACCAAATGCAAGGAAACACTTAAAAACCTGTTTGAAGGCATGACTTTACTTTTTATTACTGCCATCTCAATCTTACCTCACTGCTGCTTCTGCGTAACAAAACCACTGAGTACTTGGTACAGTGTTTACCTGTGGAGGCTGGAGTAAGAACTGGGAGACAGCTGCACAGGACTTTATGAGGGTCAGGTGACCAGAAGAGCATATTTGGAGAGATGTAGGAAAAAGAAAGAAATGTAGCAAGCAGTGGTGGATAAGTTGCCTCTTATGTGTCCAGAGTGCCCTGCTGGGCTCATTAAAATGCCTTCCTTTAGCAAGGTTCAGACTTACCATAAGAACAACAGTAAAAGCCTCAGGCTCTAGCTTTCAAATAATGTGCTGGTATCAGACAACATGATTACTTATCATATAATAATTTTACTTCAAATTTTTTTAAAACAAGGTGAACAGATAGATGCTATTTTAGCCGTGGCAGTTTCCTGTTGACAGGCAATGCATTTCAAAAAATCTATAGGCAAGAAGAACAGAGAAGAACAAAAACTGAATAGCTGCCTTGAAAATAGAGCTCATTAGGAAGCAGTAAAAGAATTGGGGTTATTTAGTCCAGATAAAAGATGCTCAAGAAAGGATAAGATAATGACTTTTTAGTATATAAAAGGCTGCAATAAGGAAAATGAAATAATATTTTTTCTGTGGACACGAAGAACAGAAAATAACATCAAAATGGAGCAAAGGAAAGCAAGTTAGTTATTAGGAAAAAGCTGGTGATAAGGATAACTAATAATGAAGCATTACTGCAATTGCTGCAAAGTCATCACAGCGTCTAAAAATGCTCTGTACAACAGACACAACTACAAAGACTGAGAGATTTGACTCTGTCAGGGAACAGAAGAATAACTGAGAATTACTAGCTCCCTTACCACTCTTCCAGACATATTGCTGCATTGGGTTTACATGGCAAGGTTTTGGAAGGGGGGACTAAAAGGGTGGCTTCTGTGAGAAGCTGCCAGAAGCTTCCCCTGTGTTCAACCAAGCCAATGCCAACTGGCTCCAGAACAGACCCACCACTGATCAAGCCCAGACCCATGAGCATTGGTGGTAGCACCTCTGGAATATTTTATTTACGAAGGCGGTAAAAAAACCAACTGCAGAACAGCAACTGCCGCCAGAGAGAGCAATGAGAACATGCAAGAGAAACAGCCCTGCAGACACCAAGGTCAGTGCAGAAGGAGGGGAAGGAGGTGCTCCAGGAGTCAGAACAGAGGTTCCTCTGAAGCCTGTAGGGAACACCCTGGTGATGCAGGCTGTCCTCCCGGAGCCCATGGAGGTCCATGGCAGAGCAGAGACCCACCTGCAGCCTGTGAGAAACCCCACACCAGGGCAGGTGGATACCCAAAGGAGAATAATCTCATGTGAAGCCCACACTGGAGTAGGCTCCTGACACGATCTGTGGCCCTATGGAGAGAGAAGCCCATGCTGGAGTAGGTTTGCTGGCAGGACTTGTGAGCCTGTGGGGGACCCACACTGGAACAGTCTGTTCCTGAAGGACTGCACCCCATGGAAAGGACCCACGCTAGAGCAGTGTGCACAGAAGTGCAGTCCATGGGAAGGACACACACTGGAGATGTTCATGGAGTGCTATCACCTGTGGGAGGGACCCCATGCTGATGCAGGGGAGGCATATGAAGAGTTCTCCCTCTGAGGATGAAGGAGTGGCAGAAACAATCTGTGATGAACTGACTGCAAACCCATTCCTCATTCCCCTGCACTGCTGTGGGCAAGGAGATAGACAAAAGTGCGAGTGAAGTTGAGCCTGTGAAGAAGGGAGGAGTGGGGGAAGGTGTTTTAAGATCTTGTTTTTATTTCTCATTATCCTACTGCTATTTGATTGGTAATACATTAATTTCCCAAAATCAACTTTTTTTGCCCGTGGCAGTACTTGGCAAGTGATCTCTCCCTATCCTTACCTCGACTCATGAGCCTTTCTTATTAATTTTTTGTTTTCTCTTCCCTGTTCAGCTGACAAGGGGAGTGACAGAGCGGCTTTGGTGGGCACCTGGCAACCAGCCAGGGTCAACCCACCACAATTCCCAAGTAATGAGATGGCTTGTGTCACGCATGTAAAGGAAAAGTGTTTAGTCTCTGGGGTCATTGTATCTACTCTATAGACCCACACAGCATCTTTGTAACTGATGCATAAATCATGGAGACCATTCACCCTCAAGTTTCTTTGCTAGCACAAAGCTCCTAAGTATAGAATCCTGTAACAGTGAGGAAGTCACAGAAACCATCAAGTCAAAAGCTCTCAAAAAAACCGCTGCTCTTGCAGGGAAGATCCATCTTTTTCAAACATGCATTCACATTTGCAAAAATTACAGAAATAAGCATGCAGTGGCCTTAAGACGTGAAGGTAACTGATCAGAATCTTCTTAAAGACCCCATAACAGCAGTAGCAAGACATCCAATTTTGAAGACGCAAAAATACTTTACTAGGTAAACATTTATATTAATCCCAGGGTAGCTGTTCTATATGCTCTCAAAATATGGACATTTTTCAGAAAAGTTTCAGAAGCCACCACAGACTTGGAGAAGCATTTCCATTCTACATGGCAAAATCTAACACACTAAATCCATTCATTTACATGGCCTTTTCTAGACTAATGCTTCTTTCTACAAATACTGTAAAGGAACAGGAGAGTTTTTTCCCCCTTTCAAAAACAAATCAAGCTGTTTACAGCTAGAAGGGAAGCAAGTGAAAATTGGCAGAAAAAGCAAAACTTAAACCCCAAATCAGCAAAGTAGATCCCTCATTAAGATGAAAACAGCAATCAGTATTTACAAACTAGTGTGTACGGCAGGCCAGCTGTGAGGGCCTGAATAATCTTCATCCATTAAATTGATACTTAACATATCAAACCTGCCACCCACCCCACAATATGAAAGCAAGCTCCTGAGCCTAATCCAAGTAAAGCCAAAACATTCTACAGAAAAGGCCTTAAAGATTTCAACGATTCTTCAAAAGCCTTATTGATGTATCCAGTGACTGCCTAGACACATGGCTGCAACTCTCAGAAGACTATATTATGCTAATACTGTTGTTAGGTGCTCCCTTCCAGCACTATGAATGGCAAACTGCATCGAATGGCCTCTGTTCCTGATTTTGAGGGAGATCATAAATGTTTTATACAAATAAAGAACCTCGCTCATTTACATGCATAGACCAGCCTTTGAGTTATTCTTATTAAACAGTAATAAATGCCAGACTTCTCCTTAGTCTGATGGTTAACTGGGAAGTATGTATGGCCATGCAACATGGGTGGTTCTGTAGGTTTGATCCTTGAAAAAAAAAAAAATCGACAAAACAGATATACTGCACAGGTTCACAAGAATGTAGTACTCAGTTCACTGTCAGTACTACTATTGCTACCAAATCCTGCACCTGTTTCCTTTGACACTAAGGATGAAGAAGATGAAGCAGACCTACATGATTACTGAATGTAGATTAGAAAACCAGAGTACCTGACAGCATACTAGACTCAGATCCTTGAGGAAACTATACGGTATGCCTTGGCCCACTCCGAAATAGTTGTCTTTCTACCTTCAGATTTCAGTCTGCAGCGGTGAACTCTGCACTGCCTTTTGGTGGCTAATCACCCATTTAAAGCCCAACTTCTCAGACTGGACTTTCTGCATGAGTAGACATAAGGACTCATGGTGAAAATCATGCAGCATCATCATAAAATAAAAATATGTAAGTAGCTTAGTAAGAACTGTTGGTGTGATGCCTGTTTATACATAAGCCTTAATGAATAGGAAAAAGATGTCTGCATGCCAGATGAGCAGCTCTATGTTCCAACACACTTTACCCCTTCAAGATTTGGAACTCCTGGGTTTTAGTGTTCCTCGGGCAACCCCCCTGCAAGTAGGGGCTATCCTCCTACCAAGAAGTGGAGAAATTACTCCCTCTTCGCACATTTGCCTCTAATAATTTCCATGGATTTAATTACAAAGACATCTTGTGAGATGAGGGAGAGGCTGTAAGATTCTGGTAACATTTCAGCTATCAGAGTATGAAATTAGAGTGGGAGAGCACTTCAGCTATATTTTACAGATGTTTGTGAGTGATGATTGAAGAGGTATGCCACATCCAGAATTGGTCCTGGAGAATGTAAATCATGTGCAGTTGAAATTTAGCAAGGCAGCTACAAACCACACTACCTATAGTGGTGAAATGATGCAGAAATACATAAATTCAACAGTACCTCTTCAGCATTTTAAGTCTCTTGAGGTGCAGCAGATGTTAAAGGAAGGAATATTTGCAGATACTGTAAACACAGTGCCATAGCTACGTTCCTGTCTTTGGTGAGCAGCAACGATTACCAAGGTACTTAATGAACAACACTTAGCATTTCTAAAAGACTCAAACTGTTTAAACAAGAGAAGACTTATCCTGCAAACAGATGCTCTGTGATTTTTTTATTATTTTCTCTGTAACAGAAAAAAAGATCAGTATGGAAATGAAAAATCTAAACACATGTCAGCAGTCTAAAATCAGAGTTAAAAAAACAGGAATCAACTTGAACCTGGACTATGGCGTGAACTTAAAATGGCTATGGTCTCCAGTCCCCTAATGATCTTTGTAGCCTTTTGCTGGACTCTCTCTCCAGTGTGTTCATGTCTCTTGTACTACGGAGCCTAGAACTGGACATAGCCAAGGGGAAGAATCACCTCCCTTGATCTGCTGGCAAAATTCCTAACACATCCCAGGATACCATTCATTTCTTGATTGCAAGGGCCTTCTACCTCCATCCTACTGAGGTCCTTCTGGGTGCCAGCATGACCCTCTGGCATACCAGTCACTCTTCCAGGTTTGGTGTCATCAGCAAATTTGCTGAGGGTGCCATCTGCCTTATCACCCAGGTCATTAATGAACACATTGAACAGGATCAGTCACAGTATTGATACCTGGGGTACACCACTAGTTACTGGCCTCAGACTGTATTTTGTACCACTGCATAAGTTAGCAGGGTTGGTTGAGCATGAGTTTCCCAATCACCTTCATGTTCATGGACCAGGGAATAATTTTCCGAAATAATTCATCCATCACCTTTCCCAGGACAGAGGTAAGGCTGACCAGCCTGTAGTTCTCTGGGACCTCCTGCTTGCCCTTTCTAAAGATCAGACTGATCTAGGGGTGATGCTATTCATCTTGTGCATTAGTTTTCGTGTCCAATGTCACTCATTTAAACCTTTGCCTTGTAAGCTACTACACTTCTGTAAGGCAGCTGTTACACACAGACAATTCACACAGGCAGAGAGAAAGAAACTGGGCTTAATTCTAACAGTCTTCAAAACTTTAAAACATTGTCAAATTCACTCTGACAGAAATCCAGGATGAAATACCCTGCTCATGCAATTGTTGCTGCAAAGTCCTCCTGTGCTATGAGAATTCTGGTCTCTCAAGAATAATAGGATAAAGCAGATAGTACTTAATCCATAAATATTACAGAACTTGATGATTTCACAAGACAATAAATGCTTCATGAAATGTTCCTTCTTTTGGGAAAAAGGAACTCCCTTAGTTTTCAAGACTAGGTTGACATTTTTGTCAGCCAGTAACACCATACACAAGACTTCTACAAATACTTTTATGAGAGAAAATCACACTGGATGCCTCCCTGAAAAACAGCCTTTGTGAAGTTTTAAAGAATTATAGGAAGGCAAGGAAGGATGTCCAGTTTCAGATGATGCATGAAATCAGGTGATGTAACAGTTGCCTCTGATCTAAAATTTGTGGCTACACAAGCCTAACTGTCCTCAGTCTCTCAGCCTGGAGATTGAGAGATTCAGCTTGTAAAAATATGCTAATGCAGTGTATCAGAATTATCATAACTTCCAAAGGAAAAGCTGCATTTTACTTCTGAAACCAAAAGCTCAGGAAAGCCCACAGGACTGAACAGGTCCAGTCACACACCTAAGTTGCCAGATCTCCTCTTTCCTAAAGGCTCTAGACTGTTCTGAGATGAAAATACAGGTCATGTTTTTTTTGGAATAATGAATACAGGGACAAGGACTAGCAAAAGAGATGGCAAGAAATTGTATCAATTGATCTGGATGGATCAGGCAACCTAGGAAAACTATCCTAATAGTAGTTCCTAAGTTAAGAGTTGTACTAAAAAGCATCAAAATGCCTATCTAATCATATTTTTCAGCTACAGTCTATAAATGAAAAATATATACAGATACTTAAACTGCATCAGTTAATTGCAGATGCAACAGATATTTTTCTGGTTGACTACAGCTTCCCCTATTTACATTTTACAAATTAGCAATTATTTATTCAAATGCTGCTTCTTAGACATAATAAATGCTATGACAGTTTTCTACCATCAGCAGGGAAAGACTTGCAAACAGAATTCTTAAGTGACACTATCTTTTTCAAAAGTTTTCCAAAGCTGCTTTCCTGGACAAGAGACATGAAGAATCCAGTTACTGTTGATTGAGGCATCTTAGGATCTAATGAAATATTCATTCGTTTCACACTACTGATATTTTTGAAAAACCCACATGAGAAAGTATATGCATATATTAACTTATTAGAAATATTTGACATTTTTTCTTTAGAAGATCTAAACATAAAAATTTGGCATGCACTGGACAACCAGCTAATCACATTTAAACTACCTGGCACTGGCTAATAACACCTCAATTAAACTGCATAATTTCCATTCAGTTCAACAGCTCTATCAGCTTCCTTGGCATGGGTTTCATGAATATCTGAGTAGAAAAGTTACATGTTCTCAACTTCTAAAGGGCCTTCAAATCCAAGGCACTTTACACCAGTCAGTCAACATCACAGATCACTTAAAATTCAGAATTAATGCGATGAAAATCTAGCATATAAATGCCTCCTTGATCTGATAATTCCAGAAGATATAGCATGCTTTTTCACATCCTGTCTAACTGTGCCAAAAAACATGGTAGTCTGGAGTTAATTTTCTCTTCTACTATTATTACTAGAAAGTTGCTTGCAGCCTAGGCAATTTTTGTGCTTTATCTTTCCTGCTCTTTGTATCTCTGGCTTCTTCACTTCCAGTGTAGCCTCACAGGTAGTATTAACCTGCCAGATTTGCTACCTTTGTAAAAAATTGTCCCAGGACTAGAAGCAACAATCTTCAATTTGCACAACATACCAATCACAATCACTCTCGCCTGAGCATGCCCAAAGACTCTCTTTCTGGGTGATTTCTTCTTGCTGTGGGAGCTACTACAGCAGCAGAGGGAACCAGACAGGAGAGCACAGACAACATCTCACATCTGGCTTAAATGTTCCCCCACTAGTTGCTGGCATGGAGAAAGGCTGATTTAAAGTGTGGGGGGGAAAAAGGAACAGAGAGAAGGGAGAAAAATGATTCTGAATGGCCATCAGGAAACTGAAGAAAAGGGACAGAAGATCAGCATGGAGCTTTGCCAGTGAGGAAGCAAAAATGGTAAAGGACAGGCATTCCAAGCCCCCATCTCCTACAAGGTGAAGTGTCAGGGAGAGGTTGGTAAAAGAAGGGAGCACAAATACGTGGTGAAGAGAAGAAACAAAAGGCATCAAGAGGAAAGACAGGGAATGAATGGAGGTCTAAAGCAGGTAAGACATAAAATAGATGGACTGCCAAGAGTGTAGCTGCAAGGAACAGGAATATGAGAAACATCTTGGGGAATCTGACAGGGAAAGAATGCTTTCTCATTTCCAGAATATATTCCTAGGAACTAGAATTTACTCTAATATATCAATCTTTCAATGTGCCTTTACAGCCAAACACAACCAGGCAAAACAAATGGTTAATCTTGGTGGTGGAGTTTTCTGTCGTATTAACCAATGATCTTTGGTATTGTCATTCTACTCAGCTGTTCTACTGAGCTGAGGAACAGACTGCATTGTGCTCCTGAAAGTACCAAGCCAACTGATGATCCAGTCTGTGTTTTTTAAGAAAAAAAAATCTGTATTAGGAACCCTAAGAAGTGGTTCTGAAGTCAAGTAATTAAGCTATTTGTACTGACAAGTTTTAAGAGAATCATTTTCATGCAAAAGAAATTATCTACTTTCTGCAATTATTAATCTCTCTTGACATTGGCTTTCTTTTTTGTAACACCTGTTCCTAATGCTTTCTCCACTCACGTCAAATATCTCCTTATTTTCCCATATATTTTTCTATGCCATGTTATCTTTTGTTGTCCTTCGGCTCTGTTTACAATGTATCAATTTCTACTTTCTTTCTCAGATTATTCCTCTGTCTCCTGTTTCTCTTGAATGTGCTGCCAGGCTTTCCATTTTAAATTTAATCTTGATTTCCCCTTTAGTCTGCCAGAAATGACTCAGTTCCTTTTAGACTGTATTTGCCTTTACAAAAAAGAAAAAGTTAAAACAGAGATTAAACTACATACTGCTTCACACTATGTGCAGTCACTATACACACAGCCTCCCTCCTCCCACTGGTATGTGACAGATTACAATACAAAAGTCACAGACTAGAAAAAAGAAAAAAAAAAGGAAAAATCACAGGGCTTTTACATCTTCCATAACGTAACATTTACACAGTGTCAGGCTCAAAGCACATTTCATTGCACCTGATGAAAGCAAATAGTGTTCTGTTTTATTCAGGTTTTTAATGAATGAACCAGCTTGTTTTCACCAATTAACAGACATTTAGCTTATCTACAGCTAATATTTATATATATATAGACTACGTTCTGACACAAAATTAGTTAGCAAACAAAACCTCTGAGCAATGACTTAGTAAGTATTGAATCTTCATAGCTGCATAAATACAGCAAGGCACTTGAAAAAACAGACATTTATTTGGAAAAAATGGTGATTTAAATACCCTAAACTCCGGTAGCATAATTTATAGATCTCAGGGCCAGAAATAAAAGAGAAAAATGTTCTTCTTTTATGCCATGCAAACAAAAATAAAAGCTTCAAGAGCAACAATCTGCTCATCTGCATAAAGTAAGGCGTAAGTACTAAGATACCTCTATGGTTACATCAATAAGTAGTACTTAAGAGAAACATTCCTTCCAGAGACATATCTGGGCTTCATCATGTCCCACACACTGATTATTCATGTGTTCAGGAGGCATAACTATCAGTACTCTAACTCACAATTTTCCTACCACTACTGCTGGTTTTACAAATCCTTCTAAGAATATGATTACCAAGAATCTTGCAGCATACCAACAGCAGCCCTTATTAATGACTTAAACAGAAATAAATTTCTCTTCTTCTTCAAAGTTCCTATTTAGAAATCCAAATTCTCACGGGTCTTTTTCCACAGGACTTCATACCAGAAGTTCAAGCTAAGCAGCTTGCCATCTCTGAGTTTCACATGCTCTTCAAAGCCACAACTACTCAAAACACAGTCCCTTGTTCTGTTCCCATGTTGGTCTGCCCAATGTGGGTTGTACATCCTTCTTGTAACTTGCAGCCTGCACCTACAATTCTGGCAACATTAAAATGCATTCAGTTTATACAGGCCAAGTGGAACATTAAATTTGTCTGGAGTTTTCTACTTATTTGCCATCTCAACATGAGCAAATCTACAGTCAGCTATAAATTTTTAAGAGAGGACTTTTATTGTCAAGTCACTACTGTACTGATGATCTCTTTTTTTCCATTAAGTGAATTTCAGGGATGGGGAAGAGGAGTGAAATTAGACTACCTGCCTGACAGTTACTTAGATCACCTTAAAAGACCTTTTCTGAACATAGACATAGTTGCATTCTTTTGGTTTAGGCTATCTGTAATCTTACATTGTGAACTTAAAAAACGAATGTTAATAGGTTAGAGACCTTCTTGGTCATTTCTTTAACAATTTGTTCCCAGATTATCCAATTCATAAATGGCAACACAGTATTACTACAGAGAGCATCCCCTTGATTCCTAACAGACTAGAAGAATTCACCATCTTTATCATGCAATAGGGTGCACACATCATTAAGGGCAACATGATTTTTGTTAAATTTTTTGCTAGTTTTTAATGGTTTTGCTTAGCAATGCTTAGTTACTGTAGCATTCATGGCATTTATTTTTCTCTCACCATACCTGTTCTTTATTTTTAGTATTCAAACTCCTTTTTAAGATAAAAGCATAATCGCTAGCACTGAATGAGAGCAAGCTCCAAAAGGCAAAACCAGCTAAAGGTGCCTTATTTAAGAGCAGCAGCATCGCCAGAGTCGTATTTTGGCTCTGTTTTAAAGTGAAAAAAAAATCCCACTGGAAGAACTGTGCTTTGAGTTGACAAATGACAGTGCCATGCTTCTTCTCTGGATCAGACCAAGCATGAAAACCTTCAGTGTAGATGCTAACTTAGGAGGAAAGTACATAGGAAAACTCAGTGGGTAGAAACTAATATATTACTACGTCAACAGTAATGCCATGAAATGCTGAGGCCTGAACAACAGGCCCTGAGCCAGAGCTGACCTCTAGATGAACCTTCCAAACTAATGCTTTTATTTAGCCGTGTATCTGCTTATCAGCCAAAATTATGTATAATCATTAGTAAAATATGTAGTATGATAAGACTGCATCTCTGTAAACATGTATGTTTGTTAAGTAAAATATATTTGTATCTGCTTATTAGTGAACATTTGCATCTGTTCATTAATACATCTCTCTTTCTGTATGTAGAGAGTGGTCAAGGTCATGCAAGTAGATAGCTGGCCTTGTTTGACAGTAGTTGGTCCAAACTGACTCCCTTGATTTTCCTCTGAGCCCTGGCCAGGCTTTGGTGAAATCCAAGGAGAGAAGAAAGCCAGATGTTTTCCACACTAAATAAATGATGTAAGCTTGTTTGTTTAGCAATATAAAAGCTGGACCCTTTCAGAGCAGAGACCTCACCTCTGAGTGGATGCACCACACAGGATTTCCCAGTTCCCAGGAGTGGTTCTCTGATCCCTCACTGTGATTGGGGCTCCCCAGCTGATGTGTGGGTCTGGATGATGGTGGTGTATTAAAGGGTAATTGGTGATGTATCTTTCTTAATCACTATAGTAATGATTTGGTGCAGGGCTGAGCTTATCCTTTTGCAATTCTTTGCTTCCTTTGTAACTCCTTGCAGTTTCGCACTATAGTAAATTTACACACGTCGTCTTGAAAGTTGGTGTCTGTGTCTCTTGTGCTGCCCCTTGTCCCCTGGCAAAACACGTCAATAAATGAATGTTTGGAAAAATAACAGGTAGGATACTGATGCCCATCAGCAGCAGTATGATTTGAACTTGTGAAGAGGGTCACAAAAACTAACAGACTTGGTCAACCGGAGATACATGACATTGTATCAATGATGTACTTTTTCTTCACTTTTATAGCGCTCTACAGCAACATGACCAAAGAGTTTTACAAATTGTTATCACTGCATAGTTATTGTATCTTCTATTGCTTGTCCTTTATTTTCACCAGCTTAAAGTATGTTACACTAACAGGAAAAACCTATTTTCAATCAGACTTAGAGTGGAAGAAACAAATTTGCAATGAAGTTAGTTTTCCCCTCCTCAGCTTCAGGTGCTGCGCTGTAGCAACGTGTAACAATAAATTGGGCTGTCATTTGCCAGTCAAGAAAATGTTTACTACATGCCTGGTAAACAGAAACTGCACAATCGTTACAATCTGCACTGCAGTGAGCGGTAGCAACGCCCAATATGAAACAATGCTTTAAAAGTCAAGGGAAAAAAAGAGTTGTTTTCCAGGCTGTGTCCTGTTAGAGATCAGTGAGCTGTCACAACTACTTATGAATAAGCAGCTCATCTCCTGGCAACAAGCTCAAATCTCATCTTCATTGGACAGGACATATGCAGTGCTATTAACTCTTCTGAGATTTTCAACCTTTGAAAACTTAATTTAGATAACCCTTAAAACTTTAATTTGGATAATTTCATAGGTACATTCAAGAATTCTGTGAAACCTGAACACATAGTATTGTCTGGCTTATCAAAGACCTGTATTTTATATATTTAAGTCTGTTGTTGAGGATGTACATTGGCATATATAACATAATTCGACTGAATTTTCCTGAACAGAAGAGATGCTGCTTGTCAGATTCCTAGAAAGGATTTGCTTGATTATCTGTTAATAGAGCAGCAGGTACTTAAACAGCCCTCATGCTCTACTTTAAATGAGATTTGAGGATGGATTTATCCACGTGAATTACACTATTATTTTGCCCGGAAAGATATGTCATTTTGATGGCATTTAAAAAGATAAAAAAGACAGTCATGTAAATGAACTGCTTTATATCTAAGGCTGGCAAAAGTAGACACAGTAAATCAACAATCTTTTTTTTATATTGCAAATAGTGTAAATAATTTTGTTCAACAAAAATAAAACAATAAGCTACCCTTTTTATTGTACTAATAAATCAGCAGCAGACAAGAACACTTTGTCATAATGGTCTAAGTGCCCTCCTGATGCTATCACACAGCAGCCTTCAGAATAATATTCACTTTGTTTTCCTTACTTGATGCCATTTCCCAAGCACAGGCATGTACACTGTACAACAACCAACCCTCTATCCATCTGGGCTTTTGTCATTCCGTGCATTATTGCTAGCAGGAATATTTTATTTGCCACCACCAGTCATGTCAGAAGTTTTAATGATTTGTGAAGTTCCACTTCATGAAAAAAAGCAAGCAGTCAACAGGTCACTCTCTCCTCATACAAATGCTGTTCATACCAGATAATGCTTAGTTACTCTAAAGGCAAGATGGGGTTACTCCTGCACACCCTACAGATCTCTTATGGATTTGGCTGATCACAAAAGGGTCTAGGCAGAGCATGTAAGTGTTACATACTTATCCCAATTCTCAGTTACTTTCTTTACAAACCAGAACATTATGCAAGAACTGGAAACAATCCCCAAATCCTGCTGCAAACAGCTGCAGATAAACTTTTGCAGGGAGGAATTCAAAAGCCACAGGCTCAATGTTTGGTTTTGTTACAGACTTCCTATGAGATGCCAGTTAAAAGAGTTAAATCCAAGTTTTCAGAGACCACTGTTAGCTCTGGCATTCCTTTACCTGGTTCCATCTTGCTTCAGAAAATGTGCAGAATTGACAGAAGCTGTAAGGACTCTAATCTATAAGTGAGTGCCATAGGTACTCAGAGTTCTAATTGCTGAGAAAAGGTTGTCATAACTCCTTATCACTGAAGCACTAGAAATCCAGTTACTATCTCCAGTATTTTTATCCTCAAGTCTATCCACTTTGCAATTACTGATGCCTGAAATTAGCATGATAACATACACTCTCACAAGAATACTGTAAACCTTCATGAATGAACACTTATGGGACACATGCCCAATACAATTCTACAGAAAAGATCAAGAACAGAAGGTTCCTCCTGGGTACGTATAAAGACAGGGGTTAGACACACACACACACACACACACCTGCCTAGTCTCCTGCACAGAAGGTATGAGTGATGACCAACTAGCTCCTCCCCTGTGATCTCCACTCTGGCTGTGATTGCAACTTCATGCATTTGCAGGACAGAGCACTACTTCCCAAGCACCCTGTTGTGGGTCTCACACCCTGTGACCTACTGACCACCTCAGATGTGGAACAGAGGACTGCCCATAGCACGGTACTACAGTCAGCACACACACTTCTTTGGGGGAAGCCCTCAAAACAATCATCTTAGAAGGTGCATTCTAGAGCCTGTGATACAATTAAAAAAAAAAAAAAAAAAAAAACTCAGAGAGCAAGCACATAAAACAAGGAATGACTTCTTGAGGATCAGATTAAAAAAAATATGCTCACCCACTGAAATAAATGTTAAAGAATTGTGTCTTTCTGTATAGATGAGGACTCTATTTACATGTTTTTGTACTGTTTCTTCTTTAATGCTCAGGAAGACAGGGAAAACCCACATATTTAGAAGTTCCATTGTAATTCAAATAAAATCTAGGTCTGCAGTGAATAAAAATAAACCCATGTAACAGCATGTTCCTCTGACTCTCTGAGTCTCAGTTAACTACATCTCCTCAATCTTCTGATGATGACATGTACTTTGCATCCTGCCTTCTCTTACCTGAAGACACAGCTCCAGCAAGCACCTGGATATGTTTGCTCCAGGTACCTTCTCTCAATGTTAGAGGATTTTATTTCCTGCTCTCAGTATAAACAGGATCTTGCTCAACTCCCAACACAGACAATCATGAGAGAGCAGAAAATAAAGCATGCTGGGAACACACAGGGGAAACACCAAAATTCTTAACCTAGGCTGAAACTGCTATTTGAATGAGTTTACCAACTCCCCCAGGTGACACCAAGCCCCAGAAAGGGTCCATGGCATTGAGGGCTTGCCATCACAGTGAGCCACATGGAGTCACAGACATGGGCAGGGCTGTAGCCACAGGTAAGGGGCAGACTTGACATACATAAGGTAGAAGACTACTTCCTCAGCTGGGAAGATGCCGGTAACTCTGTAATGATCAGTGAATGGGACTCTTTTTTGTTTGGTTAGGACTTGCTAAGTAACAAGGAAGTATGCCAAGTCATTCTGGAAAGAAATTTTCTTGAAGCAAGGAGTGAGCAGCAAGAGGTCCCACAGCACAGAGAAAAAAATAGTACTCAAGGATTATCAACCTCCAGGAAAGATGCCACAGTGATTGGGATCACTGAAGAGATTACTATTTCTGTAGAATTGCTAGAAAACCTGGACTTTAACTATCTATTATTCAAGCAGTTGTACAGACATTTGGCATGTAACATGAAAATCATGTTCATTCTAGCAGTGGGTATAGTCAGCACCGGAGGCTATTGGGCAGGAGCCATAGAGGAGAAGTGACAGCAATTCATTAAATACAGCTGTAGAAAAAGCCAGATTTTGAACACAGAGCAATCAATTTTGGTACAACATTATTCTTTACCTTATGTAAGCTTTATTGCTCCTACAATCATTCACTGTGTTTAATTACAGGATGATTCTGCATGTACACAACACTTGGGCTCTGCTGCTGCTGTCTCTCTCTCCCTCCTTGAGAAAGCTCCCATTTGGAGAGCAGAAAGTCATTTACGATGTGTTCACAAACACTTGGAAGTGAAGATACTGCTCCTAGCAGGGTTCAGCATCTTAACTGCTGTCTTTTGAATGGGTTTCAGAAATGAGGAATAATGGATCCTGCAAGATGCCTTAGGAATCTCCATCTGCCTTTATGAGCTCGAAGTAGGAAGGACTGCAGCTGGTTTCTGTTGGCATTGTCATCTATGAAGTCTTCCTTGTATTGATTGTTCCTTTACTACCCACATGTGGGGACAGCATAGCAGAAGTTGTAACTCTTGGACCCCTTGATGCAGCACACCACAAGATAATCCAATTTCTGTTGAAGATTCCAGTGCGTTACCCTACACCAGGTTCTGACAAACCTTTTACTGTCCTATGCCTTGAGGACACTGTAATTCCTGGTCTCCTGGTAGCCTACTCTCACAAATTCAACATTCAGACACTCTGATCATGGATCTATTTTGTAACTTCTCCTGCAGCTTATCACTGCATTCTGTTGGCAAGCTTTGTTGTTTCAGCATTAACCCAGAAAGATCAGCCAATTCTTTTCTGCTTCATGCCATTCATTCTTACGGCGTTGTCTGGTTGTTGTTTTTTGGACCAAGAGTTGAGAGCATTTAGGTCAGGCAGTGATTTTACAAAGCAGTGTTCCTATTCTCCCTCAGAAATCAGTATCAGCTACCCTTACGCCCAAAAAGACACAGATCCAGAAATGTGACTGAACAAATTGGAAGAACATATAATCAGTCATATACCAAATAAAAATCAATTAGATAATCTGTGTTGAAAAAAAGAATTTACTTTTTTGTTTGTTTCTTTCTTTTTGTAAAATGCAAGTGGCTTTATCTTGTTCTAATCTCTCAGTATACAAGATACTCTTTCACAAAGCATTTCTATCCTGATGCTATTACATACAATAGAGTGATATCAAGATATTTTACTTTATTATTCTTGGATAATAAGTTAAAGAAAATCATAAAGAACACAACAGCCTTATACAGTAAGTCTAGAGAATTAACTTGGAATAAACAAACAAACCTACTGTTCTGGGGAAAATGCTAAGTAATGCCTTCCTTAGTGTCACTGAAAACTATAAAAAACCATGGATTCATAACTAAAGACCAAAATTTTATTTGTGCCAGGATGATGCATGAAAGAAAACAAAATCTCTTAATGTTTTTTTGGTTTTGTTTTGGAATTTTTTGTTGGGTTTTTTTGTTTGCTTGGGTTTTTTTAATTCACATAAGGCTGATTTTCATCCTAAGCTGTCATACTCAATGTTTACTCCAAACTAGGCATATGGAACACTTCATTTCTACTTATTTCTGTTATACTATCAACTATATCACAGTGTTGTTTCCCCACACCCCATCCCAAAGCATAAGGAAGACCATATCTAGTTCTTACAGAAATTAAAGGATTGCTGCAGGGATTACTGAGAAACAGCCTGGCTCAATTTAGATAAGAAGTCATTATATATTTTACTGTCAGTATGTTATTTTGGACTGTTAACTCCATCTGACAGATGGAAAAGAGGAAACATCATGGTACCTCTGAACTCAGAAGGTGGAAAACTTGTAGTTCACACACTTTAATTCCAATCCTGTTTGATCAAAATTTAAAATGTAAAGATTTTATCCATTCTATCATAACCTGGAGTGGAAAATAGGAGTGCCTAGTTCTCACAGTATGGCTCCCAACCACTTTATACTAAGCAATGCTCCTAAACTGTGTACCTCAAAAAATATTCAATTAGTAGCTCCTGGTTGAGTATAGGCACAATGAATTTTGCACTTCTTATTTAGAGATTTTGATACTTAGAGATGATGACTATTAACATACAGCTTAATAAAGAGTAGCGATTTCTTTGGTTTGACAACATAATTACCAAAAAGATTCAGTATACAGTATACCCCGCTTATACAGAGGACCCTACTACTGTTGTCAGCTCTGGGACCCCAAGACAAGAAAGAATGTAGACCTGTTGGAATGGGTCCAAATGAGGGTCACAGAAATGATCCGGCTGGAACACTTCTCCTGTGAAGACAGGTTAAGAGAGTCAAAGTTCTTCAGACTAGGGAAGAGAAGGCTTTGGGGAGACCTTACAGCAGCCTGCCAGTACTTAAAGGGGGTCTGGCTTGTAAGAAAGATGAAAAGGACTTTCTACTATGACCTGTAGTGACAGGAGAAGAGACAACAGTTTTAAAACTCAAGGACGGTAGGTTTAGACTGGTCATAATCATGGAATTGTTTAGGCTAGAAGGGACCTTAAAAGCACCAGGTTCCAAACCCCTGCCATGGGCAGGGACACCTTTCACCAGATCAGCCTGCTCAAAGCACTACAAGGAAAATGTTTGTTACAATGAGGGCAACGAGGCTACTCACAGGTTGCTCAGAGAAGCTGTGGGTGCCCCACCCCTGGACATGTTCAAGGCCAGGTGAGACAGGACTCTGAGCAACCTACTGTATTGAAAGGTGTCCCTGCCCATGGCCAAAGTGTTGGATGAAATTACTTTTAACAGTCCATTTCAACCCAAATCACTCTATGATTCTATATTCCACTATTTTAGCATATGTTCATTATACACTTCAGTAAGGTACTTTGGAGAAAAGCCACAGGGTCAAAGGATCTCAAAATTAATGACAGATTTAGACCTCGTTCCTACAGGGAAGCTGAGGCAAAGAAGGCACTCTTAGATCTGATAATATACACCTAGCCAGACACCAGATGGCCTGTCCACGATTAGCCAGAGAAAACATACTGTGCAGAGGATTTAAACAAGGGTCCCCCAGACTGTAGACCTGCAACCCCTGCCAGATAAATATCAGTGTTGTTTTGACTTGAAAAGATTGAAACAGACACATGGGCAAATTTTCCACTGTGTCAAGGTTCACAGGTGCATCTTATTTTCTTCTATTCAAAAGTCACTCTGACATGAAAAAACTGATAAAGATAGTGCTTTTTCCCTAATCAGGAGAACTGCCTGTTAAGATAGAGAAACAATTTTGTCTCCCTACATCAACAGAATGGTAATGCAAGGCAAGACATTTGCAACAACCAAGACATTTGCATGAAATATATCAAGCTTTAGTTTTACATGCTCATCACTCACTGAAGTCCAGCAGAAATTCCCAGAAGTAAAAGACTGAGCTGTTAAAAAATTGACAGGTGTCATGTTTCATGAAGAAAGGCCTGTGACTCAACACTGGACAGGACACACAGCATTTTCAGCCAACCTGTGCCAGTTGCTAAAAACAGCAACCGTTTTTGGTTGTAAGGGAGATATGTATTTCATTATTCCCCCATTCACTGCAGTGAGTAAGAGGGAACTCCTAGTGATAAAAGAAAGGACAGCTGTACTCACAATCTTAATTTGAAAGGCTTAAAATTTTACCATCAGCTGTAACCAGCATTACTAAAACCATGATCAGAGTTGATCCTCCTCTGTGTAATACCACTTATATGACAGTTAAAACATAAATACAGCATGGAGATCACAGAGTCGTGCCACTAAACATCCTAAATAATTTTTTAAAAGGAATATGTTTCCAATAAAAGCACTAAAAAAGGACAATTTTACCTAAATTAATAGTCTGCTGTACTTCAAAACTATGATCAATATCTACCATGATGATTCAATCAGATACAATCCTATCAAGCCCTCTCCCTACAAACTGCAAAACCATATAGATAAACCATGATGACTATCAAATTCTCCAGATGTTGCCATTTAAAAATTATTAAAGTTCCACAGCTGATGTTGAGTTTTGGACACTTTCTTTTATGGTTGTTCCTACAGCATCTTTAACAAGACTAAGTAATAGCAGTCAAAATGAAATAAGAACAGCTTTTATAACTATCACCAAAGAGCAGTAACTCCTGTTGCAGACCTAAGCAGAACGTGTGTGTATGTATATATATATATATATATATATATATATATTACACTGAGAAAACCAGAATTAATTCAAATCAGCCTGTTCATTGTATTGGACCTTACTTTAAATACATCAAACAAGACATGAAAAAGTATATAAATCAGTATGAAAACATTCTAAACCAGTACCTAGCAACAGTCTTGAAGAAGTAGAGTCTTGGAGGAAGGGAGATGGAGACTGAAATATCAAGAAGGTGTGGTGAGTATTAGCAAGTAAATGAAGCTTGATGAACAAAGCCTACCACTAGATAGAGACTCCCTTAGAGGAATGTGCATGTGCATGTTCACAACCAGAACAAGCAAAACATCCAAACAGTTGGAAACCGGCCTGTCTGTCTTAGCAGTGGCCAAAAAGTGTCTCCTCACGTCTGAATGCAGTAGAGAAAGAAATCAAGTATGCCACAATCCTGAGTTAAGGAATACCTTCCCTTCTTGGGAACAGAAGAGAGAAGACCAGACTGGAAATCACATCTCAAGCAAACCTGTTTCCAGCTCCAAGGAGTTCCCAGACACAGGTGTTTCTTCTGGCTCAATTACTGAAAAGCCTCAGATTCCCTTGCTTGTCATATTCACAATGACAAATTGCAGAGACCCATCCAACTTGGCAAATGAAGCAGTCTCTCAGATACCCAAAGCAATCCTAGGTGCCACACTATTCTGAAAGACACGCAGTCTGAATGCTTTTTTTAGCAGTTCTTTAGGAAAATAAAGATGACACCTAGGGACATTTTACAGGAATAATCTTGTACCACAAGTCATGAACCATTTGAAGTCCGTTGGAGAGAACAATACCACAGAAATCTTCTTAAAAACAAAAGACTCAGCCCAGTGGCCAACATGTAGGAAAGACAGAGGATAGATGCTTTCCAAGAAGGAAAGAAATGAAAGCTCTTTAAGCCAAGGAGCTTGCTCTGACTCTACCAAGTGGTTAGAACGAAATGAAAGAAGGAATACCCAGCTTTACAACTGCAGGCAAAGCATGTGTTTTGGCAGTGTCTGACTGCACCCATCTGCATGCTGGGGCAAAGCAGTTCTTGTTAAGGGGCTTGTGCACAGACACTGTATCGATCTATACAAACAATCCAACTACAGATGCATGACCTTTGCTTTTTCTCTGAGGTTTTTCATATTCATGGTAGATGCCTTCAAGGAGCATGCTCCAGTTTGAAAAAGTGAAGCACTAGCACTTGATGAAAAATAAATGACCCATTTCTTTCATGATGTACACTGGATTTTTGCTTTGCCACTAGCTCTTCTTCCAAAGAGAAGACACTCATACATAAGAAAATTCACAGATCCCAGGATGATTCCAAAGACCTAAAGAGCCAACAAATTATGAATTTTTTCTTGGTTATTTTTAGAGCTGCGAACTTAAAATCCCTGAGAACCTGTTGATATGTATGTAATGCTTCCCTAAATAAAGGAGGAAGATACTTATGAACACCTGAAATTGTACTGAACATTAAACAATGAGGTATGTCTGGTAGCAGGCTACAGAATTGCCATGAAAAATAAAGGACAAAACCAAAGAAATGAAAGACAAAGGCAACAGATTAAAGACAGGTAGCTGCTGAGACATGAGAGAAGAGCTGTAACTTAATCTCTAGTTTGGGTGAGGCTCCAGCCTTGTCAAAGCATGTGAAGTATGAGGTCACAGCAATGTGACCACAGAAGTCCATGGTTGCAAGTCTTTGGGTATATGCATCTTTTCAATCTAAGCATGCCTTTGCATACATGCTCAGAAGTTTAAGTGCTTGATCTTTTTTAATAGAGATTTCAAAAGTAGGACAAAATTGGCCTCCTATTTATCAGTTTGTCACTGAGAAAAGTGGTAAGAAGATTATGTAGTCCTTTGATGAAGCAAACCTACAGCCTTGCAGGACAAGTGACAAAGCTATTATTTCTACCTTCATGCCGTTAAAGAATATCAAAAGAAGTTATTGTTGGCATGAGAAGGTTGACATTTCACTTGACATTTCAGGCTGATGCTTATTTGAGCGGATACCTTCTGAAAACATCTTGATGAAAGAAGCATTTCAAAGCTCTAACAAAGGGTCCTAAATGGTGAAAGACCTGCAGAGAAGCAAACTTTAAACATTCCATAGTCTGAGAATTTGGTTATTTTGGATGACTGACTCCTGTAAAATTAGTTTGCAAACTACTGAGAAATCAAGATTCTAGAAAAGTCTTCATAGAATACACTGAATTTTGCAGACACCTTCCAGTCTCCTTACCTCTTGTCCTGAAAGGTAGTATGCTGCTAGAAGACCACCAATGAAGCGAATATTGACCTCAAAAACAGACACTTCGGAATTCTAGAACAAGAAGAAAGAATAAATAAGTAACCAACTAACTCCTTAATCAAAGGGAAAAACATACCAAGGCAAAGGCAAGTAGATACCCAAAACCAACCCACAAGCAAGGGTCTGTACTGTTTCAGTTTCTAGATCCATACTGAAAATCTTGTGCACATCTTCATGACATCCAATGATAATTCTAGTTACAGTTTCAAGTGATTTTTTTAAAAATCAAGTTAAGTTTTTCTCCTGCCCTCTAACCATACTATCACCACAAAGTGCAATTACAGTAATTTCAGGAGGGTGGGAAAGAAGACAAGGACTCTACATTTCCATAATTCAGCATCTTCTATGTTTAAACATAAGACCAAATCTTCCAGGTTTAAAGGATAAAGCAGAATAATAATTACAGAATTCCCATAATACACTTTCTTAACCTGAATTACTAATGTGCAATCTCAAATTCAGAGTTTCATTTTAACATAGTCTCTGTCTAGGAATAGCCTTTATGTATTTAATATTATGACAAGAAATATTGCAAGACCACTGAGAAACTCAAGAGAATAAACCATTTTATTGCCTCCCTCCACATTAATATTCTTGGGCTAAATTCAATAGTATCTTTTGACTCATTTAATCCACAGAAAAATTAAGAGGAATCAGGTAGTTTTAACATCTTTCTGACTCCCTCTGTGCAACATTCCCTCATTTGCCTGCACAACTCCATCTGTCTCCCCCATAAATGTTTCTTCAACCCATTAGACAGAGAAATGTAGTTAAATTAAGAGATTTTGAGATGGGGCATACTTTTCCTTTTATCCAGAAAAGTGACTAGAATGTACACTGTACAAGCTGACTCACCCATCTGCACACAGGGGAAGTAATATTCATGGGTATGTCTTCCCTTTCACGCTATTTCCATGGCATCTGCAGTTGTATCATGCATTTTACTTGTGTCCAAATTAAATGCATTTTGCATGCATTACTTATTTCAGAAAGATTATATGAGTACTTTAAAGATCTCCTCAAATACCACTGATGATTAAAAGTCTAAAGTTTGAAATATTCCCAATTATAGGCTTTTAGTAAAAGGCATTCTCTTTTCACATATTTTCACATATTCACAGATGATACAAGAAAAATAACATCAATGCAGCATATGATTACACTCAATAGCTATTAAAGACATGAGTCACACATGTAATGCTACAGTGTAAACTGAAACAACTTATTCCCATTTCCCAGTAAAAGAAACCAAGAGGAACAAATTTATGTATTTATTTATAAACTTTGAACCATATAAAGAAATTACTCAAGTCTGGTGTATATACAAGATAACTCATTAACCTTCAGAGATAGTTTTTGATACACAGGAAGAGGCAATTGAACCCCAATGGGTCATGTAAATTTCTTTCATCCAAATGCTAGATTAGTTCTGCAAATTTATACTGAAATTGTCTGAGATCAGAAAAAAAGTCATAGAAGCAATTTAATTCACCCTCATAATGGTATCATTATGTCTACACTGTCTCTGATATATTTAGGATCTTCAGTTTTAGACTGAATAATTATCTGACACTACGTGAAGGAGCAGAGTAAAATTTCTTTAATGTTTGCCAGACAGCTGATGTATAAAACAAAAGGAAACAGCCCAAACAAATAATTTTTGAAAAGTAGGATAAAATACAAAAACAACAGTAAGCATTTGCTGAATTCTGAGTGTATACCTACATTTCATTATGTGCATTTACTGAATGAAAAAGTATTTTTGGAACCATAGGGCAAATTGCAGGACGGAAATAAAAATTTCTATCACAGAGTCTGTGACAGTCCCAAAATTAGTAATATGAACAGTAATCAATAAGACTAAAATAGAGCCATGCCTTCCATGTAATGCTTCCGAATTCTGTACACATGAACAACAATGTCAGATCCTGGATGATCAACTGGGAAATTCTTGTGATAGAAAAGGAAAACTCAACAACTCAAGAGGCATTTTTCATGTTAAAACTCTTAAGGATATCCTAGAAAAAGAGACTGTATTCTTATGCAATTTATACACTGTGGCTTGGGGAAAATTCGTCTTTCACAGCTCAGTTATTTGCAACTACCATCAGCTAGTAAAACCTCATCTTTTCACCTTCATTTCTGAGGCCCTGTTGGTTCTCACAAAACACTTTCCCTTTCTTCCATTATCCAATTATAATTTGCACTTTGAAAACACAATATATAGATGTATCTTTACTTACAACTGTAAGTGTAAAAGGGTTGGGGTGTATTTTTTTTTTCCCAAAATAAAGTTAGATACACAGAGAGCTCAGTTAAAGCTTACATATGACACTTTGATTAGTAAGTTTTTTAAGTTTCAGCTGAAAGACCTCTTCTGTCTCCCTCCAAGAGGAACACTGTGAAAAGGACTAAAGAAATATTAGGGCAAGCCCTACTCACCACACTGAAATCAAGATTTTTGTCAATCCATTCTTGTCCTTCTCTGAATTCATCATGCAGCCCCATGATATAAAGAGTATCCAATGCATCTACTATGGTAGCACCCATTTGTGAGTTTCCTACATGCAAAAAGAAGAATTCCTATTACAAGTGATTATTTTGTTACTTTTCTTAAACATCACAAACATGACAAAATAACCCAATCAGCAGCAAAGTAAAGTTACTACAAAGATGTCAACACAAAGAATTATCAAAACAAGCAAGGAATTATCAGGTACATAAGAAGATTCTCACTTCTCTTTCAAAGCACCACTCTGGCACAATTTGGCTTCTTGGGAGAAAAGAAGACTAAAGATAGAAAAATAGCCCTTCTCACCTGCTTTCCCAGTCTGACCTTGAGCAACTGTACTTCAACACCAAAAACAAAGACAGAAAAGACATTCAGCTTCAAAAAGCTACTAGGAATTCTAGGACAAAAGCATTAGAAAAAAAATCATGCAAGATAAAGCAATCTGCACTTGCAGTAATTTCTTACATTACCCAACATTTACTTCTGAAATGTTCAAAGTTATGCAATTATGAAAGCCATCTAATCACTGAAAAGCACGGCCTGATGAGCAGGGACACACTGGCTTGGTTTGACTGAGAAAGTTACAGTCCCAAGATGTTCACCTCAGTGCCTCCGGGGTTCCACACTGGAGCTCTCAGCTGTCACCATTTCAAGTGGAGCATTGAAAGACAAATAAAAACCAATGGTGCTTTACCCTAAAATGCCATTCACTTGAAACAGCAGCAATTTAGAGCTGACTGATGAGTGACTCATCGGTTTGTACAGGGGGGACAGGGCGATGAGGTGGTGAGCCGTTGCCCATGTTAGCATTGGTCTCTTTAGGCCACCCCTGTGTAAGACGTTGCCCTCAGTAGACAGAGATCGCCGTTTTGAGAAGAAAGCAAAATTTACCACGGATTTTGTTTTCATAGTATATAAAACATACTGTACACCAAGAAAATAGCCAAATTTCACTGTTGATTTCTGTAATCTATAAACCAGTACAATAACTATGATTAGCAATTTAATGAAAGTAGTGCCCTAACAAGCTTAGCCAATTTTAGGGCTTTTTAATGTGCTTTTCACCCATAATGGAATCTCCAAAGTGCAGTGTTCCTGCTTGCTGTTTTCTAGTCATCCATTTCTGACTTTCACATGGCTAGAGCTACCTTCTTCCCCTCAAGCACAACAATAACTGAATGAAGCCATCACCCTCATTTTATTTCTTTCGCACACCTAAATGACTGACACACATGCAAGCTTAACTTCATTTTCAGGGACTTCTTTCCTCAAGTAATAAAATTTAAACACAATAGTATCTATGACAAAGTAATCACCAACTAATTTCTTCAAAAATAGCCATGAATCAGTTTTAATTAATTTCAATTAGACATGGAAAGCCTAAAGTTGGTGGTATTTGTTAAGAATATTCAAGTACAGATCGGGACACACTACCTTTTGCAAGATTAATTAAAATACATATTCTCTGGCAAACTGGCCCCCATCCATACCCATAGCTCTCAGGAAATTAATTAACTGTGGTGCGTAAGTACTGTGAGGTTCAATGCCTTCAGTCAAATGACAAATTCCATTTCGTGTGCTGAAGTGGAGGTTGCTTTGAGCAGAGCTACAGCACTGCACTTAACTTTGCACCTTCTCATAAGCATATTGTGACAGTTATCTAATATATCACTTCAAAAATATGTAAATCAGACCAGGATACAAGGACTAGCTTCAGCACCAGCTGACAAAGTATCTTTTGACATAAAGCTGGAATCTGTTATACTGCTTCCAGGACACACACAAAGTAACTTCTGTTCCTTTATTTAAACCACGTTGATAAAATTTTCAAATACACAAAGCGTCTGCACAAATAGGCATACGTACCCTTGGGAAATCCTTAAAGTTCCTCTTGTAATAGTTTAAAAAAATAAAAATCTTGTAACTTAAAACACAGTGGTAATCACATCAATAAACTCTCATATTCTCCAACTGGCATGGGATGAAGAGAATATATTTCATGGGAATGGACTGGCAAGTCATTGTCCGCCACTCTACACCCCCAGGCTCCCCCCCAAAATTTCAGACACCACAATGCCATAATCCAGTTTTCTAGACCTCAGAAGTACATTCCAGTGTTCGCAGTGTGAGACAGCAGTATGTTGGGTACAAGAATACCTACTTACCAGTCTTCAAGAAAATATCCTCAAAACTACAATTTTAAACAACCTTTTTCATGGAGTTCTCTGCACAGAACCATGAAAGAAGGGCCACAGAAATGCAAAAGCACGTGATTACTTTTGCCATCTCACAAATCCAACAGATGCATTCAAAGAAAGCAGAACAGTCCTCTCTCCAGAACTGACCAAAAGTGTCCATGGTTTCCCTAATGCATCCTATAACGACTGAACAATATGACTTCACCAAATACAGACAAGGAATTTGCTTTCATCATCACTGTGTTAAAGCCCTCACCCCTGTATATAGAGATCTCACCTAAACCAGCAGACCCCAAAAGGGACTGCCTGACAACCTGCTTTATGCTGTTTGCAGCCACAGAAACAAATGCAGGCCAATAGAGTAAAACAGACTGGCTGAGAATATTTTGTCTGAGCCAATTAAAGGCATAGGTTTATACTCTAAACTTTTGTGGGGGCCATACTCCAACAGTTTATTCAAGCTTTCCCTCCTGCTTCCTATACACTCCTTTCTCTCATAGTTTTACGTTTATCTTTCCTAGAATCACAAACATAAAACAAAATACTGTTGAGCACAGACCCTTCTATTCACACATGCCTCTTCCCTGGGCAGTGAATGGTACCTGTTTCTGAGACACAGATCGGTACTGTTATAGTTTTTAGACTCCATGTGAGAGCTCAACTATTTTTTAACACCATTGCTTAAGGACAGCATTTATATCCCAACCTATAATAAATTCTGAGTTTTTCTTCTTGCTTGTAAGCAGGCTATTTCAACTAAATTTGGGTTATTTTTCTTTCTGCTGCACAGCAGTACTTCTTCCTTTAGGAAAAGTCAGAAGAACAACCTTTGGTTTTTAAAACTTTTTTGCTTGAATGCATTTCCCAAAGGTCAAGAGATGACAAGTCAATACTTTGCAACAGACTGTCTACCCAGTCTTCTTCCTTCAGTGTCAATCAGGCAGCACAAAGCCAGCTAATTCCCTCCTGCTGGGCATTGAGGGGGAAGAGTCCAAAATGAGAAATTCACATCCAGAAGTCTTGTGCTTGCAAGAATAGAAGGCAGTGCTGGACATAAGGCAACACTGAGGACAATACACATGTAACAGCTTAGCTGCCCCATACTCCTGTAGAGGTACAACTTAAAACCATTCATGGTTGGTTAGAGAGTAAAATTAAAATTCATAAATTTTGCTGTAAAGGACAAGAGTATAGCCTTCCTGGACTTAGACCGTAGAAGGTGTTGTTTGAAGAGCCATAAAGTAACCCTAAACAACGAGATTACAGTTCAGAGTAGTACACACTGCTTGCTACCACTTCAACCAGGCTGATCTATTATTGCTCCAGATAGAGAGGGGAGACATCTCACTGTGGTGAAAAAGGCTATAAAACGATTAAACTATAACAGAAAATAACACTTCTCCTATCTGAAGGCACTCCTCCCAGGGTCTGCCTCTATTCAATAAAAAGGCTCAGCTAGTCATGTTGCATAAGATAATAACTGATTCCAAAAAGGCTCTGTTTTACAAACGTCAGATTACGAAGTTTCCTCTCCATATAATTATAGTTCTAGTTGATTGAGCTTCAAATTTAATGAATTTTGCCTAACAAATGCAATGCTTTTTCTTCTAAATAAAACAGAACATCCATCATGAGCTAATGGAAAGAATTTAGCAGTGAAATAGCTGAACTACTGAGAAAATCGTGCACACTCTCATTAAGCAACAGTATTATTCCAAAGGACTGCAAAATAGTAATTCAGACTTGTATTTAGGTAGGCTTCAGTTTTCCTGAGATAAGCCAAGTAATTCCTTCACTTGATAGCACATAAATCTACAGTTTGAAATATCTAGCAAATCATATGACTAAGTGTAAAACATCAGGCCTCTAAAAGAAAAATGGTCTTCCTATCTAGAATTCTTTCAGTATGCCAAAGCATTAGATGAAGAAGGGGTTTATTTGTACCATTTGCAAGTCTCACAAGAGACTATCAAAGTACAAGGCAGACAGATCATTGTCATATGTTCCATGACAAAAGGAATATGAAGAAAACAAATAGCCTATTTTCATTATACCACAAGGATAAGTGTAGAAAGTCTGGTATCAGCTACAGAGCTGTTTAGCGTATTTATTCTGTAGAAGCAGAGGAGACTATGAGCAGTGAGGTGCAAGAGAAAATATGCGAATAAGCATAGATCAATTATGAACAGAGAAGACTGAAGATATGAGACACAGACAAGTTAAATAAGGTACAAGATGACATTAAAACTCTGCACCAGCAAACTGAAGTCATGCACTTTGAGTTGAAAGGTAGTCATTAGAAAGGTGCTTCACAGAAACTTTGATTATTTGGCACATCACCTATACTTACTCCTTACTTCAACATGTATACACTACACACAAGTGTCATTACTTCTCCTGAAAAACCCATCCATGGGGGCTTTCATTAGCTCCAGTTAAGGGTGCAGCAGGTGTACTGAGTCTGCATGGGACTGAGCTAATTTTCTTTACAGCAGCCTGTACAGTGCTGTGGTTTGGATGTGTGACTAAACCAGCATTGACAACACACCAGAATTTTGACTACTGCTAAGCAGTGCTTGCACAGCATCAAGGCTTTCTCTTACCACCCCCCACCCTCCCCAGGCTCTGTGCCCCCACAGTAAATAAACTGGGGTAGGCAAGCGGCCGGAGTGAGGATTTTCCTTCTTACTCTTCTTCCTCTGCCTGTCCTCTAACACTTCTGCGTCACAGATGTGTTCGTGTCTTACAACACAACTTGGCATCTAACCCAGAGACCAGCTAGAGGAGTAACAAACCTGAAGGAAATTCAGCCTGTTCAAACGGATCATTCATTACCAAAATGCACACTATTGCTACAAAGTCAAGGAAACCAGTTTAAGTGGAAAAATTACTGTGAGGCCATTCTGCTTCCCAGCAAAGTCATATTAATAGGCCTAAGAGGTGCATGTAACCATTCCTACTCTTCTGCCTTAGGCAGTGACTGAGAAAGTTACTTCACACAGGAATCTAATAAAGACTATTACTCCTGTTTATAAGGACAGCCTGTGGACACCACCAGCAGCTATGTTGTGAGGAAAGCTAAGGGAATCAGCATGATTGCTGGAGGAAGAATAAGCAGCTGGAGACAGTAAAAGCACTTGGGCTGTTACTGAAGACAACTGCCTCCACATCATACAAACAGCAAGTACCTTTGTCTCAAAACATCCCTGCTCTGGAAATAAGTTATTTTATATCACAGAAAACCAACTTATCTTTCTAAGCATTAGAAAGCTAGAATCTATAGTTAGTTATCTGTAAAGACTAGAGACATACATGTAAGGAAATGGCTCTCAAACAGTAGGGCCAATGGGATGAGCATAGTGATTGACCAAACCATAAGACACAAACAGACCTCGTCTGCCACAAATACAATTGGTCTCAACCACTCATACCCAGTTCTTGTGTTTTCCAGGGTCCTAGAAACTAGAAACATAACCTACTCCTATTGGCGCAGAACACGTTTGATTACTGGTGTAGTTACTTGAGGGTGGAGGAAGGATCAATTTGGAAAATGAATATAAGAGGAATAAAGTCTCTAGAGATAATTTAACTCCTAAGATAAATTTCCACTAAGACAAGTGACCTCAGCATCAGAGTGGTCCAGCACTACTGACAGAGCAACCCAGCCACTGGGTGCGTGCAAGTGCAGAGAAGATCCTCCCTTTTTCAACACAGTGATTCCAGAAAAAAGAGAGGAGATGTAAAGCCTCCCCAAGGAGAAGTATATACTGTAACACTTTGAACCTGAAAAATTATTTTTCACATAGGCAGGTGTTTTAATCCTTAGCAACAGAGTGCAAATGCTTCCTTGATAAACTCAGCCTGATATTAAATAAAGAGTTGTTGCAATCTTAAAGAAAATAATTATTCTTGTTATTGATGTTACTGTCTGCCCAGCTTCATAAGGGCTGAAAAATGCAGACTGGGCAAGACTTCATTGATCCAATGAAATTATACCAATATCTACTAAAAAAATTCAAATAATTAAAGTTTTCAAACTGTAGCAACAAAATTTCTTGATGTGACAGACAATTACAGACATGGTAGGAAAATATATAACATGAAAATTAAAAGCAAACAATTATGAACAGTTCTCTGTATCACTAATGAGGCTCTGGAAATAAAGCTGCCACTACTGAAGCATACCACTTGCAAAATATCTTAATGACTCACAAAGAACAAGATAATGTTTAAGAAAATTAATTAAACTTCTGAATAAGAGAGTTTAGTTTCACTGAGAAAACAAGTGCCTCAAAATTAGTCAATGAAACCATACACTTCATACAAAACTGCAATGTATGATTTCAGCTCAGTCATAAAATACAATGAATAAGCCTTTAAGTATCCATGAAGAAACCAATTGCCTTTAACATTTTAGACTAATTAAAAAAGCAGAACGAGAAACTAAGCATGTTGATTGCTTAGTTCTGTTAAATTGCTGATAATAGGCAACATGAAAAGGAGGTATTAATGTTTTGCACCAGACAATAAAGTACTTTAGCATATAAATAACATTAAATAATCAATTGCAATGCTTTCCTTAATTTCATAACCGAGGAAGTAACCGGAGTGAAGCACTGAAATGTATGCTGGTACTGGAATCTATTAAAAATTGGACCTGTTGCCAGATGTTTAATTAATCAAAAAACTGTTGTTTAAGTAGTTATGGTCTTAAGACCCAGATTTAAAACATTGTCTAAGAACATATATTACACTAAACATTCCTGTTCTCTGCTGGCCACTTCATTGCTTTATTTTGCTCTGTAAATTTTATATGGTCCTTCAAATTAATTCAATATTCATGTAAGCAATGAATGCAATCCTCCTAGTAAAAAGCCTAAATGTCTCAAAACTAAATCTGAAAAGGGCTTATTATTAATATTAGACTGTTTAGATTTCCTACATTTCTATCTAATTTTCTCCATATTTTTGGTATTTTATTTTTTTACCACAAACACAAAACTGAATTACTGTAGACAGGAGAAGGACTGTGTGCAGACTATAATGAAGATTAGTGCTGGAACTATGATCTGAGCCAGTGGAAGGTTAAGACTTGGCGGTAACTGAAAGGCCACAGTGCTAGGACGAACTTCAGAGTAGGAAAGAAAGGAGGGAGAGGATATGGCATTAAATTAAGTACAAAGCAGGGGAAGGAGGTTTATCAGAAGCGAAGCAAGAATAACATGTGAGAAATGAACGGTGATGGCAATCTGCTACACACATGCAGCAGTCAATCAAAACTAACCAAAAATACAGATCTGAATCAAGTCCATTTTGAGAAAACAGGAAGTGGAAGACTGAAGGGGAAAGGACCTGTGAGTGATGGCTCAGAAATACACAGAACCTAAACAATGGCAGTAGTCAGTTAAACTCGGCAGGAGGCAAAGCAAGATTAATATTTTACAGTAAATAAGAGAACAAGATGCTATCTGGACTCGAGTATAGTTGTGTGACCTAATGTATGAAGCAAGCTAAGTACCTATCTTCCAAGACAAGATACAATCTCTTACAGACAATTGTAAGCTAAGCTATTTTGTGAGCTAGGCAGTAGGAAAAGCATCATAAAAGAGAAACCCACCTAAGAGCCATCATGCCACAAAAACTCTTCTACCTTTAGATAAAAGCTTGAGCCACTCACTTCCACACATTTTGGTCCAAACCACATTCTAAATTTTCTTTGGAACAGCTGAAGAGGAGCTGATTTCAGTGTGGTAGCCATAAAACTTCATCAAAATGGTGCAAAGCCTGAGTGTACACTATCAGTGTATTAGGCACTGTTTCTGAATTACAGTTGCCTTGTACATCTGGGTTCAGATCACAGCAAAGTGTATTCGCATTTGCCTTCCTCTCTGTACATGTGCCCATGTAGTTCTCAGCACCTACAGTTTTAGAGCGCAATATGCCACTTCTTACTTAGCTGTCGTGCCTGTTTACTTAATATTTTAACACAGTCCAAAACAGACTGCATAGCTTTAATTTCATTTCCTTATTACACGCTCCGTTCTTAATTCTAAATGATAGGAAACAAGTTTAAATTCATAAATGGAATTCCCACAATTTAAATAATTCCCAAATCAAAACAAATGTTAAATCCAAGTATTTCCAATGGGAAACAAATTTTCTTTTCCCCTTAGAGCAAACCATCTGGTTTATAAGAGAAGAGCAGGAGAGGTCACTATTAGAAAGAAACAAAACTCTCCATCTGAGCCTGAGCCCTGAACTCTAGTACAATTTCATTTCTTCGTTACCATTTGATGCAGATGTTTACCTTGCTATTTTACAACAGAGATTAAAGAAATTAGGTGTGCTTATTCAATTCCTTTTTTTTTTTTTGTTAAAGCAGAATTTTCAATCTTTTGAATAAGATTTAACATCATTGGTTCAAAAACACATAAAAAAAGCCACTGAGAACAGTGACCTAAATGTGTTGAACATGAGCTAATACAAACTGGTGAGAAGAATTCAGTGGGAATACTGTATTATTAAAAAGAAGAACAGAAGACAACACTTGTTCATGGGGAATTTTCCTGATTTGCATGGGCACACTTGTGACAATTTGATGAAATATCAATGACATTCAAAAAAGATTCTTAGCTAAGCAGTTGTTTTTATCTATGGCACCAGTACTGTGAAATAGTTAAGAGGCAACACAGAGCCAGACTGTATCCTGTCTGCACACATTTGCAAGTTCTAGAGAACAAGCATATTCTGAATAAGTGTGACATGTATTGCAGTGAAGCAAAATTGTGTTAACAAACCACTATTTGCCCAATTGGCAGCATCAATCAGAAAACAGCTTTAAATTAGACAAATTGAGGAAAAGCCAGAAATTTGTAAAGGGAAGTCTTATCTTTGGATCAATGTGGAGGTCTTTTTAAGAAGTGAAGCTGTATGTGGAAAGAGAACATACACAAAAGGGATGTGAGAACATGTCTTAACTAAAGCTCTTAAGAAAACTAACGTGCCTCAGGATAAGAAAAAAATTTCATTTAGATGAATAATTGTTTGAAAGATAGGAAATGGGATAAGTGTAAACAACCAATTATTGCTGTGAGATGAAACCACCAGTGGGATCCTACAGAGATGAATGCTTGGGCAAATGCTTATTTATGAAATAACTGGAAAATATTTATAAATATTTACTAATAAATATAATTGGATGCAGTGGATGAGGACTTTGAAAAGGAATGTCACTGCAGAAAGCTACCCTGTAGTATTTTTCTACACTCCATAGGGAGCCTAAAAGATACAAAACACAATTACCAGGAAAGGAACAGTGAACAATATAGAAAACAGAACAAAGACTTAGTCTTTCTCTTAAAAACAAACAAACAAACAAAAAAAGAACTTGAAAAGATACAAAGAAAGTATATAACATATCAGGTATGAAAAAATATACATATGAGAAATCAGTTAAACAGGCCAAGACTCTCCATACAAAACAGGCACACAGCTGAAGGCATATGCAGTTCTACAAACTCAAGAATGGGCAAGGGAAAGATGAATAAGATGATTATACCAAAACTAGTCACCTAGGACAGTGAGTAGACTTCAAAAGTAAAAAGTTTCCCACACAATATCAACTCAAACTATGGAACCACTCATAAGGGGATGTGTTGAGTGCTCTTAAGTTTGTCCAGACTCCAAAGCAGTTTGCAGAGAATCAAGGTAAAATAAACTAAAAGTTATTAAACAAAACTTGCTGCCTCTAATCACAGAAGCACTAACACTGCACAAAGGCTGTAGAGTACTCAGAGACAAGCTCACTTACTATAAGCTTTTTCTGGTATTACATTACTTCTCTAGGTACCTATGGTAAACAATTTTTGAAGGATGAGTAATGATCACATTTGATCTTTCATCCAACCTGAAGGAACTTTTCTTGTGATATCAAACACAGTTCTAATTCCCAATACAGCCAGCAACTCAAAGAGTTATGCTCTTTCGCAAAATTTTACCTTTCCAAAGTTTGTGTTACTGGCCAAAACAATACAAATTCAATGTACAGATAATCAACATTGTCTCACTGTAGTAGTCACTCATTACTAAGTTTGCAGAGGACACAGATGTGTGGGCCTGTCCTAAGGTCAGTTCTATTTACTTTAAAACTGCATAGAGATTAGGCTGAAATTTGCATCATGAAACTACCTCTCTTTACTAGCTAGCATGAATGGCTTTTCTTTCCCCTTTCATTTGCCACAGAAAAACACAATTATGGGTAGATTACTTGTGCAGGTACAATTAAAAGATAAGAACTATACCGCTCACTAAGTAGGTTTTTTTCATCAAGGTAACATATAGTCAAAAACATTTTTGTTTACATATATACCTCATGTTCTTTTTTTGTACTCATGTATCCTCCACATGGATTCAGAGGCTGAAGTCATGAACAGAAAAGGGATGTTGAGCAAAAGCTGTGTTTCCCCCCTTTATTTGGATTTGACAGTGAGAAGACACAAGAAGTTTCCAGCCATATTTTCAGCTCATCCCTCAGTCTTTACTTTAGGGTACATCATCTGATTTCTTCCCAGTAAGTGTCTGTCTCCATACTGCTTATAAATTTTTGCAGGTATTTTGCCACCATTAAAAAAAAAAAAAAAAAAAAAAAAAAACAGAAAATACAAAACCAGACACTCGTGACAGTCAAGTATGTGAACTCCAGAAGTATATTACAACTATTCAGGTGACAGCAGATGACAGTCAGAGCAACTCAGCCCAATAAATGCTACACAGACAGATAACAAAAATGTCTAACAAACTAATGAATATTTCCAAGTGTAAATTGGGAAAAACAAAAAATCTAATACGGCATTTTCTTGTAATGCCTACAAGAAATATTCCACCTCTCCTTTTCAGGACCGTGGCCTGAACAAAGAAATCACATTTCTCTCCCAAGCTATACTGTGCTTGTCAAAGGTATTGGAAAAACAGGCTCCTGTGCCTGACTCAGCTCCTTATTGCAATAGCCTTATGTCCTTGTGGTCTGACAGATGCATTTTGTGAACGGGGCTCGGGAGTATCACAGCTCCCGCTCTCCAGCACCACGGAGAAATGCACTGTCAGATCTCCATTGCTTAGCAACACAAAGATCTGCAGCAAGAGCTTCCTACACTGCGGCAGTGGGCACTTGGCAGCTGGCTCAGCAACTTTCTCCTGTCTCACAAGGGTTTATCGGTGGCATGGGTAGCAAAAGGCCGTGCATAAGCCAGGCAACAGGACAGGATCAGTGCGGTAGTAGAAACAAAGCAGCCCCTGGCAAGTTAAAAAATATTCAACACACTAGCTGCCCCAACTGAATCACTGAGTTGTTCCCTTGGACACACCTTCCTCTTCAATGACACTGAGTGTGCCAGACAAAAATCCCTCATACAAAAAGGGAGCAGCTTCCTTTGAGCAAATTTTAGGGAAGAGATAAGGCAAGGCACTGCATTGCAGCCTTGAGGCCCTACCAAGTAACACAAATGCAACCACAATGTGACTCGATTGATAATTTCCTCTTCCCCCCGCCCCGAAGACAAGATCCCAAGACAGAGCTGGAAGATATCTCAGATTAAACTGACTGTTTGGATGGGTGGCACGTGAGATGACAGGACAGGAGAGGCATGAAAGCACCATTGATGCATGGGACAGTTCCAGTGTGACAAAATACAAAATAATGATTTTATTAAATCTTTGCACATGAGAATGGGCATATCTGTATGCAAGGGTGTATGACTAAAACTTCATATCATTATTAAGATTTTTTTACACCCTTCGAAACACATCTAGACATATAACTGTTTATGGATATATCCATTATCAGATTGCCTTCATCTCTGGACAGAGTACATCCAAATGCCAGGTTTAGAAATGCATTGCTAGTAATATGGGAGATTTTCAATTTTGCAAGAGTTGTATCAGTACTTTGCCATGTAATTATAACCTAAAAAAAATGCACACCTTCACTTTATTTTTAGATAGTTAACACTGCCAAGACAAAACAAAAAACAACTCCAAGACAACAAAAAAACACACCACAAACTTCAGAACTCTCATTTCAGAAAGCATCATGTAAGATGACAGACCATGATTTCTAGTTTGGGTGAGAACAATGCTCCAAATTGCCCAAGAATTGTGTCTGTTTTCTCTCTTTTTCCTTAAAGTCAGTCAGGTTCTCAATTAACCATCGTTTTAGAAAACTAAAGATTGAAGATAGATACAAACTAAGTAGTACAAACTACTCAATTTAACTCACAATAAAGTATCCTTATAGTTTATGGTATGGTAATTAGTTCATAAGATACTGAAGTACACATACATCTTAAAACTTTGAAGCATATCTGGACTGAGCAGTTTTAATTGTGTTTTCAGAAGATGTTCACCCACAGGTCATCAAACAACTGCAGGGACAAATCACCTTCAAACAGTACGTTTCAGATGGTTACTCTCATCCTCAAAAGCAAATCCAATCAGATTGCATTACAACAAGAGAATCCGACAGTATAATCAACTACTCTGGTTTTCACTAAACTCAGAAAACCTTCTGAAGCAAGCTCAGGGTTTGTCATGCTTGCTCATTATCTTACATGCATCATTTTCCATTTGCCTTTTCATCCTTTGTGTTCTAATGAGAACTTGACCCAGATCCCATACACCTCTGCACTAACACCCTGCGGCTGCCATCAAATTATTCCAGCAACTTAAGCAGTCCAACAAAAAAGGTTAATTTTGTGGGGTTTTTTTAGCTTAGCTGCTACAACGTTCAGAAGAGATGCAAATAAAAATTTAAACTGGAAAAAAATTTACACCTCTCTACTGTACTTTCTCTTTGCCTTTCATATTTGATCTTATGGGGTAGGAATAAATAACAAATCTTGAGAATGCCAGCCTTTTCAAAAACAGGTAAGTTATTACCCTGTTTCACCATCAGAGAACCTATAAATGTTTATTTCATATGTCATCTAAATGTAAATATCTTTAAAAGCTCACCAATTCCCAATCACACTTTCCCAAAGCAGCACTATACTACCAATGTTGTGACCCAGCAACTGAAGAGCCACTATTCAAGATTATAATTACGGACTGACTACACAGTTTGATAGACAAGTATTTTTGGCAGGCTCTCTTTTAAGATTTACAGTCAGACATCTCAAAAAGACTGGCAAGAGTTTCTAGCTGCAGGCCAACCAAACCAACCCTAGCAGGGTTTGTTATAAAAGTCAAATTATTAATTGAGGAAGCCTATAAATGTTCTTGCTGGCATGCTTCAGTAAGGCATAGGGCATCTTGTTTCAAAGTTCATAAAGTTTATCCTTCCTTATATTTTTAATGACTTAAAACTAAGATTTATAAGACTAGAGCAGGTCATCTCCTCTCCCCTTCTCTGATCCCAGTCTGAATCCTGCTAGACCTTGCAATGTTAGAAACACTGGTGTTCCTCTTGCCAAAGGTACAGATATACACTGCTGTGGACAAAAGCAGAGTCCAACAGAGAAGAATAATGACTTGCCTTCTAAACTGAAGGATGTTTACCTCACTTGAGAGTTATCAGTAAACCTAATTTCCCAAAGATTCATGCAAATGGTTGCAGTGTCAACCAGCAATACCGTCTCCTTGCAGAATCTCACAGATGTGCTAGGAATTGAAATGGAAGTACAACAGACTGTAGTAATGGCAGAAAACAGTTTGGTTCACATCACCTTGCAGGTGAGTAATAAAACCAGGTTTTGCTAAGCATCTCTTTACTAAAGCTAGCATGAGATTTCAAAAAGCATTATGTGATCCTTCTATAAAGGCAAATACTGCTGGGAATGCTGTCATTTGGGGTAATAGAGATTGGTAAAGAATTAGGAATAACAATACAGCCTAGTACAAGTCCTTAGTACCCAGACCAAATTCCACACATTCTCCCTATCAACCACCCACCAAACGAAAAATAGCTGATTCTGTTTTATGCTTGATATATACTGAAGATTATGTATTTAAGAAAAGTTTTCCATATGAAAAAGCCTTGAGCAATCATGACTTGGCTAAAAATTAAATGGCACAAAATAGCATCTGGATTTTATAAGGATAGACACATAGGGAATCAGCTGCTAGAGTTAACTGGAACAAGAGGAACAAAACCGTTAATGTGGAATGAAGCCTGCAATTTCTTTCAGAAAGCAAAGCCAAAACTTTAAAAAAACAGCATTCCAAAGAAGCATTCTAAGGAGAAAAAAAGCAGAAGTCCTCCAGACTCAATAGCAGACATGTTTAGAAGTATGCAGGGAAGAATGCAAAGAAAAAACTACAGTGAAATTATAATTCATAACTACTTCAAAATACTTTGTCAGTCACAGTAAAACCAAAACATTAGAAAAATGTTTTCCTGCCATATGAAGAAAGAACCTCACTTCATAGAGTCTGGGTTACAAACCAAGGCAAATCTAAAATTATACATGGCAAATTAAGCAAGCAACAGAATTGCACATAAATTCAACAGCAAAGACTACATGATCATACAGGTGAACATTAAAGATTTTTCCCTGTCAGATCCCACTTCATCAGCTGGAAAAAAACATAAAGGAAAGCCATGAATTAGTCATAACATAAAACTAAATCACAGTAAGTTTCACAAGAGATTTTTCTAGTAGAAATTAAAGCAGTGCCAATGTACAAGGTATCAAACAGAAAGTATCTAATAATACTACAAAATACTCTCCTGGTATCTAAGAAAAGTCCTTTTGTCTGTCATGGCAGAAGCCTATTCCTCCAGTTTTTCCTTCAGTCTCACACTCTCTCCCTGCAGTACCAGGTGCATCTTAGACTTCTCCATTTCACTCAGTCCACATGATCAAAGTCCTCACTCAGTCCACATGTTTTTATTCCTGTGCACACTAACTTGGTTCGTCTTCCCTCCCCGAGACAACTCCCCCTTACCCAGTCATTTTCCTTATACAAGAACACAAAGAAGTAAAATAACATCAGAAAAATATCAGCTTCCAAAATGTACTGAACTGTAAAAAACCAGGTTTCAGCACAAGACCAGGAGACATTAATGTCAGGCTCTAAGGTTTGCAGAAAAGACAAACAGTCCTTACTCCAGACTGGCCTAGTACAGCAGTTGAAATTATTCTCCTATGGATTTAAATAAGCTTCCAAGGAGGAAGGGCATTTATTTGTGGGCACTTTTTTATGTTCTATTCATTTTGGATTTCTTTAAGTATTGCAGAAAATTTAACTCAGAGGCTCTCCTGCCATTACTGGGAGCAGGGGAAAGGAGCAGTGTGCCTAGTTAAAGTTCTCCTCCCTTCTCTGCATATAGCACTTACAGAAAGTTGAAATTCATCATGCAAATAAATTTGATGAAAAACTGTTTGGATATAAAGAAAATAACTTCTTTATTTGGTAAGATATAAGAATGGCTTCAAGATTAAATTTAAGGAGATCAAAGGAAGGGACAGAGAAAAAATAATTTAAAAGTCCCTTTAAGTATTACAATACTTTTGAAACATGTCCTTTAACACTTCTTTTGGAACAGGGTTCCTCTGGGAGCTTACTCTTTTCCTAAAATAAAAACAAAAAGCTAACCAAATCTTGATTTAAGTCAAAGTATTTTATTCTAGATTCAGGCACTATGCACAAAAAAAGAGACAATTACACAATCCTAATCCCTATTTCTATCACCTACAAGAAACAAATTCAATGCTTAAAGCAAGATAAATAATACAAATACCAATTACAATGAGAACAACCTCACACAAAGTCACTAGCCAAATGCCTTACAATATAAGCCCCCCAAAAAGTCTTCATTTCAAGCAAAAAATTACAAACAATACTAACATAATTCAGGTATAGACAGTATATTTACACTCATTCTTGACGTTAAAAGGAGTTATGATTAATCTGTATCTTCCCCAAATACCAGAGTGGATAAAAATTCTTCCTAGTCTTAGAGCTCTCCTTTGTGTGTTTCAGAATAAAAGCACAAGCTTCGTAGCTCAGCCGTCTTAGGTGCTGTGCATTCTGGACCAATCCAGACTTCACCTTAATTATTAACATCAAGGTTATGTGTTTTGATATATCAGAGGATGAAACTAAAGCACCTCCAGGGCTCAGTCCTCAACAATTACAACCATGTTACTGTTGTTTTTTGGAGATTTTTTAACCATCAGTCCTACAAAACTGGGGTCAAAACATGGATTCTTTCCTGGTTTGAGTACCAATAAAATGCTTGTCATTTTTCCAATCACTATTCTACTTAGTCTGTCTCAGTGCATTTACACCCAAAAAAAAAAGGCAAGTACTGCAGAACACTGATATTTTAAGGAAGAAAAGCCATCTAGTCCGATGACATGTATGCAGCACAAAACTTCAGTTTCTTGATACTTTCTTCATGTTTTATACTATTCCAAATGTCATTTCTAACACTTCTATTTACACTCCTTTGCTTTAACATTCTCACTTCATCCCTTGAATTTCTTCAAAACTTGCCCCTACCCTCAAACTTCTGTATTTTGAATATAATTTTTTTATTTCATTCCAACCTAGAGGTTTGGGATCCACAAGTCACACAAATCAAGTAACAATACTTTCTCCATACCCAGATCTTTTTTTAAAACCTACTTTAAATTTCACCTTGGTACTTGCAGTTTTTCAGCATCTTACAAGCCAAATGTGCATGTATCACAAGAAGTCTGCCTAGAGAAGTTGTGGATGCCCCATCCCTGAAAGTGGTGAAGGCCAGGCTGGATGGGGCTCTAAGCACCCTGGTCTAGTGGAAGGTGTACCTGTCCATGGCAGAGGTGGTAGGACTAGATCATCTTTAATCTAAAAGATTCCCTCCAACTCAAACTGTTCTATGATTCTCATGGAATTAAACACAAAGATCTAGACAGAAAGATGAAGGTTTGTTTTTTAAAAAAGAAACCTCCAAATTTATATTCATTGCATTCCTAAAATATCATTATTGCATTAGAACTTTCATTTATATATACATATACAGACAAAGTAACAGTGCACGTAGACACAGCTTAGCTTTTGCAACAGTAAGAACATATTACTCCCAAAAAGACAGGTTAGTAAAGTAACTCAATGAAATACCATTGAAATAATTCATATAATTCTGTCAACAACACTTCAAAAGATTTATATTAAAACAGAGCTTGGTAGAAAGCTTGGGTAGACTGTCAAAGGGGACACACAAACAGAAATATTCAAAAAAAATAAAATTTACAAAAAAACTAGAAAACATAGCCTACCAAATATGTTGGTGGAATGTCCTTTCCGGGCAATTGGTTTGAGCTCATTATGTCCCCATCCATATTGTCTATAATTGTCCCAGGCATGCTTCATCATCTGAGAAATGGAAAAAATAGGATGTGACTACATTATAAAGCTACTTTCTGTGAATACAATATTTTACTCCTTATATGACTTATATTACTCTTTATTTGAGACTTCATTTTTCACAGGCATCCCAGCATACTGATTAATTACTCTGCCACTGTTTCTATCTGTTAAAGAAATCAAATTTTACAGCATGAATAAATTTGGAAACAACTTCAAGTCTGTTTGATTTGAGCTACAGAGCCTAATGCTATGCATTAGGTTGTTTTCTTTTTCTTTCTTTGCCTTTAATAGATGCACAGACATTTAAGAAGATACACATATGGAATGCATTTAAGCCTAAGGAACTGCTGTAAAGCACTGGCTAATGTCTTAAGATGCTGACTAAAAAAAAAAGATATCTACCAATACCTGAAGCATAAAAGGGATTTATTTACATTGCTACATCCAAGTATGACTAAACAATTTTGTAAAAGGCATAATAAATTTCTTATTAGCAACACCTACTTGACAAAGACACAGTCGCACAGCTCTACCAAAAGAAATGCCAAACGTTTGCTCTTCAGAAAGCATAATGAATAAAGCAGTATAACACTATTAATATTTGCTACACAAAACCTTAAACTTTTTAATAGATGTTTCCACCACCTGGTAGGAAAACTACATTTAAAAAACCCAAAAGGTCTTGTTGACCCCCAAGTACTACTTGTGCACATCATTCACTAAGCAGTGCTTTTATGGATTTGCTAAAACTCTTCAAACACCTTGTTTCTTGGTATACAGCAGCCTGAAAATTGCAAAGTGAATGCAGTTATAAACAAATAAATATTATTAGTTACCTAAACAGATGAAAGCAACTGGAGGAAATTATATTTCAAAAGACACTGCCCCAGTGACAGTTAGGAAAAAACTCTTCTAGAACAACCATGTGTCTGTATCCATAACATTATACATATACATTATATGTATTTTATTTTTATATCACATTTTAAAATTGTATTAAAATTGTTAATATAAACAAGATATCTAAGAAAATACTTAGTACTTAAAATCACAATCTCCACAAATTTGAGAAATGCTCTCTAAGAGGAGAAACTATGCAAACGTAACTAACAGACCAATACTAAGTGTTAAAGAAACTGAGGAGCAGCAGTTTTCACTACGGTGCGCATGACTGTAGTTTTCTTATTTTAATCAGAGAGTCACTATATTCACAGCAAATGGGAGGGAACAAGCAGATGCTGGCTAAAGAATGACGTGCAGCCAGTTACCTTACCAGCACTACCTTGCATCTCTTCTTACTACGCCACATATTTCCCTTATGGAGTTCATGATTTAATGGAAGTCAGCATCCAGTAATCCCAGATCTTTCAAACTGCATCTTATCTGCCTGCTGAGACATGGAAAACAAAGTCTCTATCTCCCTACAACCATCAAGAGATCCCTGTCCAAACTACCCAGCTATAATTCCTTTGAATGTAAACTCCCTCCAACTTTTCCATTGCTCAGTTCACTCCTGCCTAGACAATTAATTTGCACCACAACAAAGGTATACGCACAGGCCCAGAAGATGGGAAGCACTCCTGTGTTAAACTGGCATTAACATACACAGAGCTTCCCTCTCAAGGTGCCAGAGGTCCCACTCCTACCGCTTGTCATTCAAAGTCAGCTCATATGTTGCTTTTGGTATTTGCACTAAAAGATTTTGACACTTGAACAGGCAATAATACTGTATTGCTTCTTTTAGTGTGATGAACTAGCAGTGTAAGAAAAAGGGGACACAAATATTATACTAAAAAAGGAGAGAAAAGCCATTTCATGAGCATTCACAAATTCCCTAGTGTTTACAAACCACTTATCAAACTGACCAATTCATAGAACCTCAAGATGACACAGGTAAAGTAATTCTCTCTTGACAGGTAAGAAAACTGCAGCATGACAAATGCAATAAAAGCCTGGTCACAGTCAGTAAGTACAGAAGTTCCTCTGAGAGCTCTTGCTAACATTATCCAGAACCAACGTACAAATTTTTATATAAAGTTGTTCATTAACTTTATGTCATAAAATCGAGAATCTCAGCATCACTCAGGTGAAAAGAGACCTCAGGATGTCTCTCCGGTTAAACCTCCTGCTCAAAGCAGGATTAGTTACGGGATCAAACCGGGCTACTCAAGGCTTCACCCAGTCCAGGTAGAGTTAAGGACAGTCAGAATGGGACAGTCAAGGCATCTGTGAAAGGTCCTGCCAGACCACCTTTAAGTCCTAAAATCTCTACTTCAGAAAACACAGACCTACAGGTTTAGAGGGTGAAACTAAAGACTGACTGACCAGTATGGTTGAAAAGAGATGGATGACTGAAAAACAGGGTGATCATGACATGGCAGATCTAACCAACTGGCTTGCACATAAGGGAAACTGGGCTTCTGAGATATTTAGATGACTCAAATATTTTATGAAGGAGAATCAAACAATCATTGACATTTTAGCTTTGTAAAAGTCTCAGGGTGCAGGCAAATACTAGATAAGTGCAAGAGAAGAACTTGTTTCCTCAGAGCAGAATGTTAATTGTGGAATATTTCACTGTCCTAATTTGCTGTGCTTCTGGGAGGAAGGTACAAATTTTCTTACAGAATATTTACTTCTGAAGAAACCCCCAAAAAGCATGGAAATTACAAAGGGCTAAAACGGAATACATCACAACATAAGATGTTTCTATATCCATAATTTATCCTAAGATAAAATTCTATTAAGAAACTGTAAAGGAGTACATTTCACTAAATGCATAACTTAATGCAGAAGTAACTTAGGAATACACTACTGAGACCTGAAACTGTTGAACACAAGAGATTAAGACACAGTTGACTGCATCATCTCAGGCTGAGACAGGAAATCATATTTTTAGGAGACTAAGCCACTTTGATAACCACAAACACATCTGTCCTGTCCCCCCTGCCTCCCCCAAGCAGTGTACTAAGAATACGGTGTTATAAGTCCTTGAGAATCCTTTTACTTTATTACAGTAAGTAGTCAAGTGATTTTTTCCAGATGAACACCAAGCATTACGCTGGCACACCACTCACTGCTTTCCTCTACCACAAAGCAAGCAGGTCTCATGATATTATAGCAGACTACTGTACATGCAAGTGAGAAACCCCACAGCTCTTCTGTACAGCATTAAATATTGTACAGATGATATGCCAAGAGATCTTATAACAACATGGAGATTTCTGTTACTGCCAGAACAGGTAGCATGTTATACTATAGTTAGAACATCTATACTATTGGGAACAGTAGTTCACACAGAAGCTTTGGAGAGACACAAGAAGACAGATGACAGCCAGTTAAAACTTTAAGAGAGAATGGCATTTTGGCTCAGGAAGTACAAGCAACAGGAAAACCTGATCAGAAAAAATAAAATTATCTATATAGTTACACTAGATGGCATAGTCAAAGCTGGAAATGCTGAAGAATAGCTCCAGGAGGAGATAGGCTCTTTGTAAACCAAAACCTTGTCTTTAAGAGGAGAGGAAAGTCTCAGACACTCGTTGGAACATCAATACCACATATAACAGAAAGCAGGCAAAACTATTTGCAAAAAAACACACCCATCCCTTGCAGTACTCACAAAAGAGACGCTTTAAGCTCAGCAGAATGAAAATAACAAGGATGACTCAAAAATGGTGAAAAAGGCAAGACACAGATGATTTCCATAGTTGAAATTTCCATACCTGATAGCACTTTGTCACAGTAAGTGCTTGGAGCTTGATGTCACATAAAGATCTTATAATCTGTCCACCAGAGAACAGGTGGTTTTAGCAATGGAGTTTACTGACACTATTAATGCTACATTTTGCTTTTGAAGGCAAAATCATTCACAGGGTATCGATAGGTCCATTGCATATTAATATTGGATATGTTTATTACGGGATGCACCAGAAACAACAACCAGAAAGAGCGAGATGCTGCTGCACGTACAACTTGATAATTCTACAAAAAGACTAATTTGGACTCTGCAAAAGAGTCAGAATGGCAAGACGCTGGGCATGTCAGGTGAAACTGTTTTTGTAGGTACGCCCTTATCTAGTTGATTTTACTGACTTTAGAGCACATTCATGGGATCTGATTCTCTACAGTCACTGGGAAATCAGGTTCTTATAACCACAGAGCGGTAATGACGTCTTTTGACAAATTTGTAATTGTAACAGTAAAAGGAGGTTGCAGTGACTGAAAAGACTTGTAAGAAAGTTCTATCACTCAGTGACATTAATTCAATCTAAGGATTGGTTCCAATCACTTTTCCAGTACCCAAAAAAGGGCAGACAACTAGCAAACAGAAAATAGGAGTCCTGACAAACAAGCAAAAGAAACAATTTACTGGAAAATTGCAGTATTTACTGGTTCCTGCCATTCCATCTGAAATGTGCGTAACAGACAGAAAATAGTTTTTGGTTTCAAAGGAATATATTTTGGTTAAGTGTACAATTTAAAGAGATTTATATAAACCATCTTCAAATTCTGTTTTAAAATTAACCAAGGATTTGCTAGACAAAATTACTGCTCAACTGGCAGATTAAAAATTTATAACCATTTTCCTAATGTCTGCAGATAATACTTTTCAGAGGTTAATTTAAAAATTATCTCTGCCTTGTATACTCAGATTTTTGATGAAACTTAGAAAACTCAGACTTTTTTTACTCTTCTGGGAGCTCTACCTAATGGGAAATTATTTCAGGCACCAATTCATGTCTCTGCCATGTATTTATGAACAGTTTCACTGAAAAAGTCTGTTTGGAATATATTCCTAACACATACGGCTAGGTTTTTGTTCACTGTCAAATCTGGCAACAAATCCATTACTAAAACAAAACAGTTTATCAAATGGATGCAAAGTGGGAAGCTTTTTTTTTTTTTAGCATTAAATACTTGAAGTCTTAGATACCTGATGAAATTAAGGGGAAAATACTTCAAACTGGTGAAAACTGGAACTGTAGATGTAAAGAGACCTTACAGCTGTGAATCAGCTGCTCCAATTGTACAAGAAAGTCAAATGCTTTTTATTCAATATGATGAACCAGGACTTTTGACCTTGTGTATCCTCATGGTTTCAACAGAAACTCGTATTCACAGAATTGACTGGTCCTGTGGTGTTTAGAAAACTAGAACCTCTCAGATCAACTTTGTAAACAATCACAACTGCACATCAGCCAACAAAAAGCAGTTCCTTTCTTCCAGTCTTGCCTTTTCAGACATCAGTCTAATCACCTTTCCTGCATCTGTCAGTTTTACTGCATCCTTTTTGAAGCTGAGAGACAGAACTATATGAAGCATGCAAGAAAGATGCAAAGGCACCCGAGCTTCACAGGCTACCCTAAGAACCCTGGCTGTTCTGTTCTCCCTTTCTGAAATACTAAATATCTGCTCTTTGTCTGCTGTTCAGCACTACAGTGACGTATACAAGGAACTACAATAAACACAATTTCTCATTCTAGAGTGGTAGTAAGTCACCTCACACCTTTTCAAACTAAGCATGAAGTTGGAATCTCTCCCTCTCCAGCCCCAATATGCATCATTTTACATTTAGCTGTGAAATAAAAAGGGAGATAATAATTCAGTCCCATATGGTTTTTTTGCAATTCTTCACGTTGGCAGCAAAGCTACCATACCACTATTCATCCATTTTTGAACTCTAAATAATTTACTTGTATAATTTAAAGCATGGATCCCCAGCACAAGTCCTCTGTGGCCTTCAGCACCATTTATCTGTACTCTCCATTTCCTGCCTTCTAACTAATTACTCCAGGCAAACTGAGAAACTATCCTGCATCCCATGGCTGCTTAGTTCAACACCTGTCAGCAATGAACCTTGCCAAACATTTTTTGAAAAATTGTGTATCTAGCTGTATCTCCCTTGTTCACATGTTTTTTGACTCTTTCAGCAGTCTTCTGTAGTTCTGTGCATCATGAAATCAATGAAAATATAGCAGGAAATCTTACATATCTGTGTGCTCAGATTCTATTCCCTATTCTGGTTTCTGTTACTCTGCAGTTCAGTCAGCAGGAACAGCGTTCTGCAGTTCTTTTATCTCCCCTTGAATCTCTTTCAAAAATCAATGCCTTGTTAGCCACTAGTCCTCTGGTAACAAAGCAGAAAATAAGAATAGATGCCAGCAATGCAAATCAGGAATCCAAATCTCAAAACAAACTAATTAGAGTGAACTGTTTCAAGTTCTGGGTATTTCAGTTTTGTGTACAGACGGTCTACGTCTTAATGGAACACACCATGAAAGTTTATTCATCAACTACCAGCAGCTCACACTGTGTATCAATGACATAATTAATACCAATAATTGAGAGGTAACACCATCAGGAAAACTGAATTTTAAGGATACAATGGCATTTATTCTAGGGAGTTGCTCTGGGAAACACAGATGGGACTACAGGAGAAATTATGTAAAGATGACTAGCAGGCACATAGCAGGATGCTCTGGCTTTCCAAACGAAGTCTCCATAGCTGCAAAACACACATACTGTCACTGGTATAATAGATCTTGTATAATTTAAAATTGAGATATCTTCCATCTAGCCATAATTCATGATTTTTGCTACTAGCATTTATGTTGTATGGGAGCAAATGGCATATAAAATACAAAACTTAAAAAAAAAGTCAATGAGATTTCATGGAGCTTTTTGATTTACCCAATTCTGAAGATAAGTAATTTCCCTGGAGTTTTGCTCATTTTTGGTTGATTAGATCAGGGAAGTGAAATATTTCCTTATTTCTTTGATTTTATTTTGCATTTGTGCATATTAAATACTGCAAATGTGCTAATTCATTGTTGAAAGACAGATTTGTCTCACAGTGGTCTGGAAAAAAAGATACCTTTAATAATGAATCCCTTCTTGAATTTTTAACGTGCTTCCAATAATGCACGAGTGCTGGAGAATTCTCTCATTGCTACAACTGGAATAAATTGATTCATTTTTAAAATACCCTCAAACAAAAACTTGTATTCTTCATAAGTAGAACATTTTAAGTTACCAACCAAGCAACTTATCCAGGATGTGCAGCTGAAATACTGCACATAAAACTCCAAGCTCTATTTTCATTCTTCTGTTCCAGCAAAATAAATACACCAAGCTACACAGCTTCTCATAGCCATAAATGAAAGATTTACAAATGTAAAATGAGTTCTTTACACAATCATCCCAACAAGCTGGGACAGAACTTTGCACAGGGCCACCCCTAACATGTCTGTACTGGCCAAAGTGCTAATTGCAAAATATTAATACTAATATATCAAGAGAAAACTAGTTTACCAACTCGATCAAAAAGACTTTATCCTTAATTTACAGATTTCACTAATTCAGTAAAATTAAGACAAGCTCTTAAAAAGTGCAGTGAAACTATGTGAAGGCCAACTTACCTGTTCTCATCATGTTGAATTACATCGGGGAATCCAGAGCACAGAAAATCCAAATAGTGTGCAAACAAAACCAATTAATAAACTGTGTGTGTACATATGTACAAAGACTTTATATGTATACACACATGTAAAATGCATGTGCATATATTTTATACAAACACACACTGCAGCAAGTGTTATCTTAAATACTGAAAAAGCTAGATTGTAATATTAATGTCCTTCAGTTTCCTTGGGATCTAAGTCAGGAGCAGTGCACTACAAAATACACTGCAAAACTCTTAATAGACATGGATTATCAAAAACTTATGTCATAACCAACTAGAAGTCCAAGTAAGTTTGATCAAGAAAACAAAGAGTGTAAAGTGTCTGCAATAATGACTTGTTTATATAACTGGTTTTCGATGTCGAAAAAAGGTCCCTCAGTCAAAGAAAGCTAGACTGTTTGGCTAGATCAGAAACACTGCAATTAGAAACAAGAAATGAGATTAGCACTGGAAGCTGTATGAATAGTAACCATGAAAAGAGGAGGTTTTCAGAATTAAAATATCTCTAGATGATTAAGTATTTCTTTCTTCTACACAGATCTTTTCTCAATAAGCACACTAAACAGAACTCAGGTAAAAAGACACTATTTTTAACCTGATTTCTTAAAAGAGTAAGGCTTACACAATCTTGCTGCCTGTACATCTCTCATTTGACACATATATTTGCAGTAGGCCTTTGAATTAATTCTCTAATTTCATACTTGATTTTAAAGAGCTGGAGGAACAAGATACTCTATTTTTGGTGTTGGGGGGAAAAAAAGGAAGAAAAAACACCCATGGCTAGACATGGCAGAAAGGCACAAATTAATACCCTGACTGAGACAAAGGCAGTTATAATTCAACTCTTTATTCATTCAGAGGGGCAGCATTTAGCGCACTGGTAGCTCTAAAGCAGGCACGAAACACATTGCAATTCATGCAATCAAACATGAAGATAAGAGGACATTCACAGCAACATGTGCATGATGAGCAGAGGGTGGTATAAGGAGATGTAGGTCAAAGACCCATAGGAAACCATTAGTTGTGCTGCTTATAAAGCAGCCTGTTACTTCTCAACACTATTAACAGCCTCTTGAGTATCATCCAGAGATCATGATAAAAATACATTTTAATCACTTTTCTTCTTGGCGTATTTCTAGAAGCATTTCCAAAATTGCCTCCACTAACATTAAGTAAATAAATAAGTTTCTACCTCCCCTTCTAAGAAGCAATATATTACAATTCTAATTTTAAAAGAGGATAAACAGAAAGTTTTGCTGCAGCAAGTTCACTGGCAAAAGAACTCAAGTCAGAACATCCTCAATTTCACAGACAGGACCTTGTTCCTCAATTGTGCAAAACATCCAAACTTAACAGCAACTCTTCCTGCAGGTGACAGATGCAGAAAGTGAATTTCAAATTGGACTTCAAAGATAACCTTCAAAGGTCTCTTTCAACCCAAACTATTCTTGTGCTTACATTTGTGCCCATTGCCTTTGTGCCTGTCACTGGGAACCAATGAAAAGAGTCTGGCTCCTTGCATTCCGCTTCAGCTATTTTACATACTAGTAAGATTCCCCCTCTCATCCAGGACAAAGAGCCCCAGCTGTCTCATCCTTTGCTCAGAGGAGATGCTCCAGTCCCTTAAGCACCTTTGTGGTCCCTCACCCTCTCCAGTACGCTCATGTCTCTCTCATACTGAGAAGCCCAAAACTGGACACACAACTCCAGGTGTGGCCTCACCCATGCCGAGTAGAGAGGAAGGATAACCTGCATGGGACTAGTACTATCACTGGGTGAAATACACTGTTTTAACAAGTATCCCAAACGAATGCTGGCAGTAAGATAATACTATGACATCTTATGCTGAAAGTAAAGAAAATCTGAACCTTGAGTGTAGTGAAAAAATTACAACATTTTCCTTATGTGACTGGCTAAAATTTAACTTCTAGACAAAATAAAACTCATTATAGACCACAGAACACTATGTAATGATTACATTTAAACTGCAGGGGAAAAAATAATATTCTGAACATAATTTAAAGGACATAATAATGGAAATTAAGTGGTAAAAATGCCAAGTGTTCAAGCAATTTATATTTAATTTAACTTGGAAAGGAAGCCAGTGACTTCCAAAAGATGAGTTTGTTCTTAACTTCTCTGCATTAAGCACAATAATAAGATACATCTCAAACTTTTTCTGTAAAACTATACAAGTTACTTCTACCATCCTTCAACTAAAAATTTTTTTAGTTCCAACATTTTTTAATATGGTAAAAAATCCACTAAAATATTAATAGAAAGCTAAAGTGTAGCAGCAAGAATCTGAAAAAATTTCAGATGTGTTTGTTCTTAAAATACCGGTTAATTAAACATGCTAGCATTTTTTTAAAGCCAGAAGAGCAAGCTAATTATACTAAGGAAGTGCTACAAAGCATCTATGGTACCCAGGTGGAAAACCTTTACTTCTTGAAGTTGTCATTGTGCATCTAATGTAATCAGTCAACTCATAAATACTCCTTATTGAAATCACTGAATTAATAGAAGAAGAATATAGACAAATAATGCAATTCTGTAAATTAGTTACTTGAGAATACAATGTAACACTAAATGTAACGATCAGAACCAAAAGAGACAGAAAAAGAAAACTAAGATGATGCAGATTCTGCTCCCAGTTTATTTCACAACCTTAAGAAGGCTGCCTCTCTGTGCCCAGCAGATCTTCCTATTATATAAAGGTTTCAAACGTTTTACAAAGCTCTCTTAAGAGCATTACCCAAATTATTTTTACTTTTACATGCATTTTGTCTGAAATCAAAATATGCCTTTTTAAAATATTTAAGTACTGTCAAACCACGTTTTATACAGAGATCTGTTTAGAAAAAGACTTCATCAAGTTGCTGTTTGAAAAGAAAAAGTGGTAATAAACTTTCTGGAAAAGTAACTGAAATGTGAAAATTTTCCAGCCTTTCTACAACTGTAAAGACCCATGTGAGTGTTACGAACTGTCCCCATCATTCAGCCTAATTCCACGCAGTTTTTCACTATTTGATAAGAGATGAAATAGTCTGAATAATAACATCATTAATTTCATCAATTTAAACAGTCTAAAGCTGTTCTTGGAGAGTAAAGTTCCCCCCAAACACACATGAGGACACTTCAAAATAAACCAAGGCATAGGTAAAATGCCTTCTCAGGACCCCCTGGAATCCTGAAGCCATATAACACAGCCTCCAAAGAGCAACAAGCTAATATTTAGACCACAATCCAGGCAACCACAATGTCTTGCATGTCACAAATGCTATATGTGCTACTTGGAGATCTATGTTAGAGATATTGTCTCCTGGAACTCACTCTTTTTTTTGATAAGTCTCCATCTCATTTACCAAGACAATTTGTATTAGTCTATACTGGATAACTAAAACAGTGAGAGAGGAACTCAGAGAGGAATATAGCATATTTCAAAATGCACTTTGCATCTCTGGAATAGCTGCAGTCTTCTCTGAGACATTTGATGCTGTCAAAAACAGGTTTCAGAAAAATATTATTCATCTGACACTTTGATACATGTTTTCACAGCCACATCATATTCACTGCAACGTAGCAGATCCAAAATCCAGAAGAGGACCCAAAGGCCAAACAAAAATGACAGTGTACCAACATGGGTTCCTCAGCATTATAATTCATTCATTCTCCCTAGGAGACCTTCTGCCCCCCTATTTTATGCCTTCACATATCTAGCTGTAGAAGTGATAATCTGCTGTGCTGCATGAAAAAAAAATTAAAATTTCTGGAGATCACCTGGTAGCTACAGTACTAACAAGACTGACTCAATGAAGGCAATTCACACAACAAAAACATCAATTTCACTCATGTGAATCACTAGTGTGATTCTGGGCTGTTCAAGCAAAGTGGTTACACAACTGAAGACTGCATGATTATCCTAACTGAAGGACTTACACACCTAATCCATAGTCCCACAAAAACCTTTGGTCTGGCTATGAAATGCTACACTTCAGAAACCAAAACAGTAGTCATCAATAAGTTATGCAATAGAAAAACAGCTTGTCAGTGTGACTCACACGTAGGCTGATCACCTAAAAAAGGATTAAGCCTTCTACAGCACGAAGCGTGTGGCAACTGCAGCTAACAATCACCAGAACTATAACCTGGTGATCCTCACAAACTACCCTGAATTCCTTATGAACTGACATACCTTCAGTTTTAGATCAGCAAGAATAGTCCAAATTTTACCACTTATTTACGACACCAAGAAAATTGCCATTCTGTATCAACCTATAGTTCATCATCTTCTCTCAGTCTACATTCTGACCAAACAACCTCAGAAACAGAAAAACCAATTTTCAACCCTCACTCCAATTCCAGGCTTGATCTATAGAAACTTTGGTTGATTATTTCTCCCTCTTCACTGTTAGCTATGCTCAGTAATTTCACATTACTTGGTCAAATCAATTTCATTCTATCCATTAAATCCATCAGTGGCAAACTCAAAGGTATTTAACTACAGTAATGTGTAGTAAAAATGAAAAAGTGTTGACAGCTAGATGACTATACCATTCACTGTTCATCTTCACCCTACAGAGACATTTTGAAAAGCAAAATACCCTGATATTCTCACTGAAAATGTTTCAAGACATAGGTTTGAAAAGCAGTAGAACCTTTTCAAATCCACAATTCAGTGCTGTCCTTTGGAAAACAGCCCTAACCAGGCAGGGTCAAGGAGGTCTAGCATTCCACACACAATGTCCCAGTTCAAAGTACTCCCACAGTAATCGCGAAGACGCACATCTTCCAGGGAAGGATTTGCTACTTCAGGGATGCAAACTGTGATACAGCTCCATATGCAGTAACTATTACAAATGCTGATACAGCCCCATGCTGTATTTCTCATGTATCATAAGCAGTTGTCCAGTACTTGATATGAGTGGATTCCATCTAATCATCACTAATATTCAAAGTAAAATTATAGATTGGGGTGATCTACCCACAGGATGACACACACTCCAGCTACAACTCCTTCCTATGATAAGGACAGGTGTATGACTGATCTCCGTTTCATTTTATGAGCTAACTAAACTCAGATTAAAATTTACAAGAAGATTTAACTGATGTAAATACTAAGTGCTGTGGTCCTGGATGTTCTTTAATAACAGAGACTGTGCTTGTCTGCCTCTGGCTGAACCATTCCTGCTTGCTAACCCGATTTTAGGCATAAAACTAATCAGACTGAAGGGAAAAAAAAAGAAAAATAAGTCTGTACAAGATTCCTGCTATACTAGTTAGAAGTACTGACTCAGAAAAGTACCTGGCAAGAATAACAGAAAATTGCATTGCCAGGGCAAAATTGGGCAATGAATCTCATGGACAACAAGGAGTGGAGAGGGTAAGACCAGAAACAACAATTTGCATAGCATAAGCCTAAGAAAATATCTTAGTTTGCCTCATTTACCTGTAAAACATTCAATCTACTAAAATTAACTCGTAATTTTTTAGACCCGTTTAAGTTTTATTTTGAAAAGCATGTGATAAGTTGGTAATTTTCAAATAGTAGCACCAGATCTTTTTTTCCCTTATCTTTTCAATGTACTTTAAAATTTTTCAAAATATCCCGTGACACAGTAACATATCCCATTCATTTGAAGGAAACTGACAGTCATGTTCTGTTTTAAAGATGCTCTTGTTACTGTTTCATGTGTTAATGACAAACTCACTTTGAACCCATATCACTAAGTTTAAGAAATCCTTAAAATAATTTTTAAGTTGTTATCCAGTGAAATATTAACACCCCAACACAAAGAAAAAACACAATAATGCTAATGCTCATAAATACTTGCACACTTTTATCTTATTGTTTAATAAAAGATTTGTAGCTGTGTTTTGCTTTTCTTTCTAGTATAAATTATAGCAATGCCACACAAACAAATGCTATCAGATACAAGAACACATAGGACCACGTCATCTTTACCTCTTTAACTTTGTTCCTCTTCTCTCGGATATCCGGGTCTGCTGGTTCTCCACTGTTTATCCCTACCAGATTTGGTAAAGGAACCGGGGGCAGTGGCTTGCTGTCTTTCCTTTTCAATTCTTGCACTACTTTGTTCTTTTCTGTCTGAATCTCAGCTTGAATCTCATCACGTGATTTCTTCAATTTCTCCTTAGCCTCTTCAAGAGCCTTTTCATGATCTGCTCGGATCTTATTTCTCAGACGTTCCTCTTCTTCTCTAGAGACACAAATGCTAGTCAGCATTTCATTACTAAAAACATATTGCTTATCAACAAACTGCAGCTTCAAAACAGAAGCCACATCCCAAGCTGGTTTACTCCAAGTAATTCCAATGATTCAGACAAGTTTACTGAATGACAATAGCACACAATCCTATGCTATTTTTGCCATGAACCCCAAAACAACTGCAGATGCATGAGCAACATTATTGTGGAAAAAAGTATCATAGGAGTTTTCTAGATTATGCCTCAGCACCTTCACTTGTCCTCTCAAGAATTTAGAGAGGAAAAGCCCTACATCCTGTACTTCAACTACAGGATGTGTGCAGAGGCACATCAAGCAATTGTTCACATTTTTTAAAAAAATCAGAAAGGCTCTTCCTTACCTTCTGCACAATAAATAGATCATACTTGACTTGCCAAGGTCTAAAGCAACCATCACCAAAAAAAAAGAAAAAAAAAATCACAGCCACTTCTTTTATTATTTTTTTCTCTTGAATTCAGAATTCACTGTTCCAACCAGTACAGTCCTTAAACCTCAAAAGCTAAAAGCAGAATTAATTATAGTCTTTTAAGAGCATAAGTGCTTTTAGTAAAACATGATTTTGAAATTCACTGTCAACAAAATCAGCATCATCCTGGTTTTAAGGAGTATCTTACAGTGTGATCTTTAATGATCAGTTAAAGTTTTAAGATGCACACACAAACCAAAGCGTGCTGTTTTAAAGCCTGGTTTAAACAAGAGGTTATTCTAACAAGAGATAAAAATGGCCCATTTCAGTTCTAAAATATTTCAAAGGCATCAGGGAGATACACATCAAACTCTCAATATAGCACAACCTTTTCAAGTTTCTTTAAAATACAGAGTTGCTCAATGACTAATGTAAGCCAAAAAAAGTTGTAGGTATTTAAAACAAGCACTAGGTAGAAAATGCTTTGTTACACAGAGTCCTTTATTAGCCCTTAGGTTTTTCTGAAGTGCTATTAGGTTTGCATCTAAAATAAATTATTGTAGCATTATTACTTTCAATATTTCAGTACTAGAAATACAAAGCAGTATTTTAATAGATGCACTGATTGAAAGGTTTTCAAATTGAAGTTCTTCAGTCACTTTTCTCAATATGACTCAGGTCACATCCGTATTTCTCCCAAACAATAAAAAAAGACAAAGGACTGAGCTCCTCAATCAGACTGTCAAATTCCAGCTCATTAATACTGTTGAACAGTATCAGTGCCTCTCTCCCTCAACTGAGGAGAAAAGAAACAACTTTCTAAGTGGCAAAACACTATTCTAAAAAGAGAAAACACAAGTAATACCATTTAGGATAACTTTTACTTCTACTATAACCCACTTGTGCAGGAAAATAACTTTCCTATATTCCTGCAAAAGTTACTCACATTCTGTTGGGGTTGTCACGTGCTTAATATTCAATGACAAACACAAATTAAATTTTCTACTGCCTGAAAGATTTGAAACCTTGGAAAGCTTTTCCAAAGCTAGCAGAGGTTTCTGTGTAAGATGCAGTTAAGAGAGAATGAGAACGAGGTCACCAGAACGAGACATCATTCCCACACCAAGAGACATGTTCTCACCAAGGGACAGCACGCTGTACAGGAGCCAAAGGGAAGGCTGACAAAGAATGAGAAATCAGAAGTGTTACTGAACAGTTAAGACTCACAGTACCTTACTGTGAGGAAAAATGTATTTTGGAGGTACATTTCTTATATACAAAACTCAGTTTCTGAAGGTAAGTGCCAGCCTTTTTTTTCTGACTAAATTTACAAACATTTTATTAATAGATACTTAAATTCCTTTTGCAAAGGATCAACCACCACTGATAATACCTGAATTTTTTGGAAAAAAATGGTAACAATTTATCTCACCTTAAGAAAAAGATGTTCAAGGTATAGTCACAATGACCTAATTTGAAGATGCTTTAAAATGAGTGTGCTTTATTGACAAAAATGCTTTTGGTAAACCCCATGGTTAATGTGCATGTCCCCAAATGCAATCCCCCTGAGTAAAAAAGATTAATGAAATCTGAGTAGTTACAGTGAATCTGACTCACTGGAATGAGTCACTGGTGATGTGCTTTGTGCACCTTCACAACTTTGCAACATCAAGATCAAGTGCCAGGAAGATTTTGCTTTTACTTTTATTTTAAATTTTCAGCTCCATCACTCTACCAACTTCATCTATTTAAATCATTCGAACCATCTAGATTCAAACTGCATGAAACAGCCATAACTTGGGAAAGAAGTTTTGAACTCACATCTGTTTACACTGCAGGAACCACTGCATAAACATACAAAAGCCCTTGATTTCTACAGCACTATAATACAATTAGAGTCATTAAGGAGGCTTGAATGACAGTCTGCTTTCCTTCAGTCAATCTGAAGAAAATACACAGAAACTCAATAGAGATGAAAAATTCTAGCACTAACTGTATGATCAGCTCAAAGCTTTCCTTCCAGGAAGTGACATTTTGAGATAAACATAAGAAAACAGTAAGATGAAGAGAAAGGTCAACAGGTATTTGAGGGAGTTTACAGGAGATAGTACAAGAGCTTCTTCTGGAGACATATATTCTCTGTGCAATTACCAATGATGGACAGCATGAGCTACAAGATATGTCATAATCTGTGTGCCAGCTGAAGACGTATTTTACCAAATATATTCATGTATATGACCCTAATGGAAGCAAAATCACACCCCTAAAAACCAATACTACATGTTTCTTCTGAGTTCTTAAGCAACAAGAACTAGATGAAAATACAGAATAAAGCTAAGAGAATGAGAAGATTGGATATGTGTGAGCAGCTGATGTCCCCTCAAGTAACCAACAAGCTCCCCAGGCAGCATAAGAAAAGGTAAGCAACAGCTTAATACACGTGGATGGCAGCACATTCAAATACTCAGAGTTAATGAAAAGAGACCTCAGAAATGATCTAAAAATAAAACACTGGAAAGAATCCCAGCATAAACACATATACCAAAATGTGTCAAACTGCTTCCGTATCCCACCCCTGCTTCTAAGCAACATAAGCAAACTTAAAATTTGGAGTATTTGAGTAAATCTTCAAAAACCTTATCTAACAAAAAGCTGCTTTCTAATCAACCCAAAAGCTTATTCAAAAGTCTCAAAGCAGGTTGAAATACCATAAAGCTACAGTAGAAGCTACTTTAAAACAAGCAATGTTATTAAAGGAACCTGTGATTAAACTATTTTTGCCAGCAAGAACCATAAATAGATCTAATAATTGGAATCTGAAACTAGAAACAGGTGCAAGTTTTTTTAAACAATCACTGCAATTAACTATTGCAGCTGCTTATCCAGGAACACTGTACACTCTCAGTGTCCATGAACTGTCTAAATATCATTCAGAAAAGATCACAAATTACAATGCTTGATAGTCAAATCTGTAACCAAAACTTACTGTGCTTTAATTATGCACACAGTAGTGTCTTCTGAACAGCTACTAAAGCTTCACTTGCCAAGACAATGACTTTAAACATAAGTTTATCCTATCTGCTGTGACACAACAGGCTCTTTAGAAAGTGAACTGAAAAAAAACCTGTAAAAATGCTTTCAAATGTCTTTGGAAGACTCAAGATTAAAAAAAAAAAAAAAAGAAAAATTAGAATGGAGTCAAGAAAAGCAAACTGGCCACCAGCAACTGTTCTCTCCAATGGAAAAGCAGACTACTGGCTCACTATAGCAAAAGGACAGACGGATTGGATTTTCAGCAGGTGGATAGACAAGAACTGTTAAAGCACATAAATATTTGCGAAAGCCTGTCATTCTGACACAGCCTCTTGTGTGAAAATGCTGAACTTTTACCCTTTGGTCAAGTTTGATCTTCAACCAGAGGCTACTTTCAGAGACAGTGAAACAAAAAAAGGGCAGTAATTTAAAAAAAACCAAATTTTTGAGAGTCAGTGTCTAAAAAACATTTCACACATTAACTACAAATGTTTTTACTCCAGTCCGGCAGCATACACGATTATTATAATATTTACACATATCACAACCCCATCACATTCTCCCAGCATATGGAGAATTCAGAACATACAAGTATATACATCTCACAACTGAAGATATATATGCTGCTCCTTATATGAACAGAGCCTGAAGGAGGAGGAACTGGAAGAAAGGAGCAGTTGTGCTGGTTTTCCTTCTTGTTGTATCACCCTTACTAGATGGATGGCTGCATTTCTCTTTATTGTCAACCGGGTACAAAGACAGAGGCTTGATTGTTTTTTCCTGTGTTCAGTTTTCACCGTGATCATCCTGAAGAAACAACTTTCCTCCCAATTTGCTGGGCTGCTCTGATGCAGCAGGAAATGGGTTCATGAGGGAGTACCAGATCTGTGTATGCCTACAACAGCTGAAGAGGTAAGCTCCACCACTCTTAACAGTGAGGCTGTTACCAGGAGTCTTCTCTTTCAAGGCAAGTTAAGGTTGTATTTATTATAGGGAATTTTTTTTTTCCCTTCAGGTAAGGAACATAGTGAGAGATCACAGGTTAGAAAGGAATGTTTTTATTGGAAAATAAGTGAATCCAGCAGGAATGAAGGTAACTTAAGTGTATCAAAAACACTGTGCCAAAGTACTAGTTTTCCAGCCAGAATTTAAGAATAATCTTATGCATGTTTGCAAGAGAATATTTTGCCCTAAAAGTGTTTGTCCAAACCCCAGTTTCTAAATATGTTTTCATCTTTGCTTAAAAGACCCTTGTAGATGGACACAGCCTGAAACTCTAGCAGAGGCAGAGTAGATAGGTGATAACTTAATGGTAAAACGTTTTTGTTATTTAAAAAAGTGACTGAAAGTCAAACTGTTCTTTGTTGATGTTCTAAACTATTTTAAGAACATTATGCTTTTATTTATCTGCAAACATCCTACCTGCTCACTGTTTTAGCTAAGATAGCAATAGCTACATATAATACACATGCTACAGTTACTTGTGCATGCATGTAATGGCGGCCTGGGAATAATGCCAAAATGCAGAATATTCCCCATTTCAACCTTTCTTCTTCAAAGGGGATAATAACAGTTCATTATGATATCAGACGGGAACAGATCTAATTCATTTCGAAAAATTATTATTAAACAGCTTTTCTGGATACAAAAAACCTGCGGAAAGGGACCCGGGGGTCCCAGCGAATGGCCAGTTGATCCTGAGTCAGCAGTGCCCTGGCAGCCACGAGGGCCAACCGTGTTCTGGGGAGCATCAGGCACAGCATCACCAGCTGGGCGAGGGAGGGGATTGTCCTGCTCTGCTCTGCACTGGGGCAGCCTCACCTTGGATAGTGTGGGCAGTTTTGGCTATGAAGATGGTGAAGGGCCTTGAGGGGAAGCTGTACAGGGAGCTGCTGAGGTCACTTGGTTTGTTCAGCCTGGAGAAGAGGAGACTGAGGGGAGACCTTACTGTGGTTTACAGCTTCCTCACAAGGGGAAGCAGAGGGGCAGGCACTGCTCTCTTCTCTATGGTGACCAGTGACAGGACCCAAGGGAATGGCATGAAGCCATGTCAGAGGAGGTTTAGGTTGGATATTAGGAAAAGGTTCTTCACCAGAGAGTGGTCAGGCACTGGAATCGCCTCCCCAGGGAAGTGTATGTTCAATATGTCTTCAGACAACACCCTCAGGCACAGGGTATGATTCTTGGGATTGTCCTCTGCAAGATCAGGAATGGGGTCCATGATCCTTGTGGGTCCTTTCCAACCCAAGATAGTCTAAGATTCATTGCCCAGAAAATTAAACCAAATAACAGATTCCTTGAGCGAGTTTTTTTCAACAAAAATTACAGTAGAATTTATTTCTAGCAAGCGGTTAGATTTACACATAAACATGAGTAATGCTCCTCAAACATAAGCAATGTGAGACAGTCCTTTTTCAAATCCTCTCTCTTTCCATCCAGTTTCAGTTTTCCTCTTGCCATGGCACTTCTTCCTGACCTTTTCCATATTCCTATTTCCTGCCTTCTTTTGCTATTATTCATACCAGCTTAGGCTAGTTTGCTTCCTTGATCTTCTGCAAAGGCATGGCCACCACTCTGAATGCCAATCCTCCTCACTTGCATCGTTCCACTTATTCATACCATGCTAGGGAGAATTAACTCACTGACACAGGCATTCTCCTTTAATCCTAAATACCCCCTCAAAGTCCTTGCAGACCTCCTCCAAACAAAACTTTCTTCCACTTCTGTGAAATGACATCCCTTATTGATCTCTTTTGCAGCCAACTCTGAGACCAAGAATCTGGGCTTTCAGCCACTTTCACCACTGCTCTCTAACTCTCATCTTTGTCACGGAAGCTCATAGATCCCATTTCAGATCTGGTCTCTTGTCTAAACCAAAACCACAGTCTGACATTTCTTCGTAGATAGCCACAAGTCACCTTCAAGCCAAATGTAATTTAACTTTTAAACTTTTTTCCACATCTTTTGTTCAGCAATGGAAACTTCTCCATTGCCCAGATTGCCAGTGTCTTGGCATTCTTTCTACTTACTTTCCATGTATTTTAAACTTAACTACTGGCATCCTTACACTGCCTTTCTGGTTTGGTTTTTTTTCCTTCAACTTTAATTCATTATATGTTTGTGGGTTTTTTGGCACAACAGAAAAACATGATCAAATTTGTCAAATTTGTGGATTTCCATTCTGGTCATTAAAGGCCACTGCTGCTTGTTAATCCTTTGCGGACTCTTCTGAATTGTTTTTCTTTGTCCTGTAATCAAGGTATGGCCTCTGGAAGCAGCTCTGGAATGAGGATGAGCAAAACCCTTGGAGAAATGTATTTAGAGAGAATTTCAAAAACACAGAAGGAATGGGTGCACAGAACTTGCAGAAGGGAATGGAGAGTTGAAGCACATCCCTTATGCATGAAGACCAAATCCTCTGTAAAACTGAAAGTCAAAAAGAACCTGAGTATTCCTAGGTATCTTTTATAAGATTTTGGAACCTAGCCAGGATCTTCATGAGTCATCATATGGTAATACTTCATTAATAAACATTAACATAAGACATCTCTTGTTTTCTTTAACAACCATAATAAAAGAACAAAACGTACCTTCCAGTTAAGAATAAAACAATACAGATGATACTATCAAATGTGGAACATGTATAAACTGTGAAGGAACAAAAAATAAAAGTCATCAAGGCAAGGGTAAACCTTTGGGAATTATTTGCATCCTATGTTATGAATGATGACATGAACAGAATTGGTAAAACTCATCTTGGGAATCTGTCAAGTGCTGTGACCATTAGCAAAGGCATTTTTGCCTAACCTCTACAGCAGCTACACAATCCCAAGCACCAACACAAAGAAAAGAGAAGGTTGCCAAGGTCAAGTCAGTGACTTCCTTGGGACCTGGAGGCACTGTCATAGCTGGTACCTCAGCTTAAGTTTACCAGTGAAGAAAAGCAGATGTTTTCTACAAACACTCCTACAGCTGCACTTACACTAGCAGCCAGGCATTTGTCAACACTAAGAAGGGTCACTAGAGACTGCATAAACATTTTAAAATTACATGAAACTTCTTAGTTTTGTAGTTGCAGCGTCAGCTGAAACAGATCAACTTTTTAAGACTACAACAGCAACGAATGCACCTTTCACTAGTATGGAGCAAATAACACCAATTATACATAACCCTTTACACAAGTTTTCAACTAGATGTAAGTAAATTAATTCAGTTTTTAGTGTCTTAATGTCATTCAGGTATGAAATTAGAAAAAGCAATAGTTGCACAAAGTTCAACAGTGTAGTTTTTTCAATCACTACTGCTCTAACAAACATCTCATTTAGATCTGTTCTGCTTACACGATGTAAAAGAGAATACAGCTACATTTGCCTCAAGGAACTATCATAATCAAAACCAGGCATTATTTCAGATTTTGATGATTAAAGAAACTTGAGTTAACATCTGCAGCTAATTACTGCTGTGCAGAATATTAAGACTCTGCAGAACAAGGTCTTAAATCTGATTGTCAAAGCACTTACAATGCTAATACAGAGGGAAAAAAATTTATCATTTAGGAATCCATCTTACTTCTAAAAAGCACTCTGAAAAGCCTAAGTCCTACTAAAACCTTAGGAAATTTAGGATCTCTTCACATTTTATCAAGAAAACTAAATGAGAATAATGGTACTACCTGCCCTGTGTAAAATGATTTTAAATAGCTTCTTGTCTCCTAACACCATACTGACTAGAACATCAGATCTTCCTTTCCAACTAGCATCCCAATGAGACAGACTTTATTTTTTTAAAAGTAATAAAAATAAAAGACCTTTATAAGAAACAGGAATGAAAAAAACATCTAGGCTATAGGAATAAGAAACAGAAAAAGAAATCGGTATTGAACAAGAGAATTGGGTAGGATAAAAAATTAACAACTCTTCATTCTGGAAATATAATGTTTATTTTGATGTGGGATTCAAACAGCACCAAAAAATAGGATGTTATTTTTAATTCAAAACTTCAGAACTCCGGCCCCAATTAACAATGTCAAACCACAGAATTTTCTATTATAAACCATTCTAAGTCACTGGAAACACTGCTACTGAACAAATTTAAACATGTACCTAGCAATATATTTACACTCAACTCACCACGGTCAAGTGGAAGACAGCATGGACCAACATCTTGCATACTGTATTATTTATTGATATAAAAGACACGGCAGAATAACACTTAGCTGACCCTGTGATACTGAGAAAGCAATGAACTGAGTTCTCATGCAAGAGCAACATGCCATCTTTGCTTCTTATTAAGGAAGGAATTTTCATAAATAAGCACATTTACATATACGACAAAGCACTCCCGTTGGTATCGATCGTGCAGATCAGATACTGAAGCATATGCTCAAGTAGAAATAAAAAAGAACCAGAACACTTCCACATAGAGCATCAAGCTCTTAAATATTATTTCTAGTCTACTACTGCTGCCCAAAACGAAGTTTCCAAAATGAAAACAAAGCAAGCCAAACCTATCAACACAAGCCATGAAGAAAAGTAAGAGTGGTACATTCTATGATTTGGCATATATCACAGAAGTTGCTGCAGTCTGAAGCATAACTGCATTTTCCGTATCATTCGAAGCTCATCCTTCTCAGAGGTCACCATACTACAACCTTTACAAACATTACTTTTCTTTATTCTACATAAAACTGAATGTTTGTAAATTCCTCTTTTTCACAATGATAAACAAAGCTGCTTTGATAGTAGTTTTCCTGAGAAAGAGTTGCTAACTTAGCTGCCCAATATTAAACAGAATCCTAATATTAGCCTGACTTACACAGCTAGTTTTAGATTTTAAAAAAACCTAATTCAAGCACCTGAAAGCCAGTAATAGTAATGATGTCTGCTATACCTTAATTCTTACCCTTTCAAACACATTCAGACCCACAAGTTGCATGTGTAACTACTATACTACTTATCATTTTAACATTCTCTGAAAAGTTTGTTTTTTCAAAAATTCTTACATATATTTTTTACCAAAAGAAAATGAATCATGGGTTCCATTTTGTACAACACCACCAAGTATTTCAGCATATCCTCTACAGAAGTTTGTACTACATCTTCAACACTACAGTACTGACTTGCTACTCCTTCATCTTCTGTACCAACTACATTGCCTGAGAGTTGTGCCAAGATGGGATGATGGGTTCATAACCTTGGACTTGTACAGGAATTCTGGGAGGGGATGGGGACAAAAGCAAGAGAAAGTCCAGAGGAGTCCTTTCCAGAGGGAGAAAAAAGTTCCTGGAGGCATGCAGAAGATCTTCAGGAGTAATGGAAAAGACCCAAATAGCCTCTAGAAATTGAACAAGTTTTCAGTGGGAGCCTTAGCTGGTTGAAAAATTCCTTTTCCTTCTGCGTACGCCCATGTTAAAGAAAAGGAATTTCTCAGCACATCTATTGATTATAGCACACCCTTATTCAGGTAGCTTGGCCCAATAACAGAACAGGTGATAGCTGTTTGACTAATAAGCTGTGAAGAGCTTTCTAACATTTCACTTGACATAGAGAAACAGCAATATATGAGAGAATGTTTAAGCATAAGAGAAACTCGATTTCACCTGCTTACCTTCATAAGATACAGCTTGAAAACTTTCCTCCAGCAGGCATTAAGAGTTTGCAGAAATCACTACATAAGAATACCACACATCACAGAGAAAGCTGCATTTATACCTTGCCATGGGAAGTGCTTAATACAAATGCTTTAAACACTTATTTTAACAAGATAGCCTCATTCTCCACAGGTGGTAGGACAGATGAGGCTTCTTTGATATTCTACATAGACATTATAAACTTGTTCTGAAATGAAAGAACAGGAGGGGACATACTTGAGAAGAGTTTGACCAAAAAGGTCCACATTAAGCATATGATTCCAGAAAGAACAATAGCAGAAGAAAGAAAACTTCTATTGGGCAGTCTCTATTCTTGTTTTGAAAAAAAAAAAAAAAAAAGACCAAGGAAACCATACAACAGACCAAGAAAACTTTTCAAGCAACACAATTAACAAGTAAACACATCTATCAACCCACTTTTTTATTTCATTTTGTTAAGAACAGGGCTTGAAAGCTTTACTTAGTTCAAAGGGTGTGTTTTTTAATGAAACTAAGAAGGAGCTATCACCAAAAATTATGACAATCATTTTAACATCCTAGTGTTTCAAAATGGTAATGCTGGAGCTTTTCATCCATAAAAGAATCCAACATTTGAGCTAATAGCAGGAGGCTGTCAGTCTCTATCAGTAGGTAAACAACAGAGTAAGAGAAAAATACCTTGACAGGGTTTCACACATATCAGCTTGCAGCAGAGAAAAAAAGACTCCAGCTACAGTTTCTCATTATATTTAAGCTGATTATTACCTAGCTGCTGCCAAGTGAAAGGTCCCAACAGTAATAAGGCAAGGATCTGTTGAAAGCAGGACTATTGTACAAAAACCTAGTCAGATAAACAAACTGATGGGACAATCCAAACAACACCTAGAGCACAGATCACCAATGCATGCACAAGCCATGGCAGGTTAAGCTTTGGGAAGTTTTTCTGACGAACTCAGCGGGGATCCATCTGCAGACCCAACCTCCAGCTGAGGAAGTGATGACACTGACTTCACCATATGCCTGAGGCAGAGAAGTCCACCTGTGTGGACTGGTAAGAAGATATCCCTGGGTAAATGAGAGCTGCACACCATCAGCAGGAGTTCTCTCTGCTGATCACCAGCCAGACAGTGCACAGGAATAGCTTCCCTGGTGTTGACACAGAGTCACCTACAACGAGAAAATTACGGAAACAAGTCAACTAGCACATGAAGGATGCTGGTATGTCCATATACACTGCTGATTTACTAGGTTAAAGACTGTGTAAAACTGCAGCATTAAGAGCATGATCAACTGCAATAGGCAAAATATCAGTTTATGTAATAAAGGGTATTATAACTATATTCCTTATGTTGGTGCCCATCTCTGTGCAAATCATTCTTTTTCCAAGGCTTTAGTGGCCCTACAAAAGCAAGTTCACTTACTCCTTATGCTGATACTCAGGAAATTGGGCAACAAGCCATTCAACCAATGGTGAGCTGAGCCAGCTGAAAAATTATGGATCATTTCAGGTCAAATCAGGTCTCCTAATTGGCTGACTGCCCAAACACTGATGGTGGGGCAAGGATACAGGCAAGATTAAATGGCTGGGGACACAGACGAACAGGATATGAGCTTCAAGTGTTACAGAACTGCATATTCAGGGCTGTTAAACTGAAGTCCAAGTTATAAAAAGCATGTTTTCTGCACACAAATTCACATGGCCATTAACCACAGCCATTCCCTACTACCACCTTTATCCCCTCACTTAGCCATATGGTTTCCTCTTCTCTAGTTCATCCCACTGATACTGCTTCCTCCATCAGCAAGAGTCACTCCCTGCAATCTTAAACTTTATTTATGCCTTACTAAGTATCAGCTTCCTCCAAATGTCTCTAGTAGCTCACTCAGTCAATGCCCACCTATTCTTAAGCCTCTGACAATGCTGGTCTTTTTCTACTTAGGGAGAACAGGGAGGAAACCAAAAGGCTCTATTTCACAGTCATCCCACCCTCTTATTTTGCTCCACGTGTAGTTTCCACCGTCATCGTCCAGGGAAAGAAATTGCTGCTCCTCACCACGCCAAGTCCCTCTGCTACCCCTGGCTCAATTTTCCCCCTCCAGGTTCCTGTTTCTAACCAGATACTTCATCCTTTTTTCCCCACTCCTTATATTGTAAAAATGAGAACTATATTAACTGAAGCAACGTCCTCTTCCTGATGTCTGTGTTCAAAAGGGTTACCACAGTAAGCATGGCAGCTCCCTCTTTTACACCCCGAGTCCTCTTGGCAGCCTGATCTCCAGCAGTAAACACCAAAACTCTCACCAACAGAAGAGAAAGAGCTGGAGAAAGTTAGCAATTTAAAGCAATAGCCATGATATTAGTATGGTTTTAATCTAAAAATTCTCAGTTGTTCAAATACAAAATAAGTTGTAAGCAAAAAAAAAAACAAAAAAAAAAACCACAGAGAATGGCTGTTACAAAATAAAAGTAGCAGTAGCTTATAATGCAGACTCAGAGATGGCAAACTTTCAGGTAAGCAGATGGTACTAGACTTCTCTGCACAGGAAACCCTCTGGCAGGTCCTTCCTCTAAGGAAGTGACTACCCTCACACAGATGTTCTGTCGACACAAACTACCACATTTCCATAACGCTATTTTAATCACCCAGCCAAAGTTGCCTTGAACATCCCAGAAGCAACACTGCTTTAAATATCTGATTGGAAATTCATACATACTGCTCAGATTCATCTTCTTCCTTCACCTATAATTGTTACCATATGGCTGTATGGTAAGTTGATACCTGTCTATCAATGTGCTCAAAATCAGAATAGTAGCTGATATGCACAGCACCAAAAGCCATGAACTGCAGTATGGTATGGCAGAGCTCAAAGAGAACGAGGAGGGAAGAAATCCTGGGATCTACTCTAGGAAAGTGATACAAGCTCTTCCATTATAGGGAATCAACACTATTATGGGTGTGCAGCTCAGTCCAAACACAGGATTACAGCAATTTCCCTTGACTTGCTCCTCCTGACACCAAGGCAGAGCTATGCACAACCCTCCTGGCTGATACAGCATCAGTGCTCCTCAATCTGCCTTGCTGTGGCACAGCAGCAGTGCTGGATCTGACTGAAAGACATAGATCAGTTCCTGGCAGCGCAGGATTGGCAGGATCACTCCTTTCCCTCCATGTGGCAGGAATTTAAAACGTAGTCCTACTTACAGAACAGGATGAATTATGGGGCAATTACAGTAAGAAAGAAAACAAAATTAGTGTGAACTCAGTCTCAGATTATTAATAGCTTCCAGAAGGTATTTAGTGACATGTCAAGAGAAAAGGCCCTGACAGGACAGGACCTGCAGGCCATGTTTTGCTGTTACAGTTGTCCTTGTTACAGAGGAGGGAGGGGATATATATATAATGAGAGCGCACATATACTGTGATTCAAGAGAATTTCATATAGAATGACAGAGACTTCAGTGTGGATATACTTAACAGTAACACTGGATTAATTAAAACAGAAATATAACTACTACTCCCATTCAGCACCGTTGGGACTACTTAGAGGGAAAGAACATCAAGGTTTTATACCTCTCTACTTAGAAAATCAGCCAAAACAGTAACTAAAGATAGAGCAACAAAATACCTGGAAATCATGACGTACAGTCTAATCTGTACTGTTCCAAAGAGCAAAACTGTATCTCATTACTCCCAAAGTTCTTTAATCTTGTCAATAAAGCAGAAGATAAGAGACAACTGTGTGGCAAATTATTTAACCTTCCAGGTGCTTTTAATAAGTTTCCACATTAAAATAACCCACACTGGTAATAAAATACACAATTTTGATTCAAGAGACAGATAATTACGTGTTGGGTTTTCTCCTTTTCAAAAAAGCCAGAAAAGCAACATAAGATCAGTAACTACCCACCTGAAAAAAAATCTAACAATGCAAGGCTCACACTACTCAGTACCTCTATGAATATGGAAAGCAGGTTTTTGCACATCCAACAAGAACACAGTTCCCATCACAGAATCACAAAATGTCTGAGGTGGGAAGGGACCTCTGGAGGTCCCCCCATACTCAGCCCCCCCCCTCCCCCCCCCCCTACTCAGGCAGGGTCACCTAGAGGCAGTTGCCCAGGACCATGTCCAGGTAGCTTCTGAGTATCTTCAAGGATAGAGATATCATTGCTATAAATTATGCCATGGAGTTTGCTCATTTGCTCTGCTCCATGAGCAAACTGCACAGAATATGAATGATAAGCTTCACTCTGCAACCAATTGAAATGTCTTCCCAATTGAGTAAACGATATTGCATACAGCCACCTCAGTTGGCAAAGTCCAGCAGGAAGCCTAAGGAATTACTGATCCATAAACAAGGTAAGGATGTCAGCATCACAATGGTAAACAACAGAACACAAAAAAAAGTATGACAGAGAACAATGTGATGTGTAAGCTACTCTTACACACTACAAATAATTCAACCAAAGATGACCTGGTATTCTTTGGGAATTGCTAAGAAAATCTTTCTGCATATATATCTGCAATAAAAATATTGTCAGGATACAAGAAACAAAATACAGTAAATGAGCAATGTCTCAGTAGTATATACATCTGCAAGTATCGTGTTTTTCACAAACCTATGACAACATTAACAGATTAAGCTAATGCAATGAAATGTTGATTAAAAGCTATCAGTGCTACTTTCAGTATCAGTGAAATACTTAAGTATTAACATGTTTTACAGGCTACACATAAAGACTTTAGATGTATGCAACAACAGATGAGCTGGACACAAACTGCTCTTGACATGACCAAGACAGTAAATACACAGAACTACTGTAGCTCAGAATATGAATCTAAAACAGTGAGAGCTGGGGGTATAAAATGTCTCAGCAATTTGATCTTTGAACTGTCTTCATCAGTGGAATTTCAGGTTTTTCAGAGACCTATATAAATAGTACATAGTACACACTTATCTTCCTCTATTCCTTTACATAATACAATCACACATATATCCAACATGCAAAGTTTAATTTTGTCCTTCTCCACCACCACCACATACAACTTCCTAAATTCCCAGCAACAAAATGCAGGTCATGGTAGTCGTAGCGACATGTTTGATTCCTCAAAGACTAAATTAAAATCTGTTTCATTAGCTCAAGTTATTATAGCAACTTTCTTACCTCTTTCATTAAAAAGAGATCATTTCACTAACAAATATATGAACACTATATGTACTGTATAACAGTACATAATTAAGAAAGATGACTCAAACAGGATTACTCTTTTGATTTGACTAATGAAAACTCTGGAACTAGAAAATGACCCACAACTCCTTCCTTCATTTCACTGGCTGTAAGCAACAATGTTTATTTTGAATTCAGACCTAATAGTTTCAAACATAGTGGTCCACAGTAAACAAGCATGCGGACCTAAGATCACCAAACCGAGAGATTCAACTCTTTTACAACCCAAACTGCAGTGTGAGCTCGCGCGGTGAGTTCCACCAAAAAATAAACTGAAACCTTATGAGAGGATACTCTCAGAGCTGTAAGCCACAAAAGGTAAGAAACAAAGTGTAATTGATGAGACACCAACTCAATCCAAAAGAAAAATATTGACTACAAAAGGCAAAAAAGGTGGAGAAAAAAGTGGAGTTGAAATATGTTGACTCAGCAACACCGAGAGTCAACCCACTCCAAGACCAAAGTAGGCTGACATTTTCCTACCTTAAACCTTTCAGGCAAGCAGGGACTCATTGAGCTGGTAAGCACATTAATTCACAGTAAATAGCCTACCTGGCTAGGCTCTCTGCATGAGTCAGTAAATTACTGCTTTGTATCTCCTGCCTGAAGAACCTCTGTGCATGGTGGAAGATGCTGAATACTTACCTATGGCAATTTTAAGGACAGACTATTTCTGATGATTAATGCTGTGGCAATAGGTCATATCCTTGCAGCCACGGTCATGCACGGAAGTTAATATTAGCTTGAAATTCTTTCTAACCCTAAAGTAAAGGTGCTGCAAAATTATGCACTCAGACTAGAAAATGGAAGCTTAATTCCCTCCCTTAAAAATACTGTGTCACCCTCAGTCATTACCACTTTGGATTCCAGAAACAAGGTATGGGAGAAAAAAATAAATAACACAATACATGGTATTTAAGATGGCTGTCAAAGCCTAATGCAGCTTCCATTCTTGAGGATGTCTTCAATTTTATGGAGGCTTTTATTCATTCTTTTTCTTTTCAGAGGCCAAAGTTCAGCCATTATTAACAGGTTAAAAGAAGTGGCATTATTAGCCATCCATCACCACTGTTTCAGGACCACACCTAGCCTTTGTGGGACTAAGGCTGGGGCAAAGGCTATCTGTGTTCTGAAAACCAGAATGGCATAAAGAAAGACAAGAAAAATGCCTGGGTTACTCTTCAGCTTTTCCTATCCTTTTTCCCCTCCCAGCTTTCCCATCTCCACATAGCAGAGAAGATGGCAATGCTGTTTTAGATGTCTTGGACTACAGAACCATTGGACAGCATTTGCCACCTTCACTGCCTTGTTTTCTTTCAACTGTTGAGCACCAAACTGAAAATAGCACGGTCAGACTGCTAAAAATAAGTTAACAGTTCTATAAAACAGAGAGGTAGAGCAGAAACAGAAAATAAAATACAAAACCAAAAACCATCTGCCACAAATGTTTTTTAACAGTTTGATGTAAATATAAGCCTTTCTAAATCTCAAAAGGCATTCTATTTTAAGCACTATTGAATACACTTGAAAGCTGGTAAGAGCAAGGTTATAGCTGATACAGTTTAAGGGAATTTTTCAGGACAGCTTGGAAGAACTCTACTTGCAGTCTGTACAGGTTTCTGAATTTTTTCTTCTCAACAAAAGTCAGATAGAAAAATGAATCTGTTAAGTATCATATTTAAGGAATAATTTTTTATGCTTCCATATATTTTCTAGTTACTAGAACACTAGACAAGATTGCATATCTTGCTCCTTTTTTTCTAAAAATTCAGTACTACAAACCCATGAAGGTTTAGAACAAACTTGGTAGAGAACCAAAGAAAAGCAACTAACTACAACTTACTCAAAAGTTACACACACCACTTCGGATTCTGGGCTAGTTGCTATTTTGTTTATCTGTTACTGCATGAAAGGAAGCTCCATAGATGTTTCCTTGGGGCTTTTTAGCTTTTAAACATAAAAGGCACTTTAAATTTTTCCAGGATCACCACCACCAACAAATTCTAGAGAACAAAAATTTTTGAATAAAATTAAATATCTGAATGGACTAAACCATAATCTTGTGATGGGGATTGATGAGGTGGCTTGTGTCGGCATCTGAACCTTCCAGTCCAAGTAAAGGTGGCATTTTCCTTGCACTGCCTCAAGTTTCTCCTGCAAATGTTCCTGCAGGTTACATTACCACTTGAAACGTCACATATTTCATTGAGCATAATGATTCAGGCACCTTGCCAAATTGACACAAATATGTCAAGCCTCATTTTTCTTTGTAACAGCAGTAGATTGGATGATCTAGTCCCACTGTGGTGTGACGGCCAGATGCTATTCTGAGAAAATCATGTCTAAAGAGGGGAGACGGAGTGTCAAGTGAATGACTGCATAACTGCAATAGCATATCCATCTGAATAAAATTAGTACTTGAGTGATTTACAGAAACCAAAACAAACATATCAAAATACTACAGATATATAAAACCCAGAGCAAACCAAGGACCTGGGGTCACATGGAGTATTAATCACAAAAATTCCATTGCTTCACCAACACACACAAGAACAAGGTCACCATTTGGCTTTATGAGTCAATAAACTGTTCCCATTGCCTACTTTGGCCAGCAAACAGCTGTCAAATGCTGCAATGCCAACACAGGGCTGAGCAAAAACCAGTCTGAAAGATTCCAAGTTCTCTTCCATCACTGGTCTTTGTCATTGCTTTTCACATTAAATAATACCAAGAGCTATGGGGCGATAGGAGGGTTTATTGTTTTGCTTGGGGTAGGGATTTGGGTGGATTTTGGTGTTTCTTTTACAAAAGAGCTTCCTTTGTTTATCAATACAACTTTAAATTATTCCCAATAATCATGTTCATCAATATTACTTAAGAAAATGCTGAACCAAGTTCATACAGAAGTTACGCATAAAAACTTGCAGCAGAGTATCAGTCACCTCATTAGTCATTGGTTTTAAAGTTTTACATTTGAGTATTTAAATGAAAGCAGTGACAACTGATTAACCACTTCACTGAGCAGTTCACAGATACCACACATACAGATGCCTCGGTATGCTTCTATAGGTACTAGATCTCAAAATGAGAAAGTCCCCAGACAGGATATAAAATTTAAACAATACTTAGTCAGCAGGGTGACAGTTACTGAAGAGCAGTTAAGTTCCATCCTCTGCCATGTGAAATAGTAACTCATTTCACATAGAAAGAGGTGTAACATTCAAATTCTGTGAACTTTTCGTTGCACTGATCTGGATCAATTTAACAAGCGTTAACAACTAGCAGATCCAACTTGACTGGTTTTAAGTACCTAGATCAGTATTTTTAACAGTTCAAAGTAACAACCAGTTAAAATAACATGCAAGACAGTGATAAAACTGAAGTTAAAAATTTGTTTAGTTGTTAGCATTATTTCTCATTTGTTTTGGTTTTTATTTATTGGAAAACGGCCATTTCAGAGACCCCTTAATATTTCAATTGCCATGGATTCTACTGTCTGTAGAAGTAGAGTTATTCACAAATATGATTTTCTTGAATACCCTTTGTAACATCAGAACTCCATATTACAGAAGAGCCCACCTTAACCCTCTGCAGTCATTTCTTCTTCAGAACACTGTGCATTGCAATTCAGAAGTCACTACATACATTACTTAATAACTTGGAGAACACTTTTCACTCGAATAGAAGCCAGTGACAGCAGAACAGATGCCTTTAGGAAACTAAGGATGTGTGATTATAGCACTGCTTGCATCATCTGCAATTATTAAGTTTAGAATTAAATAGTCATCAGTGTTTCCAAGATAAACCTGATTAAGAGACTTAAAAGGTCACTAGAAACACAGTTCTTTGTCAAACTAGTTCACACTATCATTTTTTCAGGATAGAATTATTTCTTTCTTTGGGGAAAAAAAAGGAGGGGAGGAGAGGAATATCGCATCTTAACCAGAAAAATAACTTCCCTCTTCTCTAAGCATCTTTCCCACTACTTTTGCCATCTCAAACAAGTCAAGAGAGTGGCAAGTGTTGCTTCAAGTTTTGCTTTTAAAGCATAGAGCAAATTTTATTTCAAAAAAGTAATAAAAAAACCCAGGAAGCTTGTGGTCCAGAAACTAACCCTGGATTATGATTTTCTAAATATAATACAGAAAGGATGCAAGTATTTTGGAGCAAAAGCAGATCCCCTAACTTGTATTGGAAAAACAGCAAATAAGACTCAAAAGGCAATACATTTGTAAAGATAGCAACATATCCAGAAAAATCTGCTGAGGGAACAGCACATGCTGTAAGCTATTCTTACTAGCCAACAAACCTAAACCAAGCGTAGAACCCAGCATATTCAGCAGAAGTTTATTTATTCAGCAGGATATTCAAAAAGCAAGAATATGGCAGATGCAATCCTCCCCTTCTCACTGAAAGATTTAAGGGGTATACCACTCCCACAGACTGTATGTTTTTCTTACCCTTAGTGAGCACATTCACTTTGATTCAACAAAAGGTTGATTAGTTTGATTTACCACTGATGGTCACCTGCTCATAAATGGCCTGACTGTACACGCCAGCCATTAAAACATGTCAGCAGGTCACAGAGAAATAGGACAAAATATTACCAAGAGCAAGAAACTACTTATGCAGCTTGTCTGTGCAAGCTTCAAATGCCTTGCTAGCCTGCAAACAATGCTAAAACTCAGCTGAGATGACCATCATCTTGCAAAAGTCCTCCAGCTAGCATAGAGAAAGCTGGAGCACTACTTCTACACAGACAGGCTGAGAGAGTTAGGGTTGTCCAGCCTGGAGAGAGCCCCGTGGAGACCTTCTAACTGCCTTCCAGTATCTAAAGGGGATCTACAAGAAAGCTGGAGAGGGACTTTTTACAAAGGCATGTAGTGAGAGGACAAAGGGGAATGGCCTTAAACTGAAAGATGTTTAGAGTAGATGTTATGAAGAAATTCTTTACTGTGAGGGTGGTGAGGCACTGGCACAGGTTTCCCAGAGAAGCTGTGGACTCCCCATCCCTGGAAGTGTTCAAGACCAAGTTGGACAGGGCTTTGAGCAACCTGGTCTAGTGGAAGGTGTTTCTGATCATGGCAGGGGGGATTGGAGCTAGATGATCTTTAAGATTCCTTTGAATCCAAACCATTCTAGGATTCTATGAAAATTCACATTTCTGCATGGTGGTGTTAACAGACACAAAGCAATCACATTTAAGAGCTCTTAAAGCTTTACATAGCAAGAAAATACTTTCGTCACATGCACTCATGTAAAACTGTAATTTTGCTCATGCAATACTTATCAGATTACATAAACTTAAACCAAGTGAAAACCTCAAACTTGCTCTCTTAAATAGAATCACAGAAAATATCTAGCAGTCCACTGTAAGCTACAACAGCAGTACTACTGCAAGGAGCTGGGAAAGCATTTACAAAATCCTCTGGTGGTTTAAAAGGGGACTAGCAAGTAATAGAGCACATAAAACATTAATAAAATTGATGCTGAATACCACATGGAAGGCAATCCTCTTCATTGGTGTGCATCACAAGAATATTTAAAAAAATAAAAGCAGCAAGACACAATTTCAAATATGATTCAACATTTGGGCAAATAAATCCGCTAAGAAGAAGAACCAACATATTCCTGTAGTTCAAACATCAGTGGCCTTTCACTTTCTGTCCCACTGTTTCCAGCCACCTCAGTAACACACCCATTGCTACTGCTGTGCCAAAAAACCCTGCTCTTCCCTGCCACAGCATTCATTTCCAACCACCCCTCTCCAGCATCAGTGAAGAAAAGAGCACAAGTGCTGCAGCTGGTTCAGAGTTACACTGGTGCAGACTGGCTAGCAGCAGAGCAGGTATCACAAACGACTCTGGGGCTCACAGCTGTGATTCCTCCTTCAGCACTTATTTAGAGAGGTTGTCCCTTGTTGCTGAGAGATCTTACAGGGAAGAAAGAGAAATAGAGAACAGCAAAGGGTCAGTAACAGCTGCTAGTAAACATACAGCATTTCCACATCAGCTTTGCTCAGGAGACAAGGCCAAAAAGACCTTTAAAAAGCAGTCACTAGGTAAGAAAAGAGTATTATAGGTTATTTATTAACCTATCTTCTAAGCTTTTTTTTCTTTTTTTTTAATTTTGGCATTAAAATTACCTGGTTGAGTACCTGATGGGGTACACAAAAAACAAGAATGGAGGTCACCAGGAAAGTTGTCTCCCTTATTATTTAGTATTTGAAGATCTTAAAAAACAGAACCTCCAGATCTTTGAGCAAATGGATGAAGTTACATCATTTTCTCCCTACAGGACGCTAGGTCAGACAACAACAGAAATACAAAAGGAATCAAAATCCTACAAATTTTATGAGCAAACATGACAAGAACATAGCAGTTACCAAAATTTTCCCCAATCTTCCTATTCACTCTCAATACAATAAAATAATAAAGCCAAATCAATGTGTTGAATTAGAAGACAAATATCCTAGGTCATATTGAGCAAATTAGAGATAAATCATTAAATTGCAAACATTTCAAAGTTTGAGGTGGCAGGAAGAAGACACTTATTTTTTCCCTTTCTTCCCCTTACTGGCTTGTTGGCCTGTTGAGCCCTCCTTTCTCCACAGCAGCTAACCTGCAAGAGAACTCTGAAATTCAATAATAAAGTGATAATCTAATTACTGAATTAAGACAGATGATAGCACTCACTTGAGCCTGCATCTGGAAGTGAAGGGAAAAGAACAAATCCCACAAGCTATACCCAAACAGGTGTCCCCAAGTTCCCACTTTGTTAGCCTGAATAACTACTCTGAGAAACAGCTGCCTACCCATGAGACCAGACTTTTCTCAACATTGACAGCTGCAATAATAGAAGTGGAAGATGGTAGAATAAAAGCACAGACCATATTTTTTGTATTTTACAGGCTTCTTAGGGATAGACATAAAGAGAGAAGAAAAGCATTATAAAATTTCTCCTCTTTGCCCATACTGAGTCTCAGTTCAGCTGCTACACGTACATACACCCCACATGTATGTAAAACTAATTAAAACTTTGGTGACATTTGTTGTAAGGAAGCAAAAACCCAAAACTCAGAACTAGCTAAGTAAGATCAAGATGTTTGTATTTACTACAGGCAACTGAAAGGATCAGAAGATGGGAGAACTTGTGTAATGCAATATGCCCACAACTGCTTACTATTGCCTACACGCTACCATCATCAAGCAACCCACATTTATGCTAAAGTTCTTCTGAGATTCTAATCTATAAAACTCCAAATGAACCAAATTGCTACTGCCTCCCACCCACTAGCTGGCCTAAATCCAGCCAGCAGGCTTGCTGCCGTTTTCCCACGCCTGATTGTTATCCAGCATGTAGACAACGTGTAGATCATGCAGAAAACCAACAAGTTAGAACCTTTTTTTTTTTAAACCTAAAAGCCTAAGAACTGGTGAACACCAACTCTTGACTCCCCTCTTTCATAATACAGAAAATACTTTGACAAACTGGAGTACAGCAAGAGAACATGAAGAAAGCAGCGCTCCACACATGATGTAGGCTGTGCAGCAGATGGGGGGGGAGGAGGGAGGACATCTAGACAGATGGTCTAGAATTTGCATTTTGTAATTGAAAATGGAAAGCATTTCTCAGCCTACACCATAATGCACTAATTTCAGCAGAACCTTAGAAATAATACAAGAATGCACCTCTCCCACCGTCCAGTGCAACTTCAGGAGAAATTGCAACTGAGTTCAAGGGTATAATATGGGCACTCCAGAAGAAATCAAACTTCCATAAATCTCCAAGTACCAGCATCATCTCTCAAGCCCCTTCTCAAAATGGAGCCCAGAGTAAAGAATATTTGTCTACTAAAAACTGCAGTTGAGAAGAGTCTCCAAATAAACAGGGCCAGTGCTCTTGCAGTAGCTTCAACAATTGAAGACTGACACCAGAGTTACATTTGCTTTGCCCAAGACATACAAGATGTTTCTGAACCCTGACTTGGAACATACTAATCCCGCCCTCTTCAGCTCCAGAGGTGTCACCATGAGCACCTGCATCTCTTGCATGTTGCACCTTAGAAAATCCTTGCTTCTAGATCAATTATCTAGCTTAAACTCAGTGACTACATTTAAGAGAGACTGTGGGAAGTCTGCTCTGAAGACAGGTTCAATCTCATGCAATGAAAGACTGAACGGAGGAGTTGGGGCACAGACACTTCAGTGGCTCCTGATTTTTCAGGGGAATAAACAGACTCACTGAATCACAATAGCAAATACTCTTAATTACACTAATGAGTTGTGCCTCAAGTAAAGTTGGGAAAGGAAGAGCAAGGAGTTTTATGTACTTTTATACTTGATGGCATGGCAAGAGATGACAGAAGACACTGATCCCACTGAGTTAGAGAGGTTAAATTATCTCCTCTGCCACTTTTACTAGGGCTAATTAAGTCATATAGATGAAAGAAGATACAGGGATTCAAAAGAAGCATATTAAGCTTCTCATGTTTCTTATTTAAAAATGCAGAATTTAAAAGAAAAAAAAATAAGACTGAAAGATCCTCAGAATAATTTTTGTTACTTTCACCTCCTGAGAGTAGAAACAGCAGCTGCTACTGCCATAAAGACAACCACATATTGAGCAACAGAAGAAAGAGCACTTTTAGACTATTGCCATACAGCTGCTGACCCACAACTGGTCATATCAGACTGCTAAGCTTGTATCTTTGCATCCGACAGAAGTCAGTATTACCTCAGCTTTCCAGAAACAAAGTCAAAAGCATGTTTTAAACTGATCTACACCTACTCACTCACAGAGGCAGAGGTAGTTGAGGTGGTCACTTGTATTAACTGCACCTGCTATCAATCTGATGATTGAGGGTTTGTGCTTCGGTGGGATTTTCTAAGGACAGACAAATTATTGCTTGAAGTAATATGCAGGAATTTAGCGGCTGAGGATACAGCTTTGCAAATTCTGAAGGACTTAACTGTTGGCACAACAGTATTCCAATTGCTGTTACAAAGTAGCTTTGTTGCTTTGAACTCCTAAAATTACACTTTTCTTTGCCTCTAAGATTAATGTACTTTTACCAGAGAAATTAGCTTTTGTCAAGTAATATAAATAGTAGCTGCTCGACACATCATTAAAGAAAGAGGTCTGATCCATTTTCATATTGCAGATAATCTTGTTTTCAAAAAATTTGAGAAATCAAGATTATAAGGCATCTGCATTCTCACTCATTTACATTAGATGCCAAGAAGCCATAAAAATGTTTTGATTTGGTTCCTGAGCTGTCTTTTAGGCCTGGTACTGAAGAATAAAGTACCTAAGATACCTGAAAAGTAACTGGGTAGTAAGAAGCACGTTAAATATTTTTGTGTGGCAGGAGATGCAGAAGTTTGGGAAAAGTGACAGTTATCTAAAACTGTGTAACAAATTTTGAGTGATGCACAAGTTAGCTTGGCAATATGTGTCTTCAAAACCATGCAGCTCTCGTTCCAGAATCTCTGCAATATCGTATTTGGAAAGGAGAGAAATTCATCTTCGGGAAACAAAATTGATTTTATGAAAGTGTATGTACGCACATACCTTCCTAAGTCCTGGACTAGTCTTTCTCACTCTCCTTCCTCTTGGAGGCAAAATCTTGTGGTACACCTTTCCAACATTACTAACTCATTCCCCATGCGCTATCCTGCAAGTGCACATCAAAAGCTTACCGATGAAATGAGCAGCTGAAAATTAGGATTACCTTACAATACACCCCACCCATTCCCCAAAGTATAAATTGTGGTTCTACTCCAGATTTTAACCATGTCCTTACATGAAATGTGTTTTTCTTCAGATGATAGGCAAGGACGCTGTAATTCTTGAATAAATATTTAAGAACATCAGGAAGCGAGTAGGGTTCCCCACCCACCCACCCTCGCCTTTTTCTGCCTGGAAGGGCTAAACAAAAAAGGGATGGGAGCAGTAAAGAAAACAGTTTAATGGAAGATGTAAAGTTAATGTCAGCAAGGGGTAACCACTGTAACAATAACAATAAAAGCACTCAAGAATGTCAAGGGTGCCCAGGGGACGAGGTGGGAAAGCAATGCAGGGAATACAAAAAAAGGTCCAGTGGGAACTATTGTTTGTACACCTAACTCTAAAGAATGGCTGCACGACAACTTTCTACCTACATCATTGTTATATTTTGCTAGAAGATACAAACATGAATGTTTTTCAATAGCCTACAAAAGTAAAATTTGAGTAGGGCAAAATGAGCATTAAAATATTATAGCCTATATACCAAGAGAGCAGCATAATAATATGAGCACTTTATCATTTGATAGAGGTCAATACCAGCATTCACACGAGAAACACTTTTCTTTTTAGTGACTAAATCAAAACACCTGTCACTGCATTATCAAGTGTACACTTCATATGAATTACCTTTGATCTGATTACTTAAGTCCCTCAATTTCCGGAAATACAATCCATCCTCACACTTCACATCTTAGACTGCATCCTCCTCCTTACTAGGAGCAGGTTAGGTGACACTGGACTTTGCTCCTTGACCATAGGCAGAACAAAGTTTTCCAGTCCAAACAGATATATCAGGTATTCTAGAACTCCCCATCAAAGACTCTATACTTTCTCAAAATACCATCCATTAATGTCCCTGCAATCCAGGAGCAAGAACTGGACAATGAAAATGGCAACAGGTGTTTCTCATTATGGAAAACAACCACCATATCAGCTCCAAGCTAGCAAATAGCCCGTTGATAAGACTATATGGTAATGAAAGAAATTGCTTCAAAAGTAAAGCACATAACCTTATTTCACAATGCATGTTGTGGCATTCACATAAGGGTCTTACAAGCAGGTTAAGCAGGCAGGCTTTTTAAGCAGTTAAGACATGCCTGGAGTAATTCAGTGGTTTTCAGGGCTAAAACAACAGGAGTAGTATCCATTCTTACTCAAATAAAAATTCAAAATGTGGTCATAAAAAAAACAAACATGACAAGGAAATTTTGGGTGCAGGGAAGGGGCAGGTGGACACACTTATAGCAATGGAGGAACAGTAGGAGACTTAACTGATGACAAGATAACCACTTCGATTCAGAACAGATCCCAAACAACCAAAATGCATTTAGCTCTGACAGTTTTAAGTTACTGCAGATCTACACACAATGGACAAAAAAGTATGTACTTCATTATTAAAACTGTGGCCTCAGTAATTACACTTCAAGAGGGAACCTGTAAAGGACCAACATGAAATATCACTAACAACAAAGTTCTTTTTCTATAGCCCATCTACTGGGCAACACAAGGAACAACAGTCACAGCTGGAGTTTTGAAAATTTCTGAAATCTTTTCTTTTTGTTTCATCTGCCCTATATTTTAGAAACAGATTTTGACTGCATATGCCACAGAGACCAGGGAAGCTAAGAAATAAGATCACATTTTAAAAAAAAAAACCTCACACTGTGAAAGACAAGAACTTCAAAGGTATATTAGAGGCTGTCTAAACCTATGCTTAATGCAACATTTAACCACACCAGCAATTAGCATCCTAGACAAAATAAGTACGTGTTAAATATTAAGTATCCATGCCCTTTCAGATAGAGAGAAAGGGCTCATGGTAAGAGCCCTGCGGCATCCAACAGCAAAGATGCCTTAAGGAAAAATACCATAGTATTCAAGCATTCTTCATAACTCATAACAGATTAATAAAAAGAGGCCAATTAAAACCTCTCCTTTTAATCTAGCACAAATAACCTTTATATAATTCTTATGTAAATAAGACAGATTTTAAACTGTTCTCAAAGGAACACTCCCAGCATAAGTAACTTTTCTTTAAATTTCACTAGATTACTAATTTGGGTTTTGAAGGGCAGATATTTTATCATCCATCATCATATTTTAGCACGTTTGACAGCGAAGAGAGATCTGTCTGCCTCACTATGATCCAGACACTAGGGTAGGATTTAAGCAATTAAAGTATGTTAGAAGCAAGCATACTGTATAACCATTATTTAAGTTTTTTTATCTTCATTTTGAAAGGTTAACTTCACACAATCCAACCTTGAGCATTTAGAAGCTTGCACCACACAAAGCTTTAGGTGGCCCCAAAAAAGCCATCAACAGTATGACATTTACCCTTGATACTCTTATTTTATCTCCAATTTCTTTACACTGGCCAATACAATTAAGGCAAGTCAGACACCGGCACCTCCAATTGTCTGGAATAACATTATTACAAGTGATTTTAAAGGCCAGAAAAAGGCAATTGTGCCATCTGCACCGGTTCCGTGTCCTGCACATCATAGGCTGACAGCCTCTGGATCACAGCATGAAGTCTTTGTCAGATCAAAGTTCTTGTACACTATTCAGCAACAAGCAGCTGTTTTGAGTAAGCACATAATAGCTACAGAAGAGACGCAGCAGTTTTTCAGTCACACTGTCTACACAAATGCCATAACTTAACCCCCTTCTTTCCATGACTGATGCAGGGAATTGGCTAGGGTGAGAAAATAAATCAGTCACTGAAGGACAGCTCATATTTGTCCTCCCAGCTCTCGCTCGCCACAAGGCTAAATTCACACTGGGGAAGAAACCATGGAGCCACAGCCACATATGGCAGCTGGAGGACACCAGGCTGGTGCTCAGAAGTTGATACACGTTGGGAAGACACGAGGATGTCGGAGAGAGGGGGGACAGCAGTACGGGAAGGACCTATTTTAAGGGATCTCCCTCTCCCTCACCGGCGAGAGAGGCACCTACCTGTGCCGGTGCTCGTCGTGCCCTTGCCCGTGGATGAGGAAGCCGCCGAGGTTCTTGCCCCCTTTGCTGGTGTCCACGTGGGGAATGAGCACATCCTCCAAGCCCAGGTCAAAGCGCTTGTGCTTCGAGGAGTCGGGGAGAAAGAAGAACGCCCCGAAGCAGAGGGTGATGAAGGCACTAAGAATAAGGAGCAGGATAAATTTTTCGGAGAGTCTCAAGGTAGCCCTGTGGTGCGGGAAGGCGGAGGCGCCCAGGTTCAGCGGGGGCAGCCTCCGCCCGGAGAGTGGCAGCAGGGCGGGAGTGGTCATCCTCGCGCTAGCGCCCACCCGGCGGGGCTCGGCTCATCCCCTCAGCCCCCGCGGAGGGCGGCCCCGGCCCGGCTCGGGGGCTGCGGGCGGCTGCACCATCCTCCCCGCCGGGGGAAGGCAGCGGGCAGGTGGGAGGCCGGGCCGCCCCGACGGTCCCCGCGGGGGGTCGGGCCGGGGCGCGGCCGCCCCGCTACCTGCGCGTCCCTCTCCTCCCCTCCCTGGCCGCGGCGCCGGCCGGGCCCGAGCGGGCGGCTCCCGGTCAGCGGCGCTCCCTGCGCTCCGCGGGGCTGCGGGACGAGCGGCAGCGGGCGGCCGGGGTCCGGGTCTGGCTCGCGGCGTGGCTCCGGCCGCGTCCCCTGGGCCGGGCCGGGCGGAGGCGCATCCCCCTGTCCGCGCCGGGGCCCCGCTGCGAACGGCGCCGGCAGCGACCGCCGCGCCCGTCCCGCTCCGGACCCTCTGCCCGCACCCCACGGGCGCGAGCGCGCAGCGAGCGCCGAGTTGAGTCGACTGTC